>JADLZN010001373.1:0-600000 GCA_018155175.1 Sinocyclocheilus anophthalmus | reverse complement strand
ATACAATCCATCCTAACATAGTATGTGAGATTAAAATAAGTGTGTCCCAAAATATAGTAGGCTATGCTGAAAAGAGTATGACAGAAGTCCCTGGATGGTCTACTATTTTAGGTAGATTTTTGAAGTGTTGATCCCTGCACACTCTAATGGATACTATTACCCACAATCCATTGCTCCTTTGCGAATAATTCGTTAAACTAAAACGAAACAAATAAACCGTAAAAAACTCCAACAGGGGACCGCCGGTTAAGCAGAGAGGTTTAGATAAAGGGGTTTGAGTTACTAATAATCAGCATTTAACCTGGTAAAATAATATTTATTTATTCCGTGTTATATTTCATCTACAACAACAATGTAAACTTTTATAAACATCCGTTTGGCCATTAACTTTTAAATGCATCATGCAAAAAATATGAGCAGACTTCTCTGCATAAAGACCCACAGCTGGAAGATCAACGTGCTACTTCATTAGGTAGGAAGTTAAATGAAATGAAATGTGGAGGATGTTAACTGTGACAAGATGATTGACAGGCCAGTTTAAAGTGACAGGAATCGTTAATATTACTACTGAAGCGACCGTTCAAGATGCATTAGCTATATGATGTTAATAGTATGCCCAAAGCTTGCTCTCTTCTACTACTACACACGCATAGGTGTACTGTTCTTCACCAAAGAGTACATACTTAAGGGGTCATATGATGTTTGCTAGAAATTGACTTATTTGGTGTAATGAAATTTGTTTATGTGGTTTAAGGTTCAAAAAACACATTATTTCCCATACTGTACATTATTGTTTCTCCTCTTTGCCCCGCCTTTTTGAAACGCATCAATTTTTACAAAGCTTTTTCTGAAAAGCGAGGTGTACGCTGATTTGTCAGCTATCCAGTGCATTGTGATTGGTTGAATTCCTCAAGCGTGTGATGGAAATTTTACGCTCTTACCATACTGTGATGCCTTGTCCCCGCCGGAGCGACGAGACAAAAACATTAAAAAGAAACCCATATTCAACGCGTCCTTGTTGCATCCAGTGGGACATAATTTTTTAAAACCGGATTTATAATGACTTATACTGTATTTTTACACGTTGCGTTGCATCGCTCCGCATAAACATAAAACCATGTCTATTTTTGTGATCGGAGAAATGACAAACAACGCGCTACTCTACACTGCCCAAAACTCCCATTTGAATCATCAGTGGCAAATCCTAAATGAAAATGTACTTACAGACTGTAAGTCAGAAAAGCCGGCATTGTAGTCTACTCTCCCGGTTCAGGAAACAGTCCTCCATAATATGTGCTGCACACATCCGAATATTTGTTTTGAAGTGTTCTGGAAAAGTGTTGTAAATACAATTTTACCACTGATTTCTAGTTGTGTCCTCTTTTGGAGGTTTTGCTTTCACAACGAAACACACAGCGTCAACACACACGGCGAGCTAAGTGAGCTGCGGCCTAGGGCTTGAGAATGGCGCTGCCGGCGGATTCGACGAAGGAGCGTTTGGAGGGCTTGCGGCAACCACATGTGAAGGCCCCGGGCTGGACTCCGCTTCGTCCGTTTTGAAAGCCGATCCGGCGATCGACAGCGGGAAGTTGATGTATTTCCTCAGCGACCAGCACAGATCAGCTGTAGGCATGACGAAGCGGATATCATCCTCTTTTGGAAGGCCAAACAAAGTAGTTTCGCTTTCACAACAAAACACACAGCGTCTTCACAACATGGAGGCAACAATACTACAGCGAGAATAAAAGTTACGCCTTCTTTCTTTGTGTGAACATTTGGGCGGCTTTATGCAAATCTTCCCAGATTGTGACGTAGACATGTGGGGCGTTTTAGAACGAGCCGTTTTAGGAGGGCGTGGACAAGTTTTAACTTTGATAAAGAATATCTTTTTTTTTGAGACTTTAGTCTTTGCAACTTTTTAGATCTTCTTTATGCACCAAGAGCTTAACACTCCAAAGAGAAAGGAAAAATGGAAATCGCATCATATGACCCCTTTAAGGGCGTAGTATAAGTAGGCACATTGAGAACAGAACAGACTTTTGAGGGGAGTGTCAAGGAATTTTTTTTGTTGAAGTTGGTCAGTTATGAACTTTAAAGTTTTAAATTCTTGAAAGTTGGTTGATTCGAAAAACAGCTCTGCTCATGTCATTGCTGATTTTAAGGTTTTTTTTATATTTATTTTTTATAATAGGCCTACATACTTTCACCCAACCTGATTAATTTAAAAAAAAAAAGTTTAAATGGGTAAATTTCCTTCATTTTCTTTTCTGATATACTCCAATTCTTGTTAGAACACATAGACATGCTTATTCTGTGCATTTTTAGCAGTGTTCGTGTGAAATCATAGCCTGTTTATTTAGTCCCTCACCAGCGTGCTGTCACTTTAATTGAGCGTGAGGAGCGCAGTAAAAAATCATTCAGATTTCAGATTATAAAGATCTGTTTGAGCTAGTAAATCTCTTTCTCTTAGAACATTAAATACAATTCCCCAAAAGAAATGATCATTTTCTCCTCCCTGTCTAATATGAGTCAGTGGATTATTCTGGATTGGCGGCCATTAGACATGCTGTATCAAACACAGACACAGAGCAGTACATTTCCTCTCTCTCTTCCCAACCCATCCTAGTCTTTTTTGCCCTGTAATTTCTCAAAAATCCACAAGATGGCAACAAAATTCTTCAACATTGAGTTTATTTCTTAGTGAACATGAATTTTTATTTTTATTTTTTCCGTTTTCATTTTAATTTTAGTTAAAGTTTTAGTAAATTAGTTGTATGTTCTTGTCATTTTTAGTAGTTTTTGTTTAAATGTGTGTATACATTTTTTTTAAATGAATTATTTCAGTTTTAGTTGTTTCAATCAAAGTGAACTCAACTAGAGGCTGGCAACTAGCCAAATAGCTGAAATAAAAACGTTTTTTATATTTACTTCATAACATTTATTTTATTTCAAATAATGAAAAATGTTTTATGGTTTTCATTTTAGTTTTAATTTTAGTTTCCTAGCTACAGCTGCTCTGTGTACTGCAGGGCACATTTCCAGTGATGATCTATATGCATCTTTTAGTTGACAGGCACCTTAAACCGATACAATCATTTGATCATTAAAAAAAAAGTGTTTAGAGTTGTAACTGAGTTATTTCTCTTCGATTTAGTTCTGTATTTCATAATTAAAAGAATATGATATATATATATATATATATATATATATATATATATATAGATAGCCTATATATAAAAAAACTTCAACTTTCAAATTCTTCGCTGCAATTGTTACAACATATAATAAAATAAAACTGAATCATTAGACAAAAATGGATGGTTTGTTTCTAATGCGAATGAAAAACTATAAGAATACAACTTTCAATACCGTATGAACCCATTTTGATCTGCATGGTATTTTATTCCTTCTAATGAGGCTATTTATATCATTTATATATATATAGGATATATATATATAGATTATATATATATATATATATATATATATATATATAAACTAAAATACTACTACTTATAGTTAATTATATTTATCGTTAAGTTGTATTAACATATATTTATTTAATATTTTACATTACCACTATCACTGAAAGCATAAGGTGTCGTCTGCTCTGCTCTCTATAGCTCGCGTGAAATAATGTCATACAATGATCAATCTAGTGCAAACAGCCAAAACCTGCCTTTACCTCAAAGGCAATATAGAAATCCTGGCAAGGGTGCATCCCGTAAAAATGGCCCGTATGGTCACCCTATCCCTAAAGTAAAGCCACATGCATGTCCTCTACAGTTTTAAAGGACTGAGGCGCATCTTTAATCTGGTAATGAGTTTAGATCCAGCAGCCAAAGGTCAAAATGAGTGATCCCTCTTTACTCTCTCTCTGTCTGTCTCAATCTCTCTCTCTTCTTGGCACACACCCACTTCCTCTGTCACAGCCAATGCACACTGCCTCTCAACCTGTGTTGCACGCTATAAACTGTGTGTATGTGTGCCAGCATAAAGCAGCCTCCCTCTCCTCTCCTCCTCCTTTTTCTGTCTCTCGCACACACGCAACCAGTGCTCTCCTCAACCTCATTCTCTCCTTTCATTCTGTGGTGCTATTAGGCTGAACCCATGGAGGACTACCACAAACCAGACCAGCAGACTATACAGGCACTGAGGAACATTGCCAACCGCCTCCGAATCAACTCTATCAAAGCCACCACTGCAGTGGGCAACGGGTAAGAGTTGGTACAGCTTCTACAAATACCTACCTGTTGATGATAGATAGATAGATAGATAGATAGATAGATAGATAGATAGATAGATAGATAGATAGATAGATAGATAGATAGATAGATAGATAGATAGATGTGCACTAATACTCATGCCACTGTTATGCGAGCAACACCCTTATGCAAGGCATAATCTTTGTCCTCAAATCCTTAGTAAACAGATGGTGAGTGATGCAGCTAGAAAAAGGACAAAATTGATTTTTTTTAATTTTTTATATTACAGCATATATACACTGAACTTGATATATAATGTTTTTAAAAAATAGTTTTTTTTTCATTTACATTTGCATTTGCAATTACAGCAGTCTAGCAGCTATTCTTTTTTCTCATAGACTATAATCTTTGATCTTCTCTCTTCATTGCCAAGAACAATTTTGGAGAACTTAAAATGACGTTTTTTATATGGAAACGCATGTGGGCCTATACTTGACTTTCGCAATATTGAGAACAAACTCCACTGCAGAATCTCATAATTGCTTTATTAGAAGACGAAAAACTTTATCAGGAACATATCACAATTTAGTTTGGCTCACTTTCTTTATTTTATCTGCTTTTTCAGTCTTCAGAAGAGAAAAATAGAAAAAAATATGATGAACCATCATTTGTAAATTATTAAAAAAACCGATTGTGTGTTTTAAGCAGGAAAGACAGCTGTATGTTATATCATGAAATACACTTTATTTATATTTTAAATGTTTATTTTAATGTTAGTAATTTTGGATAAGTCCATATTGGTGACTTGGGTAGATCTAAGATTTAAGAGCTTTTAACACAATAATAATAAATAATAAAATCCAATATTAATATATATATATCTATATTATATTCTATCTACTACTATATATATTATATATATATACATACATCTATATCAATATCTCATAGATGGTACTAATTACGCTTCTGAAATGGGTGCATGAAGATGGTTGTTGTTTTATACACATGAAACGGCATGTTCTTTCTTTTAGGCAAATGGTGTTTTCTAATGGTACTGCTGAGCTGTTATGTAAACTGCCACATGAATCCAAATGGCGCAGTTATTGGTCTGATGTCTGAAGATGTTTGAGCATAAAGATCAATTGCATTTAAACACACTGATTTGTTAGATGAAGATCTGATAGTACGTGACGGTCCGACAGCGAGTCAGTCTCACAGCATGTGGTCTTTAGTGCTGTCTGTGACCTAATCTGGAAACAGGTGGATGTTAGTGGGTGGTATGTTTGCTCAAAGCTTTAGATTATGCCACAAGCGTGGTGCTGGTGGGGCATCCTGGATTAAACATCACCTTTGGCATCCTTTTGGATAGACAGCCACTAATTGTCTTATTCTGACCTTATTCTGTCTTTAAAGGGGTCTGTGATGCGATTTCAAGTTTTCCTTTCTCTTTGAGTGTTACAAGCTCTTGGTGCAAAAAAAGATCTGTAAAGATGCAAGACTAAAGTCTCAAAAAAGAGATATTCTTTATAAAAGTTAAGAGTCAACCACACCTACCTAAAACGGCTCGTTCTAACACGCCCCCACATGTCTACGTCACGATGTGGGAAGGTTTGTATAACGCCGCCCAAACGTTCACGCAAAGAAAGAAGGCGTAACTTTTATTCTCGCTGTAGTTTGTTTGAGGCCTGCAGCCATGTCGTTAAGGCGCTGTGTGTTTCGTTGTGAAAGCGAACTACTTTGTTTAGCCTTCCAAAAGAGCATGATATCCGCTTCGTCATGCCTAGAGCTGATCCGTGCTGGTCACTGAGGAAATACATCAACTTCGCGCTGTGGATCGCCGTATTGGCTTTCACTGTGGATGAAGCGGAGTTCAGCCCGGATTCGCCACATGTGGTTGCTGCAAGCCCGCCCGCCGCCGTTCACTCAAGCCGGCCTCCGCTCACTCTAGCACGTTTTTATATTTAAAAAATTTGCCACTGACGATTCAAACGCGAGTTTTGAGCAGTGTAGAGTAGCGCTTGTAGTTTGTCATTTCTCTCCCGAGACAAAGCGACATGTTTTAGTTTAAAAAAAAAAGACAGTATAAGTCATTATAATCCATCATTTTTGTCCCCACTGGATGCAACAAATGTCTCGTTTATAATGGGTTTTAATGTTTGTCTCGTCGCTCCGGCCGACAAGGCATCACAATATGGTGAGGGGCATAACATTTCCGTCACACGCTTGAGGTATTCGGCCAATCACAACGCACTTGTTAGCTTGCCAATCAGAGCACACCTCGCTTTTCAGACCGATGAGCTTTGTAAAAATCGACGCGTTTCAGAAAGGCAGGGCATAGATGAGAAACATCATATACAGTATGTGGAAAATAATGTGTTTTTTGAACCTTAAACCGCCTAAACACATTTCATTACACCAAATACACAAAATAATGTTCTTTTTAACAACATCATATGACCCCTTTAATCTAAAAAATACTGGTTAAATGTGAAACTACCTTCACTTTACCTATCCTTCAGACTCTTTATATATATATTTTTAATCGCCAGGCATCCAACGTCATGTTGCAGTGTGGCAGAGATCATGTCTGTGCTCTTCTTCCATACTATGAAGTACAGACCAGATGACCCCAAGAACCCCAACAATGACCGCTTCATCCTGTCCAAGGTGAGGTTACGAGAGACTCAGCTAACTGGGATTATTCAGGTGTCAGCTTTAATATTTCAAGTTTAAATCAAGATGACACTAAGTCAGGGGCATGGCATTATTTGGTGCTGTGCCAGTACCATGGTACAGTGATGGTAATACTATAGTACTTTGAAATATACAATGATACTGAATCTATATACCAATATTTACTATGGTGTTTAAATGGTACTCCTCCTTGATACTTTTGCTAATACCGTGGTAATGTAAATGCCAATGATACAATACCATGGTATAAAAAAAACATTAATAAAACTTAATACCCTAATCATCCTAAGGTATACATTTTTTTTACATGATTGTCAATTATGATGGTCATTGATCTTATTAACCATTAATACCTAAAATTAAAGTAATAAATATACAATGATATGTACTATGAGTTCCATGAAAAACACATAGTTCAAAGCTAGTCCAAAATATAATACAAAAAATATTAAATATATAATACTAAAATTAGTGCTGTCCTCTATAATCCCGTTGATCGCATGCCAACTAAATGTTTTTGTATACTTAATGAGATGTGTGTGACGTTGTATATTTTATTATGTATATAAAATACACACATTCATGGTATACATTTAAGAAAAATTTTAAGTTTTATACAGTTAAAATTATTTAACTATAATATCAATTACAGTGGGTCAAAGTATTTAGTCAGACACCAATTGTGCAAGTTCTGCCACTTAAAAGATGAGAGAGGCCTGTAATTTTCATCATAGGTATCCTCAACTATGAGAGACAAAATGAGATCAAAATGAAATCCAGAAAATCACATTGTAGGAGTTTTAAAGAATTAATTGGTAAATTCCTCGGTAAAATAAGTATTTGGTCACCTACCAACAAGCAAGATTTCTGGCTCTCACAGAACTGTAACTTCTTCTTTAAGAGGCTCCTCTGTCCTCCACTGTTACCTGTATTAATGGCATCTGTTTGAACTCGTATCAGTATAAAAGACACCTGTCCACAACCTCAAACAGTCACACTTCAAACTCCACTATGGCCAAGACCAAAGAGTTGTCA
This sequence comes from Sinocyclocheilus anophthalmus, assembly GCA_018155175.1. Classification (NCBI taxonomy): domain Eukaryota; kingdom Metazoa; phylum Chordata; class Actinopteri; order Cypriniformes; family Cyprinidae; genus Sinocyclocheilus; species Sinocyclocheilus anophthalmus. The sequence goes on along the minus strand of JADLZN010001373.1, from coordinate 592,063 downwards.
AAGGACACCAGAAACAAAATTGTAGACCTGCACCAGGCTGGGAAGACTGAATCTGCAATAGGTAAGCAACTTGGTGTGAAGAAATCAACTGTGGGCGCAATTATTAGAAAATGGAAGACATACAAGATCACTGATAATCTCCCTCGATCTGGGGATCCATGCAAGATCTCACCCCGTGGGGTTAAAATGATCTCAAGAACTGTGAGCAAAAATTCCAGAACCACACGGGGACCTAGTGAATGACCTGCAGAGAGCTGGGAACAAAGTAACAAAGGCTACCATCAGTAACACACGGCGCCGCCAGGGACTCAAATCCTGCATTGCCAGACGTGTCCCCCTGCTTAAGCCAGTACATGTCCAGGCCTGTCTGAAGTTTGCTAGAGAGCATTTTGGATGATCCAGAAGAGGATTGGGAGAATGTCATATGGTCAGATGAAACCAAATTAGAACTTTTTGGTAAAAACTCAACTTTGTTTGGAGGAGAAAGAATGCTGAGTTACTTCCAAAGAACACCATACCTACTTTGAAGCATGGGGGTGGAAACATCATGTTTTTGGGGCTGTTTTTCTGCAAAGGGACCATGACGACTGATCCGTGTAAACGAAAGATGAATGGGGCCATGTATCGTGAGATTTATGGAAAACCTCTTTCCATCAGCAAGGGCATTGAAGATGACACGTGGCTGGGTCTTTCAGCATGACAAAGATCCCAAACACACCACCCGGGCAACAAAGGAGTGGCTTCGTAAGAAGCATTTAAAGGTCCTGGAGTGGCCTAGCCAATCTCCAGATCTCACCCCCATAGAAAATCTTTGGAGGGAGTTGAAAATGTGTTGCCCAGTGACAGCCCCAAAATGTTACTGCTCTATAGGAGATCTGCATGGAGGAATGGGCCTAAATACCAGCAACAGTGTGTGAAAACTTGTGAAGACTTACAGAAAACGTTTTGACCTCTGTCATTGCCAACAAAGGGTATATAACAAAGTTTTGAGATGAAATTTTGTTATTGACCACATACTTATTTTCCACCATAATTTGGCAAATAAATTCTTTAAAAATCCTACATGTGATTTTCTGGATTTTTTTTTCTCATTTTGTCTCTCATAGTTGAGGTATACCTATAATGAAAATTACAGGCCTCTCTCATCTTGTTAAGTGGGAGAACTTGCACAATTGGAGGCTGACTAAATACTTTTTTCCCCACTGTAATAATATAAATATATAAATGTATATACATGTTAATATTTTCAAAATATATACTGAATGCGTGTGTATTTATATATACATAAATACACACACATACATACGTATATTATATAAACAAACTTTTAGTTTGGCTGCGATTACTCCGCGATTAATTGTTTGAACAGCACTACTAAAAATATTAAAATAATAGTTATAATATAATAAATCCTAATTTATCGCCCTATATACAGAGCTATTGATTTGTATAATGGTGGGTAATATATAATACTAATAATAATATAAAGGAAATAAATATCATATAATAACACAGGACTATGCAAAATATGTTTATTAGTTTGCTAACAACTGTTTACTTTTTCTTATTTTAGTAATTGTTGGATAGTTGCATAATGGTGATAATAATAATACAATCTAATTATAAAATAAAATAGATGGTAATAATAATTATGAGCTTATGCAAATATGTTTATCAGCGATTAAGTTTTTTATTTCTTATTTTAATTAATTGTTTTGGGTTCCTGCATAATAGTGGTATGTAAAATGTTATAAAATGTTAATATAATAATAATAATAATAATAACCCCCCCCCCCAAAAAAATATAATTACAGGCCTATGCAAAATATGCTCATCAAATGTTAAACTGTTAAAAAGTTGTTAAGTAATTTTCGGATAGTTGTGTAATGGTGGCATTGTGGTTGACCCATAAATTTTGTGTTTTGTGTTCCCAGGGTCATGCGGCCCCTGTCCTCTACTCTGTGTGGGTGGAGATCGGCTTCCTGAAAGAGTCTGAGCTCATGAGCATGTGTCAGGTTGACTCCACGCTGGAGGGACACCCCACACCTGTGAGTAACACTGATCCAAAATCAGCTGCTCTTCTTTAACATATTCAATCACAATCATATAAAATCAGATCAGAAAATATTTAGCAGCACCGTGAGAAATATTGAGTTTATTGGGTCAGAAATAATTGTTCGTGTTAAACTGGCTGCAAACGCTTGAGCCAATAACCAATGACAGCCGTTATTTTATGTAACATTCACATGTGTGTGTGTGTGTGTGTGTGTGTTTGACAGAAGCAGCAGTTTGTGGATGTGGCCACAGGCTCGCTGGGACAGGGGCTGGGCATGGCCTGTGGAATGGCCTATACGGCTAAATACTTCGACAAATCCAGGTAAGAATGTTACCCATAAACCCGTACATTCACAATAACAGCATATATTAGGTCTACAGTAACTCAAACGGAGGTATTGCTTGTGCTTTGTTGCAAAGTACAAATTAATTTGATCTATTATCTAAAAATCTTAGTTTATAGATGCTCAATATGTTGATGTTATATAATAATAATAATAATACATTTGATTTAAGGCGCCTTTCAAATCACTCAAGGTCATCGTGCATCATGAACAATAAATAAAACAGCAATAAATAACAATAAATAGCAATATCAATGAACCATAAAAAGAAAAGGAGCAGTTAACAACAACAATTAAAGATTTGAGTGTAGACAGTAATCATGTAGGATAAGCTATTCTGAATAAGCGAGTTTTGAGTTTAGCTTTGAATTGGGATAACGAATCTAAGTTGCGGATGTTAGCTGGGAGAGAATTCCAAAGGCGAGGAGCAGCACGGCTAAAGGCTCTATGACCCATGGTGGTTAAACGAGCTGTGGGTGTATGGAGAAGACCCAGTGAGGAAGAATGAAGGGTCCGAGAAGGGGTGTAGGGCTGAATAAGATCTGAGAGGTAAGTTGGAGCGAGGTTATGGAGAGTTTTATACGTGAGAAGAAGAATTTTAAATTCAATGTGAAATTTGATGGGAAGCCAATGAAACTGTTTAAGAGATGGAGTAATGTGTTGTATAAATGGAGGCCGGGTTATGATACGAGCGGAATTCTGAATCAACTGGAGTTTATGGAGAAGCTTGTGTGATGAACCAAATAAAAGAGAATTACAGTAGTCGATGCGAGAGGTGACAAGTGAGTGAACTAGAATGGCAGTACTGTGTGGAGTGAGAGATGAACGAAGGCGAGCAATATTACGGAGATGAAAGTAACAAGATCGGGTTATACTATTAATGTAAAGATGTATATGTAACGATGCAGAAAATGTATCTGTAAAGTTAATAAAAGTTACAGATGTGAAATTGTGTGCTGATTCTCTGACCTTTTTTAATTAATTGTACCAGTTTTGTATTTACCTGAATGCTCACTGTAATCTCATGTTTGTATGTCCGTGCTGTGGATTTTTAGGGTGTGGAGTTTTCCCGTCAAGCTGTGCTTATGCGATTCTTCTGCTCTAATAATCAAAGCCCCAGCGGCCATCACTCGGGTATTTTTATATCTTGGATAGTATTCAATTTAGGCATAAGAATACAAATTATTCCTTAATTGAAACCTAATTTTTGGCCGATCCTTTCAAAATGTGACTATCTCTCTATTTGTAATGCATTTTATAAGCCCATAAATACATAATCTGCATGAGTGTTGCTGTGCAGAGAAAGAAGAATCATGCCTGTTGTGTAAGAGCACTTTTCTCAAATCCCATGATTTCTAATCAATTGAATCTATGTCTTCTCATTCGTGAAAGTCGGTGGATCTGGTGTGACAGGAAAGTGTCAGGTGGTATTAAGGAGGGCGGTGGTGATGAGGTTTTACACATCAGCAAGCGAGCCAAAAAAAAAAAAAAAACAGATATAAAAGGACAAAGATATTCACTTGTGTTCAAAAGTTTGGGATTGGTTTGATTTTTTTATTTATTTTTTATTTTTTATGAAAGAAGTCGCCAAGGCTGCATTTGTTTGATAAAAAATACAGTAAAACAGTATATTGTGGATACTTTCATTTACAAGAACTTTTTTAGAACTGTTTTCTATTTTAATGTCTTTTAAAATGTAATTTATTTTTGTGATGCAAAGCTGAATTTTCAGCATCATTACTCCAGTCTTCAGTGTCACCTGACCTTCAGAAATCATTCTATATGCTGATTTGCTGCTCAAGACACATTTATTATTATTATCAATGTTAAAAAAACAGTTGTGCTGCTTCATATTTTGTGAAACATTATATGCTTCCCCCCCCCAGGGTTCTTTGATGAATAGAAAGATCAAAATAACACTATATTATAATTAGAAATGTTTTGTAACATTATTACAGTCTTTACTGTCACTTTTGATTAATCTCTTATTGTATAAAAAAATAAATTATTATACAATAAAATGACTGACCCTAAAACTTTGAATCGTAGTTGTATAATAGATAGATAGATAGATAGATAGATAGATAGATAGATATATAGATAGATAGATAGATTTTTGGGGTCCAGAGTGTGGAGACCAGAATATTGACATATACATTAATCAAGTAGGCCAGAAAGTAAAAGAAACAAACCCACCAAGAAAAGAATAAATGATCCCCCAGCATTCAGAACCCTTAGCAACCACCCACGTCGTCCTAACCACCCATAACAATTTGCTAAAAACTTCCAACTCTTAGCTATACAGCATGACAACCACTAACAACACTCTTCCATAATGATGGCAAATTTGCACATGCAAGCACCATTGTCTTTAGAAGATGCAAAGATGTAGCTGTCTTTTCACTCTTCTGCAGTTACCATGTGTATTGCCTGCTGGGGGATGGAGAGATGTCTGAGGGGGCCGTGTGGGAGGCCATGGCCTTCGCATCCTACTACCAGTTGGATAATCTGTTGGCCATACTAGACATCAACCGGCTGGGCCAGAGTGATCCAGCACCACTGCAGCACCACGTGGAGAAGTACCAGAGACGCTGTGAAGCCTTTGGGTAAGTTGGGTGGTGGTGGTAGAAGGCATGGGCTGGGAACTAAAATATTGTGGGTTCAAACCCCAGAACCTCAGATCAATGAGGCATCACCACTGGACCCTTGGGCGAGACACTTGACCTCTAGTTGTTCTAAAAATATCTGAAAATGGCATGGGTGAATTTCTAAAACATGTCAAGTTTCAATCTAAAATCAAAAGAAATAAGAAATTATTTTTTCTTTAGAGAAAAGGATGCCTGTTTTTTGGACAATTATGATTTTGTGCACTGTGGCAGTATGTTCATGACAATTAAACAGAATTGACCCTTCGCAAAGACCCGCCCCCCTTCATTACTGTTGCTATGTCCGACAAGCCATGGCGCTCTCATGCCACACATCATGTTCTCACGCAGTGAAAAATACATCACGGAGCGAAGAGGACACTAACAACGCTCTGACAGACATGACAGAGCAGGTTATTATTGGTATGAAAAAGTCTCAGCTTTCAAATTTTGTCATTTTGTAAAAAATTCAAACAATAAATCCTGTTTTGTGGCTCTTTAATGTGTCGTGACAGATGTAGCACCTCAGTTCAAGCTGCACATGAACCAATCATCTCTTCCTCTTTACTAGTTATAGCACAAAATAAACATGAACATAAGAAGGTGTCTTGTTTCAACCGTGGAAAGACATCTGTGCACACCATTTTTCAAGTTCAAGTCCACCAACGTTAATCAGCTCTTCTGTCTGGTTTGTTTGTTGGACAGAATGGCTGATTCAGCGTTATGATTGGTCAGATTGCCTGTCGATCAAACTCCCGGTGAATGAATTACATAAGCAAAATTATATCAAAAGTAAAACGGCTGCATGCATTAAAGTAACAAGAATTTGGGGTTGAAACGTTCCTAATTATGATGAAAATAATGTCACAATTAAATTTCAACAATTCTATTTAATTTGGATATTTTTTTAGATTCGCTCAGATAACCTAAAATGTATTAATGGTTTATTTAGCTTTCTTTTTTTTTAGCTACTTTAGACTACTTTTAGCTCATTTTATTGTGTTTTTTTAAAAAGATATTCCAGTGTTATTTTAGTATTATTCATACACTATTATAGAAAGCATTATTATTTTGAGTTTTTTTTTTCACTTTTATTTAATTTTTTTTAGTTTAACGTTTAGTAACTTTGTTTTGTGATTTTTGTCATTTTTTTATTAGTTTTTGTATTTTAGAGCATTTTAATATAGATTTAATTTATTCTTTTTATTTCAGTTTTAGTAATTGTAGTACTTCAACTTAAAGGCACAATATGTAATTTTTGCCACTAGAGGGTGCATATTCAAAATAAACAAAGAGACAAAGGCGTAGTTTGATGAGTGTGGAATCATGGGAGTTGTGGTGTTCATCCCCACAGCCGATGCAATCTGACGGAACTCGGGCAGAAATCCTGTTCATGGATGAGCTAATGATTTATTAACGTAGTAGAATGAAACAGGGTGAGGCTGAAAGCCGTCGAAGTGAAACGAGGCTTTATTATGCCACAGTCGACCGCTTCCGCTCCTTTCGGTCGTGCATATGTGGGAATAAAAGCAGCGCTGTTTTATCATTTTATCATTTATCATATAGCAGCTGCTTTATTACATTTGAAAGTTCTGTTATAATGCTACTCTGTGCGGTCGTCACCGGTCTATTAAAATGCACATCATATTAAAGCGTCTCTGGTGTTTCCATGTTTTCTACAAAACAAAAAAAATCGGAAATCGAGGGGTTATGACATTACGTCATTGGCAGGTGACACAATGACACTATGGACACGTCCCGTGTCACTAATTAAAATTGTTTATTTCTCTGGATTTAAACATTCTTTGAAACATTCGGGATAACGTAAGTATACAAGTCAGCAAATATATAACACTGTTCTAGTTGTTTTTGGATATTTTAATAAAAAAATCTTACATATTGTGCCTTTAAACAAAAATTAGAAATGTTGGCCGACTAACAAAAATGAAATAATATAATATAATGTGTTTATTTTTTTTAGTTTTTGATTTTAGTCTAGTATTTTCATTTTATTTTATTGCTTTATTTTATTTTTAGTTAACAATAACAACTCTGGGGTCTACATGCTGATATGTGTATTTATTTGTGTTTTTGTGTGTGCAGGTGGTGAAAAGCCATCAGTTAGTTTGTTATTTGTTGTTGTTGTTTTTAGGTGGCATGCTATCATTGTGGACGGCCACAGTGTGGAGGAGCTGTGTAAAGCCATGAGCCAACCACGCCACCAACCCACTGCCATCATCGCCAAAACCATCAAGGGCAAAGGCATTCCTGGTATATTTCTTCCCATTACTTCCAAATCTATAAATACTGATATAGCTCCATATTCTTTGATCAGAAAATTCTGTTATCCTCAGTGGCAGAAGATAAGATGGGATGGCATGGCAAGGTGCTGTCAAAGGACATGGCAGAGAGCGTCACGAGAGACCTCCAGAGCCGCATACTCAACAATAACAAGCGCATGTACCCGGCTTCACCCATTGAAGACACTCCACCCGTGAGTCTGCGCAATGTCCGCATGCCCAGTGCTCCCAACTACAAAACTGGAGAGAAGGTGAGAGTTCAAGGCGATGGATGATATATTGGTTTAATATCATGGTCTACCTCTCTTCACCATGTTCTTTTCCAACAGATTGCCACCTGCAAGGCGTATGGGATGGCCATGGCCAAACTGGGACGTTATAACGAGCGAGTGGTGGCTATGGATGTCGACACCAAAAATTTCACCCACTCAGAAATCTTTAAAAATGAGCATCCCAACCGCTTTATTGAGTGCTACAGTGCAGAGCAGAACATGGTAGGAAATTATGAAGTACCATCATGATGATATTTTAAAGAACCAAAAATGGCAAGTACTTCCTTTTAGCAAATCAGACAAAAAACTTGCCATGACTGTCCTGAATTCCTGGTTGAAATATACATTTTCCATATTAATATTTCAATATTAAAAGGGATGGTCCACAAGTCAAAATCTGCTCCAAACATGTCTATGAAGTAACATGTAATTTATTTAAGCCACAAAATAAACTTAATTCCATAAAATTGTTATAATGAACTATGCAACAAGCATTTTGCACATCTCCAGCATGTTGTATAATTATCAAATCAAACATAGTTCATCCCTCACACACGTTATCAGTGTGATAACTCAGTTGTTTAAGAGATGAAAGCAATTATCAAAGTTTAATTTTCCAATAAAAGATGATAATTGTTTACATGATTTGTTACATTTAACTGTTACACAAAACGGTTTGGTTACCAAACATTCTTCGAAATATCTTCTTGTATGTTCCACAGAATGACTGAAATTTCATTTTTGGGCGGACTATCCCTTTAATTGCTATATTTTAGCAGCCTTGAGAGTTTTCAGAGCCAAATCAAAGGTCTGCACATTTGAGAGACTATCTTAATGACTGAAGCATCCTTAAATGCTCCCTAGATTGTTCTGATAAAGCAGTGCTCTGGGATTGGCTATGTAAAACGCCCCTCAAAGCACCAAAGTTGCTGGTTTGTTGAATAATACATGGCGCTCTATCCATAATGCAGCAGTTAAGATGTGACCCACTTACGCTCCATTTAGCACCACGCCCTGCTGCAGTGCTTTTCCCCGAGAAGCCATGCAGAAAATCTGCGCCGCCTCTTTTTCATCTCATAAGCACATTTTTTATGATCTGTATAATTACTGTTAGCCAATATATTTCTGCTTTGTCTCTGTATAGTCATTGTTCACGTGGTGCATGTGGGAGGTAAAATGTAGGTCACTCATCAGTCGTTTTGTGTTTTGGGAAGCGATCGTGATGGACATGCAGAAAATCTGAATACTAATGAAATGGTCAGAGTTCAAATCTGTGCTAAACTCAGCATTTAACCAATCAGAGGCAAATTAGAAGATATGTATCAATAGTTTAGTTTAGTTTAGTTTATTTATATAGCACAATAAAACAACAGTTGCTGAACCATTGTGCTGTACAAAAAATTGTAAAACCAAAATAAAAAACACCAATCAAAACAATAAAAAAGCATACAAAGACATAGTACATAGAGAGGAAAACAAGCTCATATAATATTATTATCATATTATTATTATATATTATTAATTGCAAATATGTTTCAAGCATTTTTGTTATTTTTAAAGGGGTCATATGATGCTGCTAAAAAGAACATTATTTTGTGTATTTGGTGTAATGAAATGTGTTTATGCGGTTTAAGGTTCAAAAAACACATTATTTTCCACATACTGTACATTATTGTTTCTCCTCTATGCCCCGCCTTTCTGAAAGCGTCTTTTTTACAAAGCTCATCGGTCTGAAAAAGCGAGGTGCGTTGTGATTGGCTGAATACCTCAAGCGTGTGACGGATGTTACATCCCTTACCATATTGTGATGATGCCCTGTCAGGCCGAGCTATGATTCAAAAACATGAAACACCATTATAAATGAGGCATTCGTTGCATCCAGTGGGGACATAATTATGGATTATAATGACTTATACTGTCTTTTTACACGTTGCGTTGCATCACGCCGCGTAAACATAAAACCATGTCTGCATTTGTGATCGGAGAAATATCAAACAACAAGCCCTACTCTACACTGCCCAAAAAACTCGCTTTAAATATATAAGATATAAAAACTCTTTAACTTTAAAAAAACGTACTTACAGTCTGTGAGTCAGAACAGCTGGCATTGTAGTCTACTCTCCCAGGAAACAGTCCTCCATAAAATGTGCTGCACACATCTGAATATTTGGGTTGAAGTGTTCTGGAACAGTGTTTGGAACTTACGACTTAACCACTGATTTCTCTCAGAGTAGCTCTGAAGATGAAGTGCATGTGTTCATGTCCTCATATATTGAGACGCAGACGTGTGTATCAGATGAAACTACTTCACGCATTCACACAGACACAGAACATGCAGACTTATTAACGACATGCACTGACTGGTTGCTGTAACATTTATTTCTGTTGTGTGATAGGATGTTAGATTAATCCATTTTGAGTAAAAATGTCCAGAGTTTATCATCATTATTAACATAAATTTTATCATAATCTCGATAGGATATCATTTATCGGCTGACGCTAATTTAGGCTATTCATAGAACGTGCTTGGCGGGCGACTCAGAGACTCCATGCGGGCTACCAGGTGCCCGCGGGCACCACGTTGGTGACCACTGTTCTAGATGATGACTTGCATTGAGAGGATTTGAGACAGGAAACAGGAAATGATAGTAGTGTATGAGCTGCACACTGGTAATTCTTCTCATATGAAGGATAAAATGGAGTTCCTGTTTAGTGGATTCCATGAGTCTCTTCCCTAGTATATTACAACCTACTAAAGAATGAGGATGTATGAGCTATTAAACTACTTATGTCTGGTTTATCTACCCATAGATTACCAATGTCATTTAGTTCAAAGATTTACTAGTGTTACTAGATTTACTGGTTGGTGGCTGGAGTGTTGCTAGGTTGCTCTTGTGCTGGCCCATGTTAAAAGAGTCCAGACTTGCTTTCTCAAGTTTTTTGCCCACTATCATCCAACACATGTAAACCATAAGTCTGATCTGTAAGAAAAGTATGTATTTAACAGGAATGTTGTGGGATCAGGAACAAAAAAAAAACAATAACAATATCCAACTCTCATAGGTCAGCGTTGCCACAGGCTGTGCGGCACGTGAGCGAAATGTTGTGTTCGCCAGCGGCCTGGCGACCTTCTTCACCCGTGCCTACGACCAGCTCCGCATGGCCGCCATTTCAGACAGCAACATAAACCTCTGTGGTTCCCACTGCGGCCTGTCCGTCGGTAAGAAGTGCTTCCTTTTTTTTAAGGCTACAATTTATTTTCTAACAGACAGATGCACTCTCCAATCAAAATCATTCCTTTTAAGCCCCACCCATTTCCAGCACCTCCCATTCTCCTCTCTCACACGTTGCAGCTGTGACTCTAAAGATGATGTTTTGGAATAGATTTGTGAGCGATTCACCCCTCCTTTTTCCTGAAGCTGTCTTTCTAATGTGTGTTTTGTTCTCCTGGTGGTCTGGCGGTGGTGCGACTCTTAGCACAACCCCTTCTCCCTCTCTCCCTCCCCCTGTGTATCTCGGAGGCTGTCTCCGGGTGACCTGGCATCCCCTCCATTAGCACAGGTACACTGCATGCCAGTCCGACTGTCTGTACACCTGCCTGACTGTCTGCTCGACTGTCGCATGCAAATGTTGTTCGGTCTAAATTAATAGTGCGAGTATGTGGCTGGTGTTGTGTGTGTGTGTGTGTTTCAGGAGAGGACGGACCGGCCCACATGGGGCTGGAGGACATGGCTATTTTTAGAGCCATCCCCACTGCCACCATTTTCTACCCCAGTGATGCTGTGTCTACTGAAAAGGCTGTGGAGCTTGCAGCTAACACAAAGGTTGGCATGATATACTGTATCTACTATTATGAGTAGGCAAACAGTACAGATTGGTTAATAATTTATGCCAATAAAAAAATGTAATCAAAATATTTGAACACATCAATATGGAGTGAAAATAGTCTCAAAACCTCCTACAAATGCATGCAAGAGATCCACAGGCGCGCACACAAATCCACAAATGCACGCGAGAGATCCACACTCGCGCACACAATCCACAAACGCACACGAGAGATCCACACTCGCGCACACAATCCACAAACGCACGCGAGAGATCCACACTCGCGCACACAATCCACAAACGCACTCGAGAGATCCACACTCATCTCCCGAGATCCACAAATGCACATTAGAGACCCACACTCGTGCACACAATCCACAAACGCACTTGAGAGATCCACTTGCGCACACAATCCACAAAAGCACGCGAGAGATCCACACACACGCACATGAATCCACAAATGCACGCAAGAGATACACAGGTGTGCGCTTGTGGATTATGTGCGCGAGTGGATCTCTTGCGTGCGTTTGTGTGCACGAGTGTGGGTCTCTCACGTGCGTTCGTGGATTCGTGTGCACGCCTGTGGATCTCTCGTGTGCATTTGTGGATTCGTGTGCACGCCTGTAGATCTCTGGCGTGCATTTGTAGGAGGTTTTGATACTGTTTTCACTCCATACATCAAATGTACACTATATTTATAAGGATGTTGATATATTCAGAATTGAATTGAGAATGCTTTTTAAATTCTAATTTTAATGCAGAATTGCAATGTAAGGAAGTAGAGTTCAATTCAAAGACATTTATGTAAGTTTGTAACTATAAATGCTAAGTTGATCAAGACGATCTTAGAATCATAGATAGAAAAATCTTGTTAGGGTTTATCAATATATTCAAGTTTTCATAAATTGGCTTCTGAGTAAACTTGAATGTACTGAGCAATCTTACCTCGATTTTTCTAAGGCAGTAAGTTTTGCAAGATTTTTTCAAGTAGAGTTAACAAATTGACATTTACAGTGTACAGTGATTGGACAAAACAATTTGAACACTGAAGAATTTTGATTTCTTCATTAAGGTGTTTGATCACCATTTGCATTCAATACAGCTTCCAACCTTGTTAGAATACATTCAGACAACTTTTGAATTGTCTCCATCTAAATATTGTCTATAAAAACATCTGCCAGTTGCTTTAGAGATGTTGGATGAGTGAATCTGGTTGTCACTCTTCTCTCCAAAACGACCCACAGTGGGATGATAATATTCAAGTCAGCTGGTTGAAGTTCATCTTGGTGTTTCAACTACCCAGGTTTTATGATCACGACTCAATCTTTATCACATTTTATCATCGGTGTCTGTGATTAAAGTTTTAGTAATAGCAGCTCGTTCATTAATGTTCTCTGTGGTCGGTTTTTGAAGAAACAGGATCTTCAAAGAGAATATTGTGTTTTGCTGTCACTTTTCTGCAGTAGTTCTGAGTTGTTTGGACTTCTTATATTGTTCGACGACCCCTATCATTTACTTTAGGGTTTTCATCCACTATTCTTGAAATCTTGCCATGCTTTGTGTCCGCAGTCATAATCATGACGACTGTTGTTCTTAAAACACCAAACAAGAAGTCACCCAGTTCACTAAGTGCTTGTACTAACCACTGCTGAACACAACATACACTACACTGATATACTGTTCAACCTAAAGAATATATACATAATAGAAAGATAAATAAAAGATAATCGCAACATTCGTTTTTTTCAGTGTGGCCCACACAAATGTTATCGACCCCTATAATAACGGGGTGTTCACATTATTTTGCCCAACCCCTGTAGATACGTCATTTCCCAGAATGCATTGCATGTGTTCAATTGCAATTCAGTACATTTCAATTCAGCTTCATGTTAGGTATGGCCAATTCAAATTCACACTCATGAATTGAAAGCAAGACAATTTGAATTATAATACTATTCAGAAAAGTTTTTTCTTCTTCATATTTCTATCAATTTTCTGGATCTGGACTTTAGGGGGTTTGCTACATCAGGACCACTCGTCCAGAGACTGCAATCATTTACAACAGCAATGAAGACTTCCATGTTGGCCAAGCCAAGGTAAAGCTGTCCCTTAATCATCATTCAGTAAAAAAAAAACTCTAATGAGACTAAAATGAGATATTAAATAGATTTAAATCAATCTCAAAATAATCATACATTTATTATAGATTCACTGCGTTAAGCTGCATTATTAATATTATATGAGAATGTACCATAATGTACCATAAATGTATAAATGACCTGATTAGGTGGTGTGCCAGAGTAAGGAAGATCAGGTTACAGTGATCGGAGCTGGAATGACCCTCCATGAAGCTCTGGCTGCAGCTGAGCAACTCAAAAAAGGTACAATTAAATAAAGCAGAGATTGTAAAGTATATATCTCGTTCAAAAGGCTGGGGTCAGTAAAATTTTGTACATGTTTTTGAAGGAAGTCTCTTATGCTCACCAAGGCTGCAAAAATACAGCAAAAACAGTAACAATGTGAAATATTATTACAATTAAAAATAACTTTTCTATTTTAATAATAATATAATATAATATAAAAAGAAAACAGTAATTTTTTTCTGTGTACAAGAGTGGTTTTGTCTACAAAATAATTAGTGAGTTATAAGATTCCCTAAGTCTTAATTGTTAATGTCATTTTTAAATGAGCTGGATTTCATTGTCTCTTTATTGATTATGTTTAGTAAAATATATAGCATTATATTAGTCATAGTATTATTTTACATTTATGTAAGTAATACATAGTTTTCTTTACTGAATAAGATCTAGTAAAGAGTTATTTAAAAGTTCATGCAGCAGGTACTACTTCATATCCTTAGCACTGACTTAAGTTGTGTGTCTCCTGTACAACGTTTCTCATTTTTTCATTATTGTGATGTATGTGTGAGCTTAATGTAGACTCAGGTATGTGTGCTTTGTGTGTCATTCCCCAGAGAGGATTTATATCAGAGTGATCGATCCTTTCACAATCAAACCCCTGGATGCCAAAACCATCATCGACCATGTGCGCGCCACCAGGGGTCGTGTCGTCACCGTTGAGGATCACTATTATGAAGGTGGGTTTCTAGCTTAGAGCACATTATCCCTTGTCTCAAGCACATATTTCAGCCTGGCTGCACATCCAAGTAGCATGAACAGCACGTACAGCCAAGCAGGGCTGTATCGGTTCGCGAGTGCAATTGGCTGGCTGGAAGAAACATGATGTGTTGGCAAATTGTCATTGGATCGGGAAGCGAGAGGCATTGTGTTTTTTTAGCCGTGTCTCATTCTGTTCATTCGGGTGAAAAAAAGACAGAGAAGCGGAGGGCTGTCAGGTCTCCTCAAGCAAATGTACGGCCGCGGGGCTTGTTGTGTCCTAGATAACACAGGTGGCCCTGGACCTGGCATTTCTGCCTTCGTGCCAGAGGAGGAGTGAGGCTGGATGAGAAAGAGAGAGAGTTTAACATCCACAATCATTCTGAAGGCAAACATCCCCTCTGCCCTGAGGGAGAGAAAGAGGATCGGGATGGACAGAGAGAACGTGTGATCGTAGCAAGGTTGAAAGCAGAGGCATGTGGGGATAAAAAGAGATTTGGATAGTCTATCAAGGCATGATGTCAAACATACATGAAATTTAAAAGCAGAACATGGTGCAGAAGGTCAAACAGCGACCTTTATGCACAGGTGAATGCTAATTTAAAAACAGGAGATCAAGTTTAATATGCTTCCTTGATGATAAAAAGAGCTTAAGATGGTCTATTTTGCTGGTTTTGGGCACAACCAACTAAACCAGCTTGGGAACCCTTTTTTTTTTTTTTATCAGCAGCAGTGTTTTCGAACATTTAAAGGTGAGCAATTGTACCTGGTGTTCTAACATCTGCCAGACATTAAAACATTTTTGATAATTAAGCTGAACTATATATATTAAATGAAAAGCTTAAACTAAACAAAAATGTGAAATGTGGCATTGCCGACTAATTGAAGATTAAGTTAAAGCCCTAAAATTACTAAGTGGAAATAATAAAAAAATAGAACTGGAATAAAATGAATTAAACCTGAATAGCAATCTAAATAATGACAAAGGACACCAAATTCAAAACATTTTTCACTAAAATAAAAAATTAATATATAAATAACAGCTAATGTAACATATGAGACAACTTATAATAGTAATAGATTAACAACTAAAATAACACTGGTTTGGGATCAAGGAATTTTTTTCTAGGATGTAACGTAATTCACAAGGATGCATTAACAGATCAGAATGACAGTAAAGAACACAAAATACAATAGATTTCTATTTTCCCTATTTCAAATAAATGCTTTTCTTTTGAACTTTCTATTCATCAAGAATTCTTTAAATTGTATCATGGTTTTTCCAAAAAAAATATGAACACAACTGTTTTCAACATTGATAATCATGTGACTGAAGACTGGAGTAATGGCTGCCGAAAACTCAGCTTTGCCATCACTACTACATAACAGTGAAAATATATTCAAATAGTAAACGCATTTTAAGTTGTAAAAATATTTCACAATATTACAGTTTTTACTGTATTTTTGATTAAATGAATGCAGCCTTGGTGAGTAGAAGAGACCTTTTCTTTTCAAAAACATATCAAAATAAAAAAATAAAAATATTCTAAACCTTTGGCTGGTAGTGTATATATCTTCAGAATAGAAAGGTACTGTATCAGTGTGTGTGTGTGTTCAGGTGTCTTTTTTTACATGATGTTACAAGTAAGAAAAAGTTCCAACATGTAATTTTTTACTGTAATTGGGATATTTCTGAAATCACAAAGACAGGTGTGATGTCCCAGGACACCTATTTCAATAATATCTGTCAGAAAGTACAGTAGGGTCATATTGTGTGGTGTTTTTTTACACAGTCTATGGGTGTTCCTTAAAAATCGCTCATCATTTCCATCTTTACCTGCTGTCATTCTGCAGGTGGCCTGGGAGAGGCGGTGTGCTCCGCTATCGTGAATGAGCCCGGGCTCACTTTCCAGCGTCTAGCTGTCGCTCACGTTCCCCGAAGTGGCAAAATGTCTGACCTGCTCAAAATCTACGGCATCGACCGCAACTCCATCACACAGGTGGTCAGGAAGATGCTCAGCAGCTCGGCCAATGCCAAGTGAACCTGTTTGCTTTGCCCCGCCCACTCCCCCAAATCAATCGAATAACCAGCTCCACAAACACTGTCACATGACTTCCTCTTCTTCAGATCGTGGCCCCTCCCTCCACCTTGTTCACTGTGAATGACCCGTGTGAGTATAATAGTAATGTGAGATACGTGGTGTACATTTTGAAGTAATGTTCACATTCCATTTTTTCCCTTACAAATACACTAATATTCAATAGTTTGGGGTCAGATTTTTTAATTAAAGGGGTCATATGATGTGATTTCAATTTTTCCTTTCTCTTTGGAGTGTTCCAAGCTCTTGGTGCATAAAGAAGATCTGTAAAGCTGCAAAGACTAAAGTCTCAAATCCAAAGAGATATTCTTTATAAAAGTTAAGAGTCAACCACGCCTACCTAAAACGGCTCGTTCTAACACGCCCCCACATATCTACCTCACTATTTGGGCGGCGTTATGCAACTCTTCCCACATCTTCACACAAAGAAAGAAGGCGTAACTTTTATTCTCGCTGTAGTATTGTTGCCGCCGCCGCCATGTCGTGAAGCCGCTGTGTGCTTCGTTGTGATAGCGAAACTACTTTGTTTGGCCTTCCAAAAGAGGACAATATCCGCTTCGTCATGCCTAGAGCTGATCCGTGTTGGTTGCTGAGGAAATACTTCAACTTCACACAGTCGATTGCCGAATCGGCTTTCACTGTGGCGAAGCGGAGTCCAGCCCGGGTCGTCACATGTGGTTGCCGCAGGCATCACATTATGGTAAGGGACGTAACATTTCCATCAAATGCTTGAGGAATTCGGCCAATCACAACACACTGGATAGCTGGTCAATCAGAGCACACCTCGCTTTTTCAGACCGATGAGCTTTGTAAAAATTGACGCGTTTCAGAAAGGGGGGGTATAGAGGAGAAACAATAATGTACAGTATGTGGAAAATAATGTGTTTTTTAACCTTAAACCCGCATAAACACATTTCATTACACCAAATATTGTTCTTTTTAGAAGCATCATATGACCCCTTTAATACTGATTCAGCAAGGATGCATTAAATTGATCAAATTGACAGTAATCCATTTATAAGAGTTACATAGAGTTGTTTCAAATAAAATGATGTTCTTTGACTTTATATTCATCTGAAAAAGAATATGCAAAAATTAAGCGGCACAACTTGAGCATCAAATCAGCATCTTACCTAATCAGGGGTGCGTTTCCCAAAAGCAACTATGGTCGCAATTTCCGTCGTTAACAATAGAGTTCAATGGACCGAACCACCATAGTTGCTAACGATGCTTTTGGGAAACGCACCCCAGAATGATTCTGAGGATCAGACACTGACGACTGGAGTAATGATGCTGAAAATTCAGCTTTGCTTCACAGGAATAAAGTAGCCTACATTTTAAATTATATTTAAATAGAAAACTGTTCTTTTAAATTGTAATAATATTTCACAATATTACTGTTTTTACTGTATTTTTGATCAAATAAATGCAGCCTTAGTAAGCAGAAGAGACTTCTTTCAAAAATATATTAAAAGTTTTACCGACCTCAGACTTTTGAATGCTAGTGTACATACAAATACACATACAGTAGTCTTTTTCTAGCTCTTTTCTTGTACTAATAGTTTAAAATCAACATTAAACCATATTTACAACCATTTTACTTGCATAAAGTGACATATTTTGAATGAAACTGGATGAAAATTTATAGGCAGGGACTTGATTTTGTCCACCTGGTATTAATTAGATTATGAAAAGACAAATGTATGATTTTATGTTGATTTGAAAATCAAAGTTGAAAGCTTATAGCGACGCTAAAACGTATTTACACTATCACCTCAGAAAACATCGATATGCTGTACAACGTGACACTCGTGTTTTTAACTGTCATTTGATAAGACCCAACAATAAAACTGTTTGCGATATTATATTTTAATACTTTTTATATTGTTACTGTTTTGCTATGACGACCGGGCGGGGCTGGATTTCACGGGAACAGATAGGCCTACCTGTGCAAAAAAAAAAAAAAACGATTTGATGTTACATTCGTAGAGTTTAGTCTTTAAACCGATAATCAAATGAGAATGTCTGCAGGGTGCTTCAGTAAAGTAGTAAATGGTTGTCTTCTGTGAAACTGTTTGTAGTATAATCTCAGTATTTACAAAGATGGAGTAGCATTTTGTAGTGTTATGAGCATGAAACATGGTTCTTTTCTGGCCAGAGAAGATGAGAGAGATGGATGAAACCATCAGCGTCACTGGAACGTGCTGTTATACCTGAACTATGAACCTACAACAAACACTTCCTCTGTTATTTTTCGTTGTAACTCAACAAGTCATTGATTAAAACCCTCTGCATTTGAATTTGAGACATCATGTTTGTGTTGCCTGTTTTATTCACTCTAATAGGGGAGACCGGGGCTAGTTGTCACACACTTTACTGAATATTTTTCAGAGTGGGTTTATTTTTTTAAAGTCACTTGCCGTTATTACTGAACAGGTCATTTAAAACATATACTTGCCACTATTGGGGCATGTTGTCACACTGTATGTTGTAAAGAGAAACTGTTGTATATTTAAACAAATAAGAATAATTCATTTGTTTGTAAGATGAAATACAATACTAAACTATTGTTTTAATTTTAAGCAAAAAAAATCAACATTTACATAGAATGTATTATACACCGAAAAAATGGTGTAGAAACAATTTTCACTCAGAAATTACTAGTACATTTCAAAATGAATGACAAAGAAAGGCATTGAATAATTGTGAGATTATTATTTTAGACCCGAGAAATATTTTTAGAGAAATCTCTAAACACTCTAATATTCTTTGTTTTATTTACAACTTCGAAAAATCAGTAGAATAACTATTAATAAAAACCACAAAACAGCAAAATACAAAAGGTAACAAATAATAAAACAATATTAAATCACAGTTTTTGCAACAGATGTGAAATGTGCTAAATGAAATCAGATCACATTGAATTAACATGACAATTTGCTTTGATATAAAGCTCCCTTGAAACAATATGTATGTGAATTGCGCTTTACAAACTTAAAAAAGAAATGTGCATGAACATAAATGGACACCTGCAAAAGACATCGACAATGATCACAATTGCAGTATAAAAATAAAAAAAATGTTAATTTTTTTCTTTCTTACCTTTAGTGAACATTAATTTCAGTTCAGTCATAGTAATGCCTTGCATTTCTAATCTTCCTGTTTAAAAAACAGGAACAACTAGTCTTTCCAGGGTGTCCTTAGAAAATAATCTACTTCAATGCCACACATCATGAATCCCTGCAGTTTAATGATATAATCAAGAAAAAGTTCTCACCATAGAGAATTATATTTGCGTATTGCTCCTCTTATAGCAAACACAGCGAGGCCACAGCCACAAGACAGAGTATAGACTGCAACAGAATCAGAAAACTTGGATTATTGCATCATATATACAGTATATACTGTTCAAAAGCTTGGGGTCAGTAAGATTTTTTAAATGTTTTTGAAAGAAGTCTCTTATGCGCGACAGATTAATATGCTGATTTGCCGCTCAAGAAACATATTATCAGTGCTGAAAACAGTTGTGCTGCTTCATATTTTTGTGGACACTGTGATACATTTCTTTCAGGATTCTTTGATGAATAGAAAGTTCAAAAGAACAGCATTGATTTAGAATAGAAATCTTTTGAAATATCATAGATGTCTTTACTGCCACTCACTTTAATTCAATTTATGTCTCTTGACTAAGTATTAAGTTTGTAATATTAAAAAGTCTTACCGACTCCAAACTTTTGAACAGTATCGTATTTACTGAATTTATTAAATATATCCCAACACATATGAGGAGCACCACCTAGAAGAGCTTCAGTTTGTGCTTGAAAAAAAAAGAGCTCAGAAGAAGTGCAACAAAGAAGCCTTGTGATGTCTCTCTTAGGAAGTTGAGGTTAACACTGTACCATTATAAGACCTGAGATGGAGGACTGTCACAAAGAAAGCCATACAATAACCCCAGATAGCATCTGTAGAAAAAAATAGATCTTTAATAACAAACCAGTTTTCATGTTTATCAAATGGCCTGGAAGAATGGGCAACCCGTCTGAACACAATAAAATGATATACCTTTCCAGTGGTAAGGTCGACCCTTACATCTTTTAGTATGTGCTGGCAAACCTGTGAAAAACGTTAAATGTTCATCAAATCCTGTTCCAATACATTTTCAACATAAATGTCATTTTAATGGCTTCTAATCTCTGTTGTGCATTTATATTTGCTACATTTGACATTTTCTGATTCATTTTATACCATAAGTTTTAATAAAACATCTTACCAAAGGTGCACCACACATCAAAACAACGACTGTGAAGAACACAGCAAGAACTGACGGCACCACAACGGCTGGAAAACATGCATGCTGATAAGTGACTGACTCAAAGATTGATTGGTCATGTGTATAGAATAGAGGTACTTAAAAAACATTTTTTTTGTCATTAAATAAACTTCAAACAATTTTTGAAAGTGTGTTTTTTTTTTCATGTGTAAGAGTTTATGGATAAAATTCAGATAAGAATGAACATAAATAATAGTTTCAGTAAGCCACATCATTCACTAAAGTCTGACGAACCAGTGCTGTTTCATAGTAGCTTAGATAATATATATATATTATATATATATATATTTATATATAGAGTATATATATAATATATCTCTTAGATATATATATAGATACATATATATACTTACAGTAAAATGGCCTGTAGAGTAACAGTCCACAGCCCAGGCCAAAGCAGATAGAGAAAAAATGGTAAAATTTATCTGTAGGCAAAGAATAATAAATAATAATGGACACTTTCAGTTCGATTTAAATCCGTCGGGCAACGTACAATGGTTGTAAACATCCAAGCCCCCTAAAGAAAGAATTGTACAGAACTGAAATATCATATTGACTCATTCCCGTATTACGTCATTTCTTAAATATTAGAAGAAGCTAAAATAAGAACCACCATGGGATTGATAGTTCACTTGGATAATTAACACTCATTCCTGTTACTTCTTCTTTTGTCGATTCAAGTGTGTCAGTCATTAACCATGGCGGATAGTAGTGATGAGTTGTCATTAGAAATATATTCCCTTTCAGATTGATTGGCAAAACCATTTATGTAGGTTGAAGGCTCTTTATTAAATACTTTCTGTTTACATGCAATTGTGGGTGGCAACGGTGGGAAGGAAAACTGCAAAAGCAGAATAAACATAGTCACTGAAACACAATATAGACAATTGAGTTTCAGGTTTGAGCCAGGGGTTTCATACTGGCTTCAGAGGGGGGAGTGTAGACCTATACAGAAAAGTTTAAATAAATTGTAAAAAGTATAAAAATTACCACAATAATAATATAATTAATATAAATATATATGAATATCTATTACAGTGGGTACGGAAAGTATTCAGACCCCCTTCAATTTTTCACTCTTTGTTATATTGTAAAAAAAAAAAACGAGCCATTTGCTAAAAATCATTTAAGTTATTTTTTTTCCTTCATTAATGTACACACAGCACCCCCAATTGACAGAAAAACACAGAATTGTTGACATTTTTTGCAGATTCATTAAAAAAGAAAAACTGAAATATCACATGGCCTAAGTATTCAGACCCTTTGCTCATATTTAGTAGAAGCACCCTTTGGTCTAATACAGCCATGAGTCTTTTTGGAAAGATGCAACAAGTTTTTCACACCTTGATTTGGGGATCCTCTGCCTTTCCTCCTTGCAGATCCTCTCCAGTTCTGTCAGGTTTGATGTAAACGTTGGTGGACAGCCATTTTTAGTTCTCTCCAGAGATGCTCAATTGGGTTAAAGTCAGGGCTCTGGCTGGGCCATTCAAGAACAGTCACAGAGTTGTTGTGAAGCCACTCCTTCGTTATTTTAGCTGTGTGCTTAGGGTCATTGTCTTGTTGGAAGGTAACCCTTCGGCCCAGTCTGAGTCCTGAGCACTCTGGAGAAGGTTTTCGTCCAGGATACCCTTGTACTTGGCCGCATTCATCTTTCCCACGATTGCAACCAGTCGTCCTGTCCCTGCAGCTGAAAAACACCCCCACTGCATGATGCTGCCACCTCCATGCTTCACTGTTGGTACTGTATTGGACAGGTGATGAGCAGTGCCTGGTTTTCTCCACACATACCGCTTAGAATTAAGGCCAAAAAGTTCTATCTTGGTCTCATCAGACCAGAGAATCTTATTCAGGTGTTTGTTAGCAAACTCCATGCGGGCTTTCATGTGTCTTGCACTGAGGAGAGGCTTCCGTCGGGCCACTCTGCCATAAAGCCCCGACTGGTGGAGGGCTGCAGTGATTGTTGACTTTCTACAACTTTCTCCCATCTCCAGACTGCATCTCTGGAGCTCAGCCACAATGATCTTTGGGTTCTTCTTTACCTCTCTCACCAAGGCTCTTCTCTCCCATAGCTCAGTTTGGTCAGCTCTAGGAAGGGTTCTGGTCATCCCAACGTCTTCCATTTAAGATTTATGGAGGCCACTGTGCTCTTAGGAACCTTAAGTGCAGCAGATTTTTTTTTGTAACCTTGGCCAGATCTGTGCCTTGCCACAATTCTGTCTCTGAGCTCTTCAGGCAGTTCCTTTGATTCTCATGATTCTCATTTGCTCTGACATGCACTGTGAGCTGTAAGGTCTTATAATAGACAGGTGTGTGGCTTTCCTAATCAAGTCCAATCAGTATAGTCAAACATAGCTGGACTCAAATGAAGGTGTAGAATCTCAAGGATGATCAGAAGAAATGACAGCACCTGAGTTTAATATATGAGTGTCACAGCAAAGGGTCTGAATACTTAGGACCATGTGATATTTCAGTTTTTCTTTTTTAATAAATCTGCAAAAATGTCAACAATTCTGTGTTTTTCTGTCAATATGGGGTGCTGTGTGTACATTAATGAGGAAAAAAAAATTAACTTAAATTATTTTAGCAAATGGCTGCAATATAAACAAAGAGTGAAAATTTAAGGTGGTCTGAATACTTTCCCTACCCTGTAATATATATATATATATATATATATATATATATATATATATATATATACTCTATATATATATATATATCCTATGTATAGAATAAAAATAAATATAATACAAAACTAAGTACATATTTTCCAGAATAATATTCTAAGATTTATTTTGGGTTCATGCAATGAGTGTTATATATAATTTTCATTTAAACAAATGTGTTGTCTTTGTAATATATCATGCTTATTTCAATTTTAAATAATATTATTTACAATATCACGCTTATTCTTTCCACACTTTTTAATTACTTTTTTTTCACACAAAGTATAAATAGGTCTTTATACATAGACTATATCCACTATATATTTAAGAAAAGGAGTCCCTGATATCAAAAACTCAGAAACTGGAGGTCCTTACATCTACTTCGCAGTTCGCACGGCCTGAAATATTACCATCAGCAGATGGAAGCATTGAGCAACATTTTGGGTTGAATTTGGCATCCAGTCGGCGAACCATCTGTGCTGCCTTCGTGTACAAAACACAAAGCATTATGGGTCTTGTAGTCTAGCACCAGCCCTAACACAACGCATGCATATGTGAATGGAACTACATTGTCCATCAAACAGGAACGACAAAATCACTTCGTCTGGATGAGCTCACAAACCGAGTTCCCAATCTGAGGAATGACATCCGAACAAGAGGAAATCATGGAGTTATACGTTAAATCATGGGGAATAAATTTATAAGATTGAATCTGAACTTTAATATTAAGAATAGTGCATCTAATAAACTGCATGCACTTCTTCAGATTGATGAGCAACTTCATGGTTGAGAATGAGGAACTAACGGACTCGGTCCGTTATCGCCTGTATTAGACTGTGCCGGATGATGGCAAACATGTCCGGGGAGGAGGACGGGTGTCCCGAGGCGCAGCTGGTCACGGAGGCCGGGCCCAACTGGCTCCGCGCGGAGATCGAGCGCCTGACGCGGGAGCTGAGCGAGACGAGCCGGGAGAAGATCCAGGCGGCGGAGTACGGGCTCGTGGTGCTGGAGGAGAACCAGCAGCTGAAACAACGCTTTGATGATCTGGAGAACGCACATGAGACCGCCAGACAAGAACTGGATCAGCTCAGAGAGGTGAGACGAAATGATACAATAATGTTACAATGCTGCGACTTACGTTCTAAATGTTTGATTTCGCGAGCAGCGGCGCACGAGAGGAAAAGTGTACCAGTCTCCACCCATTCTCACTCTTTTTGTGTGCTTTCATTGTTCTTCAGCACGTAGCCTACTTCACAAAAAAGTGCCACAAATGATAGAACATATTAAGAAATATGGATAAATCTGCTGATATTTTGCCAGTTTGAAGTGCTCGTTATCGGTCGATTGACAGCCTTGTCTGTAAATGATATAGAAATATAGGAGCCAAGTGTTAATTATGGACAGTTGATATTATAATTAACATTTTGCTTGAAATCAAATACAAAAAGCATCGAATATTATTTCATTCAGGTCTATTGTTTTACCACACTGACACTTGGCAGAATAAAATTATCCGCAAAATTAAACTTTTTGAATTTATATAGACTTGATGATACAGATTACGTCAGCTTTCAAATCACAAAGGTGAAATGCTAATTGTTAGCTCTAAAGATACAAAATAGCCATTCAGTTTAAACTGTACTAGTGTGACTAAACTCCACCTCGGATTGTGTTATAGTTATTGTGCATGTAGGTTTTATGCTTTCAAATAAACTGTGTGACTAGATGGAATATTTGCACTTTTGATAGTTCATTTGTCACAATTCATTATTGTTGTTCTTGATCAAATATTCATAATGCATATTAGGTTTTTGTTGTCGTCTAGTCAGTGATTTAGCCATTTATAATGGAGTCGGAAAGCAAAAAATATCAGTTTTGCTTATCTTTATTGGTGATGAAAAAAAATCAACATTGGTACTTGTAGTCAAATATTTATACTGGTCAGTCTTGTTTATAAATCAGCCAATAAAACGTATTGTTAGACCTCTATAATCAGAAATATTCTGACAGTACCAATATTTTAAAGGGGTCATATGATGCGATTTCAAGTTTTCCTTTCTCTTTGGAGTGTTACAAGCTCTTGGTGCATAAAGAAGATCTGTAAAGTTGCAAAGACTAAAGTCTCAAATCCAAAGAGATATACTTTATAAAAGTTAAGAGTCAGCCACACCTACCTAAAACGCCTCGTTCTAACACGCCCCCACATATCTACCTCACTATGTGGGAAGATTTGCATAACGCCGCCCAAATGTTCACGCAAAGAAAGAAGGCGCAACTTTTATTCTCGCTGTAGTATTGTTGTTTCCGCCGCAATGTCGTAAAGACGCTGTGTGCTTCGTTGTGAAAGCGAAACTACTTTGTTTGGCGTTCCAAAAGAGGACGATATCTGCTTCGTCATGCCTAGAGCTGATCTGTGCTGGTCGCTGAAGAAATACTACAACTTAGTGCTGTGGCTCGCCGGATCGATTTTCACTGTGGACGACGTTCAGCCCGGAGTCGTCACATGTCCTTCCGGACGTTCCTTCGTCGAAATCGCCGGCCGTGCCGTTCTCAAGCCCGCAGCCTCCGCTCACTCTAGCCCGGCCTCAGCTCACGCTAAGCCGGGGCTTCGCTCACGCTAGGCCGCTGTGTTTTTCGTTGTGAAAGTGAAACTTTGTTTGGTCTTCCAAAAGAGGACACGACTACAAATCAGTGGTATTTACAACACTGTTCTAGAACAGTTTAACACAAATATCAGATGTGTGCAGCACATTTTATGAAGAACTATTTCCTGATCCTGGAAGAGTAGACTAAAATGCCGGCAGTTCTAACTAGCGAAGTACGTTTTCATTTAACGGATTTGTCACTGATGATTCAAACGCGAGTTTTGAGCAGTGTAGAGTAGCACTTGTTGTTTGTCATTTCTCTGATCACAACTGCAGACAAGAGTTTGTTTACGCGCCGCGATGCAATGCAACACGTAAAAAGACAGTATAAGTCATTATAATCAGTAATTATGTCCCCACTGGATGCAACAAATGCCTCCTCGTTATAATGGGGGTTTGTTTTTTAGGTTTTAATGTTTTTGAATCATCGCTCCGGCCGGACACGGCATCAACAGTATGTGAGGGGCGTAACATTTCCGTCACACGCTTGAGGAATTCGGCCAATCACAACGCACTGGATAGCTGGCCAATCACAGCACACCTCGCTTTTTCAGACCGATGAGCTTTGTAAAAATCGGCACGTTTCAAAAAGGCGGGGCATAGAGGAGAAACAATAATGTACAGTATGTGGAAAATAATGTTTTTTTTTTACTTTAAACCGCATAAACACATTTCATTACACCAAATACACCAAATAATGTTCTTTTTTGCAGCATCATATGACCCCTTTAAATGTCATTGCAGATATGTTATATATGTGATATAGATTATATAGCTTTACACAAAGGCTAATATTTCATACATACAATTACGTTTATTTTAGAATTTGTAGTGATTCTTGTTTGTTTTCATCAGTTACCTAAAAAAAGACCACAGGATTTCCTGCTTGTTATCTATGGAAAAGCAGGATATTCATTTTACAATTAGATTTATGAGTAGCCTATAAATCAGTAAATCCTTAATTTATTAAATCCTTAATTTTGTACGTTCAGCATTCTAGTATATAGACAAGTGTAAATAGATAAGTCGTGTGATGTTGATCAGAGGCTGCAAATGACTGTTGACGTCCGTTTTTTGAGTGACAGACGTTTCTTCCTGGTATGCCATCCTAAAATAAACCTCGACTGGGATGTATATGAATTGTTTTAGACCTAAATAGACTTCTTATAGTTTTCTTTATTTTCAACTCTGTTTTGAATGTGTTCTCAGCACCTTTGCACAACTTCTTCCTCTCTCCTTTTCCCCTGCAGCTTCCTGTCAACACAAACATGCAGCAAAGCTCAGCCATTAATCCTGATTGTTAGAATTATAGTTTATTTCGAGCTCGTCTCGGTTCTGTATACTTCCTTCCACTCTAATCTTTTCTGCACGGCTCTAAATAGAGGACGCAGTCTTTGTCATGTAGTAAGAAGAGCTGGGAAGAAATCGGGCTAAAAAAAGCACCTAGACTAGACTGATCTCACACTTGTGGTGTCAGCAAGGGGCTTCAGCTGAAAGCTATAAAATGACTTGTTTATAAAATGCTTTTGTATCAATCCAAGCCACTAGACTTCTGTAGTAGGTCAACGCATGAAATCAGATTAGCAGGCAGATTATCTTGCATGAGTCATTTTATTAACTAAAGCAATTCAAACTCATTAATACAGAAAAGATAGATGTAGTCAAATAATAATAATAATTTTCAGTGCATAATAATGATGATTAATTTGATTAAACAAATTTGTTATAATAGACATTTCATAATAAATCCAAAAGCAAGACGTGAGAAAAAATAGGGAGTTGAAATGGCAACTGCTAATGAGTGATCCTCTGCTGTCATTTACTGCTTATAATGCTATATTCATTTCAATTTCATCTTAAAAGTCTTTGTTTTCTGCCAGGAGACATTTTTGGCACATTTTTTCATGTCATCTTTATGAATGAAAGGTGAATCTTTAAAGGGGTCATATGATGCTTTTTTTAAAGATCATTATTTTGTGTATTTGGTGTAAAAGAATATGTTGACATGCTTTAATGTTCAAAAAAACCAATTTTTCAAATAATGGAATTATGGTAGGTTTCCTCTATGCCCGCCTCTCTCAAAGCTTCGTTTTCTACAAAGTCCCTCCTTTGACAAGTGCAGTCTGCTCTGATTGGCCAGTTGATTGGCTGAACACCACAAGCACGCGTTGGAAATTTAATGCCCCTTACCATAATCACGAGCTCATCTTTCAAAATAAATGTAAAGACAGTAAATAATGTAATTAGTTTTACCATAAGTTCAAGCCCGAAAGGGGAACAGTCGCGTGACAGACACAGTGATGAAGCTGTATGTTGCCCCCCCAGTACACAAGGCCAGGTTTAGAGGAGTG
This sequence comes from Sinocyclocheilus anophthalmus, assembly GCA_018155175.1. Taxonomy (NCBI): domain Eukaryota; kingdom Metazoa; phylum Chordata; class Actinopteri; order Cypriniformes; family Cyprinidae; genus Sinocyclocheilus; species Sinocyclocheilus anophthalmus. The sequence continues at coordinate 563,418 of JADLZN010001373.1, read as the reverse complement.
ACTGATTGTGACACTGTCTCTCTCTCTCTCTCTCTCTCTCTCTCACACACACACACACACGATGTGCAAAACACCGCATTTGAACAGTCAATAACAAATACATAAACAAATAACAAAACAGTAGCTGACTCAGAAGCACCAGATTGTCATAGCAAAGTCAGAATTACCTCCTCTCCAAGGTTCACGAAACGGTCGTCCATAAAATGCATTGCTGTTCTGTTGTAAGTGATCTTAAAGATTCCTAAATGCATCTACTTTCGCAAGGCCAAATAAAGTGCTTTTGCTTCCGCCTAGAAACACACAGCGTCTCCCTGGCATGGCTGCTTCAACACTAACTGCTGTTCCTGAAACCACGCCTTCTTTCTTTGAGTGCACATTTGGGCCGCATTATGCAAATATTTCCACATAGTGAGGTAGATATGTGGGGGCGTGTTAGAACGAGCCATTTTAGGGGGCGTGGCAGAGTCTTAACTTTGATAAAGAATATCTCTTTGGTTTTGAGACTTTAGTCTTTGCAACTTCAGGGATCTTATCTATGCACAATCAGCTTGTAACACTCCAAAGAGAAAGGAAAACTTGAAATCCCATCATATGACCCCTTTAAAGTGATTTTTACTGCACAGCTGTAGAGTTGAGAAATAAGAAAAGGCTTTAAAATATTATGCGTTTTAAAAATGTGTTCATGGCTATGAAGCTAAGTTATCGATTATCAAGAATACCATTATGATGCCGTTTACGAGATAGCATCGCTAGCTAGCTAACGTTAGCCTAAACAGTTACGATTGTGTTTAGTTGTCAGCATTTAATGTACAATTGTAGGTGTGTAGGTAGGTACTCTCCCGGGATTACCAGGCTTGGCATATAAAACTGTACGTTGCTAAATAACATGAAACTGTAAGTTAATGTCGCTATCATTATTGTTTCTTAGTTTCTGACAAGAACGAGGCAGGAGAGGTTTCTGTGATGGTCTCAAGAGTCTCTACCTATATACCACAACACCAAATGAGGCTTCACCGGAAGTTTACGAGCTGGCTTATCTTTATGCAGAAGTTCCAAAGAACGCTCCGTGCTTATGGTCAATTAGGTCTTGTTACTAGTCACATTTATTTGTTTGTTTACATTTATTTTTAATCAATTAATAAATTTTATTTCAGCTGAAGATATTTATTTAATTAATATTTATTGTTAATATGTTCTTATTATTATTTTTGTTTCCAGATTTTAGGTTAACGTTTAAATAATTAGGTCCATACTAGTTGCCATTTATTATTTATTTAATTTTATTGTTTAGGTTTACATTTAAATATAATTAGGTCCTGTTACTACTCAGCATTTATTTATTTTAATTCATTATTTTTTTTTGATTTAGTTTAACATTTAAATATAATTAAGTCCTGTTTTTGGTCACCATTTATTATTATTTTTTTTTTACCTTCACTAATTTATTTTAAATGGTCCTGCGGTGTGCAGAACAATTTTTAAAAGTTCAAAGATTCTATGTTTCTCAATTAATTTGAGCTCTCTTATTTTTGTTGTGGTAAGGTGTTTCAAATGCTTTTTTTGTTGCTTTTTCTATTTTCTGTTAAATGCTGAGTGATGTCAGATGTGAAATATTGATGTTAAACCATGAGAGAGTGCACATGCTGAGTGCATTAAATATAGGCATAGTGATCAAGGCTCAGACACTTTGGATCAGACGGAGGGTGAGGTGAAACGAGGAGACTAGTTAATCCCATCCAAGTACATCAGATCTGCTCTCTCACCTGTTTGAACTCCAACACACAAACACACACATTCTCATTCTCAAAACACTCTCTTAGCATAGTAAGACACAGTCTCGGCAAGAGTAGCATTCCTTATGCCATATGACAATAAGGTGTTTTGGTAGGTTACGTTAATATGACCACAGACAGAGATAAATATTTTGGGAAATAAAAATATATTTTTGCCTGCTTTCAGTTTAAGAAATAGTGTTTACACTACAGCTCCAATCTAGAGTTTTACATGCTTTACGCAAATTCGAAAAGATGTGCAACCGGAAAAATAATTATCTTATACACTACCATTCAAAATTTAGGGCCAGTAAGATTTTTGAATGTTTTTGAAATGTCTCTTATGCTCACCAAGGCTGCAATTATTTAATCAAAAATACAGTGATGTTGTAAAAGATTATTAACAATTTTCTATATGAATATATTTTAAAATTGTATGTACTTCTTCAGATACAAAGCAGAATTTTCAGCATCATTACTCCAGTCTTCAGTGTCACATGATCCTTCTGAAATCATTCTAATATGCCGATTTTATATTTTTGTGGAACCCACAATATATTTTCTGTTCAGGATTCTTCAATGAACAGAAAGTATAAAGCAGCATTTATTTGAAATAGAAATCTTTTGTAACATTATAAATGTCTTTACTATCACTTTTGATCAATTTATTGCAAATAATAAAAGAACAAATTTCTTTTAAAAATGCCCCAAAATTTTAATCGCTGCATGAATGGCAAATACTGATAACATCTCCATTATATTGTACATCCCTTTTTCTTGGAGTAGATAGTAAGTAAATAGTGTAATTCTTCTATGTTGAATGTGGAGTGTGCTGAAGGAGCTCCAAGTCCATCACAGTCATATCTCAAATAAACAGTGGTAAATCCAGGATGAAATACTTTGTCAGCTGTTCAGTCCATCAGAAAGGGTTTAAAGCTTGAAAGAAGGGTGAAATGTAGTCTTCTTCAACAAGAGGGATGAGAATAGAGCCTCCAGCAGTGTGGTGGGTCCACAGCTGTGCAAGGGGTGGGACTCCCTCACCATGTTGATACAGCCTATCTATAGACTGGTGTGGTTTATAGGGTTTGTGACTATTTAAAGAAGCAGAAGTAAATATTTGAGGTTTCTTAAGCCTAGTGATGGAAAAACAGCAGTTTTCTAAATGGAATGTTCTTTTTTTTATATATCAAGATTTGTAGCTTTATCTCAGGGGTCTCCAAACTCAGACCTGGAGGGCCGATGTCCTGCAGAGTTTAGCTCCAACCCTAATTTAAACACACCTGAACCAGCTTGAAACCATACTTGAACCTTCCAGGCAGGTGTGTTGAGGCAAGTTGGAGCTAAACTCTGCAGGACAGTGGCCCTCCAGTGAGCCCTGCTTTATCTGATTAAAAATACTTGATGTAGAATTCTACAGTTTAAATGCGTATTTCCTCCTGATAACCATGATAAGGTCTAGCGATGATGAATGTATTTTACTCCAACACATTGAGCTGTAGTGCTCATGAGGGTGACAGAGGTTTGAGTCCAGCTTGTAACACGTCCTATAGTTGCTGTATTTGCCGAGTTATTACTTCTAGATGGACAATATTTGCAATTACAAATTCTACATATCTGCTTTTTAAATCGCATTGGTTAAAATGTGCATTCTTGTGAGAAAAATAAGTTGCATTGGTGTAAAAGTCACATGATGTTCAGAAAAATTCACATGATGTTCACACAATTATGATGTTCAGAAATAATGTAAAATACCAAATAAAACGAAATTAAAACTTTCTCATTCGGGACAAATCCAAATCTGTGCTCTTTGCCTAAGTTTTGCGTGCATTACATTAATTGCATTATATAAGCTGCTTTGAACTAAAAGCACGTTTTGCACGACTTAAATTCTGTAAAATATGGTATATATTTTTGATAAACATCCCTAAACTGCACGTAAAAAAATAAATAAAAAAATTTTGATGCAGAGAACAATCTGGCTACAAGAAGCTGGTTCCTTTCCTCTCTATATAACTTCCTGTTTTCTGTAACTTAAGAGAAGTATATTTGAAAAATTAAGACTGACTTGTGCAAACTTTTAGAAAGTAGAAGATATTTTCAGACTGTCCAGCCACTAACTGCTTGTTCATTCTTAATGCATTTGCCATTTAAAAAGAGATCTGTAAACTGTTGATGCTAAACTATTTTTATGTGCTGTCAAAACTGAAATGGCTGAAATCTGAGTCAGATCAAAGTCAGCTAAAATCAGTTAACATGCAAACCAAGTTTCTGTTAACTACGCTGTGGGGAAAAGCCATTTTTGAGTCTTCTCTCACATAGAGCAATGCGGTCTGGTTTCTGAATCAGCTGTCGTTGGCAAGCATTTTTGTTGTTGTTGTTTTCAACAGAGTCAATTCCCTCTGAATTTCCCTTTCAAATACATTTTTAGAGTAGCAATTGTGTTGACAAGTCTACTGTCTTTTTTTGTTGTGCGAAATAAATTGCACTCATACATCAAATATTATGCAAGTAACTTTTAAATATTGATAATCAGCAAATCAGCATATTAGAATGATTTCTGAAGGATCATGTGACACTGAAGACTGGAGTAATGATGCTGAAAATTCAGCTTTACATAATAAATTACATTCGAAAATATATTCAAATAGAAAGCAGTTATGTTAAATAGTAAAAAAAAAAAAGTTTTTGCTGTACTTTGGATCAAATAAATGCAGGCTTGGTGAGCAGAAGACAAAAAAAACAATAAAAATCTTACTGTTAAAAAACTTTTGACTGGTAGTGTAGACTGATTATTCTTATAGATTGAAACAAATGTGAATTGAGCAATAACAAAAACGTGTGGAGACGGCTTATCTATTGAAAAAATGCAAACTGCTTGTCTGCCAGCAGGAGGCGCCTTGCGAGCGGTAGAAATAGCCGTTTCCCCAATATGGCTGTAATCAAAGCAGCTCCGCTCATGAACGCTACTTTATCAGAAAAAATAAAAATGCCATCGAACCTTTTCTGAAGATGGTCGGTTCCCTTCAGAGATACATTCATATAAAACACCCGCGCCGCGTTTTGATTTTGAAACGTGCAGTTGTTCATGTTATTCAATAGTCAAGCCCAGCAAAATCAAATACTGATGGGAAACACTGGTAATGTATATCGAAATATCGGAAATGTGTTTAAAAATTATACCACCTTTTAAAAAAATAATAATAATATCGCGATATATATTGATATTGAATTATTGTCCAGCCCTATTAGACATTGAAAACAAACAACCAAGAAAACTAGGCTTGCGGATTTGTTCGCTGTAAAAGTCTGTGCAGGTGAGAAGTCTTATGTCTAACATCACAGCTTAATCTTTCTCCTGAGGTCTTAATAGCAGTCTTATACAGCAGTGGCATGGATATATTTAACAAGGCCTTTTCTCAGTACTAGTTATACAGAGTAAACTGTGAATGCAACTCTGGTTGAGTTTAATCAGAGCAGAACTGAGAATTGTAAGTTGATTAAGAGATATACAAGGAATCAGTTTATGTTACACAGAAATGTTGTCGTCTTTTATTAAAGACCTGATCACAAAAATAGGTTTTGCTAATCAGTAGTTTGGGAATAGAGAGAAACACACAGTGTTGGAGGTCTGTGTGTTGTTGGCATGGCCTTTATCCATCAGAATAAGGTTCTAAAGAAATGTCTTGGCAACCCAGAGCTGCTGTGGCAGGAGGACGAATTAGTGCTGACACCATTTCCACGTCTCTTTCTGTCTCACACACATTCTGATATTATTATGGGCCAGGGTCGCTAATGGACGTTTCATCAATTTACAGGCACTTTCATTTCCCAGGGGTTGATTTGAATTAAACCTGGTTTCAGCTTTTTTCTATGCCTTCGGTTATTTTACTCACCCTCCCAGGCAGGGCCGTGCACAGACAATTTAAGGGGCAGTGGCCGAAACTAAAAAAAGGGGCACTACGGGTTGGGGCAGGAGAAGACCGCACACGCACTTAGAAATTTCAGACTTTATTAAAGATGTTTTGATAGAATAATCACAACTACGCATTGCTTATAACAAACTATTTACATATAAATGTTTTACATGTTGATGTTCCTTTTTTTTTTTTACAGCAAAACCTTTCTATTCGATACCATGTCTTTTTCAATGGTCAGAAGCAGAAGATCATTGAGTCGTTCTTGTCCACATGCATTACGAAGTTTAGTTTTCACCAGCTTCAATTTTGAGAATGAGCGTTCAACAGAGGCTGTGGAGACTGGCAGTGTTGCAGAGGTTTTCAGCAGCTTGAAAAGTGTTGGAAACACAACATGAGCTTCAAAGTCTTTGAATGCTTCCAAAATTGCATGGACACTTTTTTGTGAGCATGTGTATGAAGAGTGGAAAACTCTAAGCTCAGTTAGCAGCTGTTCTTCCTCCTCTTGAAAACCGTAGAACTCACAGAGAGTATGGGCAGCATTAAGTGCTTCAGCATTTGCAGTGTCTTTCCACTTTGATGGCTCAATCAAACAATGCAGTGACATCACAATTTTGTCAATGTTGCCTTTCCCTTGAAATCAATCGTCTGTGGAGTTCCTGAATCAGGGAATCCAAAAAAGTGAAGTACATCCTTCCTCTGGTGGTCCTCTGTTGCTGATGTGGAGCAGTACTTAAACTTTATTGGTACTTTTCGCCATCTTACTTGCTTTCTTCAGGCACATTGATCGCTCTTGTCTCTGCTTGAATGGTAGCATTGTGATGTATTTCTTTGAATTGCTCTTCAGTCCTCATTGTGTTCATTCTGTTAATGACACCATTTACAACAGTGTATGCTGCTGCCAAATCCAGGTCTTGCCGCTGAGGAGCATTTGAAACATGCTGCTGTTTCTCTTCCATGAATATTGGAGTTGTTATCTCCAAGCAAAGGATAAATTCAAAGTTTACTGCTGTGCAGCAGCATGTTTGCTTCCCCTGTAGCTTGAACAGGTGGCTCAGACTTTGTCAGATCTTCTAGGAATTGCACAACTGCAGGGAGGAATTTTCTGAGAGTCTTTAGGGCTGTTTCCCTGCAGCTCCATCGGGTGTCTGAGAGCTTCTGTAGCTCAAGGGCACGCTGGCCTGGATTCATGGTTTGCTGTGTTTGTACAAATGCTGCATGTCGTTTTGTGGAGTTGGCAATGAAGGGGTAAAGTTTTTCAACTACTGTGAAAAAAACTGACAGTGTATGCTTGACTTAGCGCTCTCCACTAGTGCAATGAACATATAATGCCTTTTCATTTTGCTTTTGTATGATTGACTGTAGTCCTTTATAAGGCCCGTTCATGTTGGCAGCTCCATCGTAGCCTTGGCCATATATGTCCTCAACTTTCAGCTGGTTCTCCTTCAGCACAGTCATTACTAGGGTTTCAAGTTGTTCTCCTGTTGTTGACTGAACATCACAGAGCTGAATAAAGCGCTCCTTTATCATCATGTAATGCACATAACGCACAACATGAATGCATGAAAATATTGATGCTTCCCTCACTTCCTTCAGTATGGAGCGTTTCACATAAACAGCTAGGGCTCAAATTAGGTCATTTTGTATTCGGTTTGAGAGGAGAGACACCTGAGGTTTTTGATGTGATGCCTGTTTTTCCTTGATTTTGTCAAGATGAAGCTTCAGGACACTGTCATATTGGCCAACCATCTCCACAAGCTCTAAGAAATTTCCTTTGTTTGAACCTGACAGGCTTTCGTCGTCACATCTGAGGGCCATGCCTTGTTTTGCTAAGTACAATATAATATCGAATAGTCGGTAGATAATCTCCCTGTTGTTTTGCCTTTCTCTTTCTTTGGCTGCTTGCATTTCTTCTTTTTCTAAAGCTGCATCCAATGCTTTTCTTTTAAAGGCATTCCACCGAATCATGCCAAGCATGTGTGACTCTGTCCTGCTATGCTCCTTCATTTTTTCTTTAGCCTGCTTCCATAGACTTACCCCTACTGACTTCCAACCTGTCCTGCTCTTATACTTCTCATCATTCATGAAAAGCCTGCAGCTGAAACAGTACATTGCATCATTCTTAGGAGAATACTCTAACCAGGGGTGTTCTTCATACCATTGCCTCTGAAATGATCGTCCTTGTTCATTTTTTTGGGAACTGCAAAATTGGACGACAGGGTCCTACTGAATTTGACAATTTTGTGAAGGCCGCATTGTATGTTATATTGTATTTCTTTACATGGGCAGGATCTGATGGATTTTGTAATTGGAACTAAAACTCAAAGTCTTCTGGCTCTTTCTTTCTTGTGTACACTGCTGTGGCTGCCTCACTTTCCATACCTTCTTGTTCTGCCTCTGTCTCTTCTCTCTCTTTCTCCCTGTATTGCCTTTCTGTCTCAATCTGAATATTTTCTGTCACTGGCTCAGTTCCATGACCTTCACTCCATGACCTTCACTCTGATTTGAGTTGACTCTGAGGCAGAATCATCTTAATATAGAAAATGAATAACAAACCTTTAACATATTGTAAATACTGCTTAATGCTAATTCAATTTATGTTGCTGTAATTGTCTATCTTCTTATCACACTATAGCACAGGGGTGCTCAAGCTCAGTCCTGGAGGGCCATTAACCTGCAGATTTTAGCTCCAACTTGCCTCTAACACACCTGTCAGGAAGTTTCTTTTATGCTTATTAAGAGCCTGATTAGCTGTTCAGGTGGGTTTAATTGGGGTTGAAGCTGAACTCTGCAGGACAGCGACCCTCCAGGAGCAGGACTGGGCACCCCTGCTTGAGCTGCTACTTTCAGCCAGTTTAACAGGCTTACCTGTACCTGTCTGATTTGGCTGATGCTCAGTGGGCTCTTCCTCACTCTCTGAGCCTGCCTCTGCTGCCTCATCTTGAATGGAAGTATCAGACATTTAATTTAATATCATACAGCATAAATCTATATATTATGCTATACTATGCTAATGTAAAAATCTTTTAGAACATTTATAGTAGCCAATATTCCATTTAGATAATATATAGTCCTACTATTAATATGATCTATCTTTGCAGTGTTGAACTGCCTTGAGCAGCCTCCCTTCGCTTTTTCTCTCTCTGTTTCTGTCTTCTTTTTGTGAAGGCATTATTTTTCTACAAAGTGTGCCAATAACAGCAAACTTGGTGTTATTTATATCAGATCATATCGGGTTCAACAATTTGATTCGACAATAATTCTAATTCTCGTTCGAGAATGTGGATATTTTGTACACACTGTTAACTTAGCACCATTATTAAAAGACCAGGAGCAAAACATTACCGACACAAATACAAAAACAAACTACCAAATTATTAATTCAACCACTGTTTGTAATAGATTCATGCCCTTTCACTGCCTGTCGATGGGACGAACTTCTGAAACTGTTGTCTCCACTCCAGTGCTCGGACAGAGACTGTGAGTGATACTGGGGAGCGAGCGAGAAAACATGGAGTGGATTAGCGGAAACAGTGGATCAATAGCAGAGTGTTAACAGACGTCCGGGATCGGGAATGGGTGTGCACAGGGGCAGGGGCTGAGAGGGGCACCTCAGACGATGAGGGCAGAGGGGCAGCACGCTGAGTCAATATTTATTTTGATTACTTTCGTGTGACTGATCAAGTTATTATATGTAGCTATTATGAGTAACAAAATGCGTTCCCTGTGTCCAGATTTTACCGCAATAATAATGCAAAAACTGACATTTCAAATCAACCTTTAAATGTCAACTTTTACAAAAAGTAGTCTTTAATAGTGTAAATACTGTATATATCCAAATACATAATCTAATACATGTTATTTATTTTATATTAGGCCTATAGCATGGTGTATTTTTATTCAGTTTGTTAACAAAAGTTCTATGTTTAATATAAGTGAGTTTGTCGTTGTACCGTTTTGTGGTTGTCCATTCAAGCAATTGACACAGAATTGCCGCTAATTCAAAAGTGAAAGTAAAATGCGCAATATAAAGGCCTTTAGAGCATTTCACTATTAATAGGAGAAGTGAGGCAAAGAGGAGAACCCCAACGAACCCCACCCCTCAGGGATACAGGTTTTACTGGTGTTGTCACATGTCGATTAACAAGTGGGATTTCATCACCGTCACAACCCTAATACACATGCACGCACACACACACACATATAAATGTATACATATACATACATACATATACATGTATGGCTGAGCAGTAACTGCCCTACCCCCAGTGATTTCGGCCACTGCCCCTCAACATGTCTGTGCACGGCTCTGCACCCTCCACTTGTTCTAAACCTGTATGAGTTGTTCTTCTGTTGAACACAAAAGAAGATATTGTGCCCATACAAACCTGCCCATATTTGATTGTGTCTGATTATAAGGCTTTGCATCAATGTGCTTTGTCCATCATACATCAGTGATCCCTGCATGCTTTTCTGTTAGCCATTCAGCCAGGCCACCAGCACAAATGGAGCTTTTAACATTTATGGCTTGTGCTGCCATGGTTGCTTGTGTGTGTGGCAACTTCACAGTCAGGCTGTAGCATGCTAATGACATCATTCAGACTGGCACACAAATTTAGGGGGGAAAGAAAGAGATGGAGTGTTTGATAAAAAGAGCACAGAATTCAACTAGTTTTGTCTCTAGCTGGTTACATCATCAGTTTGCAAGTAATGCATCTTTGTGTCTTACAAAATGACCCACGTACATCAAACTAAACTGTCTGTGGGAATCCTGAGATTTGGCTTCAATATCTAGCAAAGGCCTAGACAGGATCAAAAGACTTCAGAATTTGTTTGTGCTAATTTTGGGGCAAATCTGAAGAAAAATGTTAATGTTAGATGTGTGTTGAAGAATTTCAACTGACAAAGTCCTTGGGTCTTAATTACATTTAGCCATTTAACTTTTGCCCCAAATCCCATAGTGTTTCTTTAGTACAATTAAGATTAATAAGCACCAACACTGTTAATTTCAAGCCTATCCTCATCCAGCCTCCACCCTACAAAACAAGTAATTTGTTTATAGCCGTACCATTACAACTTGATAGACTTCAAACATAATTCTAACCCTGATCTCTCTTAAATCATATTCATACAGGCATATGGCCAGGTTCACTCCACCCGTAGAAAGGTGGCTGCAGACGGGGAAAGCAGGGAGGAGTCCCTCATCCTGGAGTCGGCATCTAAAGAGGCGTACTATGAGCAGAGAGTGCAAGAACTGCAGGCTGACCTACGACAAACCAAAAACACTCTCACCAGCACCCAGGCAGAGAACGAACGTCTGGGCACCCTCGCACTCGAGCTGAGAGAGGTTTGTGCTGTAGAGGGTTTTATTAAGAGTATTGAATTTACTAAACATATTTATGAAAGTTGTCCACGTAAAAATTTACTCAACAGCAAACAAACCCAGTCAGTTATGAAACCAGTAGTGTTATATTAGTCATTTGTCAACTAAAATTTGTTGTGTCCTTAAGAATAATGAAATTGTGGAGCTGCAGCGCAGTCGTCTGCGTGATGACATTCGAGAGTACAAGATCCGAGAGTCTCGTCTGCTGCAAGACTACACTGAACTGGAGGAGGAGAACATCAGCCTTCAGAAACAAGTCTCCACCCTTAAACAGGGTCAGGTTAGTAGCACTGACCATTGATCACATCCCAAATGTGGGTGTGGAAGAGTACACCAAGCTCATGAATGGCAATCAAAAGGTTGCTGGTTCCAGTCCCACAAAGCGAAGACCATGCACCATCACCTTGGAGGCACTTTGGATCAAAGTGTCTTCCTAATGATAACTACTGCTTTCACATAGTTGCATATGTACAAGTCTACTGTTGCCATAGCCTTAGTCTTTGGTTGGTTTCTCCTAAATCTCTTCCAAAGGTGGAGTTTGAGGGACTAAAGCATGAGAATCGACGCTTGGAAGAGGAAGTGCAGTACTTGAACAGCCAGCTAGAGGATGCTGTTCGGTTACGAGAAATAGCTGAGCGTCAGCTAACGGAGGCTCTAGAAACTGTAAAGACTGAGCGGGAGCAAAAAGCAGCTCTTCGAAAAGAATTGACACATCACATGACCCTGGGAGACTCGCTCCTTGCCAGCTCATTGGATGGGCTCAAACTGAGTGCAGAAGAACCAAATAACGACGAAGCCATTCTGATGTTTGAAAACGGATTTGCTAAAGTCAGCGATGCTAATGATGAAGATAACAGATTGTCTTCACCCAAAAGAGATGGAAACTTCCGTCCCGCACCAAGTCTGGTGGATGACTTGTTGACAGAGCTGAACATCTCAGAAATCCAGAAACTCAAGCAACAGCTCTTACAGGTATGGCCATTTTTATGTGTACCGTTACAAATGCAATCCTTCGCATTTCAACCTTTTGGTCAACCTCGTTGACATAGTCACCTTGTTCCAGACCACTTAAAATGTAGCATTTTCCCCCTCCATTTCACCTTGCAGGTGGAGCGGGAGAAGGTAGCTCTTCTCACCACTTTACAGGACTCTCAGAAGCAGCTAGAGCATGCTCGAGGAACATTAGCCGAACAGCAGGAAGCAATGATGAGACTTAGCGATGATTTGGGCGTAATGAGGAGACTACAGGCAGGCAAGGAGCGGCAGTCGGCCCTGGACAGTGAGCGAGAGCGGGACAGTCGAGAGGACAATGATGTGGACTATTATGAGCTGGATATCAATGGGCCAGAGATTCTTCGCTGCAAGTATGAGGTAGCCATAGCAGAGGCAGGTGAACTGCGAGAGGAGCTTAAGACACTAAAATCAGAGCATGATGAGGTGAGTGGGACTGAAAAAAGTCGAGTTTTGTTCAGTATTATTTATGTTTTATTAATGGGTTGAAGGCACATTTCGTGGCAACTTGATTATGCATGATTCTTCTAGATGAAGGCCGAGTATGAAGAGGTACGGGCACGACTGGAGGGACAGGTGCGTGACCTCAGCATTCAAGTGTCTCAGCTGGAGAGCAGCAGTCGCACAGACAGAGATCAAGTCACTCGGTTGGAAAAGGAGCTAAAGGAAGTGAGTGCAGTTGCGGGCGAGACAGAAGGCAGTCTCAGCGTTGCCCAGGATGAGCTTGTTGCCTTTAGTGAAGAGCTTGCAAACCTCTACCACCATGTCTGCATGTGCAACAATGAAACCCCGAATCGTGTCATGCTTGATTTTTACAAAGAGGGTAAAGGAATCAAGACTGATGGTAAAGATTGTCAGTCTACGTTGACCCAAACCAGTGGCAGCACAGCCGAGGCACCCAGGTCAACCTCCACCGCTGCTGACAGCTCAACTTCTGGGACACCAGTCAGAGAAGATCCACGTCCTGAACCAATGGACATCTACAACCTAGTAGCAATAATTCGGGATCAGATATGCCACTTGCAGAAGGCGGTGGACCGTACCACAGAACTATCCAGGCAAAGAATTGCTTCTCTAGAGTTGGCCGCCGTGGCGGATAAAGACCAAGCTGCTTGCATGGAGGAGATTTTGAAGCTCAAGTCCCTGCTGAGCACTAAGCGAGAACAGATTGCCACGCTAAGGACTGTGCTCAAGGCCAACAAGCAGGTGAGAACAAAAACGATTAGCTTGGCATGGGTGAATATGACGGCAGAATATTGATCTTCTTGTAGACCATCCAAATGGACTGCCTTAGATTGTAGTATTACAAGAGCGTTTTCTGAACTGTGGTGTGGTTCTGTGCCCTTTTAGACAGCTGAGGTTGCCCTGGCAAACTTAAAGAGCAAATATGAGAATGAAAAGGTCATGGTCACCGAAACCATGATGAAGTTGAGGAACGAGCTGAAGGCTCTTAAAGAAGATGCTGCCACTTTCTCCTCTCTCAGGGCAATGTTTGCCACCAGGTACTGCAGGAAGACAACTGAAAGTTGCTTCGCTTCCAGCTTTCTTCATCTGGCAGAAATTCCTGCTACTGTCCAGAGAACAGTAGGGATATGCAATTCAGGTACTACATCTTTCTTGCACTATCCCTCATTCTCGTTTTCTTCTTTAGGTGTGATGAGTATGTAACTCAATTGGACGACATGCAGAGGCAGCTGGCTGCAGCAGAAGATGAGAAGAAGACTCTGAACTCCCTCCTGCGTATGGCCATCCAGCAGAAACTGGCCCTCACTCAGCGACTGGAGGATCTGGAGTTTGACCACGAGCAATCCCGAAGAGGATCCGGTGCTGGGCCTGGAGGCCGTGGGAAGACTTCATCTAGCCGTGGCAGAGGACCCTTGTCGTTTTCCAGCCCCCATGTAAGTCCTAGACTTCCCTGTAAGAACCGACCACAACCACACGGCCTCATTGGAAGTCCTGCGGTTTTCTGCAGTGAGAAGTATAAAATTCTGTGTGACACTGGATCCGATTAACACATGTGTGTAATTGTCACTCATCAGCATCCTCATGCTAACTAACAATCCTTTTACTGTATGTGTGCTTGGGACAAAACAATGCTAGCATGTCACTGTTTGTGCTAACAGTTGATGGCTTCATTAATACTTGTCTAAAGGTCGGGGCCTAGTCCTTCTCCTGTAGATCTACCTGGAGAGATTGGATGGGTTGGTAATGGTACCTACTAGGGTTATCACAATCACTACATTTTTTATTTATTTTTTGTAATAGGCAGACTCCAATATTTGGGTACCGAAGTGAATCTCTTTAGTTTCGACATTCGGCACTCGTGACATTTGTACTACCTGCTGTTTTTTTTGCTTTTTAAAGAAAGCAGTCTGGCGCCGACATATAGTGATGTTGCGCTCCGGGCGTCCCGAGTTCGAGTTCCAGCTCGCAGGCCTTTCCCGATCCCATCCCCTCTTTCCCGATCCCATCTCTCTCCCACTTCGCTTCCTGTCTAAATACTGTCCTGTTACAATAAAGGCAAAAATGCCAAAAGCAAATCTGAAAAAGAAAGAAGGAAAGCAGGCTGTAGTGCATACTATTTTCCGGTATTTCATTGTTTTTGTACAAACAGATATTTTAGATTATTCCAGTGAGTTTAGTTGCAACCCATAGATATCTATAAACAAGGATTGAGGAAACAATTAAGAAAAAGTACTATACTTTGAAATACATCTACGTCTGTCTAAATTTGTCTTTTCTCTCTGAACATCTGAGACCAGTGTTTCTACTTCAACCCAACCAGCACTGAATGTCATTGAGTTAAACCCAGTTTCACAAAGCTAGTCTGTTAATCTCTGTGTCAGTGCGAATAAATCTGTGTAATCCCAACAGAGACGCACCTTACTGAGCCTGCTGGGAGCTTTGCAATCCAGGTTGCAACCCTAAAGGACATAATTCATTTAAATTTTTTGTGCTAAAATGAAAAAAAAGGATAGGTTCTTTTTGTTAAGTAATGTCCTGATTTTATGGTCTAATGGTTAGCGAGTCGGATTTGTAACCCAAAGGTTCGTTCCGATCTCGTACCGGCAGGGATTGTAGGTGGGGGAGTGAATATCCAGTGCTCTCTCTCCTCCCTCAATGCCACTACTGAGGTGAAACCCTTGAGCAAGGCAACGTACCCCCAACTGCTCCCCGGGCGCTGTAGCATAAATGGCTGCCCACTGCTCCAAGTGTGTGTTCACGTTTTGTGTGTGTTCACTGCTGTGTGTGTGTGCACTTTGGATGGGTTAAATGCAGAGCACTAATTCCAAGTATGGGTCACCATAATTGGCCACATGTCACGTCACTCACTCACTCGTGCACAGAAAAGATGTTAATTCAGAAATTTTAGACTAAATTTCTTCAAGATGAATTTGAGAAGTTGGTTTCAACTATTTTATCATGTCATTCCATGTCTTTGTTGATTTTGTTTGTACTGTTTCATCTAGCCTTTCAGCCAGCATAACACATTGTCCATGTTATCTTTACAGTGGTGACTCTGAACCACTTTATCGTGCATGATCTGTTGTTCTCAGTTAAATTAGTTGGCATGTTGTCTGTTGCATGTGAGTCTTCTGCTTCCTGCAGTCCATTGCATCTGGAAAAATGATTCTTCTGCTGTGTACTATTGTTGACGGTAACATTCACTTGTCTATGTCCAGTGTTATCAACTTGACTTATTAGCTATATTCATTATTTACAATACATTTGGGTCAGCTATGATGTAATAATTCTGATGGTCATTTTGTTTCTCAATTTTGCAGTAATTTTATTAGCTCTGGAGATTATCTGCAAACGGTTATTTCCCCTCTTCCTCCGTTCTACACTATTCGTCCAGAATACACATGCCTGGTCCAATTTTGGAAACAAGAAATTCGTCCCTGGATGTGGCTGCCAACCGATCTATGTAATCATTATTTTGACTGTTACTGTGGTATTTTTTTCTGCTTTGTTTTTGTTTAATGTGCACTTCCAGTGCACTAGTTAATATTATGTAAGAGTTGCACATTTCAGTATGCTTGGCACATTTGTGTTTTGTTTTGTTCTTGCAAATTTTATGTATTTAACTGAAAAAAAAAATTATAATATAAGTATTGTGGTTTGTTTATAGTATTTTTATGCTTAACTGTCAGGTTCTAAGCATATTCCAGGGAGAACAATTATGTTAAATAGGCCTATATATGTTTCTTGTTCTGTTCAATAGTCAAACATTCTAACGGAACATTATCTTGATAGTCATGTTGTGTAACTCCACTTGTGGAACAATAACTTTTGACTTGCTCCTTAGAAGTTTGGAGTCATTGTGGGTCAAGGATATGTTAAATTCAGACATAAAAAAATATCAATTCCAAATTGGAATACTTTCTACTTTTTTGCCAAATACTGCATTAAGGTCAGCATTTTGTATTTTACATTGCAATACATATTTGTTTTAGACATTGATTATCTGTTTTGTATAACCCTCTCATAAGACCTTCTGTGCCTTTTATGCCACTATTGTTTTTTTGTTTTCATGAACTATTCTAAGAGCCATAGTCTTCAGTATTTCTGTAAGTCTCAGATCTAGCCCACTTGGCCCAGTGTGTGAACATCTAATTTGGACAATAATTAAACGCTCCTTCTGAATGTCAGCTCAGATTTCTTGTTTAGGAGATTTTAAATGTTAGTAAGTATTAGGTGTGTTCAAATCATACATTCCTTTAAGGAAGTAATGATTTCTGATGGCTGTCTGTTGACATTGTTAGTCATTATTGTCCTATGTGTAAACTTGCTAATTATTTTATTTGTTTGTATTTCAGCAAGCAGAAAACTTTGCCTCGGAACATTAGTGCCATTTCAAATTTAAGATATTGTAAAGTTTTAAATGATCTTTTTATCTGTCTTTTTTTCCCTTTTGGCTACAAATTAAGTGCAATTTTGTGTTGTTTCTGGAGTGTATGCAATAGTTTTCTATTTGCTGAAACCGCTTCATCAGCCATGTCATAGTTTTATGACATTGAGTTATTTTTACACATTTGTATGGAATGACTTCACTTGTTTGTTCATATTTATTCATAACCTTGGCTATCATTTCAGTATTAAGGACAGGTTTGTATGCGTTATTACTGGCAGATGCGCTGCCTCTTTGCAGCTCTACTTGAAATATTACAGGTACAATTGTAGCTATCCTTCATCTTCTGTGTTTTTTTTTTTTACCAGTGCGATGTTCATTGTGGTGCTTTTTTTTTTTTTTTTTTGACATTTATCTTCCTGTAGTTTATCATGAGGAACCCCTGAAATAAAAAGTTCCCATGTCTGTCTTAACATTTCTCAATAAACTAATATAAAATATTACATTTAGCTTCAAGTTGTATATTGGTAGTTGACAATTAGACACTTTTCCAAGAAAGCAGAGTGGGGAAAGGATTTGCCTGGAGAGAGGAGCGGGTTGAGTGCAATTCTATATACTTAAAAATTAGCAATTACTTGTTTTTGACTATTGTACCAAAGCACTAGGCCCAACGGTTCCGTAGTAGCCTACTAATGATCAAATCAGGGTTGTGCTGATATTAAGAAAAAAGATTTCCTGCTCAGGTGTTGATGGATAACATAGACATTTTTTTCTTACTTAAAAAAAAAACTTAATTCCCATATTTCCCGTTATATCTGAACATAAATTGACAGTTGATGACACTAGTAGGACATGTGCACAGAGATATTTATTTTTACAGGGTTAAACAAAAAAAACAAGTGCCACAAAGAAACGGAACCGTCTTATTATACGCTACCGTGTGTGTATAAAAATGTATATTATTTATAATTATATAACTTTATTATAAATTCTAAATAAACTATTATTATCGTTTTAGATAAAGTATAGCCCTCACTGCGTACCGTGTCTAATATACTAATATTCAGCAAGTGTTTCTTCAATGCAACCGAAGGGAATCGAATCTAGACTTTACACTAAATAGAAACTGAATTTGCGTGAACTTCCGTGTGTAACCCTCACTTTGATCGGAACTTCCGGCAATTCTCACCACGGTCACCGCCCCTCCATATACAATACAATGGGCGTTTCCAAACAAAAAACAGCAGAGGGCACTTCAAAATGGGAGGTCAGTCAAACTTCTATTTGTTATTTATAAGTATAAATATGAACTATAAATACATACTTTTTACTTTATAAAGTGAGTTTTATAGGATCTTATGCTCACAAGCTTGAGCTGCTTCGACTAGTTTTGCCTCGACAGTTGTTGTTGTGCTCTATTACGATGTATTAAGTCTACCCTGCTTAATATGTTGCATTTCAGAAGCTCTATAATCTGTTGATATAGTATTTCTGAATTTATAAGGCGTTTTGTTGGCTAAAAGGCATTGAAATAACACTCAATCTACTTCAAAAGTATGTTTGACAGTCTTGCGTTCCCGGTGTCTCTGCTCAATGTAATATTTATGAGGTGCCTCCATCTACTGGCTGAAATGTGCACAGCATTTATAGAGATGTTTGTTACTAGTCTGGATTATTTAAAGGAATAGTTTATCCAAAAAATATATTTTTTTAAATTTTCAACTGTCATGTTGTTCCAAATTTGTATGATTTTATTTCTGTGTAATGACAGAGAGCTTCCATGAACAGCTGCGAGTAGACAGCCGGTTCCTGAAATCGGACCAACGTCTAGATACAGAACTGGTGGATAAACTCATCCTGCAGCTCAACAGAATCTACCCACAGATCCTGACTGACAAGGAGGCCTCCAAAGTAAGAGCTCCACTCTCAGTAATAGAGTGCTGCAGCCGTGACGTCAAACCCGGAAGACTCATTCACCATGGGTTACATCACGATTTTCCTATGGAACGGGTCATATGATGCTTTTTTAAAGATGATTATTTTGTGTATTTGGTGTAACAGAATATGTTGACATGCTTTTTTTTGTTCAAAAAACACATTATTTTTCAATACTGTACATTATTGTAGGTCCTCATTGCCCGCCTCTCTCAAACGCTTCGTTTTCTACAAGTCCCTCCTTCCGACAAGCGCAGTCTGCTTTGATTGGCCAGCTGACCCAGTGCATTTTTATTGGCCGAACACCGCAAGCACTCGTGTTGTAACGCCCCTTACCATAATCGCGAGCTTCATCTTTCAAAATTAATGTAAAGACAGAGCCCGAAAGGGGAACAGAGTCGCGTGACAGACACAGTGATGAAGCTGGTATGTGTTTGCAGTACACAAGCCACGGTTAAGACAGCTGACTCCACTTTGATGTGATGCTCTCTCGCTCTCTCTCTCGCGCTCTCCCGGGGGTGGGGGGGTGGGGGGGTCTCTCGTGGCGACACAGGGGTGTGTGCTGCGCAAAACTCTGCATTTGAACAGTCACTAGCAAATACTTAAAATAATAACAAAACAGTAGTTGATTCAGAAGCACCAGATTGTCATAGTAAAGTTAGAATTACCTCCTCTCCTAGGTTTATGAAACGGTCGTCCATAAAATGCATTGCTGTTCTGTTGTAAGTAATCTTAAAGATTCCTAAATGCATCTACTTTCGGAAGGCCAAAAAAAAGTGCTTTTGCTTTCGCCTAGAAACACACAGCGTCCCCCTGACATGGCTGCTTCAACACTACTGCGGTTTACTGAACCACCCCGCCTCTTTCTTTGTGTGAACATTTGGGCTCATTATGCAAATATTCCCACATAGTGGGATATGTGGGGGCGTGTTGGAACGAGCCATTTTAGGGGGGCGTGGCTGACTCTTTAACTTTTATAAAGAATATCTTTTTGGTTTTGAGACTTTAGTTGTTGCAACTTCAGGGATCTTATCTATGCACAATCAGCTTGTAACACTCCAAAGAGAAAGGAAAACTTGAAATCGCATCATATGACCCCCTTATAATGGAGCTTTTCAATTTATGAGTAAAACAAGGTTTGTGGGAAACATACATTTACTATACTATACTTTTTGCTGTACAACTTATATTACACACACTTATACTGAAAACACAAATTTTGAAGTAGTTATTTTTTTAAATGTGTTCATAATAACTACATAAGAATGTTTGGGGTGTGAGAGTGAGCAGCAAAACGTTTAAGTATCATCAAGTTATGTTTACCACAAGCTTTATTTTACTCATGAACTGAAAAACCCCATTGGAAAATCTCAAGGGAACCCATGGTGAATTAGTCTTCCAGGTTTTATTATTATAGGTGCAGCACTCTATACATATAAACAGTCCATATTTGTACTTTACTTCTTTTTCCAATAATGATATTCCCAAACATTAGTTCAGGGATTTGGATGTGCCCACCTGTATCAGGCTGGCGGAGCTGCTGTCTCATCTACAGGACAAAGGAGAGGAGGCATGTCGAGAGTTTTACCGTGCACTGCACCTCCACGTGGAGGACGTTTATTTCAGCTTACCCACACGTCTCCGACTCAGAGGTTGGCAGAACCATAATTTTCCACTCGTAACCACTCAAAAACTCATACCTTGTGAGGATATTCATTTCGTTTTCAATGCAGCACTGTAATTTCTGATTCATAGTGGGGTGGGAAATTTATTTAAAGGAATAGTTCACCCAAAAATGTAATTTGCTGAAATTTACACACCCTCAGGACATCCAAGATGTAGCTGAGTTTGTTTCTTCCCCACTTTCTTTCTTTCTTCTTCATCGGAACAGATTTGGATCCTCTGCAGTGAGTAAAAAGATCACAATAGTCCACAAGTACAGAACACAACTTCAGTGAGGTGAAATTAATGTAATAATTTCATCAAGGCATTTTTCAACTTACAAAAACTGTCCATAACAGTTCTCAACAAATATGTTGGTGGATTTTGATGTGAGAGGACAACAGGCCAACATTTTCTCCAATGTTCCCCACTTTTCTCCAGTGGAAAAAGGACAACACTTTTCCACCGGAGGAAGTTTTATTATGGATTATTATAGACTATGGACTTGTATTTTGGCCAGAAGTGACTGTTTAAAGTTAAAATGGCTTAATGATGAATTTATTACAAACATGCAGCTTTTCACATCACAAGACATTAGTCTGGACTGGAGTCATGTTGATTACTTGTGGATTATTATGATGTTTTTATCAGCTGTTTGGACTCTCATTCTGATGACTCCCATTCACTGCAGAGGATCCATTGGTGAGCAAGTGATGTAATGCGATGTGATGTAATAAAATTCTCTAAATCTGTTCCAATGAAGAAATAAACGCATCTATATATTGCAATGCCTGAGGTGAATACTTTATCATTTTTGGTGAACTATTCCTTTAAGCTTGTTATTAAGCTTTACTTGGAAGCGTTTTTGGTTTGAACACCAAGTTTGATTTGTTTTTGTAGATTCTGGTGAACCAGTCGGCCCAATCCCGAGTCCCACAGACAGATATGTAATAAATGACCATAGTAAGTCAACCTTTTCTGTGATTATGCACTAGTAAACGATTTATATAAATGATGTTCCATCATGTTTTTTTTGCTTTGTTTTTTGTCATTGCCCAGGTCCGTTTTTCTTCCTTAGTTGTTTCAGTGTGGCTGTAGGAGCAGCTCTGCTTTATTACTATGGTGGTAAGCGCACAAACTTGTTAATATCTTCACACCCACATCAAATATGAATTTCCTAGACTGAAAGTGCTCAAAATGTTCTTATCTGCAGAGTCCAAGCAGGTGTCAGGCTCCAGCAGCGCTCTGGGTCTGGCTGCGATGGGTCTTAGTAGAAAAGTGCGGGACGTTCTCATCTGGTACATAGAAGATGGAAAATAATGGATTTTTTGCTGCCTTAAAAAAGAATTTAGACACCGTAATCAATTCCGAAATACTCAATTACCCATGTCAAAAATATCAAAATTTTAATTCAGGTTTTTAAAAAAGAAAAGATGTACATACTATGTAAATACAGAAATTATTGCTTTAAGGCAGAATTTCAAAGATTTAATTGTAAGGTTTCATGCCAAAATATAGAATCTCGTTACAATTTAAATATAACAATAGAATGGTTTATATAATTACTTAACATCTGTAATCAAACATTACAGTCATGCATTTGACATAATAGCCATTTATATGCAGTACCAAGAGCAGGAACTCATTACCTTTTAAGAAATGTTGGGTAGGAACCAAACTCGCTACTTAGGCTGAAGTATTCAGTTGAAGTTGAAACGCAGAGCTGCTCTGTTAATGTTGCAACCCTTGTTCTGTTTGTGAATTTGTTTTATTGTACTTGAAAAATAGACCTCAAACTCATTTATATATTATTTATAGTCTCACTGACTTGGGACTTATTTGGGCAAGAGATTATTTTAGTAAAATGTGGACACAAAATTCACTACACCATTTAGTGGATTCAAAACTGGGTAAGCTTGACAAATCAAATAGATCAACGCGTCAGAATATTTTGACATGCAAGACAATAAAGACCACAGGTAAATCTGAACCTTGGGAGTATTAGGAGTTTGTTACTTTGTAATACCTTTTTTGTGGGCTAAGATTTCAACAGTTGTGTTTATATTGTTCGTTTACTTTTATATTAGCAGCATGTTTGTACTGGTTTGTGTACTAATAATTCATATTCTCAATTTACTCTTGTGGCCTTGTTTCTGCAGTGCAATTGTGTTTTGTAAAACCTATTTGAAACTTTTGGCCTAGAAACTTTTCAGATAAATGGCACGTTCACAATAGTTAACTGAGAAACTGTATTATTTTTTTTGTCAGAGGCTAAATAAAACTGGAACTGTTGCTAATGTACTTGTACTAATGTTTTGATATACCAGAGCAAACACTTGTGGACAAGTGGAAAACGATTGCTGAAAAATAGTTTTATTGATGTCAGAATGATTGTTTTGTTCTTAAATGCAGCAGCTTTAGGTCTGAAGAAGACCAGTGTGCAATATTGAATGTAAAAACAACTTTAAGTAGGTCTACTATTTATCTGTGCACTGAAATAATGACTTAATGCATTTATTTGTAATTGCTTGGTTTTCATTGGACTAATACTGTTCTCTACAAGTGAAAAAAGGCAATCTTTGGTCATTTATACAAACAATATCCATATAAAATGTACAAAAATTTCAAGAAACAAACATATGGATAGTAAATAATCACAACAAACATCAAGACACTAAATAACTTTAAAACTTAGTCACAAATATTTCAAAGAAAAAAACAATATGCTTCGTTCTGTCTGTAGCATAGCTCCTTGTCAGTAGATGGCGCTCTTATTTCAGTGTTTACTGCATCAATGCAAACAGACAACATGCATATCAAGTTCTTTTTTTAATACTTAAACAAAACAACTCAATTTATGACGCTTTTGGTCTACTAATACAAGATAAAAATGTGCTAGATTTATGATGGCAGATTTAGTATTCATGTTTTGTAAAGGTACTGCATTTTGTAAGAAAAGATTTAAACTCTTCATATATTCATGATCAGCTTGAACTGTAAGTACCTTGTTCTGACTTTAAGCAGTTTATCCATGCGGCAAGACCTTTTAAGTAAAAACAAACACAAACGTGCCATGTGCAAGAGTTGCATTCTGTTAAACCACACGTGAAATTAGTCCATTTCCCCCTAACCACAGTGATCAGAGGCTTTCAGGTAGACAGTATGAAGATCCAATGTAAGGTGAGGTGCTACTGTCCCTTTCAGGCTTGAAAGGTATTGTTTGTCTTTGTCTTGATTATTTTCAGTCTCAAAATCTCAAATCTATTAAAATATTTGATCCAATTTCATATTCAATGCATTTTAACAATGTGAAGTACATATAATTGTTATACGAGTAATTGTTTAATTATATATGTAATTGCATTTTTTAATTCAATTTAGAATTTATGGTCCACAACGTATAGTATTTTAGTATACTAGTAGCAGTTCATTTTGGGATTTAAAAAAAGTTTCTGCAAAACATAAGGCATATTTACTTAGAGGCACATTTGAATATGTCATGACAACTTTTTTGACTTTTGATAATAAATGTCCAACTATATATACACCTGTAGGAAACCCCAAACTGGAGTTGCCAGTTAAGTTTTTGTGTCCTCTGGTCTTTGGATGCCAAATGCGGTGATGAAAATATTTACTACTACGATGATAAAGACGAGAGCTGTGACGATGTTCTCCAGAAGATTCAGTATGTAGTGTTTACTTGTGTCATTCAGATTCCACTTCACTGTAGAACAAAAGCAATAACAGCAGCTCATTATGTAATTCAGAACATTTACGAAAACTGATTTAACAGCTTCTTAAATTAAAATGAAAGGGTAAAATCGGACAAATATGGGACAAGAAAATGATAATTATATGGTGTCCATCGTTCAGTAGTGACGGCTCATGTTTAAAAGAACTCGCATAATTACTGTAAAACTTTCAATACCAAAGCTGAAGCCCATTTTCCACCAATTAGAGTGTGATTGTGATCACAATCGATTCCAGTGTAAAGCACAGTGTTGTGTTTAAGGAAATACTAGACAGTTAATGGACGCTGGGTGTTTTTTGAAGTTGAGCATATGAATATTTCTCAAATTGGGACGGAATTTCTTTATATGATTGAAACCTCTTTCTCAAACTGAGAAAGCTCTTAACTCTCACTTTGTGGACAAAAATAAAAGTGAAAGTAAAAGCATTTCTAATGGAAACACCAAAGTGTTGCAGGACTGACTTTTACCACCTGATATAATTATGCTGAAATACTAAATGCACAATAGCAAACAGATTTGTGTAGGATCAACCTCTCTGCAACTTCTGTACTGAAAGTTCTGTTCTAGTATCATGTATCAGTTCTCCTTCTAGACAATTATTATTGGATTGAATTGCCAAATGTTAAAATAATTCACACAAAAATTACAATTCTGTCATCGTGTACTTACCCTCATGTCTTTCGAAACCCTGTAAAGAATTCTCTCTTTCATTGAACACAAATGGAATTTATTATTACAGCAAAACATCCATGCTGCTTTTTTCTGTATAATAGAAGTGAATGGTGGCAAGGCAAGACATATATTTGTCTGTCCTGTGTTCATCCATAACTGTCTGGTTTGGTTCAGCAACCAAATCAGACATCAAGAGACTACAACGGGCAGTCAGGACTGCTGAGAGGCACCTCTGCCCAGCCTCAAAGATCTTTACATCTCCAGAGTGAGGAAAAGGGCTAAAAAAACCTTACACCCAGCCCATTCTCTCTTCGAACTATTGCCTTTTGGCCGGTGCTACAGAGCACTGACCACCAGAACAGCCACACTGTAAAAAATTACCGTGAATTTAACGGTAAAAGACTGTAAAAATGCTACAGTAAAAGCCTGTTAAATGGTTAACGGTAAATTCCCCTACTATATACGGTGAAAAACTGTATTGGACATTACATGTATTGGACATTAATTTTACGGTAGTATACCGTTTTTTGGAAGTGAAAAAGACCGTATAATTGACAGTGAATAACCGTAAATTGACATTCCCAGAAGTCCTCCTTCGTTACATTTACAAAGGTATGTTTTTTTTTTTAAATAACTATGTTTCTTAGTTTTTTTCTTATCAGTTTTGTATATTAGGGTTGTGTGTTACACCTAATGTTGTTAAATTAATGTTTATTGCATTATTTCAGTTTCATGTGTGTTACCATGATGGAGTTTTGTGTTTGCATGAATGACTCTGTACACCTTCTATATATTAGTATATAAAAGACTGCTTTGTTCACAGTGTGACTTTCCTCATCACCCCGGCATTTGGTGTTTTCAGTGTATTACAAAAGGTACAAACAGATTCCCCAGTACTTCATAGGTTGGGGTATATGTAACTTATATCAAATTAAATCACGGTATTGTTAAACTTGTTAAATTAAAAAAAAAAAAAATCGTAAAACCTTAAACGTTGCTACCGTATTTTTTACGGTCAAATTTCGGCAACCACAGCTGCCGTTTTTTACCGTAATTTTACGGATTTTTTTTTACGTGCATGCACAAGAACAGTTTTTTTTTCCCACAGGCTTTATTCAGCCTGAACAATTAATATTTCATAATTATACATAGTCCATCACAACTAACATAGTTATATTTACATTAAACTGCACACTTTGTAAATAACACATCTGCACACTAATAACATATCTGTACATTTATCTAAACAAAAATTTTTTTTTCCTATACTTCTATTTCTGTAAATAGTACATTATTCAATTTTTTTTTATTATATTAGTTTTATATTAAATCCCTACTGTGTTATTCCTATGTATGTCTGCACTGTTTGTACTTTCTTCTACACTGGAAGCTCCTGTCGTCAAGTCAAATTCCTTGTGTGTGTAAACATACTTGGTAATAAAGCTCTTCTGATTCTGATTCTAAAGTGTTTAATAAAGTATTTTATGATGTTTTTAAATGTTACTTTTTGTCCCTTTCAGAGCTTAACACTTTCATTGTATGGAGGAGAACAGCATGAACATTCTTCAGAACTTCTTTGTGTTCATACAAAGTCATATCGGTTAGGAAAAACACGAGGGTGAGTATTTTCACTTTTTGTTGAACTACTTGAGACGTTTATTTTTGCATGCTGCTTTACATCACCAGTTTGAAAGGTTTAATTTAAATAGTTCTCATGGGTTTAAAAGGTTATGCAGATTTGTGACCCTGGACCACAAAACCAGGCATAAGGGTTGGGTATATGAATAATTAAATTAAATCTGAATAAATAAGCTTTCCATTGATCTATAGTTTGTTATGATGGGACAATATTTGGCCGAGATGCAACCATTTGAAAATCTGCAATTTGAGGGTGCAAAAAAAAAAAATCTAAATACTGAAAAAAATCGCCTTTAAAGTTGTCCAAATGAAGTTCTTATCAATGCATATAACTAATCAAAATTAAGTTTTGATATATTTACAGTAGGAAATTTCCAAAATATCTTCATAAAACATGATCTTTTACTTGAAAGACACTCCACTTTTTTGCCAATAGACTCATTTTCCAAGCCCCTAGAGTTAAAACAGTAGTTTTTAAACCGTTCGGAATCTTCGCCGATCTCTGGGTCTGGTCTGTAGCACTTTTTGGCTCTGGTAGTTTAACATAGAGCATTGAATCTGATTATACAGTTACATCTCGCTCAAAATGACCACAGAGTTTGCTATATTGTCCTATTAAAAAAACTCGCTCTTCCGTAGTTACACCTCGTGTAACAGACCGACGGAAATGTCAAAGTTGCGATTTCTACCCGTATTGCTAGGAACTATCCTCTCATATCGCATATAATCAGGACTTTGCTGCTGTACCAGTGGTGGCAGCAGGCGCATTGATATTCGCAAGCGCCTAAAATAGCCACCCACAACATATCCAACGTGACCACCTGCTTGCACAGGATTCGAAAATGGTAAAACTCAACTGTTTAATTCTAGGGGAGTTGGAAAATGAGCCTATTTTCAAAAATAATGGAGTGTTCCTTTAATGTCCTAATGATTTTTGGCATAAAAGAAAAATCAATAGTTTTGACCCATACAATATACAGTGGGTACGGAAAGTATCCAGACCCCCTTAAAATTCTCACTCTTTGTTATATTGCAGCCACTTGATAAAATCATTTAAGTTAATTTTTTTCCCTCTTTAATGTACACACAGCACCCCACATTGACAAAAACACAGAATTGTTGACATTTTTTTGCAGATTTATTAAAAAAGAAAAACTGAAATTTCACATGTCCTAAGTATTCAGACCCTTTGCTCAGTCTTTAGTAGAAGCACCCTTTTGATCTAATACAGCCATGAGTCTTTTTGTTAAAGATGCAACAAGTTTTTCACACCTTTTTTGGATTTTTGGATTTGGGGATCCTCTGCCATTCCTTTTTGCAGATCCTCTCCAGTTCTGTCAGTTTGGATTGTAAACGTTGGTGGACAGCAATTTTTAGGTCTCTCCAGAGATGCTCAATTGGGTTTAAGTCAGGGCTCTGGCTGGGCCATTCAAGAACAGTCACAGAGTTGTTGTGAAGCCACTCCTTCGTTATTTTAGCTGTGTGCTTAGGGTCATTGTCTTGTTGGAAGGTAAACCTTCGCCCAGTCTGAGGTCCTGAGCATCTGAGAAGGTTTTCGTCCAGGATATCCTGTACTTGGCCGCATTCATCTTTCCCTCGATTCAACCAGTCGTCCTGTCCCCTTGCAGCTGAAAAACACCACAACAGCATGATGCTGCCACCACCATGCTTCACTGTTGGACTGTATTGGACAGGTGATGAGCATGCCTGGTTTTCTCCACACATACCGCTTAGAATTAAGGCCAAAAAGTTCTATCTTGGTCTCATCAGACCAGAGAATCTTATTTCTCACCATCTTGGAGTCCTTCAGGTGTTTTTTAGCACACTTCATGTGTCTTGCACTGAGGAGAGGCTTCCGTCAGGCCACTCTGCCATAAAGCTCCGATTGGTGGAGGGCTGCAGTGATGGTTGACATTCTACAACTTTCTCCGATTTCCCGACTGCATCTCTGGAGCTCAGCCTTAGTGATCTTTGGGTTCTTCTTTACCTATTTCACCAAGGCTCTTCTCCCCCGATAGCTCAGTTTTCGGCCGGAGACGGCCAAGCTCTAGGAAGGTTCTGGCTGGTCCTCCCAAACGTCTTCCATGTTAAGGATTATGGGGCCACTGTGGCTCTTAGGACCTTAATTGCAGCAGATTTTTTTTTGTAACCTTGGCCAGATATGTGCCTTGCCACAGTTCTGTCTCTGGGTTCTTCAGGCAGTTCCTTTGACCTCATAGTTCTCATTTGCTCTGACATGCACTGTGTGCTGTAAGGTCTTATATAGACAGGTGTGTGGATTTCCTAATCAAGTCCAATCGGTATAATAAAACACAGCTGGACTCAAATTAAGGTTTAGAACCATCTCAAGGATGATCAGAAGAAATGGACAGCACCTGAGTTAAATATATGAGTGTCACAGCAAAGGGTCTGAATACTTAGGACCATGTGATATTTCAGTTTTTCTTTTTTAATAAATCTGCAAAAATGTCAACAATTCTGTGTTTTTCTGTCAATATGGGGTGCTGTGTGTACATTAATGAGGAAAAAAATTAACTTAAATGATTTTAGCAAATGGCTGCAAAAAAACAAAGAGTGAAAAATTTAAGGGGGTCTGAATACTTTCCGTACCCACTGTATATTTGGCTATTGCTACAAATATACCCCAGCGACTTAAGTCCAGGGTCACATATATTATAAATATTTTTCGGTCACTGCATAATTTTTTTATATATGCTAGTAATTAGGGTATGATAGTAATAACAATATTTTGTCTTATAGAAGCAAATCTAATCATGTATAAAATCACTATTGTCTCTATATTTTGAAGTCTGTGAACTTGGATGAGCTTCTCTCACCTATGAAGATAAGCAAGACCCCCACGATGATCTGTAGGATGAGAGAGATGCTGATGAGGCTGATGAGAGGAATGTATAAGGAGAAAGTGGGTCCCACCTCCAGGATGGTCTTCAGCTGGGAGGCGTTGGCCATCAGCAGTGCGATATCCAGCATGCTCTCTGCTGCGCTCTTCTTATTGGCGTAATGGTTCATGTTAATTGGGGTGTTCCTTGACCAGCGGCTCTGCCGAGGACGCTAAACACAACCATGAAAACACACGTGATGTTACTACATCCATGGAAATGAGACAAGGTAATGAGTACATGAGAAAGATTGACCAGAGTTGGAAAGGTTTCAAGTGAGAATTACAATTTGCATAGAATTTGACTCATGCACAATGTTGTTTTCTGACCTTCAGTATCTATTCTTCCGAAATTTGAGTGATGGGTCATCTATGGTCATATTTCTCAGTTTTAGAAGGAACTGAAAGACACTTGTGTTTTTTTCTTTAGGATGTTTGTGGCATGTGAAGGGAAGTGGGTGAGTGGTTTGTTGACCCGAACATGATTTCCTTCCTTCCGTTTTAAACAAAAGTGTAGTGTGGGTCATTGGCTAGTCACTGCTAGGGTTATAGAAACCTCTGCACCACAGAAAACTCTCAAATGTCAAATTAAATTCCCTAAAGCTTTCATCCCAGACAGCAAGCAACCTTTGAAACAAATGTTAAGTCAATGTTACACCAACTGCATTGAATTAATGTTACAAAGTGGTGTTGGTTTAACATCACTTTTGCAACAGCAATTAGTGTTGAAACAATGGGGATATTTTGACCAAAAAAATGGTAATGTCATTGAATCAGCATTATTAAGTGATGATTCAGCATCACTTATAAACCCTCTGCTAATATTGAAACAATGTTGAATTATCAAAAAAAGAAAAAACAATAGTAATGTCACTGAATCAATATTATGAAGTGATGATGGTTCAACGTCACTCATTCACCCTCAGTTAATAGTGAAACAATAATGTTGAATTATGAAAAAAAACAATGGTGATGTCACTGAATCAACATGAAAGGATGATGGTTCAGCATCACTTATTCACCCTCAGTTAATGTTGAAACAATGTTGAATTATCGGGGGGGGAAAAAAAAAGATAGTCACTGAATCAACATTATGAAGTGATGATGATTCAGCATCACTTATTCACCCTCAGTTAATGCTGAAACAACATTAATATTTCAGCTACACTTCAGTGGTACATCAACACATTCCTGACCATTTAAAAGTTTGGGGAAAACCTTTTAAAATGAAAATGACACCTTTCCAGCAATTGAGTCACTTTATTTTTTAACAGTTTAACACAATCAATGACAAAAATATCATAACATATCATTTTATATACATTAAAAGTGGGACAAAAAGGACAAAAACACTACAACCTTTAAAATTATTAGTTTCAGGAGTCTGATGTCAGACTACAAGCGGTCCAGAGGTTCAAGTTTTAAAAAGCTGGCTTACAATGAGACCGCTGCCTGTTTTCCTTTGGGTTCTCTGAAATCTGAAAAAGTAAGCATGATGTTGCCTAAGAGCAAGTCAATTCAGTTGTCATGCATAGAGTCACGTTCAGGAATGTTAATATGTTAAACACTACATGATTCACTTTAAAATGGCTCAAAACAAAACATTCTAACTATGATTGTAGTATCATTAAATTATACTTAATCCATTATCTCAAATCTATTAACACTTCAATATCAATACAGTTTCTACAATTAACATTTATAAATAGAAGCGCAATGGCAGGGATGTCAAATTTTTTTTTTTAGCTGAGTTTATCTCCAGTCCTATAAACACACTGAAAACTTCCAGGCAGGTGTGATGGATACATGAACTCTAAACTCAGCATGAAGGTGGCCACCTCTGAGTTATGGCCATTACTCACAGGAAAAAGTATGGGATGGGAACATAAAAAAATAATAAGCTGCAGATTCACCTTATGTAGACTCCTTAAATGTCTCGTCTGTCACTTTCTCATAAACACACGATTTTTTGTAATTGTGTTGAAGCGGGAACGGGCTAAACTGAATAGAGATCAGTTTAATCACATTTAATGCTGATTGAGGAAAATGAAAGATTACCTGATAATGCAGTAATTGGGGAGCAGGACATAAAGCACAGGATAGCAACAAATCCCTGGTCAGGTGATCGTGCTGTCAACTACAAGTCAAGTCATGACAAGTCATTATTAGGAGGGTACTTCTCATTTTTTGAATTGTCCATCCTCATCTGCCTTTACTTCTGAAGGAAAGAACGCAAGATGCTGTGCAAGCATTGAGTATAAAATGTAAGACATGAGCTGTGTATAAACTGTAGAAGCAGGCGTTGATCTTATGCAGAGGCAGGGTTTAGCCACACTATTACGGCATAAAGTGGCACATTCCACAACCTGTCCTTTTGGCAGATTGGCTTCAAAATAAGCTGTTTTTAGACTAACGAGAAAGTTTTGAGTTCAGAAACGTACAGGATGTTTTTATAATACAATGACCTCTTATATGTCAAAAGATCAAGAGAAATTTTGATTTCTCAGTTCATGACCTCTTTAAGATTTGAAAATTGTCTAGTGTGTACCAGGCCTAAGTTAGACTACTTGCGCATGCAGAACCAAAATGGGAGTTTCTTAATCAGTGGGCACTTCCAGACTACAACAGGTGTTTTGTTTAGCTGCTTTACTCAAAGACCCACCCCTAAACCAAGCCCCCAGTGGATTAGAACAAATCAGGTAAATCAGTTGAAATTGCCCACCATGGTTTGAAAACACCCCACTGATTGAGTAACACCAACTAGAATTCTGCAGAAATACATTCATCGTGATGTGGTCATCAACAACAAATCAGTGTTAGTTCAATATCCATGTCTCCACCCCTGTGTGCTGTCGGCTTTAATCAAAAGTTCAATGTTGATGCAACATACTATTGAAATGTCAACCTCAACCAAGATGATGTTTGGATGAAAACTAAAAATTGTATCACTGTCACCTTGATATCACGAGATTCCAGTAGAATTTTCTATTTAGAACTGATTACTTTCTTAAATAGAAGCTTGAGAATTTTTATCCTGTTAAAGGAGCTTATTGGTAAAATCCCTCTCTGTGACGTTCTGAAAACAACTGCACTTTGAAACATTAGTTAGTACGAAGCATTATTAATTATAATCGTAATCAGAGATGGAATGTTTGGCACTGTTTTCGCATTCAAACAGTGTTCTACAATCTCAGTCAGATGTATTTGAAGTTCAAACGTTTGTTCTTATAGTTCTTATTGTTGCTGGAGTAATATATCTTAAGTGTTTTGAGTTATAGACCACGAGTCGTCAAACTCACATTGTACTTTTGGCTTATCATGAAGGGCCTCTTAAAGATTTATCTCAAGATTCCCTATTTCTTTTTAAACAGGAACCAGATGAGTCCTCTGCACAATGTGACATTGCTGCAGCCTTGAATTGAACTGCTGGTTTCGTCTGGTCAGAGGAGAACTGGCCCCCCGACTGAGCCTGGTTTCTCCCAAGGTTTTTTCTCCATTCTGTCACCGATGGAGTTTTGGTTCCTTGCCGCTGTCGCCTCTGGCTTGCTTAGTTGGGGACAATTCATTTCCAGCGATATCGTTGACTTGATTGCAAATGATTGCAAAGATACTGTTTAAACAGAACTGAGCTGGATGATGACATCACTGAATTGAATGATGAACTGTCTTTAACTGAAAAATTAGTGTTTACTATTGTCCTTCTGCATTACTGACACACTATTTTTTTTCTTAATTAATGCTGTCGTTTGTCTTTTGACACAATCTGTATTGTTAAAAGCGCTATATAAATACAGGTGACTTGACTTGACTTAAACGAGATAATACACAGCAACTGGTCATGTGATCCATGAGATTTAGCTTTCTGAGAACAGTAAGGGGATAAGCTCTGTATGGCTCTTGCTAATGTTGCTCTGTGAACACAAAAGCACTATTCTTCTATATTATGGCGGAGGAGAGGTCAGGCTGCAGGTGTGAGCTTGCTCTGATGTCATTCTGGTGTCACATTATTACATCTACTTTGTGTTGTTCGACTCTCACCAGCCGGGCAGCAGACTTCAGTCTTCAGTATTGAAAAAAAATTCATGAATTCCCCAGACTAAATTTCTGAGATGGCAGAAAATGCCTCATATTTGGTTGAGACTGACTACACTATAGTATTCTCCAGGCTCTTCAGTGGAGTGCAGGGCAGGTGTTGACTTTGGGTATGGTTCAGTCCAGCTGCCCAACACAAGGGACCCTTGTGCCTATGACGGGAGTGGCAAAGAAATTAGAAATACTCCCTCTTTCCATGATCCCCAATGACACTCAGATGGTGACACTTATGACGCTTTTCCACTGCGTGGTTCGGCTCGGCACGGTTTGTTTCTCCACTGCAGTTCAGTACCGCTTTAGAGTGGGCGGGATTATTCACATGTCGTTATAGTTGCGCCGCCTCTACTACCACGACTCCTAAAAAAACCTTTTTCATTCCGCATCGCCCCATCAAGCTCTCGCTGGATCAGCTCCTCTGCTATCAACGAGAGGAACGTCTGTACTTCCTTAACAGACAACGAAACAGCCACTTTTTGTTTGTTAAAAAAGGTGCGCTCGTTCAAAACAGTTGCGTTCGATCCTTCGCTGGCTGTGCTGATTTAAATCTAGCGGTTCTTTTGTGTTTGTGTCGCAAGTTCAGTGACGCAGGTAGTGACGATTCTCTCCGGCCGATCCGTGATCAGCAGAGTTTACACGTCACGTTTTGGTAAAGGTACGGTTCACTTGGAACCCCAACCGAAGTGGTACTAAAAAAACCGTGCCTTACCATGCAGTGGAAAAGCGCCATTATACAACACCCTTCCCATAGAAAACTGAACCAGTTATCTAGATGTATCAGCCTGGTGTCTCTTCGTCTTTCTCTGTCCTGCTATTGGTTGCCATTGGCTATTAAAAACCAAAATATGTTGTCACACGTCGATTAACCGGTGGGAAAACCTCCTCACCGTCATAACCCTACTGTGGGGATGAAGACCACAACTCCCATGTCACGGCGTCATCAAACTACACCTTTGTTTCTTTTGAATATGCACCCTCTAGCAGTGAAAACTTACATATTGTACCTTTAAAAGGAACTATTTCATACATATAAATAAAGCATTCATAAAAGTAAGTACATGACAACCCTGGCAGATTGCAATGACTTACATGGGCTGTTATATGTCTCATATATTGTATACATTCTATAACTATTTAAAATTAATTCACGAATGAGGTGGAAAATGCAGAAAAAGTAAATTATAGTATACCACAGTTAGCACGATGTACTTGTCTGCACAATGTGTTTATCTTGTTTTTCAGACTTGCATCCCTCTTGTGTGTAGAACCACTTCACTATGTCACTGATAAAGTATCTTGCACAGCACAGCTGCCGTTACTAGTTCAGAAACAATGTGGCAAAGTGATATGTAACTGTAATGCAATCAACAAACCTAGAACTACAGTATACGCATTTCACACTTATGTTTTTACACTTTAACTTTGCTCATACCTTCTGTGTTGTGAAAATATATTTTGCGGCTATATTTATGGACCTGACTCTAGAATTACAATCAATGGTGCAATTGTCCATAATTCCAAAAAGTATTACATCATACCAAAGCAGGTGGAGTTGTCATTTCGACTTGGCATAGAAATGAGCCACATAGAAATCATTGCCCGTTCAGTCTGCCTAAACACACAGTGACTTAAACACTGGTGGGGCCCACAGGAATGATGATTTGTTTGATTTTGTGTGTTTCAGGGTGTTTGTTGGGTGAAAAAAAATCCACTAGTGGTAAGATGTTCCTCTAGTCTTTCTAACCACTTCACCTCACCTTCCTTCAGTGCAAATATTAATAGAAGTGTAAGACAAACTCATTAAAATTTAAGGTTTAAATTAAAGAAAAACATCAGAGATGGGAATTGTACGAGTTGAAAAAACTTACACGAGAAATGTTGACCCGTCACAACACTTTCCCCTATACATTCATATATTTGACCCTAAGTAATACAGTAGTGTACTCGTACAGTAACTTTAGTAGTAGCAATAGAAACGACTATACTAAATGCTTTCGATAGTGCTTTATTACTAGAAGATAAGTTATGATGTGATGTCAGCTTTTGTTAATTTTTTTGTTCCCTCCTCGGCTAGCGAGACTGTAAAGCTTGCTCAATGTAGAATCCATCCGTTATGGTTTTACTGTTTAATGTTCATGGAAAAGGAACTTAAAAATGCTACAGTAAGGCAAATAGTTAATTGGTTAACTGTAATGGCCTTACCATATATGTTCCATTCATATAAAATACATGTATTCATAAATATCAAGGGAAAAGGTATGATCTTTTTTTTAATTAACAAAGAATATAAATATTTAAGAAGCTAATATATGCTCTTATGGTAGTATCGTTGAAGGTACACTTTTTCTTTCTTTCTTTTTTTAAACAAGCGTGACGGGATCCAGATTCTGTTGCATGTTATATAGTTAATGTTTATAGAATGACTGTTGTGGCAAGTGCTACACCGATGGGGTGTTTGTGGGCATCGCTGTGCATTGCATTTCATACCGTGTTTTATTAAATGTGCGTTATTGATGTGTCCTCTCCACTGGCAGAGTTTATTAGCGTCGTTCACAGTCTATTGTTGAGGGTTACACGGCCTGGTGATCTCATCATCTGTCTGGACGCGGTGAAGCGAAACACCAGTGCAATGAATAAGAGGTTTGTTTCAAAACGTTGAACCGCTTTGTGCCGCGTGAGCTTTAATGTTGACCAGCGAACAGACTCGTTGCCACTTAACCCTTCCGTAACTGGAAACAAACATCCCGGAGACATCTGCTCATGGTCTGCAGTTATATAAGATTTACTCCGCGGACCACGCCACAATATCCCTTCAGTTAGACTCATCCACAGAAGTGCATTCATTGCATTACAGGAAAGTGTACACGAGAAGTCTTTTTTCTACCAAAACCAAGAAACCCCTTTATTCTAATCTAACCCGAATGGATTTCAAAGACACCAATATAATGGGTTAAACTTTTAAAACTAACATCCCATTGGCGGATGCGTTTGTGATCGTTTTAATGATACTGATATGTTACAAATCACTCACCACTCCTGAATCTCCTCCGTGAGCATCTCCATTCAATTCCATCGCTTCTGTATCCATAATCCTTCCTTTGATTATATCTAACACTCCGTAAATAGCTGGGGTTAAGTGTGTTTGTGGTGCATTATGAGCTCGATGTA
Organism: Sinocyclocheilus anophthalmus; assembly: GCA_018155175.1. Lineage (NCBI taxonomy): Eukaryota > Metazoa > Chordata > Actinopteri > Cypriniformes > Cyprinidae > Sinocyclocheilus > Sinocyclocheilus anophthalmus. The sequence continues at coordinate 526,671 of JADLZN010001373.1, read as the reverse complement.
CGGAAGAGGGGGCTGGACAAACGTCTGCCAATCACTGCAGCAGTTCTTCTGAGTCGGATCTTTTCAATCATTCAGACGAACCGGTTCCAATGATTTCCAATTAAAGGGATAGTTCACCCAAAATGAAATGTGATGTTTATTGCTTACCCCAGGGCATCCAAGATGTAGGTGACTTTGTTTCTTCAGTAGAACACATTTGATGATTTTTAACTTTAACCGTTGCAGTCTATCAGTCTTATAATGCATGGCAATGGTAACTAAATCTATGAGAGTAAAAAAAACATGCACAGACAAATTCAAATTAAACCCTGCGGCTCGTGACGATACATTGATGTCCTAAGACACGAAACGATCAGTTTGTGACAGAAACCGAACAGTATTTATATAATTTTTTTTACCTCTAATACACCACTATGTCCAACTTCCTTGTGCTCGTTGCGCGCCGGCTTCCCGGTGTGTAGGCGTTGTACGCAACCTCGGTGAGTTTACGTTATGTTGTGGTCGCAGGAGGAGCAAATGACAGACACAGTGGGTGTGGCATCAGGCCTCGGATAGGCTTTTATTAACAGAAAATAAACAGTGTCCAGAAAAAGGGAATCAAGTGTCCAAAATAAACAGGGTATATGGTGTCCTCGTCGTGCTGCGGGGTTTGTGAAGGACAGGTAGTGTTCAGGAAGGAGGGGTCCAGGTAAGGGGTGGAGTCCGGTGGCCGCACGCGCTCCCCTCTCCGGTCCTTAAAACTTTAGTTTTAAGTCGGTTGGACAATCAGGGTAAGCGCAAGTAGTACCATTTTGATTAGCCGCATACTACATTTTTGTGACGGTGCACTGTGTAAACAGATGAGTGATGTATACGCGCGAGAGTCACTTCCTGCGCTTGCGTAAACTACACCAGAGCGCGTACACACCTCACGCACCGGATGCCTGCGCGCGCACAAAGACAGTTGGATGTAGTGGTGTATTAGAGGTAAAATATTATAGAAATACTGTTCGGTTTCTAGCACAAACCGATCGTTTCGTGTCTTAGGCATAGTGGCGTACGCGCCGCAGGGTTATTTGGTTTGTCTGTGCAAATGGTTTTTTTACTCTCATGATTTGTTACCATTGACAGCATATACGACTGATAGACTGCAAAAGGTGGACTTAAAAATCATCATATGTGTTCTACTGAAGAAACAAAGTCACCAGCATCTTGGATGCCCTGGGGGTAAGCAGATAAACATCACATTTTTATTTTTGGGTGAACTATCCCTTTAATGGGTCGGTTAAGACCCATCTGAACAAATTGTTTACAAATTCCTTTTGAGGTACTTTCAAAACGCATTTTACTAAACGAACAAAAGTGGGAGATTTAAATTAATGTCAGCAGAATTTTAGCATCAATTTTAGCAGTGTTATTTTTGCTCGTTTCTAAATGATTTTTTACAAAAACCATGGTTGCAACAATTGTACCACATGAAATGATGATGAAACACAATTATTAATATAAATATGAGCAATGTATCAGAATTTAAAGTACATAATATGCCACAGGATGGCTATTTTCATATGGTTCTATGAAACAATTTGTTCGAAAGAACCGATTCCAAAAATGAGTTCGACTTCGAATCGCTACAGTGCAGGCTCATAGTTAGCCGCTGTTCGTTCACAATCTAATACCAAAGTTCGTTCTCTTTATCAGTGTAGATGTTATTATTAGTAGCCTAGAACTCCCAAAGTTTTAAACGTTTGCACCTATAGGTAAACAATTTCCAATCAGAGGCGTGCAGGTTTGTCCGATCATTGACCATCAGATCGTTGACGGTGCCAACAAATATGTAACAACGGGAAAAGTCGAGAAAATGACTTTCAATGTCCAGAGAAGAGGAGCCATGACCTCTGTGTTTGTGCTGCCATCTAGTGGTAGTTAAAACACCCAGAATGTACTTTTATTGAATGGGTTGCTACAAAAAAATTATAGTATAAAATAATAATAATAATAATGTTGATTGCACTGTTTCTGACTGCTGTCAAAAGTTAGCAGAAAATATACATCATGTGGTATTTTCAATATTTCGCAAATATTTAAAGAACAAAGTAGTTATATATATATATAAAAAAAAATTGGCTATGTAGAGATATATTTTATATAAAATATGCATATTATGCATTGCATTTTTTCTCCTGATACATTTATGAGACATTGTCTTTTCTGTACTTCATCAAATAATCAGTTGAATTGTAATATGCTTTAATTAAACTAATAACTCCTTTTTATTTCAATTGCATTACACTGACAATAAAACCTCCTTGTACCATCTTCCCTTTTACTTTTTAATCTTTTACTATACCATCAAGTTGTTCCACAACCATGTCTTCTTTTGTGTTCAGCAGAAGAAAGAAACTCGTGCAGGTTTGGAACAACATGAGGGTGAGTAAATGATAACATAATTACATTTTTTGGGTGAACTCTCCCTTTAAGTGTTTTGTCCTATTCAGTACTCGATTTGTGAAAATTGCCTACTACCCTGGGACAGAGCAGAATGATTTAATTGTAGTTTAAGAGAAAGAGCTCTGACAAGAGTTCAATGTGTCAGGTTCTTAAAGTACAGACTAATGAAAGACTAATTAATTGCAGTATTACAGAAGGGGTGCAGTTTAAATATAGGGTACGTTAGGCAGTGTGTATTTCTGACCCTCACTGCACATTTGTCTTTTAAAATCTCTAAACGCTAAGGATTATCCTTTTGTTGTGTAAAAATGTGTCCATACACTTTCCATGAACGAACTAAGCACTAAGTAATTTTGCCTATTGGCTTGAATAGCATATTTCAATCTTTATTAATGTGACTCACTATAAAATAATATACTGTATTTGCCTTTAATGTCAAGCACAAAGAGTGCCGTTGTTACAATCTACCTCAGTAACGGAGTGGAAAACATGGACTTTAAAAAATTGTTTACACTAGTTCTGTCATTCTACTGTACAACTTTTATAATCACTTCAGGAAGGTGGTGATCACGTATGTCACCCAACTTATTTATAACTGTTAAACCATCCAACTCACCCTCATCTCCCATAATGTAGCCTACTGTAAGTGTACTGTATGTACTGTAAGTGTTATTGCAGAGGGAATAAACACGACTCTCTCCAGTAGGTGGAACATTTTCTTTCAGGGAGATAGCAAGAGGAGGAGAGGAGGGGTCAGATGATAAAAAATCATCGTCATACAACATTCATTCACATTAAATATTCAGCAGTCTTAACCAAGTCACGTGGAGAGTATAGGGAGAGGCTACTGAGCATAGAAATGGGATACTGTATGCGAAGTTGCTGTAAACTATTTAAAACGATCATATTATAATATCATAATAGTTCAATATATCTGACGATTAGTGATGTCTCTGCAGGACAGTGACGTGCCCCGTTCCGTCCTTCAAGCTCATGGTCACGTCACGTAGATTTGGGCGGAACCAGCGCTCCGTGGGGTCCATGACGACCCGTGTAGAGGAGGATAAGGGTACCGCCTAAAAACAGATGCTTTTATTGGACACACAGTGTTGCTAGGCACTGCGGGATGTCCGTAAGAGCGCATCAGCACTGGAACCGAAGCTAACTATGAAGGCTATAACATAACGAGGGAGGAATCTTTAGGGAGGTGTTGGTGCCGTATTATCCGAGATGAGGAGAGCATTGCCGCAGTGAGCAAATAATCTCATCAGCGGGCTGTGGATTCCATGTCCCTTACAGACAGGCTGACATTTATAAGAACCAAGCGTACTCGGGTTTGAAGCTGCTGTGTGCATGCTTGGTGAAAGTAGATGTCCGAGAGACCATTCATTAAAACGATATTTCAAGGGACAGCTGCGCGCTTTATAGTTTTGAGACGGATTAAACAACGTGACAGCCTCTGTCAACTACCCAGCATGGTGAGTTAGATACTGATATTAGTTTCACATTGCAAAAAAATCTTTTAAAATTGTTTTACAGCTTTTAAAGTACATTTGTGGTATGACTTTCTTATGTAGGCTAAGGAAGCTTGCCTTGAAAACGAAGTTAATGTTATTAGTAACTATGTATTATTTGTTTTGCTCTGTTAACTAATTGCTTTGGCTAAATATTTGATTATAATTAATATTAGCTATATGTAAATGCGAAGTCTGGCAGTCGGTCTTCAAATGATGCCGAACTGCGTCAGACTGTATTGCAGGTATGGCAAACCGTTTTAACATTTATTCATTTAAAACTAACTAACTATGTTTCTAGCACTTATTTATTCATTCATTAATATTAAATGATCCAATAGAAACTAGTATATTTTCTGTTTTCTTTCTAAATTCCAGTATATAGGTAATACTTAATTACTTTGTAGAACGTACTTATTTGCTGCCAGTCACTATTCCATAACTATTGTTATTGGTGACAAATTACCAGTATTCCAGTTGTTAATAGTAACATTTCAAATCGTACTTGTAGGAATTTTAATATAAATATAAAGTAGGCATTCCTAATAGTCATTATGTATGATAAGTAAAAAGGCCATTTTTATCTGGTGAGATTAGAAATGTTACAACAATTGATTTTTTAAAATGTAAATATGCACTAGTATCTAATATATATATACACTAGTAAATATGGATTTGTATTATATGCATAGTGTTCTTGCATCTAGAAAAGGTATAAATACTATATGTAATGAGCAAGTGCTAAATAATTAGATACTAGTTACTTCTGGGATAAGTGCTGGTTTCTAATGAATACTTAGTTGTGAAATCGAAACAGATACTAGTAATTTTTGAATTACTTACTAATAAGGAAACAGCCAGGAACACACATAAAAAAAGATGTTAGTTTAAGGAATAAATGTTAAAACTACTTGCCATATTGCAGGTGGATTCATTCAAGGAGGACCATGCAAACGGCTGAATGTCACAGATGAGTGTCCAGCAATTCACTGGTCATGGAAAACCTGACTGGATCCAACTCTGAGCAGCAGCCTGTGGGCTTCACAGTTTCTTCTGTCCCCTCAAAAAAGACTGTAATTTATGAAAATGGTCATGAACATCCCACTCACGCAGACTCCGCAGCTGCAGCACACAGAGGGGCCAGCGATCCAACTGCATACCCTCTATCAGATTTCAAAAGTCTGGTCCGGCAGAGATTTATACGCAGAAGTTTGTGGTTCTCTGAGTCAGAGGATCAAGAATTTGAGGTTTTAGAGTGCAACACCACCAGCAGTCCCATTAAAAGTGCACATATTGCGGTCCAGAGGAGCTTTAACGCAGATAGTCAGGTGGGACAGAGTGTAAATGAGAACTTCACCAAAGAGCCAGAGACAATTGAGGCTGAGGAGAAACATGATGCTGAACCATCTGAAACGTCCAAGAGTGTGGGGAAAGCTGGGAGTGACGAGAACGAGGAAGAGGCCGAAATGAAGGCCGTATCCACCTCGCCAGGTGGACGCTTTCTTAAGTTTGATATTGAACTTGGCAGAGGGTCCTTCAAAACAGTCTATAAGGGCCTGGACACTGAGACGTGGGTGGAGGTGGCCTGGTGTGAACTTCAGGTAAGGAAAATGCAGTTACAACATATTCTCAATTTTAACCACTGGAGTTTCAATTCTTGCAATGTTTCACATTTCAGTGACTGCATAGGACTCCTGTTGGCCTTCTTTCACTTTTTCTTTTTTTCGTAAAGGTTTCGTTTGTTGTTGGTCTTCTCAAATTTGTTGATATATTTAATATCATTGTAGCAAAGAGAGTGTTAGATAACCAACAGATCTACTTAATTTGTTGGGCATAATGATTTGTCCAAGACCTAGATTTGTAGGATATCAATGATCTAGAATTAAAAACATCTGTGTAGTTTGTTATTAACAAAAAAAAAAGTCTATAATTTTCTGATCGATCCCATTGCCATTCAAAACGCTTGCTCCTTGTACAAGTTTGCCGGGTCATCTGATATGGCCTCTTCCTTTTATCAGCACTATTGATTGTAAAATGGAGATTGGATCACCATGACCACTTTTAGATCAGATTTCCTATGTTTAATAGTGTTTCCGTGTTGTTGTCTAGAATCATTTGAGGTTCAGCTGGGTTCAACTGAGAATACCAAGTGTTACATTTTTTGTTATTACTTTCGGGAACCCAATTATGTTAGAAGTGATGCATTGTGATACCTCCTGCAAACAGCGTTGTGCTGCTTCTAGCTTGTGCTTAATATGTATCACAGTTAATATCTCTCAGAGCTCACTCAAAAATATTTGAAGTAGACATTTATAGGAGAAAGGCTGAAGGGTGTGGACACAAACAAACTCTGTAGAGAAGCAGTGCACATCCCTGGAGGATCAGTCCCCTCTGCATAGGGGTCATGTGATAAGGTCTGGTCATGTGCACGTACCTGCTGAAATGATGCAATAGTAAAATGTTATCAAGCAGTTTCTCTCTCTTATTTTCTCATATTACAACTCTTTTTAAATTAATGTTCAGGTCTAAACAGAAACAAGACAGTCAAGTTTTACAAGATCAAATCGTTTTAGAAACATACTGTAATATTTACATAGGCTAAACAATGACATTTGCCCTTTATTATATAACTCCACAACATATTTTTACTGTACACAATCAACAGAAACGTTCATTGAAAAATACCTCATAGACTTCTACGATGATGCTTATTTTCATTTTGGGAAGAAAGGATCATTTCTGCATTCACTGTCCATGGAACGATGACTAGGCAGTTATAATCTCTGGAGTTCTGATGTTATACATGAGGATGCTAAATGTCTTCTAGGAGGGAGGAGAGAGAGAAAGGAAGAGACAGGGGAACGGGTCAGATGAGGTGAAGATGGTTGTGCACTAAGGAACATGGCTTCCCTCACATCAAGCAGTAGCATTCTCAAGACAATATAAAAGATATTCCTAATGGACCATTTTATGTACAGCTGAACGCCCAACCTGACTTATCCCTCATTTGTCTGTCAGGGATGCATCAGCAGCATACAGAATGAAAGAAAAAAGGTGTTGTCTTCAGTTGTCTGTGATGGAGTCTTCATTTGAGACACATATCAGAAAATGATCTTAGAGCCACGCCCTGGTCATATGTAGAAGGGAAAAGCTCATTTCCTTTTGTGAGAGCTTCTGATTTAACACACCCCAGAAAATAATCAATCCCAGTGTTTAATTTTAAACTAGTTTAAACTGTATTAGAAATGCAGTGAACGTTTGGGATATTATTTCAACGTATTAAACTATGAAAATTGTTATCACAGCATTGCATGTAAACTGCTTCTGCTTTTTTCTCATTTGTAAGTTGATCTTATAGAAACCACCTAGGAATCTGGTAGCATGTTTGGTCTCAAGTGCTTGTAGACTGTAGAGTAAAGTGGATGGAAAATCAAGAATGGGGGAGGTTGAATGAACTATACGTCTGTGTGTATGTGTGTGTGTCTGAGTTCATGTGAGGTATTAGATGGCGCAGTGTGGGGGTGAGTCTCAAGAGGTTTTATGGGGTTGCACATCGCCTGATTGTGAGGGACAGAGATGTTACAGATACTCCCTGTCAGCGTTTAGTAAATTTAGCAGCAGGAAGAGGGCAGATGCAAAGGTATTGATTTGGTAAGCTTCTTGACCATAGCTACACACCAGCATGTGAACCACCAATTACTTTGTAACTGTAGCATTTTCAAGCCTAGCTCAACTGCTGTACACACTAGTTTTAGCCCAACTGCAAGTATCTCACTAACCCGCAGTGACATTTTGTACACTGAATAAAGAGACTTAAATTTCCTGTCGATTCAGTTCTATTCATTTTATCAGACAGACCCCAATAGAAAATGTTAGGGTGAGTTTGTTTTAATTATATTTTCTGCACTGTACTGCATATCAAAGGGCTAGTACAATATGTTAATCACACATCCCTCTCTTTGAGGAGCATATATTTTGCCTTTCATGTTACCTCAATATGCTTCAATTTTGTTCAAAATAGTTTGGTTGTTTTTTATCTCTTGCCTGCCTTTGATCATCTTCTTGACTTTCTTAGTCCTATCATGCTCAAAGATATTGTCCCCACCCCCACGACCACACAAACACAAAAAAACAGATATACTGTCTATCCTTAGAAAGCTATTTCAGCGAATGTGCGCTTTAAATCAATAAAGATTGACCTAAATGTCTTTAGAGTGCATGTCTTCCACTGGTCAAGAGTTATTTCATAGAACTGTATTTTCCCTGAAAGGAGGATAATTGAGTTTTCACAACAGTGTGGCAGTTTGGTAAATTCAGTTCAGTTCATCTCTCTTACATATCTTGTTACGTTAATTACCATATGTTTGTTTTTTTTCCACCTGTCTATCTGTCTCTTTCACTTTTCTCCTGGCATGTGCCTGGAACCTCAAAAACCAATGCTGATCCCTTGCCATCCCAGGATCGTAAGCTGTCCAAAGCAGAACGTCAGAGGTTTAAAGAGGAGGCAGAGATGCTAAAAGGTCTTCAGCATCCAAACATTGTGCGCTTCTATGACTTTTGGGAATCTCCTCTTAAGGGAAAGAAGTGCATTGTTTTAGTCACTGAACTGATGACGTCTGGGACACTGAAAACGTGAGTCAAATAAAATAAAAATGATGCTATCACACCTGGGGCAGTATCTTAATTGGTTTGAGTTGCTTGCTATGGGACACCAAGGAATGTAGATCTGCCGTATTACAACTTACATTGCACAAAGCCAATTTTATCTTGTGAAAATAATGACCTCTAACTCTGTTTCTGTTAATATGTAGGTATCTGAAGCGATTCAAGGTGATGAAACCAAAAGTTTTACGAAGCTGGTGCAGACAGATCTTAAAAGGTCTTCACTTTCTCCATACGAGGACACCTCCCATCATCCATCGGGACCTGAAGTGTGACAACATCTTCATCACTGGTCCTACAGGCTCAGTCAAGATTGGAGATCTTGGCCTGGCCACTCTAAAGAGAACTTCCTTTGCCAAAAGTGTAATCGGTAATAGTCAGAAGAGTGACATGGTTTTGAGATTTATTAGATTAGGCTACATTGAATACAATATTTAAATAGCCTGTTTAGATAATGTAGACTGTAGCATGTATGTGGAATTTCAAAGATTACATTATCCATGTAGTTATTGTTTCCCCCCCCCCCGTTCTTCACATTTTAGGCACTCCAGAGTTTATGGCCCCTGAGATGTATGAGGAACACTATGATGAAGCTGTAGATGTGTATGCATTTGGGATGTGAGGCAGAAATGGCACACTGAGTATCCATACTCAGAGTGTCAAAATGCAGCACAAATCTATCGCAAAGTTACTAGCGTAAGTTTGAGAAAAGTGCTTCTCACTGACTTCATATTTTTAGAATGGAATATTACTTGTGTGAAAAAGTATCAGACCTAACATAGTGGGTGTTATTCATGAAGCATGTTGCATAATGCATTCATTCATAAATTTTCTCATTCAGCAGAGTGTATGTACAACAGATTTTACATATGATTGATATAGATAATAATTCGGCTCATTGGATAGATCTGTGTCATGTTCTGTAATTGCAGTCAGGTACAAAGGAAAATGTTGACTTTGAAACAATTTTTTTTTTTTCTGCAAAATGTCCTTTCAATGTCCTTTCACAAGTGGTTTCAATGAAAATGTATGTATATGTGTTGGCTTCCTTTTTAATTCACTGCACAGGGTGTGAAGCCTGCCAGTTTCAGTAAGGTGACCGTGCCTGAAATAAAAGAAATCATTGGAGAGTGTATCTGCCATCGTTGGGAGGATAGGTGAGTCCATCAGCTGAATAGTCTCCTGTCACATAACCATAAAGGTCAAAAAACCTATGCTCCTGTCAGATGTGATGCATCATATGATGAGACAACCTTTTCTTAGAAAGCTACAGCTTTATTTAACTATTATTTTACAGTGATTTGCTTTTGCTGTTCTTTGAACCCTGCTAATGACATCAGTTCAACCCTGTGTTAGTCTGATTGTGTACTGCATGCATGGATCATCAATCAGCCAAATAACTCATACCATTTGCTATAGCAACATCATAGCATTGTTCATAGTCCTTCAGATATCAGATTTACAGTATTTTTAAAAACGTTTTCTGCACATCTTGTCTTATCCATTTGAGTGCATTACATATGGATTGCTATGGCACCACCGATTTCTTCAGGTCTTTATAAACCAAATTCCATCTTTCTCTTCTAAAAGGTACTCCATAAAGGACTTACTAAATCATGCATTCTTTGCGGAGGACACTGGAGTAAGAGTAGAGCTAGCTGAAGAGGATGACGGCAAGAAGTCGTCCATTGCTCTAAGGCTTTGGGTTGAAGACCAGAAGAAACTTAAAGGCAATTATAAAGACAGTGGTGCTATCGAGTTTACCTTCGACCTGGACACAGAAGTCCCAGAAACAGTTGCCCAGGAAATGGTAAACAAACATGATTTTTAGAAATGCAAAATTTTTAGATATGTACATACAGTAGACATGTACAACAAACTATAAACTATAACAAACTAATTTCAGAATGAATTCAAAAAGTAACAGTCACCATTTAAGAGTTGTTCAATGATCTTTTCTGGCAGGTGGATTCTGGCTTCTTTTTAGAGATTGATATGAAGATTGTGGGTAAGTCTATCCGTGACCGTGTGTCTCTAATAAAGTGGAGACGACAGCGGAACGCCTCAGGCCATAATGGAAAGACAGAAGAGAGAGGCACCAAGACTGAGACACAGAATATCCTTCAGGTGCCCTCCACAAGGCCACCAGTGGTTGGACCACCCAGTCTTCAATCCGAAACAGAGGAGCTACAGACTGAAGCAGTCAGCCTGGTCTGCAGTGCCCCAACCAGTGCAACTACAGCTACACGTGAGAGACATCTAGAGATAAATGTATAGATAAAACTGTGGTACTCAGTTCTTCAAAGATATCCACACAAAAGATGGAAAGACCAGTACAAACTTGTTTATTTTAATTACATTTTAAATTAGTCATTATATGAATTGGGTCGGAGATTAATAACAATATCCACAGAAGCAATAAGATGTTGCCAGTAAGATGTATTTCACTTGATTATATTGTTAATTATTCAGTTTAATTCTTTTGTATAACTTAATGCAGGTAAATGTTCCTTTGATTCCATAACTTTAATAAGCACTTTGTGTCGTTTGTCCCAACTAATGCAGTAGACAGCAGTGCTGGCTCAACAATGGTAACAAGCACTTCAGGCAACCAAGACAACACCTCTCAGCAATCCCTCTCTGAGTCCATTTCCACTGCACAAAGGGTCTTAAGCCCTCCAGCACAGCTTCTGGCTCAGTTGCCAGAAAGTGCCCAACAGCCATCTACTGCATACCTGCCTCTGGGGACTCAACATCTATCTGCTCTACAAATGCCCCAAGGTGTCCCACAACAACCCATAGGTCAGTTACTCCTTGGGACCCAGCAACAACCTAGTTCTCAGCAACCCCAGCGAGCCCAACAACAGCCTAGTGCTCCCCTACACCAGGCTCCACAAGCACAGGCCCATGGTTTGGTGCCACAAGCCCCACAGCAACAACCCACCATTCAGCTCCACCAGCAATATCAGCAGTCAACTCATCAGCTACATCAAGGGGCTTTTCAGCAATCTTCGATACACCTGCATCAGAGAGCCTACCAGCAATCACCCGTAAGTTTGTAACTATATTCACTTTATCATTGCAGTTGAGCTTTACTTTGTAGAAAAACTCCAAAACCACCATCTTTTTTCCCCATTCTTTTCTTCCCTTAGCACTATGGTTTTTTATGTTATAATGACTGCCTAAATTTAACAAAATGTGTCTTTTTCTCAAACTGTGGCTGAATGAGCAGCGACATGGCAGTGTTCCTGGTGACACCCAAAGACCTTTGCTATTCCCCGATAACTTGATGGGGACCAGGCGTAGCAGCCCCTCATTCCTCGACACATTACAGAGGAGAACTGAACTACAGAATTAGTTAGAATGGCTGCATCATCAGGCTTATAGCTGTCACAAACCTGAAGCAAGTTCTAGGGAAGAAATGGATCAGTCGTTGTCTACAAGTGCCTTCACAGGGTCTTCATCACTCACAAATGATGATCAGGCACCCAATAATGTTTCTGAAGACACCGGAGCCTCTGAATATAGTTCAGAACACATGAAAATGTATTCACAGGCCCAGCCAATGTCATTCAGTAGGAGGAACTCTGATGTCCACCCACATTACTGCTAGGCTTGAATGGCAATGTTGCTGGCTGTAAGGTCAGGGGGTCGAGGGTCTCTCGGTCATGCCTCTTCACCCTCTTCCTCCCCTATCCACCAAAACATGCCATCTTTTTCCTCATTAAAACCATCATTCCCACCTGATCTGGATCATCCAGACTCCAGCTCACCAATTTATACAACCACACAGTCTCCATATATGTCTACAATGCCTCCAAAGCGAGTTTCCATTCCTAAGAATATACCAAGTTCAATACCAGTTGAAGTCACCCCACCTTCTCCTGTCCATAAAAGCCATCCTCCTGCACAGATTCCTGTGATAACTCTACCTAACAACATGTCATCACTAAGCCATACCACTGCATTTACCCCTGTCTATGTATCTATACCTTCACCAGTCCCCACATCTTCCAGACATATGTCCATATCTTCACCAGTTGATCTACCATCCCCACTCAGGTCATCCTCTCCAGTGTCCCCTATCTCCTTGATTGGGCCACATTCTCCTAGTTTGGGAGAAAGCTCAGATTTGTTTCACCTTCATCGCTGTCTACATCATATCATCAATCGGCGTACCAGTTTCCCTGTGCTGATTGACAGGGTGCAGCCTGGAGATGGCCACAGCGATGCTAGTGTTAACAGGTTCCTTGCACCTCAGGTCCAAAATGTAAGCTCTTTGTGTGTACCCCTATTACATCAGGAAATGGGGTCTTTTTCTGTGCAGGACAATGAAGCTGGATCAGGTCTTGTGGTAGGTGAAAATTAGAACGTACTAGCTATGATCCCAGCAAGGAAATCTAGAACAAGAGAATCACTTTTGGCTCACCCATACTTTCCAAGCTTCTTCTTCACCTTCTCTGGAAAATGTTGCTTCAATATGTGTTTAGGTATTACTCCCAAATGCCAATCCCTTCTAGTTGTATTCCTATGTAGCATTCAAGAGAAAATTTGTACTTTGTTTTTGGAACTGAACTGAATACACTTTCTCTAATCACTGCTGTTTTTAAAAGAATAAGAAATGGGACTGTTATGTCCTTTTGAAGGTCACAGACTCTTAAAAGACTGCTAGAGGATGGCACAGCAAGCTGACTGAACAATCAATGACTGCTACTGCAACACTGCAAATTATCCCTGTCACCCTGTACGTGGTCTCTTTTAGAGCAACAACCCCTGTTTGTAGAGCAAATCACTACTCTGATGTTTGATATCACACATTTTTTTCTTCTGTTCCCTGTCAGTAGCCGCTAATTTACCTGTCACATCAAACCATGTGCTGCTAGACTTGCTCTTCTGCTAATATCTTGAAGAACTGCTATTGGCCGTGAAATGCTTAATTGCAAATAGATTTGTGTTTGTGCATGTGTTTTTAGCCTTCTGCACAATTGGTTCCATCTAAGACCGTCTCTGCTCCAGCTACTCCTGTACCACATGCTCATCCACACAGCATTCCTGCCTCTGTCCTCATAGCACAGCAAAACCAGACAACTGTACCACTAGCACAGGAGGTAAGGCTGCTATAGGTTTGGCCTCCCTTAAATGAGGATGGGTGCATTCCTGTGTGTTAGCAAAGTGATAGTTTAATAGTTTGATTTAGATTTTTGTTCTTCCTTGTGTTTGTATTTCTCTCAGTTTCATCTCTATTTCCATCCTGAAGCTTTCCTGCCTCAGGTAGACTCAATCTGTATAAACATCCTCACAGTCTTTTTTTAAATGTTCTGGAAAATTTTCAAGTTCTGTTTCAGTCATGCCATAAATTTATCAGATTATTGAAAGTCCACTAAACAATGAATAGATTCAGTTTGATCACTGAGACAAAGATATGATAGCCAGCATAATCCGTGGGAACTGCTTAGTAAGTACGTCTTCTTGACATTAGTTTTATTTTTAATATCATTCTTTATTTCTCTCTTTGTCTTTCCCAGACATTATCAACATTTCAACCCCTAGTGCAGGCATCTTCAGATGCTCAGTCTATCCCACAGCATTTGCTACAGTCAGCTTCTACAATGCTCAGCAACGCTACCCTTCCTCCACGACCACAGCTAAATGTTCAGACACCCCTTCTCCAGCCTCTACAAATTTCCACACAGGTCAGTTCATGAAACCTTTAACTAGGCCTATGTGTGCAACACCTTTTCTCAGACACCAGAACAAGTCTTTAGCAAGGGTGAAATTTGTTCAACCTTAGATGGTAGACGTGGAGGAATTTTCTTAATTCTACATGCAAATATGTAGCTTTCTAGCTTACCTCTGGCTGTTTACATTTTTATCTTGCTCTTTATTCTTTAGTTTCCTTCGACATATCCTCTTTTGCCAGAAAAAGAAAAGCAGGAAAAAAAAAACAAGAAAAAAAACAAAAAAAAAAAAAACAAGAAGGGGCAGACATCTGCAGTGACAGAGCCAATACCTTTCTCCTCAGTCTCATACTCTTCTCCCTACCCCGCAAATGTTCCTCCTGTATCTTCACCCTACTACTCTCCACGCCCTATCACTGCTCCTCTTTCCATACAAGCAATGCAAAATGTACCCTGCATGCTAGGAGCACGCACACCTGTGTCCACCCCTCTGAATGTTCCTACCCCTGTACCTCTCCTGGCTATGGCCCTGTCCCCACCCATGCTTCCTCCTGAGGAACATCTGCAGCAGATGTACTCCCCAGTTCCACCACCAGAAGGTGCCCTTTTGCAATCTCAACCCCAACCAACACAGCCCTCCCTTCCCCTTCCTAATCCAGCCTCCCTCCTTCAGCAAGACCCATCTATTCCTGAACCTTTTACAGAGGTAAATGATGTGGTTTCTTTCCTGCTTTGTGCAAGGATTGTTTTTCGTATGGCGAATGTGTATCATAATAATTTCTATGATCACACAAGTGTTAAAGAACAGCAATTACATTGAGAGGGACAGCAGAATGGCAACACATTAATCAGGATTGGTGCAGTAGTGCCTTGTCATAGCAATCGATGCAGGATAATCAATATTATTCCATTAGTCTTACAACTGAGGTCAAGGCTCTTGTTGCACAGTGAAACACAACAATGCTTTTTTCAACAGGAGTACCCTCGGCATGAGGAACTGCATATCCTGGCCCCAGCTCACACCATTATGTCGCAGATGCAGTCCCCCCCACAGGACAGGCAATCAGAGCCAAAGTTTACCACTGCCCAAGCCCTACCTGGGACTGTGGAGCCTACTCTGCAGCCTGCTGGCATACAGACAGGAAATGCTGTTCCTGAGAGTACTGGCATGCCCAGTACAACTCAGCAAATGGCCGACACTGCTTCAATGCCTATTCCTCCTGCACCAGAGCCCAGCACATTTCAACCCAGCACCGAGTTAACAGTAGGCATAAAGCCTCCTTTATCTGACTATAATATGTATTCTTAAAACAAAGTACCACATAGATAACTGAAATAATTATGTTTTTCTTACAGGCACCTGTATCTATTCCATTCCATAGTTATGTATGTGACAGGTAGGTAGAAAAAACTTATGGAAATTGCATATCTGATTGAATGCAAACATCATGTGATTCTTTATTTACAATGGGTGTATCTGACCTGCTTACAGTGGCAGATATCACACAATGCATTAAAACAATATAAATCATCTCGAATTGTCTCCTAGTAAGTTTTTTCTTTAGATTATTCTGTCTTGTTTGTTTAGTCTGTACCAAGATGCAGGATCTGGTAAAGAAATGAGTGACAGCTATGAGGGACCCACTGGTGGAGGAAAGGGTGATGGCAAACCCAGAAAGCACCACCGCAAATCTTCTCGTACGCGCTCACGCCAGGAAAAAATTAACAAGCCAAAGCTAAACATGCTAAATGTGAGGATAAAACGTCTTCCTTTTAAATATAACTGTTTTTTTGCAAGCACCTCCTAAAATGTCGTTGTACTTCCAGGTTAGTAATACAGGTGACAAGATGGTGGAATGCCAGCTGGAGACGCACAATCATAAAATGGTGACTTTCAAATTTGACCTAGATGGAGATG
Source organism: Sinocyclocheilus anophthalmus (assembly GCA_018155175.1). Classification (NCBI taxonomy): domain Eukaryota; kingdom Metazoa; phylum Chordata; class Actinopteri; order Cypriniformes; family Cyprinidae; genus Sinocyclocheilus; species Sinocyclocheilus anophthalmus. The sequence continues at coordinate 510,469 of JADLZN010001373.1, read as the reverse complement.
CACCTGAAGAAATAGCCACTTATATGGTAAGATGAAGGTTCTGCACTGACTTTCAGTTACAAAACAATACTGCGCTGCTTAAGATTTGAAATTAAAATGTAAACTTGTATAGTCCACCATCAGTTTAGTGATTTGTCTGAAGCATAAAGCTGTTTAATCCTATTGCCTTTTTATATACTGTTTGTTTTCTGTGCAGCTTTGTACATTTTTTTTCTCTCATTTGTGTATCAGGTGGAAAATGGTTTCATTCTACCAATAGAAAAGGAAATTTTTATAGATCAACTTAAAGACATTGTCGACAAGGCAGAGGACATTCTAAGCGAGGACATGGATGTAGAGAAGAAATCAGAACCTGGGACAAGTCATTTGCAAGAACAAACTCCTAGAGATCAAGCGGGGGAGGTAATACAGGGAGTCAGTTAAAGACTCCGACATCTTACATTTGTAATATGTGGGGAGAAAATTCACCAAATTCACTAAAATTACTAAACTGAACGATAATAACAGTCTCCTGTTACTCTCCAGGGGAAAAAAGGACAGCAACCTGGGGCCCCCCAGCCAGTTTATCAGCAAAATGGTACAACTTTTTTCCACCCGTAATTGACAAATTTAGCATTCATGCTCACCAAATGTTTGCTGAAGAATTAATGTATCCATATTTAAGCATTTAGTATGGCCTCTTGTCCTGTGCCCAGTTCTGCACACGGGTAAGCGGTGGTTCATCATTTGCCCTGTGGAAGAGGCTCCTACTGCCAGTCAAGATGTATCCTCAGATGGAGGTCCATCTACACAATCTCCATCCACAACAACAATAACTGAGGGGACAGCTCAGCCTGGTGAGAGTGCATCAGCCCAGCCACCCACGAACCCAGACTCACACAAGGTGAATCTAGCCTTACCCTGTATCCTCATACTCGCATACGAAAACCGAGAATTACCAAGAGTGATAGGATAGATCATTCGTCCACTTTTTCCTTAGAACATGTTTTTTTTTTACATTTTCTGTTTTGTTCATTTTCTTTCATTCCACAGATTCAGAAGCCTGTGCCACAGCACCTCCATCTGGAGGAAGTGATCCCTATGGGGTTTGGAGCCCCCTCTCTATGACCACTACTGATCCTCTTTCTTTGGCTGCTCTGTCCCAAGCTTCCCCTGGCCCACAAGTCACTGCAATGCCAGTGCAGCCTGCTTCCCATCCAGAGGAGGGGCCACATTTGGGCTCAGTCAGTGTGCAACAATCCCAGCCGTGCATGGATCCTCAAAGCTCTCTTTTTGTGGATGAGACCCAGAATGGCAGATTAGGCGCGGTTTCCCCCATGCACACTGCTCAACAGATGGCTGAAATTGCATGTGCTGTCTCCATGGTGGAGGACGTGCCCTGCTGTCCCTTGGTCATGAAGAAATGATAGACGGGAGTGAGGGGCCGCTGGTCCTTGAAGTGGCAGCGGGTCATAAGTCCATCCTCTTGATGCCACAACCAGTCACAAGAAACGACCACTGTCTTCTCTCGAACCACTCTCACTCCATTACATCTATTCGAGTGGGAAAACTACCCAGCAGCCTGTGGTACTTCAGCAGCCTGTGTCAACTGTGACTGGAACTAAGGCACCTTCCCTGCCTCAAAGCCCCGCTCACTAGGGGATTCAGCAACAGTCACCACACTGTTGGTCCATATTGAATCACGAATGGAGAGGGCGTACCAGAGGAGGGTCTGTCGTAGCCGCGATCACTAAAGCAGAACCTCTAGGACGCAGAAACGAAGGAATTTGTACTGTATCCGAGTATGCTCCCATGTACCCACATAGCTGAGAAGTGGCTCGTGCGTGAAGACTTCCAAAGGCCCTCTAGACAATGCCTCCTCTCCACTCACCCCACCCACGCAGCTGGACAGCCAGAGAGTGGCCGTATGGGAGGGTGTCATGGGAGTAAAATAAAAAGCACGCAGCTAGAGTAGATCCTTTAGGAGGGGAGAAGAGGAGAGTACGAATTCTGAGCTGAACATGTTAGTAATTAAAGCACTTCCTATCATTCTTATGTTTTTTTTTGAATAGATCTTTTATTGAGTGTGAGCATGGGTACCCAATTACTTACATTTTTTGTATGACTCACCTATCACCAATGAAGCTATTATTTTTTTTCTTCCCCCCTTGTTGTTTCCAGCATGTCTTAAAAACCCATTTGAATTTGAAGATATTTCAAACATAGAATTACTTCATCATGATTTGGTTTGATGAATCACCACCTAAAAACCTTTGCTTTTTTTCCTATTTAAGCCACAGACTTCCAGAGACTGTGTAGACAAGTTTAAGTGCTCTAAGTGACTCCTGCTGTTGCCGTACGACAATAGTTAATTTTTACTTATTTTTTCATCCTGCAAGCATTTATCATTTACAAAAACATTAAAAATTAAGCCTTTGCTCTCCTTCTCCACATTTAGCGTGAAGGAATACCATATATAGTACCTGTATGAAAGTATTCCACACCTCGAAGAGGACACATCTGGGTTCTGGCTCTAGAACAGTGATATAGGTACAACATCATGATGTACAAAGCATGAGCTCCTATTTCTGCGAGGAAAAAAAAGGTCCAGGTGTTTCATAGATTGTTAATTCCTCGTTTAATAATCTGGGAGCCCACTTTGTGTTGGTACCAAAAAATAGGTTATATCTTTTGTATGCTAATGTCAAGAGTATGTGGAATAAATGTTAAAAATGGTAAATAGATGAAATAGACAAAGGGAGACGTTCACACGATAGCCAGAAAAGTGGGTCACACGAAGTACCAAGTGTATACAAACGTATGTACTCTTGTCTATATAGTAGGTCATAGAAATAATATGACGGTTATATAGATTCATCTAGAAGATATAGCTATAGGGATGATCCGACAAAGGAAAGAAATGATAGGCGTCCACTGAGATCCTTCAAGAGGTCAAAGGCCGAAACAAGCTATGCCGTAGTGAGCAGCCAGCATCTCCACACACCATGTATTTAGTTGTTGGGAGAAATGTGCATTGTGAAGACAGCACCCATACTTCTTCAACAACTACACTGTCGGCAGTTCCATGGTCAGCACCGAAGACCGAGACATCACAGCAGTAAGCACAGCAGCATATTTCTGCCCGCCAACTGTACTTTAATCTTACGCCCCACTCGCCTCTGCACAAACGAAACAGGCATCGCAACTGCCGAGGGCACAGACCGGTCCGTGCTCAGAAGATGTCACCGTAAACGACCCTTTCATGGTTCTTCTGACTCTGATGGCTGAGAGCAGCCCTGCGCAAAATGTCACCCCCGAAACCCGGGCTAACCCAGACCCCCACCCGCGGCATGGGTGAGAAGCGAACAAAGCATACAATGAAGAAGGAGAGCGAGCAGGTAACAAATACTCCAGTTGCTCAATATGCGTGGCGTTTTCTGAGCGCACCCGTCAATCCTAGTCTTAGCGTGCCAAGTTCCTATTCCCACAACCATGAAAAGGAGATCAGGGTGTACGGATCCTTTGCATCAGCATGTGTCTGCACCAGATGACCATAAGATGGAGGCACTCAGATGCTGTAAAGCTGAATGAGGACTCTCAATACCTAAGACAGAAAAGTGAGAGTTTCGGGAAGGAAGGAGATGAAAACAATAAAATCAATTAAAAGGGATAGCATAGCAATTAACTAACAATTCTGTAGGTACGGACGCCCTGCTTGCGTTCATCTTTATACAGACATATGAAGGAAATAACTGAATTGGAGGCCCACCAACAGGCATCGGAGAAGAGATTGTACAGCTCTTCTCTACATATCAGGATTAGGGGAACACCACCTCTCCATGTCTTATAATATCCCCCCCAGTGGCAATCCTGAGGGCGGTGGGACGTCGCGTGTCGCTGCAGGACCCTCGAAACACAAACTATCAAACCTGACCTATCGACTGCTCAGGTCCCGCTCTAGTAAGACAACCAGCGCGAGGGAATGTTCGTGGCCAGATTCACAAACATAATGACACAATCATCATACAAGCAAGTAAACATATATTTTATCAAATCACGCGTTAGTTCAATGTAAGGAAGATTGTATTAAAATACTCGACATTCTTATACGAGGTAAGTACTAGAAAAGTATCTTAGCATTTGGAATCTATCCAAAAGCATTTTGACATGTAATTTTCTTCTTTCAGCTGAGGCTGCCCCAAGCTTGAATGGGTCTCCTGCTAGGACTCTACCTTGTTCCGTGTCTGTTCCGGTTCAGACTCAACAGCCCTGCTCTCTCCAAGGATCTCTCTCCTCCGACAATATCTACTCTGGTCTCCAGGGAGAAGGACCTGTGCCACGCAGCCAGCCTGGCCAAGGTGACTTAAATTCTGATTTCTCAGCATGCACTTTAAGAGAAAAATCCTTCTGTCAGTAAAATAAATAATCTGGCTTTGTAGCAGTAAAATTTTAGTAAAGTAGTACAATTTTCTATGAAAACCTTTTTCTGTAAGTCTTTTATATATAATTCCCAAATTTAAGTCCCAAATGTAGGGATTTTAAATAAATTCAGTGCGGGTTTTACATGGAGGCTTTGACATTAATAAGTTGAATTACAACCAGATTCATGTTTATGAATGCATTAAAAATAATGTAATTTTTCTGTGTATACCCTTCGATACTGGTTGCTTGAGTTAGTGGATCTCACTCTTTCTCTCACCTCTGTAATTCTGTCCACAGGCTGGCCTCCTTCTCCCCAGGCGTCTGCGCGGGTCACCTATAAATCCAGTAGTAAACCACGCGCTAGATTCCTCAGTGGGCCTGTTTCTCTGTCCATCTGTTTGTATCTCTCTCCTTTCCACCATTCTCCATGTCATATGTTGGAGCCCCTGCTATCTTTCTCCCACTCTCTTCTTCACTTTAATCAATTATTTATCTTTCCGCTTATCAGTATTCATGCTTGATCTTTGATCATCCTGTGTTTTTTATTCTTTCTATCCTCTGTTTATCCCTACAAAATTCAGCGTTTTATTCAGTTGTCTGTTTTTGATGGCAATGCTGTTATGCTTCTATATACTTTCACTAGTTGAGCTTCACAGCATTAATCTCACTTTAATCATCCTCACATTAATTTCACTTTTGCAAGCCTAAAACCAACACTATGACTTTAAACATTGTTCATAACCTTAATTATTTTCTATTTTCAGTGTTTTAACATATTGACTTATAAATACCTCTAATGCAGGTTTGATTGCAGTTGTAACTTTTAAAAGTTAAATAACATGTTCCACCTCTTTATGTGACTCTTTGTGCAGTGATTTTCAACAGAAAACTAATTTGAACGTTTCTTTTTGTAGGGTCAACACTTAAACGCCTGTGTCTTGGTAAAGAACGTGGAAGCAGTAACTATAGTCTTTTCTTAATTTCAAAACTTTACACTTTAAACATACAATTTCCTAAGCTGAAACCTTAACACAGTTGCTCCAGCTGTTAGCTGTGATGTTAAAAACATTTAACTTTGTGGACATAATACTGTAACCACCATAATAGCATTAAGCCTAAAGCATATTCATAAAGCATCAAAGACACTGTGGATTGTATTTCATGATTTGTGATGTTCAAACAAATCGACTTGTTTCATAGGATCTGGAACACCATCAGCTGCCTCCAATCAGTCCCCAATGCCTCCTGGATCCACTCCACCTCCTCACCAGCCAACTGTTCTCGCCCAAGCACAGACTAACAACAGCAACAACAAGACAGATGCTTTCACACAGCAGCTTCATAGACTGGTGGATAATGGTGCAGAAGGGGTGAGGGCTCCTTCACGCTCACGCTCCCTCAGTCTAAGACCCCAGCAACTAACCAGATCCAGGATCTGGAGTGCTACAGAGGTGATGTTATTAAAAATACCACTATTCCATTAAATTGTGATGATGATTTTATGTCTCCTTTAAACTCATGTTAAAAGTTTGGTTCTAAACAACATAGGGATTCTCTGATGCTAATGTCTTTTTTTAGGCTCCAGGTTCAATAGAAAGTCTGAATGCTTCCCAGCTGCCTCTTTCATGGCCACAGATTGATTTCCATGCCTCTGTAATGGCGACTGACACTTCACAAGTACTCCAGCGCAGTTTTATGGTGCCTGGTAACCCTTACAGAAAGATGCTGACTGCCCCACACTTAGACATGGACCACTGGCTGGCAATGACTGCCACTCATAACCAAGAAGTCTTTGCTTTCTCTGCTGTGCACTCGCCCTCATGGACAGCACCTTCTTCCCCCAGTGAGGTTCCAAGTTCTAGAAATAGGACCATGTAGCTTTACCATCACTGTACTTATACTTCTTACACTGTCACCAAAAATACTTTAGTTTCTTTAGAGTGCTGGTTAGGCCTATCAGTGTGCAATTCTATCTGTTGCAGTTGCTAGCATGTAGTTGCTTACAATGTAGTAATCCCACATGAACATGTAAATTATACAGGCCAACAATGTTCTAGGCATATCATGTAGGCAGTTTACATTCAGTATTATTGTACATATTCATATAGCCTATGTAGAATAACTGAATTTTAGCATAGGCATATGTACAGAATGTATATTTTTCATCAAAATCTATTTAGCTTGCTTGTGTTTGTGCAGAATCAACTTCCTTTACACCTTGAGCTGTACACATATGTAAATGCTATAAGGTACAGTAATATGCCCTTAAATTTGTGTAGATGCGTATAGACACTGTTTATACTTCTGTAAATATTAGCTCGGTCTGCATATGTGCATAAACTGGACAAAGTGAATGAAAGACTGAGGTTTAGGTCAATCAGTGTTTTGGGGTGAATAGTATCACATCACAGTTGGATGAAAACACTGGAGCTTGGAGCAGTGATCACGATCATGACATCATTGTGAATTTTTCACAGCGTCCTGCAGAGATCACTAATCACTAGTCCAAAACATTTTCGCATGCTAGAAAAGTAACAACCACGAATTGCATTGAGAAATGAGAGAACTTTAACAGACTGAACATTTCAGGTGAACAAGCCTGCAAGAGTGCCTTGAACAGCAACTTAGGACTGTGCTATGTACATTACCAGCCAATGTACAGAGGGTAATGGTGACTGCTATTAATTTTCTGTTACCAAGCATAATACTAAATTCATGTTTTCCCCACCGGCAGTTTATGATGTCCTTTATGGATGTTTATAAAATGCATTTCAACATTACCTACTGATGGTATAACTCAGTTACGAGTTTGTTTGCATTCATTTAGTCATTTTCTACGTCATCTAATAAAGTAAAAAAAAATCACATCGATCTATAGAGCAAGATTTGTTTTCAAAAGTGTAACAACCGTCAAGTTGTTTTTCTGAATCTAAAAAACAAAAATTGACCTCTGCTGGTGCAGTCATGTTTGCAGTTACAGCACAGTCTCATAGCACAATGCCATCATTTAGATCTCAGTGCTACTGTTTTTCATTAATAATGGTAATACTGGAATTTCCTTGTGGAGCGCCAGTGATTTCATACAGTGTTGACACAGACTGATTCTTTGCAAAATACAGTATGAAAGACCATGTCTACCCTAAACTAACTATTAACACCTAAATTTGAGTTTCGAAATATAGTAATTAGTAGTAGGCAAACATCTGTAGATGTTCTCTAACTCATAGTTCTGGCAAGTTAAATGTCATTATAAAATCTATATTTAAACATTCAAATGTGGAATGCAACTTGATGAAGTAGACAAAATTTGTTCATGTTAACTTTTAATATATATTTGGTGGTAGACCTAAGTGAGATTAGATCTAACCTTGCGCTAAGCAGAGGTGTAGACAGGTCATTGTTTTTTGTCATGATAAACGGTGCTATAATATATGAGAATATTTACAACTCTTATGATACAGCAAATCGTTTTTCAATTTGTTATCTATTATTTTTGTATTTCACGAATGCAACAATTAACTAAAGATGAATCCGACATATTGAAATACAATGAAATGGGCCACTGATATTTGTGTCACGAAACATTATGATGGCATTTGATTTAGTTTTCTTTTTCTTAAACTACATTAAGTAAATTGCACTATGACAGTGCTTGCATTATGACATTGCTAAGCTTGTTTACTTTCTGTACAGCTATATAGACCGAAATATGAGATGGCCTATCTCAAATCTGAGCCATTTTACTTGACTTTTATCTTCAAAAAAGTTAATTACACTATGTTACAATCTTCAAAAGAAATGCATTTTGTTACACATTTTCAGAAATGTCTGCCTTGTACAAACAAATAAACAATAGCCAATGTGACACTGATGTTACAATTCATATCATGATAAAAAAGTATTGCAGAATTTTTCCATACCACTATTTCGAAAGATTAAAGGTACATTCAGCACTTGCAGTGACTGGTCATTTTTTTGTGGTTGTGCAAATGCTATGGTAGCTCATAAGGTACTATGTGTGATATGTGACATTTTTAAATTAAATTGTAAAAATAATAACAATTATAAAAATAAATTGTTACTTTTGAAACAACTTAAAGTTTCTTTAGAGTTCAACAACAGCACATTTACCTTACTTTACATTTGATATATTTTCATAATGTTTTACTTTTTATTAGTTTTCCATCTTTAGGAAATTTTTTCAGTAATTTAAAGTGATGGGACTAATGGAGTTTACTGTGCAGAGTGAACATGCCTGAACATTCACCACGACATTTCATTAATCGATTATTATATAATTTTTTTAAACTCTGCAACCCAATACCAAGCTGTAGTCACTCTGAGTGGAGTGGGGGTTCAATCTTCAACTGGCTGGCAGGAGCCGCCACTGACAGGTCATGTGACCTGCCAGTGGTTGGTGGCAGCTGCCAGTGGCAAGTCACGTGACCTGTCAGTGGTTGGTGGCAGCTGCCAGTGGCAGGTCACGTGACCTGTCAGTGGCTGGCTGGCTGGCAGTATGCCTTAACAAGTTTCAGCAACCATACATTTTTGGCAGATTTTGTGTTTTGTGCAATTTCTTATTGTGAACCTGTTCAGTTCTTTACTTTTACATGATTGATGTTTTAGAGGATTTTAGCGTGATTAAAGTGTTTAACTGACCGTGATCCCAACTGGTTTGGTTATTGTCGTTTCCACTGGCGGATCAGTCAGACAGCTGCAAGAGCGCTCCGAGTTTAACGCGTTCTCTACCACTCTCTCTACAAGGAAATATATTATTTTATGATTATTAATATATTCTTATGGGTCTAGTCTTTTAATTTGTGGACATTTTATAGAGGCTTATTACAAATAAAGTGCCCAAATGGCCGTGATCCCAACTGCCAGCTTACTGACGCTTCTCTGGACGCTCAACCAGCCAGCCGCTGCTGAGCTGCGAGTATAATGCGTTCCCTATCACTCTCACTGCAAGGAAATACATTTTATATTATTATGACTATATTCTTATGACTCTATTATTTTGTATGATTGACGTTTTCATTTTTTTCCCCAATAAAAGCAGTCAAATGAATGTGATCACGACTGGTTGCGTACTGACTTCGCTGGACGCTCAACCAGCCAGCCGCTGCTGCCTCTCATTCCAAGGAAATCATTCTAATTTGTATGGATACTGCCACTAGTTGTGACGATTTTACGATTTATGTTATGTAATAACATTTGTTATGCAATAATGTAAAGCATAAAAATGCCTGTTAAAACGTGAATTATCCCAATAACAAGAATCTTTCTCATAAAGTAATTTCAGCAACAACAGGTCAAACTGCAATGCTTTTTAATAATTCTATAAAAGGCAAGGCAAGTTTATTTGTATAGCACATTTCATACACCCAAAAAATTTGGGTAATTCACATGCTTTACACTAAAATAACATCAAACAATAATCACAACCTAAACAAGGAATTTAAACTTGAAATATTTAAAAAAAAAAATTGATTTAAGAGGTTTAAAATGAATTTAAGAAAACGATTATACATAAAATACAGTGCAATCAGTTCGGACATCGCACAGTGCTCATTCAATAAATGCACAGCTAAACAGATGAGTTTTGAGTCTGCATTTAAATGTGACTAGTGTTTTAGCACATCTGATCTCTTCTGGAAGCTGATTCCAGCTGCGGGTGGCATAATAACTAAAAGCACATTCCCCTTGTTTTGTGTGAACCCTTGGTATTTCTAACTGACTCGATCCTAATGATCTGAGTGGTCTGTTAGGTTTATATTCAGTGAGCATATCTGCTATATATTTAGGTCCTAGGCCATTGAGTGATTTATAAAGTACTTTAAAATCAATCCTAAATATAACTGGAAGCCAGTGTAAGGACCTGAGGACTGGTGTGATGTGCTCAGCTTTTTTTGGTTTTAGTCAGAATCCTGGCAGCAGGTTTCTGGATGAGCTGCAGCTGTCTAATGTCTTCTTGGGAAGGCCGGTGAGGAGACCATTACAATAGTCCACCCTGCTGGTGATAAAGGCATGAACAAGTTTCTCCAAGTCTTGACTGGAAACAAAACCTCTAATTCTTGCAATGTTTTTGAGATGATAGTATGCTGATTTAGTTACAGCTTTGACATGACAACTGAAACTAAGGTCTGTCTCCAGAATCACACCAAGATTCCTGACTTGATTTTTAGTTGTTAGACCCCTAGAGTCAAGGTATGCATTCACCTTGAGAACTTCATCTTTGTTTCCAAATGCAATGACTTCGGTTTTTTCTTTGTTTAACTGAAGAAAGTTCTCGCACATCCAACTGTTAATTTCATCAATGCATTGGCAGAGGGAGTCAATGGGGCTGTAGTCATTTGGAGATAAGGCTAGGTAAATCTGGGTATCATCTGCATAGCTGTGATAGGCGATTTGGTTCTTTCTCATTATTTGACTTATACAGAATACAACAGAATACAAGGAATAAATCGTTATATTAGACCGTGTAATTTAATACGAGACGATTGAATAGCACACTTAACAGTGCAGGTAGGCTAACATTAGCTTACCTTCGTGAAATAAGATTTGCTAACCTAACTAAGAAACACTGTTTACCAACGTAGCTATATTTAAGCTATAAACAAATGAGTTCAGAAAGAAAAAATAGCCACGTACCTTTTCTGATATTTGTCGCTGTCAAGATGCTCGCAGCTCGCGATTTTTCGGGGTTGTGGCTAAAACTAGGGGGCGTGTTTCAGGCGCCCAAATGAGCTCTTCTGATTGGCTGAAATTCTCTGCTCTCTGAACAGTGCGCGCCGTTGCCTCTACAGATGCACAAATCACTTTTGCACCATTTATCACACAGATAGGCGGTGCATAAGGGAGAGAGCGTGAAACTTGTCATTTGCAAGCGAAAAACAGGTTTGAGACTCGTAGCAGCAGATTCAAGCCGTTGTAGTTGTGCACTTGTGTTTGTTCTAGAAAAAGCATCCAAGAAAAAAATATATATATAAGAAAACATTCTACAAGCGTGCAAATCTCATTGCAAGAATTCACATACTGATTTGCGGTTGTACAAAATTTGTCTGTGACTTCACATTTTTTGATGCAGGTGTGTGAATGTGTTCACTGCAGCAATAGTAGCAAAACTTGAGCGTACGAGTTTCTTGATTTGTGATTCGTATACTAGGATTTGTGCACCTGCAGTGAAGTATTCAAGAACGTGTAACTGTTGTGTTGTTTTTGTGGGAGAGAAAAAAATATCTACATGTTTGCAACTTTTGTCTGTGACTTCAGATTTACTTATACACATGTGTGGCTATTCTCTACAAATACAAATTCCGCTGTCACGCTCACTCAGCTGTTTTGCACCAAAAATACCTTCCTATTATGAAGCTGATCGAATTGAGCAGCCATTGCGAGCGGCACTAACCTGCCAGTCCTGATTCACGCCATTTAAGCACTTGATTTGTGATAACTCCCTAAAATGTCGGGATCATGTAAAATAACAGACCATTACGAATGAATCATATCATAACATATAATTTTCCTTGCAGAGAGAGTGGTAAGAACGTGTTATACTGGCATCTTCATACGGCTGGCTGGACTAAAGTGTCCAGTAACCCAGTAACCCAAGTAACTAAAGTTGTCTTTTTATATAGATTCATATGAATATAGCCTATACATAATAATAAAATTATTTATTTTCTTGCAACGGGAGTGGTAGAGAACGCGTTAATCTTTAAATTTAACAGGTACTGGCTGGATGAGTGGCCAGCGAAGCGTCAGTAACCCACCAGTCAGGATCACGTCTTTAATCGGGATGAATCTTCCTTAAACATCAATAATATAAAATAATAGATTCACACGAATGCATTAATAATAATAAAAAAAATGAATTAAATTGTAGTGAGAGTAATATGGAACGCGTTAAACTCGCAGCTCAATAGCAGCTGGCTAAACTGAAGAGTAGGCAACAGTCGGGATCAAGATCATTTGACCACTTAAATAAGGATAAAACACCCTAAACCCTATATGATCTTAAAGAATAGATTCATGAGAATATATTAATAATAATAGTAATGCATTTCCTTGCAGCTAGAGTGGTAGAGAACGCTTCAAAATTAGAGCTCAATTGCCACTGGCTGGACTGAGCGGCCAGAACAGCGTCAGACCCACCAGTCGGGGTTACGGCCATTTGTCTCCTTTATTCAGGATAAACCTCCCTTATACGCTTATGATATAAAAGAGTACATTCATAAGAATGCATTAATAATAATAAAACAATTAATTTCACTGCAGTGAGAGTCGTTAAACTGGCAGCTGGCTGTACGGAAGCGGCAGTAACCCACCAACTGGGATCACAGCCATTAGACTACTAATTAAACCTCTTTAAACCTATATTATATTAAAAATACATTCAAAAGAGCATATTCACAATAATAAAATTGTGCATTTCCTTGCAGCAGGAGTGGTGGGGAACGCATAGGCATACTCATAGCTTAAAAAGTCTGACTGGAGGAAACTGTTATAGGAGGACATGAATGCAAATAATATATTAATTGACTCAAAGTTGTTTAAAAAACAATGTAGAAATAACAAAAATAAAATCAGAATGATTTCCTTGGAATGAGAGGCAGCAACGGCTGGCTGGTTGAACGTCCAGCGAAGCATCAGTAAGCAACCAGTCGTGATCACATTCATTTGACTGCTTTAATTGGGATAAACCACCTAAAAGGTCAATCATACAAAAGAATAGAGTCATAAAAATATATTTATAATAAAATAGTGTATTTCTTGCAGGAGAGTGAGAGGTAGGTCGTCATCCAGATCTACGCGGCTAGCTTGCCAGAAGCTGCCACCAGCCACTGACAGGTCCCGTGACTTGCCAGTGGCAGCTGCCTCCAACCACTGGCAGGTCACATGACCTGTCAGTGGCGGCTCCTGCCAGCCAGTTGAAGATTGAACCCCTACTGCACTGGTGTTTTATCTAATCTTACCTCACGTTTTATGTGTAAAATATGATATCTTTCTTCAAAGTGTTGAAATCCCCTGCACGACCAGAGAATCGCAGAAACAAGTGGTAGCCTAGCCCTAGTCGATAGACAGAAAGACAAATAATGTCATGACTGTAACATCAAGAAAACATGAAGACAGTAAAAATATAGTGAGTGACAGTGATTCGTTTAGGCCTATTCCTCAGTTAAGCCTGAGTTTGGACAAAAACTTTTGAACTCACCTAATCCATTTTTAATGAGGAAGATGTCTACCAAATCTACATCAGATGAGGTAAGTATCCGCTTGTGATTCACAACAATAAGTATGGGATAATAAAATAGAAAAATAATTAAGAAATTTTTAGTCAGACATCACAGTTCCCTTTCGAAAGGTCTCTCCTGTTGCGTCGCTATAGGCTTATGGAGAATGTGTGCGTGCGTATCGATCCTGAAGTATCGATATATCGATGCGAGTATCGAAAGTATCGATACTCAAATAAAAAATATCTATACTAAGGTATTTTATTTACAAGGGATTTTGTTTATTTAACAAAAAAATTATGCGTACAATATGCATTGAATTGGACGAATAACCTATGTTAGCGAATAATTGTGTAGGATCAAACTATTTTCCTGCTCATCTGAACACACGCAATTATTGCAAGACAGAACCAATCAATCACAGAAAGCGTTCACTCACTTCTGACTGTGTGCATGGGCTGCGTTTCCCAAAAGTATCATGAGAAAGCATTGATGCTTCTTGGGAACGGCAGCCCAGAACAATGCTTATCAGAGGACAGAAAAAACATATATGTTTGAGTTATTTCACAATAAATAAACTGAAATTGTAGCCATAGTTTGTGCAATTACATTTATTTAAATTGAACGTTAAAAGTTCATATTGATCATGTTCTATTCTGTAACTAAGGCACTACAGTAAACATATTTAAACGTGTAAACAACACGTATAACCTATAAATTGCAATTAATGCATATTGAATGTTAAAATGTGTTTCAAATATAAAGTTAATGGATATCATTACCCATTTTACTCTTAGTAATTTAATACATTTCATCATTTAAAAGTTCAGTTTAGAAGTATTGTATCGGTATCGAAAACAAAATAAGTGGTATCGACCATCCCTAAAGTCCTGTTTACTCTGATACTGAAGCCTGATTTGTTCACGTTTGTGTAACTGCATTAACCAGATCTATCTTCTGCTGCCGTACGTACCGGCGCTTCTTCTCACGGGGCGAGCAGCAGCAGGGTTGGCAGGTTTTCACAAGAAACCCCGCCCAATCGCTACTCAAAACTAGCCCAATCGTGTTTCGAGCAAGCGGCAAACTTCCGGTCTCTCTCGTGAAACCAATACGGAAGTGGCTAAACTGCAATTCATCGACTGGCCGCTAGAGGCTGGCTCCAAAAGGGAGTCAGTCCCATAGACTCCCCATGTTAACTTTGTCCAAGTTAGAGCAGAAAAAAATGTTTACAGCCTGGTACAAAAAGTGGTTTTCGGATCGTCACCACCATCGAGCTAGGTGGGCGTTTTTTCCAGCAAACTAGCTCCCGGCCTCGTTCCCATTTTCGCTTTCCGTGCGTGACACGCTACCAAGATGGATTGCGACGGCCGGACTCCGCCCTTTTGAGCTTCAAAACCCTCTTCAGAACCTACGGTGCGTGCACGGCCGACATCCATGTTTTTAACAGTCCTATGGTTTCGAGGGGGTCCCCCAGCTTAAATCGCATTCCAGGGGACTAATAGTCAATGTTATTGCGAGTACGCTTCAACCCCGGACATGAAAACACCCGCTTCAACAGTGTTAAAGTAGCCCAATTCTGCGTGAAAACCGCGGACATGATATTTATCCCTGGAATGCGAATGGGTGCCCCCCCCCCAATAAAACATAGCTATATCATGAAACATGGTAACCACAAAGTTACCATGGTTTTTGCTACACTAACCATAGTTTAACCATTAGTTAGTACGTTAGTAACCGGAGCGTTTCTCTCTTTCTTCGTGGGACCATTTATAGCTCCAGTCCGGTGTTGCACAAATAATACATAATAAAAGACCCCCTTTATTATAATCATGCAGTTTGTGCAGTTGCACCATTTTTTTTTTATTATTTTTGAATAAACGCTTACCTACAAATCGACATAACTTCTTGAATACATGTCCACAGAAGCAGCTGGCATCTTTCCCTATCTCACACATTTATTTATTTATTTGAATCTGTTTCTATCTATTATTATTATTATTATTTTAAAGTTGGCTACTTATTAAATAAGATTAAAATTTGATTTATTTTGCTATTTGTTATATTTATTTTGTATTCCCCGGTTGTTTTACATGTTTGTATGGTCTGAGTTCTACCATATAAGGACATATTTTAAAGTGGGCAGTGTCTGAGCCCTGCCTTTGATAGCCTAGCTACTGGCTTCATTAGTTGCCTTTTTTCCCATTTCTTCACAGATCACCATGGACAAAGTTGCACTGACACTAACTTTCTTTGGCCTACTATTCACCTGTGTCAACTTGGCTGCTAAAAACAAGGTAAAATCAACATTCAGAAACAAAAAGTACAAATGTATTTTATTTCTCAATTTTCTTAAATCTTCAAGTTGTTATTCGCTACTAGTGTTTATTAAATAGTCAGTTAAGATAGAAAATGGAACAAAAGAAAATGAATACTGTCATCATTGTTTAAAAAAAACTTCCATCATTTAATTGTATTTTTAATATCTCTCCGTTAAAATAAAAATATCTGTTTGTTAGTAATGGCAAAGGTAGGCTCAAAATACCATGTAAATAACTGATAGTGTTTGAGGAGAAAGTCCATATTACTATTTGTTTTCAAATGACGCTTGACATTCTGTTTGTATTGGACCTGAACAAGTTCTGTCCTAAGAGCCTGTCGTAAGAGCACATAGTGACAGCGATACTTGTTCACTTTAATACAGAAACAAGATATAGATATTTACAGCTTCCACATTAACTCTACGGTCACCAGCCGCTACGCTACTACAGTCATCACAAGCCGTGTGGCAAACCTGTTGAATCAGTCTGAAGAGGTCCATTTTGAGGTCAAGATTCCCAAGGATGCCTTCATCAGCCAGTTTAGAATGTAAGTAAATACACAAACACTATCCAAGTAATTTAAATGTTCAAGTGATTGTAAAATTAACAGCCAGTCTTATCTAGTTTAAATGTAACTATTAACAATTTAAAAAAAAAAAACTTTTTAGTACATTAATTTTAACTGCCCCATTCTGTCTAATAACCTCAGTTCCTGATTTTATTTAGCTAATAATAACAATCCTTTTCAGGACCATAGAGGGAAAGACATATGATGGGGTTGTGAAGGAAAAAGAAGAAGCTCAGCAGCAATACAATCAAGCAGTATCTCGAGGACAAAGTGCTGGACTGGTCAGGTACTTTGTATTATAAAAAAAATTATTCCCATAGCTCAAACAGTAGAGCATTTGGCTTGCAACACCAAGGTCATGGGTTTTGCCATGAACTATTAAATAAATTTTCTTTAAATGCAGTGTAAGTCATTTTGGATAAAAGCGTCTGGCAAATGCGACTGGTTTTGTGTATAATTGTTAATGTTAAAGGGGTCATATGATGTGATTTTTTTTAAATTTTTCCTTTCTCTTTGGAGAGTTACAAGCTCTTGGTGCGTAAAGAAGATCTGAAGTTGCAAAGACTAAAGTCTCAAATCCAAAGAGATATTCTTTATAAAAGTTAAGAGTTAACCACGCCTACCTAAAACGGCTTGTTCTAACACGCCCCCACATGTCTACCTCACTATGTGGGAAGATTTGCATAACGCCGCCCAAATGTTCACGCAAAGAAAGAAGGCGTAACTTTTATTCTCGCTGTAGTATGGTTGACGTCTTGGAGGTCGTGCGGGGGGGGGGGGGGCCATGTCGTGAAGACCTGTGTGTTTTTCGTTGTGAAATCGAAACTACTTTGTTTGGTGTTCCAAAAGAGGATGATATCCGCTTCATCATGCCTAGATCTTATCTGTGCTGGTCGCTGAGGGAATACATCAACTTAGTGCTGTGGATCGCCGGATCGGCTTTCACCGTGGACGAAGCGGAGTCCAGCCCTGGGTCGTCACATTGGTGCCACCCACTCCTTCGTCAAATCTTTCCAGCTGCGCCTTTTTCAACCCCGCCCCTCTGTTCACATCTAGCCCAGCCTCAGCTCCGCCTAAGTCCGTGGCTTTCCGCCTCACGCTAGGCCACCGGGCTTTTCGTGTGAAAGCGAAACTACTTGTTTGTGCCTTCCAAAAGAAGGACACGACTACAAATCAGTGGTTAATTCGTATTAACAAACTGTTCCAGAACAGTTTAACCCAAATCCAGATGTGTGCAGCACATTTTATGGAGGACTGTTTACTGATCCTGGGAGAGTAGACAACAATGCCGGCTGTTCTGTGCCGGCAATGCCGGCTGTTCTGACTCACAGACTGTAATTACGTTTTCATATTTAAAGGATTTGTAGTGTTTTTGTCTCGTTGCTCCGGCCGGGACACGTCATCACAGTATGGTAAGGGGTGTAATATTTCCGTCACATGCTTGAGGTATTCTTCCAATCACAACGCACTGGATAGCTGGCCAATCACAGCACACCTCGCTTTTTCAGACCGATGAGCTTTGTAAAAATCGACGCGTTTCAAAAAGGCGGGGCATAGAGGAGAAACAATAATGTTCAGTAAGTGGAAAATAATGTGTTTTTAAACTGCATAAACACATTTCATTACGCCAAATACACCAAATAATGTTCTTTTTAGCATCATCATATGACCCCTTTAAGATATTTGTTTCTTTAGTATTAAATAAGAGTTCAATAAAATATATTTATTTCAGTATTATTAAATATAATGGTCTCTATTTCTATTTTAGTGCTGTTGGAAGGACTTTAGAGGACTTTAAAACTTCAGTGACGGTGGCTGCTTTTAGTAAAGTGACCTTTGAGTTGACCTACGAGGAACTGCTAAAGCGCCGCCTCGGCAAATATGAGCTATTCATCAATGCCCAACCGATGCAGCCGGTGGCTGACTTCAAGGTATGAAAAGAAATAAAATCAAGATGTATAGATGTTCATCATAATGGAAAAAGACAAAGAAATTTAAAATTTCGGACTTTTATTTTGGTTAGATTGACGTACACATCCATGAGAATATAGGAATTTCATTCTTGGAGGTCAAAGGTGGTCTGAGCACTAAGGGTTTGACCAAAGCCATCACAACCATCAGAGCAGATAAAGATGTAAGAAATAAAAATGGAAATTGATGACAAAAAACAAGCAACTTCTTGCTTGAATATGTTAATATGATGGAATATATTTTGACAACTTCTTCTGTTTTGCAAACTTAGGCATGGGTGAAGTTCTACCCGACTCGTGACCAGCAAACAAAGTGTGATGACTGTAGTAAAAATGGTCTGAATGGCAACCTGATCATTATGTATGATGTTGAGAGACAAAAACAAAGTGGAGATCTGACGGTATGTAGTGCACTAAGGTATTTAAATTTAAACCGGCAGAAAGACAAATGTGATGACAACCAGAACGTGTTCACTGACAGCAGTTTAAAGCAACAAAGCGACATGAATCATTAATTTTCAGTTAGAGTTTAGGAACTCAGTCCTACATGTCAAATATTCTTCTTTTTTTCAGGTATCAAATGGCTACTTTGTCCACTACTTTGCACCTACAG
Source organism: Sinocyclocheilus anophthalmus (assembly GCA_018155175.1). NCBI lineage: Eukaryota > Metazoa > Chordata > Actinopteri > Cypriniformes > Cyprinidae > Sinocyclocheilus > Sinocyclocheilus anophthalmus. The sequence goes on along the minus strand of JADLZN010001373.1, from coordinate 491,366 downwards.
ATATTCAGCGCATTCCCAAAAATGTGGTGTTTATCATTGATCGAAGTGGCTCTATGTCAGGCAAAAAAATAGAGCAGGTGAATTTCTTTTTCATTTGTTTCTTCTTTGGGTTTTACTGGGTGAATTGTTGAATCTTAAGAATAATACAGAAGAAATTATAATTCTTCATATATTTATGGTTTTCCTTGGTTTTAGCTAATGAAAGCATTGTATTTTAGACTCGTTTGGCAATGCTGAGGATTTTGAGTGACCTTGCTGTGGATGACCACTTTGGATTGATCACGTTCAGTGGTCACATTCAAACCTGGAAACCTGAACTCCTAAAAGCAACTGAAGGACACGTGGAAGAAGCGAAGATGTTTGTGAAGAGGATTACGAGTGGAGGATGTAAAGTATCCACCATCTGCTAACTGACCAAAAGCATTCTAGATGAATAAAAAATACCCTCAGGAGAAAATGATGGCCTAACTGACACCATACAGAAAACATATGATCTCCATGTTTTCATTAGTTGAATAGCCAGATCTTGGACTGTGAAACAATGGAAAACAATCAAATTCATCCTAGACTTACACCCTTATTTCACTAAATTAAATTTATTTGTAACATTTATTTTTTCTTTCCTTTCAGCCACAGACATAAATGATGCAGTGCTAAAAGCTGTGGACATGATAAACAAATACCCACAAGAGGGATCCGCATCTATCCTGATCCTGTTAACTGATGGAGACCCCACTACAGGCACAAAATAACCGATTCACTCCTGCATGCACTCTTGTATATGTACATAAATATTGCACAGTCATGGCCAAAATTATTCGCAGTGACATACATTTTCGCAAAGTGTGCTTGTTCAGATGTGTATTTTTCAGCATGATACTGTAGATCACCATTCCACAAGGCAAGAGTGATAATGAAGTGGTTCAGAGATCATTACATTTAAATTTTGGATCCATGGCCAGGCAACCAAGAACCTGTGGTCAGTCCTCAAAAGGTGAGTGGACAAGCAGAAGCCCAAAAATTATAATCAACTCTGAAAATTAGTTAGTCAAGAACGGATCACCATCGGTCAAGACTTGGCCCAGAAACTGATATCCAGCATGCCAGAGCGAATCGCAGAGGTTAAGAAGAACAAGGGTCAACACTGTAAATATTGACATTTTTTTGCCAATAAAAGCCTTTAAAAATTATGAAATGCTTATCACTGTTTTCCAGTATACCATTGAAACACGTGAAAAAATTATCTACATATACTGAAGCAAATGCTTTGCGAAACACTAAATTTGTCACTGCCAATACTTTTGGCCATGACTGTATATGTATTGTTTACAAAACAGAAAAAAATGCATGTATGACCCACTACACTAAAATATTATGGAGTATACATTTTAGCTGTAAAACGTCCCATTTTTCTCCATTGCCATGCATAAAATACCTCTTGATTGTTTCTTTTTTTCCGCAAAAAGGCGAGACTAACCCATTGAAGATTCAGGAAAATGTGAGAAAGGCGATTGGTGAAAAATTCCCTTTGTACAGTTTGGGATTTGGGTTTGATGTCAGCTTTGAGTTCCTGAAGAAGTTGTCGTTGGAAAATAACGGTGTTGGTCGCAGGATCTATGAGGATTCTGATGCTGATCTACAGCTGCAGGTCACATATAAACAAAGAAATCTTTTGGGGATAGTGACCCGGGTTTGAGTCAGGCTTGGGTCATTTTCCAGTGTGCCATGTGCTGTTCCCAGAACTAAACATATACATATGTTAAAGTATTATTGTATATGTCCTTGTATTTGCACAATTTTATTAGGGCTTCTACGAGGAAGTGGCCGTCCCGCTCTTGACTGATGTTCACCTTAACTACCAAGGGGTGGCCAATTTAACCCAATCCACTTTCAACCAGTACTACAATGGTTCTGAGATTGTGGTAGCTGGTCAGATCACTGATAACAGTTTGGAAAGTTTCACCACTGAGGTCATTGCATTATCAGTAAGATCACCACTACCCCTTATAGACTAACATTTAAAGGGAATAGTTCATCCAAAAATTCTGTAGTTATTTACACACCCTTATGTCATTCCAGCTCGTAAGCTCTTATAAGATAGGTTTTGTTTAGGTTGTTATTCATGACGTGAATATTCTTCAAAATTCTCTTTTTGTGTTCAGTGGAAAAAAAAAACATACAGGTTTGGAATGACTTAATGGTCAGTAAATAATGACAGGAATAGTAATTTTTTTGGGGTGCATTATTCTTTTTTAAATCTCTAGAGTTGCTTGACCCACTAGGCCAGCAAGGTTTGAGCTTCTGACCATTATTTTCTTTGTTCCAGAAAAGCACTAAGGTGGTATATCATAGCAGTGTACTTACAGGGGACCTCAGTAGTGACAGACCTGAACACGAGAACTTCATTAAAAGATTATGGGCCTTTCTTACAGTAAAGCAGCTATTGGAGAAAATGTAAATATTCATACTTTTAAGTTAACTGATTCAACTCTATGTATGTCATACGTAGTAGTATTACAAAATTTTCATGTTGATTTTTTTTCTTCTGTACCTCAGGGTGCTTCTAAAAGACCTGGAAAAAGAAAACGCAAAGAAAGAAGCCCTTGATCTTTCTCTGAAGTACAAATTTGTCACACCGCTTACATCGATGGTGGTCACCAAGCCCCAGGATGAGGAAATACAGGTTGCCCACAAACCCAAAGAGGGAGAAAAACCAAATAGGCATTCATCAGGAAGTACTAAAATATGTAAGATGAAATAAAGAAAAAGAGCTGTTGGATATATATACTGTATATATATATTTTTTTTATCAGAATAATCTTTATGCCATTATATTTTGCTAATGAGCATTATTTCTCCTGTCTAGCAAGAAGACAAAAGGCCTTGTCCAAACGCATAATGTCTCCAGGTCCACAGCTTTTTCACTTTAAAAAACAACAACAAACAAACTTATTTTGTTAAAATTGTACATTTATGTAAGATGTATTTGCCACACAAATCACTTTTTGGGGGGCTCTATGTACCTTTAAGTTTAGGGTCAGCAGATTCTTATTTCTTAAAATACATTAATATTCAGCGAGCGACCCCATGACAGTAAGCAATTTGGTCAAATGACATTTAAATATATCACAACAGAAATCTTGTTATTTTTAAACTATAGTATATTTCATTATTTTTCACAGTATTACTGTTTTTTACTGTATTTCCCATCGATAAATGCAGCCTTGGTGAGCAGAAATACTTCTTTTGATTACAAAATGGAAATTTAGGGAAAGCAACACACAAAATGCTTTTATTAATTAGCCTAGTTATGCTTTCATTTGTTGGAAATACAATTTGTGTCTAATTGTACTGTTCCACACTGCAGGTCATACACTCTCCTTTCTACCAGTGGTCGTAGGTCCATACAGTACTCTGTACTCGCTTGTTCCTTTTTCGGGTTACTTGGGTCTTTCTAATTCTGTATATCCTAAAATCAGTTCATACTTAATTTCTAATTCTTTTTACTTTTATCATAGACTCCCAGATCCTAGTGGGACAATTACCCTATCTACGGCATCGTGACATGTGTAGGTGTACGTGTGTGTATTCTAATATGTTCATGAGAATTAAATAAATTATTATAGCTGTTTTACTGTTTTTTTCTTTAAAGATTAGTTTTTATAACGTCAGTGATTGAATTGGTACACTGTCACAATCGCATCCGGGTGGTGTGTGTGTGTGTGTGTGTGTGTGTTGTGTGGTGTTCACTACTAACTGCTGTGTGTGTGCACTTGCATGGGTTAAATACAGAGCACAAATCCTGAGTATGGGACACCATACTTGGCTACACATCACATCACTTTTTTCACTTTTATTTTGAAATAAACCTACTACATTGATATGTTTGCTGTGTATTTATTCATTTTATTATGTCAACTGATTTTTCATTATCTTATTTCCTTATTCCAGATTTATACCCTTACCCTTTTTTTTTTTTTTTTAGCCTACGAATAGAAAGTCCCAACTCAGAAACCTCTGTCAACCTCTCCTCCGTGTATGTGGACCTTGTGTGTATTCATTTTATATAGTGCAGTGTCTTGTATAGTTTCATCTGACATCATATTTCCCTATTTTCAGTCCGTCATTTCATTTTTGGTCATTCAGCGAGGAGCATTAGGATCTTGAAATCTTCTGGTAATGCTCATCCACTTTGTTACGATGTTCCTCTTGCTCAGAAAGTCAGACTCCAACAGAATGTCCCATCAGGTCAGATATCTGGCACTTTCTATTACAGTTTGTTTTAACGAACAGTAATATTCCATTGCTTTCATTTGTTAATTTAAGCAAAATCTCACTGTAATGTTTGTTTATACTCTTTAATCAGATTTCTCTATGAATGGGCAACTTGAGTCATTTGGAGGAAAAGGCTTCAGTCAAATTGCAATTCATTACAAAACTAATCACCACCTATCATAACATCAGCATGCATACTGAATTAGCTACATGAGGCAGAAACACGGTAATCAAAGATTTTCATGGGAGCAGACTCAACCCACATGAGAGAGAAAGTAATATGCTTAACTAAAAAAAAAAAAAGTCATAAATTAATTTTGTTTACATTTTCATACATTTAGAGAATTTGTCAAATCAAAAAATTTATTACTTTGAAAAAATATAAATTTCTCTCATTTTTGCAAAGTCATTTTGTGATATTGAGGTAGAATTGATAGTTATAGTTCTTGGTGTGAATGGCCCTTAATTCTGTTTCATCAGTGTCTCTCTGATTCTACGGAGCAATGAAATGGACGTTACCATGGGAAACATCCGCGTTGTTATTCTTCTTCATAAAAAAGACAGTGACATTTTTCTGTGGCCTGCCATTTGGCAACAACCAAAAGATGTCAGTTTGATGGGTATTTTAGGTGAGAGAGTCACTAATCAGTCACACTATATCAACACAATACTTAATCTCTACTGATACTGAAGATGGTCTGTCAGTGATGATATTGTGGTTAATAAACCAACACTGGGAAAAAATTACAATATCTGTGGATAATATTTAAGGAGAGGCTGATATTTCATATGAAGAGATCCCAGGATCACAAACCCCAACTTTGAAGTTAAAGGATCAAGAAGTGAAGACAGCTTGGTAAGTGATCAAGGAATGTACACTATTTTTATTTTATTTTTTAAACATTTTTGAAAGAAGTTTCCTATGCCCACCAAGGCTGCATTTATGTGACCAAAATACAGTAAAAACAATAATATTGTGAAAAATTATTACAATTTAAAATAATCTGTTTTCTATTTTATTAATATTTAATATATTTAAAATGTCATTTATTCCTGTGATGCATAGCTGAATTTTCAGCATCATTACTCAAGTCTTCAGTGTCACATGATCCTTCAGAAATCATTCTAATATACTGAGTTGGTGCTTAATTATTAAAATCTTAATTATTCCAAACTTTTGACTAGTAGTGTACATATAGCTGAATATCCATAAAACTGCATCTTGGCATTTTTAAGTAAGTGTATGTTGTTATTTCAGGGTGATGGTGAAGGACTACAGACTTGCTTCTGCTCCTGTGGTTGGATGTTGGCTTGTACCATTCCAGGCTGTTGCGCAGCGAGAGCTCGCTGACTTCACTGTCACTCAACTGTAGAGTTCAATAAATAAAAAATGTATATTTTTATTGTCCATTATAAAGCTGCCCTTTTCAATAATATAACATATTCTTTAAATGGGCATTGTTGGTCAAATAGCTGTGAAATTGTTGTCTATTGGCATGGCCCAAGTTATTTTCTTCTTTAGCGTGCTTTGATTACCACGTTTGTTGCACTATGTCTTTGAATGTGTTCTTCTTTGCCCACACAAATGCACCTGGGCTTTAGCTGGCAAACTGTGTGATAAAATAGCAATTAAAATTGCATAACAACATTTTTTCGATTGGTGTCTCTCTGAGTATTAATTGTGCTTATTCCTGGAAAATATGCTTTTTTTTGTGGTCCTGCCTGATAATATAAATAAAAGCTTAACACCAAGTTTCTACAGAATGCATTTACAAATTAGATAATATATTTTCTATAAAAGCATGACTTGTTATTGACATATGTGGGGTTCAAGAGTCTCTGATTGCAAATAAAGGGGGAGGTTTCTGTATCCGGTCAATAATAGCCAATAGTATGATGTGGACTTGAGTTTAAAGGCAGTGTGCATTTCGAGGTCAGTTTCCTGTGCAGGTCATGATGGATCGAGCAGCTCTCCGGCTGATTCTCTTGGGCGTCTTTTTCATCTCAGCCACTTCTGATCCTGTTAAGAAGGTGAGGGTCAAATTTTAGTTCAAGATGAAGAAGACCGAGTCAAAATACTCTACCAGTATAAAACAACAGATGTACTATCTGTATTTGAGATTAAGACAAGCTAGATCTACATCATACATGTTGAATATATGCTACTGTTCAAAAAATGTTGAGGTCAGTAAAATAAATTTTTTTTTATATACATTTACTAATTAAACTGATCAAAAGTGACCATAAATATAATTTGGATGTTACAACATATTCCTAGGTCAAATAAATGCTGTTCATTTGAACTTTCTATTCGTCAAAGAATCGTGAAAAAAAATCTATCATGTTTCCACAACAATATGTTTGCAACATTAATTAATGCACAATGTTTCTTGAGCAGCAAATCAACATATGAGATGATGCTGAAAATTCAGCTTTGCATCACAGGGAAAAAAAATGTAAACGGCAATAATGTTGCAATAATATTTCACAAAATTACTGTTTTTATTGTATTTTTGTCAAATAAATGCAGCCTTGGTGATCATACACTTCTTTCAAAAACATTAAAAAAAATCATAGGAACCCCAAACTTTTAAACCGTAATGTATCATGTATTTTGTTTTAACATTATATAGTTTGTCGTGTACAGTAATCTATCTGTCTTCGGTTTTTTCTTGCTAAAACCACAACGCAATGTACAAACCTAACCATTTGTTCTCAACTGCATGGTTTCTCTGTTGAGATATTCAACAGTATTTTCGTTTTGATTGTCTTTAATGCCATTGTTGACAGAAAAATGCTATTTCACAGAACTATCTTTCTCACTATTGCTCAATTGTGTACACTGAGATACAGTCATCAAAACGTATTTGTCTTTTAGTCCAAAGGCCTTTTCTCCAACCCATTTTCGAGCAGTAAATATTTGAGCAATTCTAAACAAACTGGAGGAGTTAACATGCACAAGCCAATCACTTTGACCATACTTTAATATGAGTTTACTATTCATTGTCTCAACAGAAACAAAATGTGGATATATACAGCTTCTACATTAACTCCACGGTCACCAGTCGCTACGCTACAACAGTCATCACAAGCCGTGTTGCGAACATACTGAATGAATCTCAAGAGATCCAGTTTGAGGTCAAGATTCCCAAAAACGCCTTCATCAGCAAATTCAGAATGTGGGTGAACAAGAGTAGTGTTATATAAGTAGAAATAAAGAGGTAAAGAAGCCATTTATAGTATTTGGCCGTCAGATCAGGTCCATCTTTTATCAATTCTATCTTCTTCCAAGAATAAATAGCCTGTTTGTACTTTTTAAGTACAAGAAATAGTAGCTGACAGTAAAATGCTTTAAGACAAACAAACATATTAAGTGGTGCTACCATTTGTGTCTGATGGAAAATTCTTTTATGCAATATGTCTGAGATACACAATGTAAGTTTCTGGTATGTTATGAGAATGTCATTGTGTCATTTTCTCCGTAGGACCATAGAGGGAAAAACATATGATGGGGATGTGAAGGAAAAAGAAGCAGCTCAGCAGCAATACAATCAAGCAGTATCTCGAGGACAAAGTGCTGGACTGGTCAAGTACTGGAATTTATTTAAATTAGGTCCATAAAACTATGTATATATAGCATGTTTAGTAATATGCTGGGATTTTTTTCTATTTCAGATCTGTTGGAAGGACTTTAGAGGACTTTAAAACTTCAGTGACGGTGGCTGCTTTTAGTAAAGTGACCTTTGAGTTGACCTACGAGGAACTGCTAAAGCGTCGCCTCGGCAAATATGAGCTACTCATCAATGCCCAACCGATGCAGCCGGTGGCTGACTTCAAGGTAATGGAAGAAATGAAGAGGAAATTAATAAGCAATAAAAATGTATAGTTAGATGATGTTTATTTTACTTACATCAGATGGATTTGCACATCCAAGAGAAACCAGGAATTTCCTTCTTGGAGGTGAAAGGAGATTTGAGCACCGGTGATCTGGCCAATGCCATCAAAACCACCAGAGCAGACAAAGACGTAAGAGCTTAAATGAGGGTTAAAACACAGTTTAGATGCTCTCAATATGCTCATACACTTCAAATAAAGATACCAGATGACCGACCAAACTGATCATTTCAGGCATGGGTGACCTTCTACCCCACACGGGATCAACAGACCAAGTGTAAAAGCTGTGGAGAAAATGGGTTGAATGGAGACCTGCTTGTAACATATGATGTTGAGAGACGAAATCCCAAAGGAGAAGTCATGGTACGTTTTCAATAACATGCTTTAAAAGAGTAAAATATGTGACCATTTTGGCAAAAATCATGACCTTGACCATGTAAAAAGGCATCGGTGATATTCATAATGCACTTCTCTGTTCTCTCAGGTATCAAATGGCTATTTCGTCCACTACTTTGCACCCTCTGATGTTCCACGTATCCCCAAAAATGTGGTGTTTATCATTGACCGGAGTGGCTCTATGCACGGCAGAAAAATAGACCAGGTTAATCTCAACGTTTCAGCCAAATCAAAAGCTTATAATGAGCTATGAAATGTTTTGATGGTAAACCATTCTTGGAGGATCTCACAGCATTTTGCATTATCATGGTAAAAGGACAGGGATTTCTGTATTGAAATCAATGTGAAGTTGCTTTCTTTAAATTAGTAAAACAAACAAACAAAACAAAACAAAGCTGTCCATCTCTGGTAAATGTGAATATGCAATCATATTGGAGAAAGATGTGTAAATTCCAGATGTGCTGACATTCTTTAGACTCGTTTGGCACTGCTAAGGATTTTGAGTGATCTTGATGAGCATGACCACTTTGGATTGATCACATTTGACAGTGAGGTTAGCTTATGGAAGCGTGAACTCCTCAAAGCTACTGAGACAAACCTGGAGAATGCGAAATCTTTCGTGAAGGAGATCAGAGATAGAGGAGGTGAGTTACAGCACTAATGCTACATAAGGAGTAAGAAAGTTGAACCTCACAGTGACACAACTATGTTTGGTCTTCCTTCAGCCACGGACATAAACGCAGCAGTTCTAGCAGGAGTGGACATGATCAGTCGACATCCACGAGAGGGAACAGCTTCCATCCTGATCCTGCTGACTGATGGAGATCCCACTACAGGCACAGAAACACTGATACATACAAACACCTACTGCCCACATTTAGCTGTTTAAAGGAAAATTGGCATCAGAACTGCTTTAAACATTAATATTGTCAATCAGCACATCTTGAGTTTTTGCACTTTTTTGAATATGTGATATATTGTTTCTCACTTTGTGATTGCTACAGTATGTATGAATGCATTGTCATACAGGTGAAACCAACATAGAGAAGATAATGGCCAATGTGCAAGAGGCCATTGGGACAAAGTTTCCCCTCTATTGTCTTGGCTTTGGATATGATGTAAACTTTGACTTCCTGACAAAGATGTCACTGGAAAATGGTGGAGTTGCTCGCAGGATTTATGAAGATTCGGACGCTGATCTACAGCTGCAGGTGAACTACAGACAATCAGCTGTGAATTCATCCTCAATGCTGAACTTTGTTTGAGCGCATTTAAAGTTTGTTTGATTTTTAGGGCTTCTATGATGAAGTTGCGGTCCCTCTCCTCACTGATATTCAACTTAAATACCCAGGAGGGACAAACCTTACCAAGACCAGCTTTAGCTTGTACTTCAATGGCTCTGAGATTGTGGTGTCAGGACAAATCACAGACAACAGTGTGGAGAGTTTCACCACTGAAGTCATCGCAGTATCAGTAAGATCTTCACTAATCTTCTCTTTGGCGGCATATTATTAGGATCATTGGTCGATTGAGTAGAAGTTGGGAATAATAGGTTTGTTTTTATAGTGGGTTATGGGTGAAAGTGGTACTGACAGCATTCCTGATAAAAATATTCACTAATGTTATTATTTCTGAGCAGAAAGGCAGTAATGTGACGTATCAGGACACTATAATGACAAAAGACCCCAGTGATGTCCCTCCTGAGAATGAAGATTTCATGCAGAGATTGTGGGCCTACCTTACAGTGAAGCAGCTTCTGGAGAGACAGTAAGTTTATGAGTGATATGACATTCTGTGATTTAAGATGAACATTGAGGACATCTTTCTGTCTCAGGGTGCTTCTTAAAGGACAAGAGAAAGAGGATGAAAAGGAGGAAGCTCTTCAACTCTCCCTGAAATACCAGTTTGTCACTCCCCTCACCTCTATGGTTGTTACCAAGCCACAGGAGGGTGAAGTGGAAGTTGCCGACAAACCCAAAGAGGGAGAAGCGCAGCCCAGACCTCCAGGTGAGAACTGAAAAGTTGCACTAGCATTATTAATGAAAGTGTACAAACCTTGTCCAAGATCCATTTTATAAAGCTAAATAAACAGCAGCAATATGAAGAGTTCTAAACAAATGTATTAACCATCCATGTCTACCAAATACATCTAATAAATAAAAGATGATTAAAAGAAGCTACTTCATTTGTGCATCCTACAAGTTAAGGCCCTGACACACACATGGCAAAGTTCTTTTGCATTCTTCGCTTATAGGGCTAAAAAGACTTTAGAAATACCCAAGCAGCGGTTTACCGATAGCGAACTTCCCGATGCTGCCTACACTGCTGGAATGAATATGTAATGATGAATATGTAAAATTTGTTCTGCATGCTTTCCTATCCATAACAAAATAAATCAAACAACAAAACACAGTGGTGAGAAACCTATGTTGCTATGTCGCTGCAATTCTGCACTCCAGTCAAGTCAAATTTATTTATTCAGCACTTTATACAGTAATTGATTTAAAGCAAGCAGCATGAATACAACAGTATCCATGTCTTTTGTTTAGTTAGAACAACTTTAATTTCTATTATAAAGCAGCTGTCCAGACCTCAAGGGACTGAACAGAAGAAATGAACTTAATGGACTTTTCTTCAGGAATGGAGTTTTGCTGGCCACTGTACACAGTGAATAACACTTTTCTCTTTGTATTTTAATTAGCAATGTACCCGCGTCCTGTACCTAGCGGTCCTTTTGGATGTAAGTATAAAATGATAAAACAAACAGTTCATGTACGCTATTTACATAAACTATTGCAGAGAATTGTGACAGAATCAGTGACAGATCTGTTCATCCGTATTGTGATGCACATCCGAGTGAAACAGCTTATCGAAAAATGTAAAATATGCATTTTAATTGGATTTAAGTCCTGCATACGTCACCAGTGTCTCATGACAAGACCGGTTATGATATTTTGATTCAAAATTACAAGGTCATAATTGATCAAGTGAAACACATACATGGATAGTTCACAATAAGACTTATAACATGCATTTAGAAAATACATTAATTTTATTTCATGCTTACTTTAATATACTGCATCTGCCTTGAAGTACTTTTTTTTTCATTTCCCAGCAGCAGGATTTAAACCGTACCTTTATCAGCGAGGTCTGCCCGGTCCACCAGCAGCTTATCCAATGTTGATTGGTATGCCGTTTTTCTTCTTCTAAAAGCTTTCTTCTTTTGATAGATAAACCATGTGTAAAGGAAAACATACCCCCTCTTATCTTATAGCTTCCACACTGTTCAAACCAATCAGTTTTCAAATCGACATGATCACATCATGACTGTTAAGACCCTACATTCTTTGAGAGAACATATAGATAGATCATTCACAATAAGATCTATAACATGCATTTAGAAAATTGAAGAATTTTCTAAAATTAGGCGAATTTTCATTTCACACCGATGTTGTACTGAATCTGCCTTGAAATTGCTCTCTGTTTTTTTTCTTCTTCATTTGTATTATATCCCAGGATCAGGAGGATATAGTGGCTCTCGTCCAGGGCTTGGTGGTATGGCTTTTTTCTTTTCTTTTTTTCGTGAGAACAGGACAAATCACGTGTAAAGGAAAATGTGCCCCTTCTTATCTTATTGCTTCCATAGTGTTCAGATCAAGCAGTATTCAAATCACAATGATCGCATCATTAAAGCCTGTGTTCCACCTGTTTTCTTGTCGAACAGATGGGCGCGTCCATTTGTAAATTAATGGGTCCTGGGCTTCGGTCTCATCTCGTCCCAGAACGTCCTTCCAGCTAGTTTTTATCTGTAGCAAAACCGTTCGTTTTGCTGCTTTATAGTGAAATTTGGTGTGGCTTATCATATTATTTTATGTTTTCTTAATTATTAGCACACTGTTTTTGTAGTGCCAACAGTTTTTATAACCGTTTACCTTGCACAGTTGTTATTCTCCTCGTTATTTTACCTATAGCGGCTATGAACCGGATGTCTCACCCCCTAGGCTTACTTCCGGCGTTGAGAAAAAGGTGATACTTCCGAGGCCCTCTAGTGTCCGCTATGGTGCGCGTGACGTAAACATCGTCATCGGAGAGTGTGCGCTGAGGCGCGTGGTGCCTCCCATTTTTTGTGACCGCGCGGACAAGTACGCAGACAAGTAGTCAGTAGGCTATTGCGCATGCGCATGCGCAGGCTGTGTGCCCGTTGCTACTCGAACCTGTACAATCTGTCGATAAAACAATATAAAGACAGCCAGATGTGCAATAACTCTGGGCAATTCCTTGTTCACATGTTTGTTTATTGTTCAAGCTGATCTACTACGCATGTATGGAACTCGTCCGCGGACGTGTCCGGATTGTATGCGTGGAAAGTATAACACAGGCTTTAGACTAGCCCTTTTTCTAAATACTGCTTTGAAACCAAAAATATAAATATTTTTTACATTTTAGTGGAAAAAGGGCTAGGCAAATGGGGCAAAGGTGTAAAATGATGGGATTGCAATAAAACACACATAATGAAAACAAATTCGTAATTAACAGATCATACTCGGTTACTAGCATAACCTCGGTTCCCTGAGATACAGGAACGAGTACTGCAAGACGCTAAGGGGAAACTCCTTTTTCTCCGAATACTGAAGCCTTTTTCAATCACGCAGTGAAACTGCACGGCCATTGGTTCGTGCAGTGTATTAAAAAAACGAACTAATGGCTCGGCAGCTGAGCTTTTGTTAGGGCACAGCCCGCCAATTTGGGCGGGGCATCTGGCTATATAAGCGTGCACCGAGGTCGCCATAGGATCCTCAGGTTACTACTCGACTGAAGCCGCGACGAGTCGTGCAGGCGACATACACGGCCATCAAACGCAACACTTGTTCCCTTATCTCAGGGAACCGAGGTTATGTTAGTAACCGAGTACGTTCCCTATCGATACTTCACTCGTACTGTGTCTGCTAAAGACGCTATGGGAACACAGTACAATCCCTCTATGTTAGAGGAACGGCTAATGCTTTAACTTGCCTTGAGCACCAAGGGCCCAGAGGGACCAAGTAATTGCAGGGAAGCCCCACAGGAAGCGATAGGGCCAAACTCACAGAGGTCGGCCCGGCGCTAAGTAATCGTTCCAAGAAAAATCGTACAGCCTCGGAACCCAGTGGGGGCCAAGAGCGTACAGAGAAGGCAAATGCCTGATTTAGCACTGGTTTTGCCAGAGTAAGTCCATTTAAGCAGAAAGGACCCGAGCCTGTAAGGCCGGGACATCCAGATTATAAAACAGTGTAAATGTGGACAGCGAGGACCAGCCGGCCACCGCACAAATTTCTGAAATGGAAACTCCGCTAGACCAAGCCCAGGAAGAGGCAACGCCTCTCGTAGAGTGGGCTCTTACTCCCATGGGGCATTGAAGGCCCAAAGAAGAGTATGTTAGCTTGATAGCATCAACAATCCATTTGGAAAGTCTCTGCTTCGTGACCGGAGACCCTCTGGTGCGGTCACTGAAGCATACAAAAAGCTGATCCGATCGTCTGAACGGGGCGGAACGCTCAATGTTTATCCTCAATGCCCTGACGGGGCAGAGTATATTTAGCTCTTGGTCCTGCTCCGAAGGAGGAAGTGCCAAAAGAGCTATGACCTGTGCTCTGAACGGAGTCGAGAGCACTTTAGGTACATAACAATGCCTCGGCTTCAGGATGACCCTTGAGTCGTTGAGCCCGAATTCGAGGCAGGTAGGACTCACCGAGAGCGCCTGCAGATCACCCATACGCTTTACCGATGTTAACGCCAGTAGCAGAGCAGTTTTTAGCGTCAGGGGATGAAGGTCAACAGACTGTAGCGGCTCAAAGGGAGGGCTCTTCAGAGCCCTCAACACCGTAGGCAGGTCCCATGTAGGGACCGTGAGGGGCTGGGGTGGATGGAGCCTCCTGGATCCCCTCAGGAAACGGACAACTAAGTTGTTCCGGCCCACAGACTGGCCAGCTATAGGAGCATGTGAAGCTGCTATGGCTGCTACATAGACCTTGAGCGTGGAAGGGGAACGATCCTTATCCAACAGCTCCTGCAGGAAGGAGAATATCAGAGATATGTCGCAGGAAATTGGGTCGCCACGGGTCATACACCAGGCGGAGAAGACAGACCATTTAAGGGCATATAGCCACCACCACTGGCCGTGACTGTCAGCGGCGTGCAAGGTAGCCCTGCACAAGCGACAGTAGCGGCACGGCATTTGAAACAACACCGGAAATTTGCTTCTATAAATTTGCTCTTTATAGTCGCCGGATAGCGGCAGGGGACCGGAAGACCACGCTGCTGCAGATGCTGAAGGCAGCTGAAGAGCGGCGAAGTCAGCCAAGCAGAGAGGGGACTTGATCCGTTGTGAGGCTTGTTCACGGCGAAGGCTTATAGTCTCGTAGTGCGAAGATCTGTTGTCGTCGCTGAAGGAGAAGAAATATGAGGATCCTATGGCGAAGTGCATGCTTATATTGCCAGATGCCCCGCCCAAATTGGCGGGCTCTGGCGGGCTGTGCCGCCATAGGCTCGTGTAGCTCCGCTGCCGAGCCATTGGTTAGTTTTTAATATACTGCACGAACCAATAGCCGTGCTGTTTCACTGCGTGATTGAAAAAGGCTTCAGTATTCTGAGAAAAAGGAGTTTTCCCCTTAGCATCTTAAGCAAGACGCAGTACGAGTGAATTATCGAAAGGGACTTTTATAAGCTTACAAACATTAAAAAACACTTTGTTTTCAGGTGGACAATATCGCACTGAGCATATTCAGGCTAAACGTAGGTGGTTTCATTCCTTTTCTCTTCTACATTTATCAACCAGATTCTGTAATGAATAAACACAACTGCCATGTACAATATCCATGTATTCTTTCCTATTATTTAAATGTTACATTATTACTTATGACTACTATTATTACTTATGTCCAATTATTAAGCACACGATGTAACTTTGGCGCTCTAGCGGTTTAATAACAGAACTCGGCAAACATCCCGCAGTAAGAACATTTCAACATGGGAACATTTCTAATTTTCATTTACATTTACATTTACATTTAGTCTTTTTGCAGACCTTTATCCAAAGCGACTTACAATTGAGGGATGCATAAAGCGATTCTTCTTAAAGAGGCAAACAGATACAGGAAGTGCTTGTAATACCAAGTTTCTAGACATTGTTCAAATAAGTACAAGCTAGAAAGAGAAGTAAAAAAAGAGATAAAGGAATAAAAAAAGAGAGAGAATTTTTTTTTTTTTAATGATGATGATGATGATGAAGTCAAGTAGCTCCGAAAGAGATGAGTTTTCAGCTGTCACTTGAAAATTGTCAGGGATTCAGCATTCCGGAGAGGGGTGGGAAGATCGTTCCACCAGCCAGGAATGGTGAACGAGATTGTTCTGGAAAGTGATTTTGAGCCTCGCTGTGATGGTACCACGAGGCGTCGCTCACTAGCGGATCTCAGACTTCTGAAGGGATGTAAATTCGTAGTAGTTGAGTGGAAGTAGGCGGGTGCTGAGCCTGTGGCTGTTCTATATGCAAGCATCAATGTCTTGAACTTGATTCGGGCCGCAACCGGTAGCCAGTGCAAGGAGATAAAGAGAGGTGTAACGGGCTCTTTTGGGCTCGTTGAAGATCAGTCGTACCGCTGCATTCTGAATCATTTGTAGAGGTTTTATTGTGTGCTTGAGATAGTCCAGCCAGAAGAGCATTGCAGTAGTCCATCCTAGAAATGACAAGGGCCTGGACCAGAAGTTGTGCAGCATGCTCCGTTAGAAAGTGCCTGATCTTTCTGATGTTGTGCAATGCAAACCGCAAGATCGAGCAGTCTTTGCAATGTAGTCTTCGAAGGTCAGCTAGTCATCAGAGATTACACCAAGATTTCTGACCGAAGTTGATGGGGTAATTGTAGAAGAAATTAGCTGGATGGAGAAATCATACTGTAGAGTTGGAGTGTCATGTCTATGGCGATATGTGTTACTTACTCCGCAGCGGTGACGACCCGACCAGGCTACAATAGTCCAAATATAAGTACTTATTAGGGTGATATCAGGCAAATTGGGCCATCAGGTAAAATGGGCCATTTAAGGTTTGAGTGTCTTATCTCTTTAAAAGTTAACAGCCAATGACTGCAAAGAATTTCAAACTGATGCCATTACAGTACTTGATATTTAGCAAATTATTTTATTGGTCTGAGGTTGCTCAGGGGTGAGGGGCAATGCCTCATTTTGAGACCGCACAAGAAAAAAGCAAGCTGAGTGGCCTGACATATCCAATCTTACTTCTCAATAATAAGGTTGATAAATCAATAAAAAACAAATGTACAATTAAAAATAATGATTCATAACCTATGTCTTGATGGCCTCTGTGAGATAAAATGCCGATTTTGCTAAATAATCCAGATTTTTATATAAAAAAAGCATTTTTAGTCACTGGCCCAATTTACCTGAATGTGTTAAGATAAAATGAGCCATTAATTTCAGTTAAAATGGGCCACCTTCTGAGATGAGTTTAAGCTGAAATTCTGCTGGTTTCTCTTATTAAAAATTATTTATATTATCGATATATTGAATTATTGAATTTGTGGCATACCTTTTTCACATTTTACCTTCTAAATGTGTTTGTATGTGATGTGTGTTTATGTGTGCGTGACTATGTTTGTGTGTGCATGTTAGTGAGGCATGTGTATGTGTGTTGAAGAGTATATGTGGTGAAGAGAATGGCATTTTTGATGATGACGGCTTTATCTATCAAGAGTGTTTTTGAAAAACTTTCAAGCACGCGCTCAACCTCACACCACACACACCACACACCACACACACACACACAAGCACCCACACACACATGCACACACACACACACACTAGCTGTTCAGGTTACTGTTAAATTTTTTTAAAGGGGTCATATGATGCGATTTCAAGTTTTCCTTTCTCTTTGGAGTGTTACAAGCTGATTGTGCATAGATAAGATCCTGAAGTTGCAAAGACTAAAGTCTCAAAACAAAGAGATTCTTTATCAAAGTTAAGACTCTTCCACACCCCCCCTAAAACGGCTCGTTCTAACAAACCCCCACATATCTACCTCACTATGTAGGAATATTTGCATCAATTCCTCCCAATTGTTCACGCAAAGAAAGAAGGCGTGATTTCGGTAATCGCAGTTAGTGTTGAAGCAGCATGTCTGGGAGACGCTGTGTGTTTCTAGGCGAAAGCAAAAGCACTTTATTTGGCCCTCCGGAAGTAGATGCATTTAGGAATCTTTAAGATTACTTACAACAGAACAGCAATGCATTTTATGGACGACCGTTTCGTGAACCTAGGAAGAGGATGTAATTCTGCCTTTGCTATGACAATCTGGCACTTCTGAATCAGCTACTGTTTTTTGTTATTAGTTTAAGTATTTGCTATTTTCTGTTCAAATGCAGAGTTTTGCGCATCGTGTGTGTGTGTGTGTGAGAGAGAGAGAGAGAGAGCAAGAAAAAGAGAGAGAGAGATAGAGCGAGAGAGAGAGAGAGAGATGCAGAGAGAGAGAGAGAGAGAGAGAGCGAGAGAGCGAGAGAGGGCTACATGTATGGGCTTTACATTTCCCGACTATTGCTTGCCGGTGTTCGGGAGGGCCACATCCAATGCACTGGGTCAGCTTGGCCATCAGAGCAGACTGCGCTTGCGGAAGTAGGACTTTGTTAGAAAACGACGGTGGTTGAGAGAGGCGGGGCATAGAGACCTACAATAATGTACAGTATTTGAAAAATAATGTTTTTTTTGAACATTAAAGCATGTCAACTAATTCTGTTACACCAAATACACAAAATAAGGATCTTTAAAAAAGCATCATATGACACCTTTAAGAATTTATGTTGTATTGATGAAATTGATTGAAAGGTTTGAGTGTCTTACCTCTTCTCTTTGAAATTATTTGCAGTCATTGGCTGTTAACTTTTAAACTGTTGTCATAACATTACTTGTTATAGTTATTGTAAATTTTTTTTAATGACATTTGTTTTATTGATGAAATGGATTGAAATTGATGTTCTAATGTAATTTAATAACAATGTTACACTGTTACATTATAAAATTAAATATAATTAAATGTGTTTTATCAGAAATGTCTCTATTTCACTTTGCAGTTTGACTGGCCCATTTTTGCTGATCAGCCGGCCCATTTTACCTGAACACTGCTATCTCAAAAAATGTGGGGCAGCTAATGTTTCAAAGCATGTAGGGCCTGAACAATTATATTTTATTACATCAATTCAACACAAACATATTAAAAACAGTCCTTATTAATCATAAGAACACAGTTAAATGTCATACATGGGTTTTTTGTTAGTGTCCCAAGCCATTAACCAAAAAGTGGCCCAATTTACCGTAGTAAATCGGAATAAGACAAAAACGCGGTTTGGAAGATAAATTCATGATGTACTCGCTCATTATATACATTTTGCAAATTTTGAACACAGAAAAAGTTACGTAGTGCTGCTTTAAGTTAATGTAAATTGTTGTACTTGATAAGAAATGAAAGTCTTTTATTGTCTTTTTAATCGCTAAACCGTCTTCATTCCCAGGTTTCTATCCAGTAGCTAAGGGTATGTGTGACAACGTTCCAACATTTTGTGTCCAAAAACCTTTTATAACAACAACAACAATAATAATAATAATAATAATAATTCAATTTTAGCTAAAAGAAATCAACTGCTCTTTGATTTTCAGTGATAAAGACTCCTTAACGCGTGAAAAGAATCTATAAGGATTAGGTGTGATTCTGAATGAAGCCTTCTGATATGAAACATTTGAAAATACATTTTAATCATGAAAAGAAATGTTTAATATTTTAAAATTTAATTTAAATGAAGCTCTAGTTTTGTGATAGTAATTATTATGAAATATTTTATGAATTACTGTTGTGTTTTTGAGAGTTTTTACCGCAGTTGAATTACTAAATAATTTAATAAATTCTCTATTGAATTATTTCAAAAATGCATTGCTACAACTTTTTCATAATTTATTGATTTTATTATTACATTATGAGTGCTGTGACTTATTGATAAACTTAGCATGAAAAATTGAATTACTGCATAAGTAGCCTGTCTTTGACTTATTAATGACTAAACTTATCGTCTATATAATGCCTAACTTTAATTTTTTTCCCAGTCCCAAGTGTACTATTTCCGGAATCTGACGGTATGTATGACAGTGTACCATTCTTTGTCCAAAAACCTTTAATATTAAGAATAATAATTTCACTTATTGCTAAACTGACTAAGCATGAAAAGCTTTATTATCAATAGCCTGTATCTGGCTTTTTAATGACTAAACCTCTTTTGTTTTGTTTTTTAGAACAAATGCCCACGGTTACAAGTAGAGTAGTTGTACTTTCTACAATGTCAGGTACATAAAGTGCTCTCAAACTTAATTATTATACCATTTCTATAGAATAATTATGATGCTGCATTTGGTTATGTTTTGTCTTAGCTCCACCAGCTCATAGCAGTCGTCTCCTGCTGCCTGTTGTTGGTCAGTCTAAGCCGCTTTGTTTTGACGTTCCTGTTCCTCACAAACTCCAACTCCTACAGGATTCAGCTTCAGGTTACTATTACACATTTACTACATGCACGTCCTTTTGAAAGTCGCCTTTTTCTGTAATTAAATGTTTTGTACTGTGTGTCCTAGAGTTCTCTATGAATGGAGAATCCATGACTGGACAAAATGGATGTCATAAAATTGCATTTCATTACAAAACAAACCATCATCTGACAATAAGCACAACGTCTATCAGATACCACGACGGCCAGAATCATGTTGAGTTTCTGTGGGGCCAGGAACCGACCCAACACAATACAGAGGAGTAAATACTACTCAAACTATACGTGCTTCACTAAATGTATGTACAGTATGTTAATCTGAGAGCTAGAATTTACTCATCAGCTTCTCTGTTTCAACAGCATGTCTCTGATTCTACGGATTAATGAAATAGATGTCACCATGGGAAATATCCGTGTCATTATTCTGCTTCACAAGGAAAACGGGAACGTGTTTCTGTGGCCTGCTGTTCAGCAACAGCCAAAAGATGTCAAGTTGTCGGGTATTTTAGGTAAGAGTATTGCAAAATCAATCATACGTTGTGTATCAACACTAAATCTCAACTGATAACAAAGATGGTCTGTCAGTGATGATATTGTGGTTATTAATCCAAAACTCACAAAAAATTACAATGTCTGTGGGTAATATTTTAAGGAGAGGCTGATATTTCATATGAGGAGATCCCAGGATCACAAACCACAACTTTAAAGTTAAAGGACCAGGAAGTGAAGACATCTTGGTAAGTGATCAATAAATGTACACTACCAGTCAAAATTTGGAAAAATTACATCAAAAATGTTTGATTAACTTAGGGAAAACTTTAAACAGAGAGATTATATGACAAATTATATTACATTTAATTTAAATAAAGGTACATCATATTAAATAAAAATATTTTATACACTACTGTTCAAACATTTAGGGTTGGTAAGGCTGCAGTTATTTGAACAAAAATACAGTAAAACAGTAATATTGTGAATTCTTGTTACAATGACTGTTTTCTATCTTCATATATTTTCAAATGTCATTTATTCCTGTGATGCAAAGCTGAATTTTCAGCAGCCATTACTCCAGTCTTCAGTGTCACACGATCTTTCAGAAATCATATGCTAATTTGGTGCTGAATTTTTCAAATCTTAATTATTACAAACTTTTGACCAGTAGTGTACATTTAGCTGAACTTCCATAAAACTGCATTTTGGCATATGATGTTATTATATATTTTTAAGTAAGTGTATGTTGTTATTTCAGGGTGATGGTGAAGGACTACAGACTTGCTTCTGCTCCTGTGGTTGGATGTTGGCTTGTACCATTCCAGGCTGTTGCGCAGCGAGAGCTCGCTGACTTCACTGTCACTCAGCTGTAGAGTTCAGCAAAAATCATTTTTATTGTCCATTATCGTGCTGACTTTTTTAATAATATAACATATTCTTTAAATGGACATTGTTTATGAGCTATAAAACGGTCATCTATTGGCAAATAGTAGGGGCATGACAATGTTATTTCCAGTGTACCACATCTTTTGCATGCTTTGATAACCATGTACAATAATTTCACATCAATAGTCAACCCAAATATTCATTTAAAGTGATTTCCATCTGTGTATAATGTTCTGTTTTAAAGTGCAAGATTTGCTCACCACTTGTTGCACTATAAAATAGCAATTAAAATTTCACACCAAACATTTTATGTATACATAGTAACCCTTCGATTGGTGCTTATTCCTGGAAAATATGCTTTTTTTGTGGTCCTGCCTGATAATATAAATAAAAGCTTAACACCAAGTTTCTACAGAATGCATTTACAAATTAGATAATATATTTTCTTTAAAAGCATGCCTTGTTATTGACATATGTGGGGTTCAAGAGACTCTGATTGCAAATAAAGGGGGAGGTTTCTGTATCCGTTCAATAATAGCCAATAGTATGATGTGGACTTGAGTTTAAAGGCAGTGTGCATTTCGAGGTCAGTTTCCTGTGCAGGTCATGATGGATCGAGCAGCTCTCCGGTTGATTCTCTTGGGCGTCTTTCTCATCTCAGCCACTTCTGATCCTGTTAAGAAGGTGAGGGTAAAATTTTGGTTCAAGATGAAGAAGACTGAGTCAAATCAGGGTACAAAAACAGATTAAATAGGCCTATCTGTACATGAGATGAAGGTTCAGACAAATGATGTATATCTGCTTATACATGTTGAATATACACTACCGTTCAAAAGTTTGAGCTCGGTAAGATTTAAAAAAAAAATTATACTTTTATTAATCAAACTGATCAAAAGTGACCAGAAAGACAATTCTAATGTTATAAAATATTTCTATTCATCAAAGAATCCTGAAAAAATGTTGTATCACGTTTCCACAAAAATATTAAGCAGCACAACTGTTTTCGACATTAATTAAGAAATAATGTTTCTTGAACGGCAAATCAGCATATCATCATCAGATTTCTGAAGGATCATGTGACTCTTAAGACTGGAGTAAGCTGAAAATACAGGAATGAATTACATTTATAAATGTAAATTGTTATTTTAAGTTACAATAATATTTCACAAAATAACACTAAATATAAAAAGTCTGTTTTATTATATTTATGATTAAATGAATGCAGCCTTGGTGAGCATAGAATTTTTTTTAAAATCCCAAACATTTGAACAGTAGTGTATTTTGATTTAATATGATTTAGCTTTTCATATACTCTATCTGTCTAACGCAATGAAAAAAAACTAACCATTTTCAACTGCTTGGTTTCTATGTTGATATATTCAACAGCATTTTCATTTTGATTATGTTAAAATACTATTGTTGACAGAAAAAATATAATTTGAATTGATAGAACTATCTATCTAACTTTCTGTTGCTCAGTTGTGTACACTGAGATGCCGTCATCAAAACATATTTGTCTTTAAGTCCAAAGGCCTTTTCTCCTTGCCATTTCCGAGCAGTAAACATTTGAGCAATCCAATGCGAAAAGGAGGAGTGAATGTGCACCAGCCAATCACTTTCTATTATAAAATATGAGTATATTCCAATTTTTGTGTACTGCTGATGTCTCAACAGAAACAAAATGTGGATATATACAGCTTCTACATTAACTCCACGGTCACCAGTCGCTACGCTACAACAGTCATCACAAGCCGTGTTGCGAACATACTGAATGAATCTCAAGAGATCCAGTTTGAGGTCAAGATTCCCAAGAACGCCTTCATCAGCAAATTCAGAATGTGGGTGAACAAGAGTAGTGTTATATAAGTAGAAATAAAGAGGTAAAGAAGCCATTTATAGTATTTGGCCGTCAGATCAGGTACATCTGGTGCAGCCAAACAAGAAATTTTTTTTGTTGTTTTTTTATAAATTCTATCTTCTTCCAAGAATAAATAACCTGTTTGTACTTTTTTAGTACAAGAAATAGTAGCTGACAGTACAAATGCTTTAATACAAACAAAAATAATTCTTTTATATTATGAACATAATTCAAAAAATGTAAGTTTCTGGTATGTTATGAGAATGTCATTGTGTCATTTTCTCCGTAGGACCATAGAGGGAAAAACATATGACGGGATTGTGAAGGAAAAAGAAGCAGCTCAGCAGCAATACAATCAAGCAGTATCTCGAGGACAAAGTGCTGGACTGGTCAAGTACTGGAATTTATTTAAATTAGGTCCATACAACTATGTATATATAGCATGTTTAGTAATATGCAGTGATTTTTTTTCTATTTCAGATCTGTTGGAAGGACTTTAGAGGACTTTAAAACTTCAGTGACGGTGGCTGCTTTTAGTAAAGTGACCTTTGAGTTGACCTACGAAGAACTGCTAAAGCGTCGCCTCGGCAAATATGAGCTACTCATCAATGCCCAACCGATGCAGCCGGTGGCTGACTTCAAGGTAGAAGAAGATACAAGGAGGAGATGGATAATCAATTTAGATAGATAGAGAGATAATGTTTCTTTACTTACATCAGATGGATGTGCACATCCAAGAGAAACCAGGAATTTCCTTCTTGGAGGTGAAAGGAGATTTGAGCACTGGTGATCTGGCCAATGCCATCAAAACCACCAGAGCAGACAAAGACGTAAGAGCTTAAATGAGGGTTAAAACACAGTTTAGATGCTCTCAATATGCTCATACACTTCAAATAAAGATACCAGATGACCAAACTGATCATTTCAGGCATGGGTGACCTTCTACCCCACACGAGATCAACAGACCAAGTGTAAAAGCTGTGGAGAAAATGGGTTGAATGGAGACCTGCTTGTAACGTACGATGTTGAGAGACGAAATCCCAAAGGAGAAGTCATGGTACATTTTCAATAACATGCTTTAAAAGAGTAAAATATGTGACCATTTTGACAAAAATCATGACCTTGACCATGTAAAAAGGCATCGGTGATATTCATAATGTACTTACTTCTCTGTTCTCTCAGGTATCAAATGGCTATTTCGTCCACTACTTTGCACCCTCTGATGTTCCACGTATTCCCAAAAATGTGGTGTTTATCATTGACCGGAGTGGCTCTATGCACGGCAGAAAAATAGACCAGGTTAATCTCAACGTTTCAGCCAAATCAAAAGCTTATAATGAGCTATGAAATGTTTTGATGGAAAAACAATCGAAGAACATTCTTGTCAGTCATAATGGAGAAAGAATAAATTCCAGATCTGCTGACAGGAGTGTTTTTCTTCAGACTCGTTTGGCACTGCTACGGATTTTGAGTGATCTTGATGAGGACACCAACTTTGGATTGATCACCTTTGACAATGAAGTTAGCTTATGGAAACGTGAACTCCTCAAAGCTACTGAGACAAACCTGGAGAATGCGAAATCTTTCGTGAAGGAGATCGGAGATAGAGGAGGTGAGTTACAGCACTAATGCTACATAAGGAGTAAGAAAGTTGAACCTCACAGTGACACAACTATGTTTGGTCTTCCTTCAGCCACGGACATAAACGCTGCAGTTCTAGCAGGAGTGGACATGATCAGTCGACATCCACGAGAGGGAACAGCCTCCATCCTGATCCTGCTGACTGATGGAGATCCCACTTCAGGCACAGATTCACACTGACGCATACAAACACAAGCTAAAGGGTGTTTTATCATAGCATTAGTTTGTTCAGTCAACTTAATGAATAGAACAACACTTTAACTGCCAGCCTACAATATACAGGGTTCATTAGCAGACCTGTTTGGTATTATCATGACCAATTTGGCTCCTATCTTTGTCAGTAAGAGAATAAGACAGCAAAAAATATAAAACTGCCTAAAGTGTCTATTGCTGATCACTCAAATAACTCAAAAACACCAAATTATGATTTTTAAAACAGGTGAAACCAACATAGAGAAGATAATGGCCAATGTGAAAGAGGCCATTGGGACAAAGTTTCCCCTCTATTGTCTTGGCTTTGGATATGATGTAAACTTTGACTTCCTGACAAAGATGTCACTGGAAAATGGTGGAGTTGCTCGCAGGATTTATGAAGATTCGGACGCTGATCTACAGCTGCAGGTGAACTACAGACAATCAGCTGTGAATTCATCCTCAATGCTGAACTTTGTTTGAGGGCATTTAAAGTCTGTTTGATTTTTAGGGCTTCTATGATGAAGTTGCGGTCCCTCTCCTCACTGATATTCAACTTAAATACCCAGGAGGGACAAACCTTACCAAGACCAGCTTTAGCTTGTACTTCAATGGCTCTGAGATTGTGGTGTCAGGACAAATCACAGACAACAGTGTGGAGAGTTTCACCACTGAAGTTATCGCAGTATCAGTAAGATCGTCACTAATCTTCTCTTTAGCGGCATATTATTAGGATCATTGGTCGATTGAAGAAGTTGGGAATAATAGGTTTGTTTTTATAGTGGGTTATGGGTGAAAGTGGTACTGACAGTTATTATTTCTGAGCAGAAAGGCAGTAAAGTGACGTATCAGGACACTATAATGACAAAAGACCCCAGTGATGTCCCTCCTGAGAATGAAGATTTCATGCAGAGATTGTGGGCCTACCTTACAGTGAAGCAGCTTCTGGAGAGACAGTACGTTTATGAGTGATATGACTTTCTGTGATTTAAGATGAACATTGAGGACATCTTTTTATCTCAGGGTGCTTCTTAAAGGACAAGGGAAAGAGGATGAAAAGGAGCAAGCTCTTGAACTCTCCCTGAAATACCAGTTTGTCACTCCCCTCACCTCTATGGTTGTTACCAAGCCACAGGAGGGTGAAGTGGAAGTTGCCGACAAACCCAAAGAGGGAGGAGAGCCGCCCAGACCTCCAGGTGAGAACTAAGAAGTTCTACCTAGTGAAAAATAAATATACTAAAATATATTTGAAATACATTTATTTCATGCTAAGCATACTACAAATACATTTACATATTTATGTACTTATTAAAAATACCCTGCAACTGTACTTTTAGTATACTAAAACTGGTATACTTAAAGTCTGCTAAATTGGAACAACTAATTTTGTACTTAATGCACTTTAATTGTGTGGAAGTAGTGTTGAAGTCCAACTAAAGATATACTGAAGTATATTTGATTGTGTTAAAGTGGAACTATTGCAAGTATACTTTACGTACACATTAAATGTCTTGCATTTAAAGACCGACATAAAAATCATACAGTCCTCATCAGTAGTGACATTAAAACACATTTTAGGCTTAATATTAAGAAATCTTTAATTATAACTTTTATATCAGTAAGTATAAATCAGTTTTAGCATCCAACTTCAATATGTCTCTTTTTGCTTTAAAAGCAACAGTCGCGCTAACATGAACAAGCCTGATATTTTCCACTCAATGTCAAAAATGAGTGCAAAATCTTAAGTATTCCATTTTGTGTTATAATTCTTTGTTTGTGGACTGACAGCTGTATACAGTGAATAACACTTTTCTCTTTCTTTTTCAATTAGTAATGTACCCCCATCTTACAACGAGTCGATTAAAAGGTAGTTATAAAATGGTGAATTAACAGTTCATGTACTTAAACAAATGCAGAAATTTAGATTAAACTCACAATGAAACAGCAGTGGCCTCAGACATTTATTGCTGCATTGTGACACACAAGAAAATGCAGGGTGTGGATTTTGTTTTGTACATTGGTTGTTGATTGAATTTTGAGATGAAAACAAACCTCTTAACCATCTTCTCCAAGACTTAGTTTAGGAAAGAGGAAGGGTGATTGGAGAAGACCTGCATACTCTGCCAAATATGCATTCATTTGTTTTATATCCCAGGATTAGCATATGGAGGTGGTGGTGGTGCTCCTCATATGCTTCACCGTCAAGGGCTCCTTGGTATGTCTGTTATGGAAAAAGGAAACTGCAACCTTATCATATAGTTTCCATAGTGTTCACACCAAGCAGTATTCCGCATGATCATTAAGACTATCCCTTTTTCTAAATGTTGCTTTGAAACCCCTCCATTTATTTATTCATTTATTGACATTATATAAATATAAATATACATATTTTAAAAAATTTTGGTGGGAAAAAGGCTAGGCAAATGGGGTCAAGGTGTAAAATGGAGGGGTTGCAATAAAACACATATTTCAAACAAATTTGTATTAAACAAATCTTTGATTCATGCTTACAACATAAAAAAAACACTATGTTTTCAGGTGGACGATATCGCCCTAATCTTTATCATGCTGCAAGTAGGTGGTTTCATTGCTTTTCTGCTATGCATTTATTACATGTATTTGCTATCAACCAGATTTAATAATAAATGAACACAGTTGTCATGTGCATATCAGGTATGTCTTGTCTAATTATCAATTTTTGCATTATTGTACTTGATAAGGAATGCAAGTATTTTATCGTCTATATAATTTAATAATAATTTTTTCCCAGTCCCAAGCATACTATTTCCGGAATCTGACGGTATGTATGACAGTGTACCATTCTTTGTCCAAAAACCTTTAATAATAAGAATAATAATTTCACTTATTGCTAAACTGACTAAGCATGAAAAGCTTTATTATCAATAGCCTGTATCTGGCTTTTTAATGACTAAACCTCTTTTGTTTTGTTTTTTAGAACAAATGCCCACGGTTACAAGTAGAGTAGTTGTACTTTCTACAATGTCAGGTACATAAAGTGCTCTCAAACTTAATTATTATACAATTTCTATAGAATAATTATGATGCTGCATTTGGTTATGTTTTGTCTTAGCTCCACCAGCTCATAGCAGTCGTTTCCTGCTGCCTGTTGTTGGTCAGTCTAAGCTGCTTTGTTTTGACGTTCCTGTTCCTCACAAACTCCAACTCCTACAGGATTCAGCTTCAGGTTACTATTACACATTTACTACATGCACGTCCTTTTGAAAGTCGCCTTTTTCTTGAATTAAATGTTTTGTACTGTGTGTCCTAGAGTTCTCTATGAATGGAGAATCCATGACTGGACAAAATGGATGTCATAAAATTGCATTTCATTACAAAACAAACCATCATCTGACAATAAGCACAACGTCTATCAGATACCACGACGGCCAGAATCATGTTGAGTTTCTGTGGGGCCAGGAACCGACCCAACACAATACAGAGGAGTAAATACTACTCAAACTATACGTGCTTCACTAAATGTATGTACAGTATGTTAATCTGAGAGCTAGAATTTACTCATCAGCTTCTCTGTTTCAACAGCGTGTCTCTGATTCTACGGACTAATGAAATAGATGTCACCATGGGAAATATCCGTGTCATTATTCTGCTTCACAAGGAAAACGGGGACGTGTTTCTGTGGCCTGCTGTTCAGCAACAGCCAAAAGATGTCAAGTTGACAGGCATTTTAGGTTAGAGTGCTTCACTTTTAAACATTTAAACATGTATCAACATTTTAGCAATCAAACAGAACATTTTGATTTGTAACTTGCTTTAATTATTAAACCAACATGGGATAAATAACTGTGGATAATATTAAAGGAAAAACCGATGCTTCATATGAGGAGATTCAAGGATCACAAACACCAACTCTAAAGATAAATGACCAGGAAGTGAGCGCAAGCTGGTACGTGATAAACAATACGTACACTGCTGATTTTTTCTTGTATTATACATCTGTTTAATCTATTAATGTATCTGTAGGGTGGATGCCACAGACTACAGACTTTCTTCAAAGCCGGTTATCAAATGCTGGCTTGTCTCGTTCTACGCTGCGATGCAGAGAGACATTTCTGATTTTACTGTCACTGAGCTGTAGAGTTCAAAGCTGGCAAACGAAGCATGTTTCTATGTAAATTAATTCATTGACATAAAAACAATGTGTTAGAATCTGGATTTTTTTCCACTTTGTTAAAATCTATTTAAAATGATCGCTCTTTAAAATCGCAAATGATTTAATGAGCATTTTAGGATTGCAGCTTAATCGAATAAACATTTCTTGATATCACAACATCTAACATCTATCACATCTAACAT
Organism: Sinocyclocheilus anophthalmus; assembly: GCA_018155175.1. Taxonomy (NCBI): domain Eukaryota; kingdom Metazoa; phylum Chordata; class Actinopteri; order Cypriniformes; family Cyprinidae; genus Sinocyclocheilus; species Sinocyclocheilus anophthalmus. Next base: position 461,831 of record JADLZN010001373.1, on the reverse strand, counting down.
TATATGTATTACTAGCTTGTCCACGCAATACAGTACATACTTGTTTACGTTAGCAAGTGACTGTATTTTTTAGAAGTTTTATTAGAACTTTTAAGGTTTTATTTGGAACTACGTTAAATGCAGGAACAGAAAAATCAACTTTATGAATAGTATAAATAATGGCCATTCCTATTTTCTGCCGTTTTCTCTAGTCTCAGTGAGAAGAAGCTTTTTAAAAAATGCATCAGATGTAAGTCATAAGCCAAGTCATGGTGATTCATTAGATTTAAGTAAGATTTCATGGCTATACTAATGAGGGTATTGAGTCAGCAGTTACACAGACAATCTAAACTATGTACAGGGCACTTTATCTGTATGCTTTGACTTTTGTCCTTGTGCTTTAAACTTACGTGATCATGTACACTTGAGTTTATGACACTGTAACACTTCATCTAAAGGAACTTTAAGGAAATTTAAGATTATGTAACTTTTATTTTTCAGTATTAATTAAAGGGGTATTTCACAAAACAATATAAATAAATAAATAAAAAATCTGCAGAACACAAAAGATGTTTTGAAAAATGTCTTGTTTCATTGTATGTCCAAAAACATTTTCCAAAATATCTTTTGTGTTCGTAGTTTGAATGAAAAGTGCGTGCATAATTTCATTTTTGCGGGAAATGGATGTAATATAATTGTTAACATTTGATGGCAAAGTAAACTCCCAGGTTAAAACATGGAATAAGCCGCCTGGAGAGAAACGACACCACGACCAGAAGCATTTTATTTTATTGTAAACTTGACAGTTCACTAAATGAGTGGTTAAACAAGCGCAGGGTTGCGAGCGCTCATCCTGGCTTCAGGTCAAAGGCCATTTGGCTTGCCTCGCTCCGGCTGTTGAACTAAGTTTCCATTTAAAGCACTGCTTTCCACTCCAGATCTTTTGAATAATACTTTGGGAGTTCCGGCAGATTGATACTTTGGATTATTGAGCTCATAGACATTGAATTTGTGAAATTCATCTTGAGGTTTGAAGAAGAATCCAGCAAATCCGTTGAATGCATCTGCAATCACTGAAGTCACCACAGGCAAGTGCAACTGCCATTGTTATGGCTTTGGATCTGCCATATCTGTAAAGGAATTATAGAGGAAATATATCTGTGGAAAGACAATTAAACAATGATTTCAGGCAATATTTTGCTTCCCCTGAAGAGAACTAAACCCGTAGCAGTATTTCTGCGCTTTGAGTTCTGCAATCATTAACTACTGATGCATTCCAGAGTGTTTTGCCATTGTGTTCTCAGGCAAAACTACAATAATGCATAAGGATCTACACTGCACACTGGTTTTGAAATGTTTGAACATCTTTATAATGGTCTGAGAGACCCCTCGAATGGGAAATATTAGTAAAACATTGTTCTGTTGCTTTCAGTTAAGTAAAAGTTGTAGACAGTATTTGAAGAGATGCATAAAAAATAATAATTGCTTTTAGGAACCAATTACATTCAAATTAGATTGTGGTTCATCCTTGGACACTCCATTATGGTTAATGGGACAAACAGTTCCAGTCATGGACTGAGTGATGTTGAGCGAGTGTTGGTACCCATATTTGACAGCTTCATCCTGGTAACTGGGGTGGTGGGACACATCCTGGTTCTTATCGTCATCTGTCGTACGATACAGCGAGGACATGGACAGGACAGTGGAGGAAGGACAGGAGGACAGATGTTCTGTGTGGCAGATCTTCTCCTTCTTTCATGTCTTCCATATCACACAGTTGCCATTGCAACCCGTCACTGGCCGTTTGGAAGCTTCATGTGCAAGTCTGTGAGCTTCCTGGGTGCGATGTGTACAGCTGCGAGTGCCTTTACGCTGGCCTCTTTGGCTTTTGCGCGGTACATCATTGTGCTCCATCAATCAAAAGCGTATCAATGGCGTAGAGAGGGACGTTCAAAAGTAGTTGCGGGTGTACTGTGGATACCAGCAGTCGTCTTGGCATTGCCTCAGTTTGCTTGGAGTATGCTGATTTCAGGCCTGGACAACCATGAAGCCCATGAGGACCTGGCATGTTTCAATTTCCTGTCTGACAAAGGCCAGTTGGCATACGGAATGCCACTTCCTATTTGCGTTTGCATTTCCACATGGGTTCGTTGTAATAGCCAATGCCAGGATATACCATTTCCTCAAAATCACTAGACGGGGCCGCACAACTCGGACTGACCGTTTGGAGCACTACCATGTGCATGTGACTCAGACGTCTGCTCTGTTAGTGCTGGCGTTTGCATTGTGTTGGCTGCCTTCCTATGGCTTGATGTTTGCCCAAATAACAATAAGTGGATTAAAGCTGGTCTTGGTAAGGTTTGTCCCTCCTGGGTATTTAAGTTGAATATCAGTGAGGAGAGATCTGCTCATCATAGAAGCCCTAAAAATCAAACAGACTTTAAATGCGCTCAAACAAAGTTCAGCATTGAGGATGACGTCACAGCTGATTGTCTGTAGTTCACCTGCAGCTGTAGATCAGCGTCCGAATCTTCATAAATCCTGCGAGCAACTCCACCATTTTCCAGTGACATCTTTGTCAGGAAGTCAAAGTTTACATCATATCCAAAGCCAAGACAATAGAGGGGAAACTTTGTCCCAATGGCCTCTTTCACATTGGCCATTATCTTCTCTGTTGTTTTCACCTGTTTAAAAATCATAATTTGATGTTGAGTTATTTGAGTGATCAGCAATAGACACATTAGGCAGTTTCATATCTTTTGTTGTCTTATTGACAACAGTTAGTAGCTCATATTTGTGAGTTAGTAGCTCATATTTGCTGAGGCGGCGCTTTAGCAGTTCCTCGTAGGTCAACTCAAAAGTCACTTTACTAAAAGCAGCCACCGTTACTGAAGTTTTAAAGTCCTCTAAAGTCCTTCCAACAGATCTGAAATAGAAATAAATCCCTGCATATTACTAAACATGCTATAAATACATATTTTATGGACCTAATTTGAATAAATTCCAGTACTTGACCAGTCCAGCACTTTGTCCTCGAGATACTGCTTGATTGTATTGCTGCTGTGCTTCTTCTTTTCCCTTCACAACTCCACCATATGTTTTCCCCTCTATAACCCTATGGAGAAATGAAAAGACTAAAAAGACTTAAATGCATACATACCAGTTGTCACGCTATATCTTCCAATTATATGTCTTAGTAAGATGATATTCAAATGCTTAGTTTTATGATCAAAGTCCTGTAGTTTTAATTGTGGGGAAAATATATAATGCAATGCAATACAATGATGATTGTGAGATGAACAAATAAACATCCCTCAAAAGCCTGCTGTATTTGATACTATGTACATTTTAACATGATTTTCTTATAAATGATGTATAGATAATCAAGCAAACCTAAGTAAACTTTGCCTCTATCTGATTTTGTACCTTAAACACATTGACTGATTATATGTTAATTGACCCTCACCTTCTTCACAGGATCAGAAGTGGCTGAGATGAGAAAAACACCCAAAAGAATCAGCCGGAGAGCTGCTCGATCCATCATGACCTGCACAGGAAACTGACCTCCAAACACTGCCACACTGCCATTAAACTCTAGTCCACATCATGCTATTGGCTATTATTGACCAGATGAAGAAAGCTCCCCCTTTATTTGTTATCTTGAACCTCACATAAGAGCAGAATTTGGATGTGCGTTCAACATTAGTGTGCACTTAAAGGTCCCATTAATGTGAAGGCTACAATGGACATAACTGCCCTGATTCTCTGTGGTTTATTGTCATAGTTTTACTCTCAGTGATAAGGTAAGAAAACATAAAAAAGTAGAATAAGAAGTATATGAAGCACTTAGTGTATACACTGTGTTTGTTTTCAAACTTTTATGAGGATAGATAATGTTAAGCTTGTATATTTGTGGGTTCTTACTTCTATCAGCATTTGATCAGTTTCTATTAACCGTTTCCCAGTTTCAGAATTCAGAAGTATTTTGAATGTTCCCACAATAAAATACATGGGCAAAAGCATTTTGTTTAATGTTTATTATGTTGAATATTTTTTTGCTTTTAAATTTCAAGAATTCCACAATAGCATATTTTGGAAAAACTACTTTTTTCAACTTCACTTTTGAACGGATTGTCATCTGAGAGGTTGTCGAGACGAAATACATAACAAGGTACATAGGCTACATACATACATAACTCTACTAATTCTGTATTTTTATTTTTCTGACATGTTGGTGTTATATCTTTCACTTGGATATCCATACATCGTTTATTAGAAAAATCATGTTAAAATGTGAATATCAAATAAGATACACCAAGTTTTTTTGCTCATCTCTCAGAAGTCATTATGTTGCATTGCATTATGTTTTGAAACTACAGAGCTTTTATCATGAAAACTTAGCATTAAAATATCAGCTTAGTAAGACATATTATTAGGACATATAGAGTGACAACTGATATTTATATGCATTTTTATGCAAGTTGTCTGTTATAAAGATCTCACTGATTTACATTAAACTATCATAATTTTATCTGACTTTTTGGCCAATATCAGCAACTGTAAAAAATTGCATATTTTTGCTCCGTTTGGGCCTCAAAAAATTTAGTTTTTTCCCCCCTTTGAGTATCAGCTCTATATTCTCCTATATCATACTGTATATGAGCCATACAAGCCTTATGTATCAAATATGATACTCAACAAAAAACACATATGCAAACTCTTTCTTTTTCTTAAAAATATTTAAAGGTTTAATAAACTGTTTCATTTGGGGGAACAAAATACAAATGTCAAGCTTTACGGGGTTTCCACTGATTATTCTTGGACTGTATCATAATGCTGTCTGCAGGGGGCGCTTTGTGACTTTACTGTTAAAAAGCAATTTGAGTTTAAATATATTTTTGTAGTAAAAATGTAATCCATCTGTTACAATTTTTATGCTCTTGCTCTAAATGTTAAGATGTAGAGTTATGGTAGCTGAATAGAGTTGATTTTTTAAAAAAGAAAGAAAGAAAGAAAACCTCTGCCTATAACAAAAAAACATCACTTACACAAAAGAGGAAATAAAAAGAGCATTTTTTTTCAAACTTTCATGATTTCACACAACAACACATAAACCATATATTATAGTCCTTTAAAGGCACCATTGTTATGTTAAAAGCATCAAATGAGCTCTTTGAATGAGACAAAAGCATTTACTGAATGTGACTGGGCAGGTCTGAGAAATGCCTCTACCTTTTTTCCAAAGTAGAGCTAAAGAAGTGAAAGAATGCTAACCAACTTGTTTATTCAGATTTCTTTTTGGGCTTGTTCAAGAAAGACTCAGCTAGCCATAAGACATTTCTAGAACAAGCACACTTGAATATACATGTACTTTATTTAATGTCCACCAAATGTTCAACAACAACAACCTACTTTTATTGGTGTAATCAAATACAGTCAGGTTGACTCAGTCAAATTAAATGATGTAATTAGACTTCAATAATAATAGCCTTATGGTTTTCTGGAAAAGCAGAGTACTTTCAAGTTGTTTTGTCTTCAAGCAGGACATTATAGTGAAAAAAAGTATACATTATGCTAGTAAATATTTTATATATTTATATTTGGGACTCGATTTTTGTACAAAAAAAATTTCAAAGTTATATTTCAGTCTTGTTCACATTTAATTCAATGTGTTACTTGCCATTTCTTTGTAATTATTTGTGAAATTTACTAGCAATTTCTAAGTGAAAATGTTTTCACCACTTTTTTTTTTGCAAGTAGTTTCCATTTAATAGTGGGCATGTGGCCACACTAGGAAGTTGCAATTAAGCAGCCTATTTGGATTTTAGCTAGTTGTTATCTTAAGTTGACATACAACACTGAAAACATTGCAGATTATGCACTTGCCAACTGAACAGTGCTCTTGGTCCGTGGGAACAACTAGCCCCAGTCTCCCCTATATGCATTCAGCTTCAGTGGTGGGTGTTTTTAGGGTGTTTCTATTGATAACAATCCTTGCTTAGCAAACCTTGGGCCTTATTATTTCTGAAAGAAGCATCTGGATGATCTCTGTTACTCCCTGTTTTGGGTGGTTTCTGTCAGTTATTAAACAGCAACTCTTAATTCCAGGTGAATTATTATAACCAGTTGCCATGATACATGAAACAGAGCTGCTAAACAAATTCACTCGGTTGCAGTGAATGATCCAGACAGGGAACTTTGCACCTGGAAGTTTCCTGGTTACAGTTTTATGAAGCTGCAAATAACCAAGATCATATTCTCATTCATTACAGCAGCTCTGTTAATTATGAGAACACAAACATTGTTTTACTACTGAGGTTTTCTCCCACAAAGCCAACTGGTGCTTGCTTGCTTGTGTGTGTGTGTGTGTGTGTGTTGTGTGTGTGTGTGTGTGTGTGTGTGTGTTTTGACTGTCAGGCTGGGATGCGAGGGCCTCTCATACACTCAAAATTCACTCACACGCTCTTTCATTTAGTGAATGTGTGCCAAAAGCAACAAAGTCATAGGAGACTTTACTTTGCAGTGCTTCAAAAACACCTTCTCATTAAGACCACCGGGCAGTAAGTAACATTTTGTGTTAAAGCTAAAGTAATTTTTTGTTTGTGAGCATATATATATATAATTTGTATTACCGTAAGAAACCAATATTATCCTAGAATCAATGTCTATTTTGAAATTCAATAATGTAATATAATTATAAAGAGGCCTTGAAAGTATTTAAAGAGTAGTCTCAGTTAAAAATAAATGAGGGTCAATGACAAATAAGGATAGATTTAATGTCTAATTTTAAGTTGTATTACTATCAAGTAACAAGTACTAAACCAGTTAACAAAAACGTGTTCTTGTGGAGCATTCAAGTCCTCCTGGGAAGTTCGTATTTACGAGTTAACAAATCGTAATTACGACGTCAGGTGCGTTCAAGTCACATTGGTCAGAACAATATGGCGATCTAACATTTCTACATAAAATTCAACGATTTTTTAAAACTCTACATCTACAAAATGATGAATAATGAATGTGCATCATTGTGTTTTTTTTTTGGGGGCGTTTTTCTGTTTTTCTATCCATTATGAAGGTGGATTAACCGAATCAGTAGATATCGATTGTAATTATACAATATATAATTTTGTATATAGGCCTATATTTTTATTGTACATGACCAAAAAAAAAAAAATTTTATTTCAACAAATTTACCGTAAATACAGATGCTGCATATCTGTAGCCTTTGGCTGCATCCATTGTATCCGACATGTTTTCTCACTGACACTCCCCCAACTTGGAAACTCGGGGTTTAAAGGGGTCATATGAGGCTTTTTTAAAGATCATTATTTGGTGTATTTGGTGTAACAGAATATGTTGACATGCTTTAATGTTCAAAAAACACATTATTTTTTTTCACAGTACGGTACATTATTGTAGCCCTCTATCATGTCTATGTCTATGATGGCCCTCGGCACACGCCTCTCTCCACCACGTCGTTTTCTACAAGTCCCTCCTTCCTGGACGGGAGCCGGCAGTCTGCGCTGATTGCCCACGAACCCAGTTCAATTTTGATTGGCGAACAACCGCAAGCCTCGACGGAAATGTAACGCCCCTTAATTACCATAATCGCCGGCTTCATCTTTCAAAATAAATGTAAAGACCGGTAAATAATGTCATTATTTTACCATCAGTCAAGCCCGAACGGGGAAAAGTCGCGTGACAGACGACAGTGAGAAGCGGTCCTCGACGCCACACACACACCGCGATGCGCCAAACTCCGCATTGACCATCATAGCAAACTTAAACTAATAACAAAAATTAACTGATCAAAGCGCAGCTTTTCATAGCAAAGTCAGAATTACCTCCTCGCCTAGGTTCACGAAACGGTCGTTCCATAAAATGCATTGCTGTTCTGTTGTAACTCATCTTAAAGATTCCTAAATGCATCTACTTTCGGGAAGGCCAAATAAAGTGCTTTTGCTTTTCGCACTGAAACACACAGCGTCTCCCTTACATGCTGCTTCAACACTAACTGCGGGTACTGAAACCACGCCTTCTTTCTTTGCGTGCACATTTGGGCGGCATTATGCAGATATTCCCACATAGTGAGGTAGATATGTTGGTGCGTGTTAGAACGAGGCATTTTAGGGGGGTGTGGGAGAGTCTTAACTTTGATAAAGAATATCTTTTGGTTTTGAGACTGTTAGTCTTTGCAACTTCAGGGATCGTATCTATCCCAATCCGCGGTGTACAAAAAGCTGTCTTGTCCGCCAAATAGAAAGAACCTTAAAATTGCATCACAGACCCTTTTTAAGGAAAGTCCGAGTTGCCCACGAGGCTAATAATGACGTTGTTCGACTACACGCACATAGAACGTTTGCGAACATCCTTTTTGAAGCGCAGCAGAAAGCATTGAGGAATGTTACATTTTGTATTTTTGCAAGCTTATGGAATTTTACTTTGAGAAGTGTTCTCTATACTTGGAATGGACATGGAGTTACATAGCAATAAATGCGAGCATACTCACTTGCCCTGATATGTCATCGGAAATCCAGCATACCAGCCAGCAGTATTAATTCAAGTACCACCTACTTATCTGGCAATCTTGCATTCGCACAGACACACCTGGCAACTGAACCGGTGACTTCATACCGGGGGGGGGGGGGGGGGAAACAGATCTCCGACTTTTAGGACCAGCATCGCTATTTCGATAAGATAAAGCCAAATAGTTTTGAATCGGGCCGATCAATAAATAATACTGTTTTCTAACTCCTTAACCGTACAACCGGAACATCAATGCTGTGAACTGCGACATTCGTTACCGGACGGTGGCTTTGGACTGTTGTCCTGCGCCGATCCGAACTTGGTCGTCTTGTTCTTTCCTAAAGCTCATGAAACACATAGCGAGGTCAACCTATAGGATTTTGTTCGTAACCAAGTTTCGATGAATCTCTTCTTGGCCAGAGCGAAACTGTTGCGCACTGAAGTTGACGGGTTGGATAGTCCAGCTGCTCTATTGCCACGGATGTGTGTGTGCTCTGGAACGAGTCCCACACACCCGAAACCAATGTCATCTGTCCTCCTGTTTCGAGTATACTTGCTTAACAGGTTGTTTGTTTATTAGGCCTGCTTAGTTTTGTGTTTTTTTTTGTAAGTTGTGATAATTTTTTTAAAAAATATCTATACAGAGGTGACCAGTTGCTCATGAATATTAGTTATTAAATATATACTATAATATATTAAAGTACATACCCTCATTATATGATATTATATTATGTTATTAGTACAAAAACAGCACATTAAACTGAAAACTAAACAAGAATTAAATGAAATTGTTATGCAATATTGTATGCTAGTTGCCTCAAAAGTATTTAGGCTGTCAGTTAACAGATAAACAAGATGTCCTGAGATGATCAAAAATGAAAATCTTATTCAACTGTTTAAAAAACATTACCACGTGTATGTTTATGCCATTTTAAACAAATCAACGAACAAACCAAAATTATTTGATGTTCTATTTCAAGTGGTGGAACTATCAAGTAACTAGTACTAAAATACACATACATTTTTTTTAAAGACTTTGCAAAGCCCACTTTTTTCAGTGTTTTATGTTACATTATTTGTCGTTTTGCTCAATAACATTTAATCAGCTAGTGTTTCAGTGATTTTAGTGGATTTATGAAGTTTATTTAAATTTTTTTTTTTTTTTAAATATTTTAAAGACTGATAATATTTCCAGATTAGTTTTGAAATCCAAATAATAAGTGTATTTAAGGCACTTCTATGTATGGCGATACAAAATTGAGTTTTGAGAATTCATTGAAATTTTGCATAAGTAATGCATGTCAAAAAAAGAAAAGTTAATTCAAATGCTAATACAAAAAATATTTCAAGATACAAGCAAGCAAGATCTGTTGATCTGTTCATAACCTGGAATATGTTTGTGTTTTTAGGCTCTAAACTGCAGTGTGAGAGATACAGAGCCTATCACACCACTTGATGTGATCTGTGGTTCTGTGTATGTGTGTTCTTTGGCTGTAAAGCCAACATTGTGCTGTCAAGGGGAGGACTGCAAACCGTGTTTGTGGATTAGCATCCAGCTGAGTATTATTCCAGATCTCAAAGATGAGAAGGACAGAGATACCGAGAGATCAGAATATGAAGAGGAGAGCAGTGGTGAGTCCTTACAGTAGCACTACATTACAGTTGTTGGCCTAACAATGGTTTATGTTAACACTAACCTTTCTAATTTCAGGGGACTGGGATTCAGGATGTGTTTCCATACCAGATGACACATCAGAAAGTCAAAGTGTAAGTGTTTTGTTCATTCATAAAAAAATATTTTTAAAAGTTCAAATTTCATCTGTAACATCTTACTCTTTTTAACAGAAAGAATACTCTCTCTGTGAAGACCAGCTAGATCAAGGTAGACCAAGTGAACTTAAAAACTCCAAATATTTCTTAGCTCTTCCTTTGTTTATTAGTGCTAATGGACTTAAGCAAATTGATTTTCTCAAACTGTATTTGCTTTTGCTGAAAGACAGCAGTGGATTCTCCATTATTGAGTACGTTTACAATGGACAACAATACTCCGATTAAGACAATACTCTGATTAAGAATCGACCATGTAAACAGAGATTTCTGATTACCTTAATCCGGCTAAAGTCATAATCGAAGTAAACAGAAATTGAATTAAGACATGTGGAGTATTCTTATTTTAGTCGCATTACTGAAGTGCATATACGCTGTTAACCACCATTAATCACGTTCTTACCGGTCGTGTAGACTTTTTCGTCCTGCATTTTGCGCGTATCCACCCGGCAGTGCTCAAAACGTTGACGGCAAATCAAAGAGCTTCAACACCCGCCGTCGTCTGTATGCACGTACAAATAATTAACTGCACTTGAAGCTTTCATAAAATTAAAAGTGAAACACCCAACACTGTACATAGGGGACGTCGGATGGCGTCACGCGGGGACGTAATGACGTGTGCCATTAATCGAACTATGTACTATAACATTTAAAACAGGAACATGAAATATTCTAAAAGCAACTCATGTAAACACCTTAATCATAATATTGGCCTATTTAGAATAAAGTGAATAATTATATTACTGATGTCCATGTAAATGTAGTCAGTGTCTGTCATGAAATGCACTGTTAAAGCTCACCTCTTTGTCTTCTCTTCATGTAGCTACTATTACAATATGCTACCAACCAGCAGAAGGGCAGCAAGAGTGGTGCAAGAGAGTAGACTTCACAGTGACTTCTGCTGCAAGTCGTAAACTTCTCATTGTGAGTGTCACCCGTCTTCTATTTTTACCTGGAGAAGATTGTATTCCCCCCAACAAAATTAGCCCAAATTATTCTCAAATAGTGCTTTTTGCTCAAAAGCTGAGGTTCATAAGTTCAGATCAATGAGGCCTATGATCAGTCGGTTCCAAAAAGAAATAAAAAAAAACCTGTGCTATTTGAAAGAAAACGAGTTGATAAAAGATTGAGTCCAAGATTTGGTGATAATGCAGAATAATGAGAGATTTATGAGCTTTTATTAAAAGGCAGGTAATTTTAGACCAGGAACAAGAAGTTAGATAAATGGACTTTCCTGTCATAAATAAGACCTCTGTGGGCTGATCTGTAAGGCTGGATTGGATATACTGTACATAAAAATAAAAAAAAATTAAATATGAGCAACATGACCAACTTACTTATTTGTACCAGTAATGACAGTGTAATATTTGAACCTTTAAAATGTATATTTAATTAAAATATTTCTAGAAGATCTGGCAAGTTAAAATGGCCAGGCATGTTATACATAAAAGTAAACAGTGAACAAATGCAGAATTTCCAGAAGATCCTGACTGAAGCAACAGTGAAGAAAGTCTTTGTAAGTGTGCATGAAATTGGTGACTTGATTGTTATCTCCGTGTTTATCTTTGTGTGGTGCAGCTGACGCTGGTGGAGTATAAAAATGTTGCCTTTGGCAGAACAATGCAGATTACTGTTGGATCATTCGCCAAGTCACCTGAAGTTGAAATTAATGAATTCCCTACATTAAAAACAGGTAGCCATTATGTTTTACTTACTGTCAATACATATATACAACAACATGAGTTTGCCATACTTACTAGTATTTAAAGGGGTATGTTTCTAACATGCGTTAATTCAATTTAAAGTTGTTACTGCAAAACTCTATTTTATTGATTTATGTTATTTTTATTGAAAACTTTTGTCTTGTTGCATCTAAATGTTATTCTAAGAATCAAAAATGTATATTTAAATATTTAAAATAAATAAATATATATATAAAAAATGCTAAATAAAATTCACATCTGGGTAACCATTAATTATTTCTTTCTTTCTTTTTTTTGGCAGTGTGTTCCTTACCAGACCTAAAAGACATAAAGCAGTGTAAAGGTATATGTTGATTGTATTTTAACATTTTTCTCATTTTAATCTATTTTTTTTTTAAAAAGGCTTTCTTCATTTAATCCCGTACAAAAACGTATTTCCTAAAGTGCTAAAATGGACCTTTAGGAATAGTAAAACATAAGTTCCTCAATGGTTCTTCACAGTACATTTGGTTTAGCAACTTTTCCTGCTGTAAAAAAACAATGTGTAAGGTATTTGAGTTGAGTTGACTTACAGTGCACAGCATAAATGAGTACACCCCCTCTGAATAAATAAAAGATATGTCACTAATATTTCATGGAAAGATGGCCATTGAAAACAGATTAAACAGAGACTACTTAATGAAAACAACAAAATATATCCATATTTCTGGAAGATAAGTAATAAGACAATTTTGTTTAAATGAGATTGCAGAATGAGTACACCAGATTTCATTCAGAAAGTGTAATATTCTAGAACTTAATATGTCCTCAATAACTCTTAAGTACACTGCTCTGACACTTCTTGGCACTGAGTGTACAAGTTCATGACACATTTTCACATCTGCGCTGTTTAACTCCTGGAGGACAACCTCCTTAAATCCTCTGGTCTTTAATGGGGAGTGTTGCTCAGCTCGTCTCTACAGAATCTCTCACAGCAGCTCAAGAGCGTTAAGATTGAGTGAAATACATGTCCATTGAAGGATTTTCACCTTGGGAGAATGAATATATTCATTGTCATGCTGAAAAAAATGCCCAATAATGCAGGGAATGAGGGGAGGGTAGCATCTTCTGTTTCAAGTTTTTTTATCACATCACACAGTAGTGTGTGAATTCATGCCAGCATTGATAAAGCACAACTCCCTCACACCTTCAGCACTCATACATCCCTATATAAAAGCTTTACTACCACTGAACGTCACTGCGAGTACCAAGCACGTCTCACTGTACTCCTCCTCAAGCAAAACCAGAACATTTTGGATGCTTTTGGATCCGAAATGATTGACTTGGTCTCTTGAGACCAGAGTATGGATTCCCAGAAGTCTCTATTTTGTAAATATGGGCCCTGGAAGAGGTTAAGTGAGTTTATTGTGCTTTGGCTACAGTAGGTAATTCTAGTGGTGACAACAACCATGCATGTCACTTCTGAAGGCTGCGTCATACTCTGTGAGATAAAGTGTCACTCTTTTCATAGCTTTTGCCGGCTCTGAGACACTTGAATGTTATTTCTCCTGCTCTTTTCTAGCAAAAATTCACTCATCACTAAATGAAAACTTAAAGTGAAGACCTGATTATTTCAGGAGCCTTATCACAAGTCCATTGTTTTCGAATGTTGGTGCTACTTCTGCTATATTTTCACACTTAAAAACAATAATTTTGCTAATTCCCTTTACCATTGGTCCTCTTTTATGCTAAAATAAGGCACCTGGCACTTCTCTCTCAAGTGGTTCCACTGCTGCCAGCATTAAGTCTGAGTCTGATTCAGTGGGCTATATAACACATTTAATTGTCAGGAAATTACTTGTCTTTAAAAGTTTTAGTTCAATATACTTACCTGTTGATCAAAAATAGCCTTAAACCTATACACTTTTTTTTTTATTTAGTAACTTTCAGGAGGGTGTACTCATTTTTGCAACACAAAATTTTATCACTTTGATAAGAAAATCTTTTTGCTGAATAATTTTGGCATTCTTCTATGGTTATTGATCAAGCAGGCTTGTTGGAACATTACATCAAAGAACCCTAACATGTCTTCTAAGTAAAGAGTAATTGCTGAATTTGTTAAGTTTTAGAGGGGGTGTACTCATTTATGCTGTGCACTGTATATGCTGCTTTATTGAAAAAGAGCCCTGAAAGATAAATTACTGGTTACATGATAGGTTCTTTGGATCAGACATTTGGTTTCTGGGTTTAACTAGATGCTTTTCTAAAGAGAAATAAGAGAATAAGACCTTTTGTAAAAAAAACTATTTGACATCAGACTCCCTTATTTGTAGAGTGAGACCATAGTGGATGAGCACATTTCATTTTACACTCCATGTTTCCTATTTTCATTTTTAGGTCCCAGGATCTTCATTAAAAGTGAGAAGAGAGTGGTTAAGGTGCTATTAGCCGATGAGGATGAAAGAGCTTCTGAAGGCCTGTCGCTGTGTGTGAAACGTGGAAGAGAAGGGAGATGCTCGGTCAGTGAACTCACACTTTACTTGTGTCCATATAACACACAGCCTGAGGGCTCATTACAGACAAACAGTAGACTGTACAAACCAGTTTGTGTTTTTCATCAGCTGCCTTTTCTTGGTAACTTACCATACCTTTTCTTCTCTCAGCTTATGCCAAATAACATCATTCCACTGGAGTCAATCACATACTGCATGTGTTTGCAGGTACTGTGCTTTTCAAACATGCACACATTTAAAACAATGTCTGCTAAAATATATTTCTACATTATTTTAATTTGCCCTGTTTGTGTGCATATGCTTCAGGCATGGAAAAATGATTCAGTTCGTTCGGAAATCTGTCCCTTTGAACAAAATAAAACAGGTAAAACCACAATAATATTCAGAGACCCCATGACTTTTCCAGTTGTTTGTGATTTACTGGATAAGAATCGTATGAAATTATATATGTATTTTTAAATATTATGTTTTAAAGTAATATTTTTCATATTTTTTTATTTCTACCCTATAAAATAACTAGAAAATGTATATTCATTATAATATTTCATTTATTTACATGAAAATTGGTTTATTTTAATACTTGTTTTGTGTCCGATTTTAAATCATTTTTTAAAAATAATCTAGTGCCTCCTAATGGGTCCCCTAGTGGCTCTTTGGTTGAGAACCACTGATCTAAGATCTACACTTTTCTTAAAAATAAAAGTTAGCATTAGTGCCTTGGATAGGAGGATGTTCAACACCATCTTGATCTATTTTGTCTTCCCACAATTTAAATTTTTTTTTTCCACTGGCAGAATTTAATGCCAATGTCCTGAGCAACATGTCAGTGTCTTTAGCCCACATCAAAACAAATGATGGTGAGCCGGTGCTAAGCTGGAATTTAACAGCGCCCTGCAGGATAAGAGCCGAATCGTGGCCGTGTCAGCTCGAGGCAGATGGAAAATGCACAGAAGTTGAAGGATTCAGACAGAAATGCTGTAATGATTGGACAGAAAACAGCACAGTACTATGGGTAAATATACATTTCGGGTATATGTATTTTCTGTGTAGACCTTAGAATAGACAGAATATTTAATTTGACACTAATGGAATGAGGTTGTGAGGAATTAGAATTACTGCAACAGTGGGATATAAAACATTTAACACCACACTGAAATCTAGGATTTTTTCATTGAAACCCGGAAATAAATGCTTTTAGAATTTTTAGAAACAAAGTATGGAAGCCCGTTTCCACCACAGGATAAATAAATAAATACATACCTGTAATTCTGTTTTTTTTATCTCACAATTGCAAGTTAATATCTCACATTTCTGACTTTTCTCTTAGAATTCTAACTTTATAAAAAAAAAAAAAAAGTTGGAATTGTGAGAAAAATAAAATTGCAGTGACCTTTTAAGTGTTTTTCATTCCGTGGTGAAAACGGGCTTCCATATCAAAAAGACATTTTGACGTGAACTAAATATTTAAAGCAAGAAAAGTTACGTTTAATCATTAAAGCAAAAGTGCAACATAACAATACAAGAGTTTCTGGTGTTATTTAATTTTTAATCAAACTTTTTAGTAATAATACATTAGTAATGACAATTTAGTGTAATTTAAATTCGAAAGAATGCAAAATAGAAGCATTTTCACTAGTGATCTCCCTTTCACTAGTAATTTTTGGACTTTTGAAACGGGATGATTGACTCCCAGGTCCACAACAAACTAAATGTTAAATGGACCCTTGTTTGCTTTCATTTTAATTTACGTGAAATTAAATACGCCATCTACTCCGACTGAGGTCAAAGCTAATAATTGTTTTTCCAGTTGGTTAAAAAGCAGTTTGCTTTAATGATATTTGCTCTCTGCAGGCATCCGGGAAATTTGTGAATATCAGGTCTCAGAATCACCAGCAGCTCTGCGTGATGGTATGATACCATCTGCCTTTTTGATTTCTTCCTTTCAGCATTCATCATCGTCATTTAGTGCAAACAGACAATGAACATGGTAAACATTCATATTTGTCTTTGTCTGCAGCTTAAAGTGGATGGAAAGATTGTGCGGTACTGTCAACACCCCTGTAAGTGTGTGATGAGAAAAACCCATCTCATTTATATCCTGGTTAAAGCTGCCATTCATTGTCATTTGATCACACTGATATTCGATATACTAAAACTAACATTTACTATACTGGATTAATTATGGCAGATGTTATCAGTTATCAGTTTCATTGTTGTTTTAGTGGAGCGACAGTACTGGAGCCTTCTTGTTCTTCTGCCGCTGATCCTTCTTTGTCTGACTGCTTTTGGAGTACTTCTTCTTGTGAACAAACTCAAATGTAAGTCTTTGCTATCTACGGCATTTCTTTGTTTATATGGTAAGATGTTTTCTTCTCAGCAGCAAAGAAATTACAACACAATGTATGAGATGACTTATATTCCCAACTAAAATCCCCATTATTATTATTATTATTATTCCGTTTAATAACACACTGTATATATTTTAATTATTTAGCAAAGACACATTAAATTATATTAGATTTAATATTGGATTAAATATCAAATCAATCCGAGTCTTTAACCATCTTCAAGAAACGACTAAAAACACATCTGTTCCACCTTTATTTCACCCTCTAACTGTAGCACTTTCTATTCTATTTTAATTCTACTTTATCTATATTTATCTTCTTTTTTTATTTTTATTTAAAAAAACAAAAAACAAACAAACACTAGCTTTCTTTTTTTTCTATTCTATCTACGTGTTTTTCTTTGTGTGTGTGTGTATATGTGTGTGGGTGTGTATAATATGATGTATATATATATAGATATCACCTTGCACGGTACTGTGTAGGCTATCCGAAGACGTTTCTTGCACTATTGGTTGCGCTCTTTTGTAGTTTTGACTGCTTTTCTTGTCTCATTTCTAAGTTGCTTTGGATAAAAGTGTCTACCAAATGCATAAATGTAAATGTAGTTAATATGCATTATATATAATTTAGTATTATCTTGTAATATTAATAGATTAATATTACTTGAAGATCATCGATATTTATTTTATTTTGCCATTATTTTGGAATCCATAACAATGCTAGAGATGATAACTACTCATGCTATCAAAGTACAACTGAACAGTCTTTTTGTTATTATTTTATATGATTTAAGATGGTGAAAGAGAGAGAGTTGAGGGTTTTTGTTGAGATTTTTGAAACGTTGACCACAGTCTTTTTGCATGTCTCTGCTCTCAATGGCTCTATTCATGTGTGTCTGTGAATAGCACATATTTTTGTGGTGATCTGTGTAGAACACATTTATTCCATCTCAGCATGTTCTTTGTCTTTTTCAACTCCTTCTTTTTCATTTTATGTTCTTTCACCCATCTTACTCTTGTCTATGTCTTATACTCTTTTTAGTGCCTTTAAAGGAAAGGAAATTTACTCGCTCTCAGGCCATCCAATATGGAAAATAATATATTTCGTAATTTGAACAGATTTGGAGAAATGTAGCATAACATCACTTTCTCACCAATGGATGCTCTGCAGTGAATGGGTGCCGTCAAAATGAGAGTCCAAACAGCTGATAAAAACATCACAATAATCCACAAGTAATCTACATGTCTCCAGTCCATCAATTAACATCTTGTGAATTACTTCTGGCCAAAATATGAGTTCATAATCCTAAGACGCTCCTCCCATTGGACAAGTCCAGCCGGTTCCTCTCACATCAAAATCCACCCACATATATGTTTAGAACTGTTTTTGCTTACGGGCATATTCACTCTGATTCGATGAAGGACTAAAGCAATATTATGGATAAAGGACTTGAATTTTAGATGGAAGCAATGGTTTGAAGTAAAAAAACAAATATTCTTAATGAAACAAATGAATTCACTTAAATGATGGAGTCGTTTCTTACAAACATGCAGCTTTTCGCTTCACAAGATGTTAATTGATGGACTGGACTCATTTGGATTACGTGTGGATTATTGTGATGTTTTTATCAGCTGTTTGGACTCTCATTCTGACGGCACCCATTCACTGCACTGGAGCAAGTGATTTAATGCTAAATTTCTCCAAATCTGTTCCCATGAAGAAACAAACTCATCTACATCTTGGACGGTCTGATAGTCAGTACATTTTCAACACATTTTTATTTTTGGGTAAACTATTCCTTGAAGTATTATAGAAAGTCCTTCTCACTTGAGTTTTACAAATCGTATGTCCCCTCTCACAGGGTCGCTTAGCGAATGGGACAGAATGTGTCATTCTCAAGGGATTCAAGGTGTTTATTTACAGTCATTTGTGTGTCTTATTATTAAGAAGACTAATTAATTAATTGACCTTATGATAATCTCATACATGATGATCTTCATTTCTCTCTCTAGATATGAGGGGACAGGTTTTGTTGCTCCATTCCTCTGCCACAGACCCACAGTTGGTGTGTAAGCTGGGCCAGTTGCTCTCTGAGCTGGGTTTCAGAGTATTTCTCGACCTGTGGAACCAAACAGAGCTCGGTTCTTGCGGCCCAGCAGCGTGGCTCCACTCTAAGCTCGATCACATCCAGAAACATGGAGGGAAAGCCCTTCTGGTGCTTTCTCCATCAACACTGCAGAGAGCCAAGTTGTACTGGAAAATTGCAGTGGAAAGACAAAGCAATCCTGCCACATACTCCTCAGATATGCTGGCTTCGGCATTGGGCTGCATTTTTGCTGACCGTAAGAAGGGCTGCGGTGCTCAGCGGTTTGTCCTTGTGCAGTTAGATTTTGATGAACTTCCCATCAATGAGGAGCATGACATGCCGAAGCTGTTGAGGGGCCTGCTGCTTTATAAACTGCCCTCACAGTCTCAGGGATTACTTATGGAACTGTGTCTGGAGAACCCGACTAATGTGAGCGGGAAGTTGAAGAAGATGTGGTGGATGAGAAAGGCACAGAGGAAGTTGGCCCAAGGAGTGCAGAACATTTTGTCGAGGGTGAGGACCGATTCCATGCTCACACAATCTGATTTACTCAGCTTAGACATGGAAGACACGGAGGAAATAATTGTTCTCAAAAATGAACAGCACTGATGTGTCATTTACTCCCTCATCACACCAGAACATTGTTTAGATTGTCAGTCACAATCTGTCACAATGGACTATGGACAGATTACATGAACAATAAAAATACCAGAAGGTAATACCATGTCCAAAAAAACACGGTGTTACCATGTTTTTATAAGAATGCTTGGAAATGCCAAGGAAGTTTAGGTATGTGCCATCACATCGTGAAGTACCTTTGGAGTACTATGTGAATATGGTATAATATAGACATTATGTTTACAGTACCTGGCCATAATCTCCTGGGAGTGCTTAAGAAGGAAGTCTGCATGTAGGACTTCCAAGTATAAATGAAGAAATGCCACAGTACATATGCTACAGGAAGTAAAGAAACTGAAAACACTAAATATGCAAATTCCCAAAATAATGATAATAATATTCATACCATCTATAGAAATAGATATGCATTTACTCCTATATTTGCATTGGTATTTGGAAGGAAATTAACTCTAACTGTTTTCATCTAATCTTTTAGGGAATGGAAATAATGGCTTTTGGCTAATATCTATACACAAATATGTAAATATTGCTCTATTTATATATTATATATGACTGTAATTATTTTTAAACTGAAAGTTTGTAATATATGATACATTTGAAATGCTCTGGTTGTACTCAAATACAGTTTTACCCTTATGAGTTGTCTGTCATGGTCTGGAATATAGAATAGATATAAATAGGCCTATATTGAAGTGGATAGCCAATTAGAGTCTAAAAAAAGAAGCTCATGAGGGGGCAGCATACAAATCTAGGCTATCACCAGACCCACGCAGATACAAATCACGCTTTTATGATAATCTGGGTGTGTAACGTTGCTCGAGTCCTCAGCTGTGCGCTGCACTGCTTTTGTGCGCCCCTGAACCGAAGAAGGCTAGCAAACACAAAACGTGGCCCCGAAAGTTGACCCTTCTAGTTAGTATAATGAATCAAAATAATAATTATTCTCTCTTTAACTCGTTGTGCATTTAAAAAAAAAAAAAAAAAAAATATATAGAATATTAATATATACCACACGCTAATACAGATAAAATGTGGGTAAATAGCTTAGCAACTCAGTGAGACCACTATGGCGAAGACTTGCTCTTAATATTCATGGACCAGTTTATCACCTTTGAAAGACTGTCATGCTACGTCACCAGGACCTTATTAATGTTCATGAGTCAAGCCTTTAACATCAAACTTTTACCAGTCGATGCTGGAATATCCTAAGCAATATTTATGAAGCACGCCTTCGCCATAGTAGAGTTTGACATGTTTCCGTCGACGGCGCACAGGAGGATCTGTTGGGTGTATGTGATTGCGTCCTGAACCCGAAAAGCAACAACTTGAAAAGAGCTGGTTACTGACAGCCCAGCCATCACCCTCCCGTCTGTGAGTATTTAAAATACTAATACCATGCTGATCTTTTCTAAACATTTGCATTCTGCTTGTTGAGTTTCATTGTGTTACGGTTTAGCATACATTCAGGTTGCATGATAACCCCTCTCTCACCTCCACTAATGTTACCAATATAAAGCAAAATCGTAAACTTTCAACTTTATACGCACACTGCAACTTCAAATTATCATATTCATAATGATCTACTTGGCTTTAGAAGCTTGCATTGAAACCTGGAATTTGAATTGAAAATCTCATAGTAGCCTATTTTTACATAAATACTAATAAAGTAAACAAAATGAATCGATTTAAACTAAAACAGTCTGTCAGTAACCAAGAAGAATGTATAATGTACAGTAATAAAACGTAAGATTAGAACGATTAAAGCCATTTCATTTTAACAGAATTTTAAATAGTATAACTCATAAGCAGCACTAGCAATCAAGCCAAGATCTAAAAATGATTATTCATAAAAGCAGTGGCTTGATTTATGTAACATAAACTAAATAAGTTATTACACCTTAAATATTCTATTAACGCAATTCATTTTTAATATAATATAACATGCATGATATTTTTACTGCTTCAGAAAAATATCACACCTTAAAATTGTTCCTTTTTGTTGGATTTTGAAAATTAACTTTTTTTCCCCCTGAATATAAAGTCATCACATGTCATTCTAACAGTAAGCTTTGTGGAAAGGGGGGATTGAAGCACTCAGCGTTAGTGCGAGAGTAATGTCACCCTCACGGATGTTCTTCATGTCTGCTGTGCTCTGCGTGGCCCTTTTTCATCTAATTTTGGGTCAGAACTGCTCGGAGCACTGTAAAGCATGCGGGGGCCCAGAGAAAGACCAGTGCCTTCAGTGCCACACTGGATTCATCCTACATGACAACCTGTGTGTGGGTGAGTGAGATGAACAGACTGTACGCTTCATTCACCTCATGGTCCATTTCATTCTGAAGTTCACTTCTACACTCTTACGCTGACAGATGTTGATGAATGTGGTACTGATCTGGATCAGTGTCTCGACAACACGTACTGCTTCAACACCCATGGCTCTTATGAATGCAAAGGTCAGTGTGATTTACCCTCAACACACGGATCACCAGAGCAACACATTTTACACTTGCACTTCATTTGTGGTATAATACTGTATACATATTATTTTATTATTTGTCTTTTATCAGGATGTGATAAGGCCTGTGTTGGCTGTATGGGTGGAGGACCTGCCCGCTGTAGGAAATGTGCTGCTGGTTACAGATCATCAGGCATGAGATGCATAGGTGAGTTATTCCAGATAACTAGTCATGTATTGTGTTGTTTTTCAACTTTGTCGTAAACATAGGGTAGTTGTAACCATTTAAAAAAAAAAAAAATTATATGTTCTAGAAATGCTTTGCTTAATGTTCATTATTTCTGAATGTTCTTTGAACCTTTAATTTTTTATTTTATTTAATATGAAAGTATTATTATTTATTATTGATGTGGTTATGTATATGTTAAGGGAATATTCCATTTGATAATTTTAAAAGCATTTTGGAAACGTTAGTTTTGAGTGTTTTCTGAACATTCTGAAACAAGTATTAACATTTAAAAAAACGTTAGATGAATGTCGAGCTAAAATGTTTCAGCACAATACCAGAAATAAAATGTTCCATGAACAATGTATAAATAATGTTTTGGTGCTAATGTTTTGAGAACATTATTCAAAAACCAGATAACTCGTAATTGAACATTCTATTAATATTACTGGAGAAGCGTTTGTTCGTAACTTAGAAGTAACTTTGCCAGATTGTTAGCCAAAGTTCTGAGATTGTGCCTTGTTAGCTGGGTAAATACAGGCTGTAAACAGAAGGAAGTATTTTTAGGTAATTTGAGAACAGATATCTTGAATGTTTTTGTCAGCTGAAAATGTGTCATCTGGGATTGTTGTTGGCTAAATTATGCAAACATTGACCTGACAAACATCAGCATTCTAAATGTAAAAATGAACAGAATTTTAAATAAAG
Source organism: Sinocyclocheilus anophthalmus (assembly GCA_018155175.1). Taxonomy (NCBI): domain Eukaryota; kingdom Metazoa; phylum Chordata; class Actinopteri; order Cypriniformes; family Cyprinidae; genus Sinocyclocheilus; species Sinocyclocheilus anophthalmus. The sequence continues at coordinate 438,842 of JADLZN010001373.1, read as the reverse complement.
TTGAACTTCTAAGTACGTTCTATGTTATTTTACTTTTATAAATCCCATCTTAGACTTTTATGTAACTGAATAACTGTAGAAAAGTTCCTTAATCTTGATTGCCATACTATTTATAGCTGGACTGATTAATTTAAAATATATGATAGTTTTGTTTGGGAATTTGCTGCTGTTGTATCAAGCTACTAAACACACATGAACAGAAAATTAATCTCTTATGTAATGACACAAATGAGATCTTCTGCATGAGATGTTTCCATCTTGTGGCTATAAGAAGCATTTCCACCAAGAATGTTAACAACAATTAAAAAAACTCAAACTAATTCAATTTTTTTCCAATAAATATATTATTTTAAATATTTAGTGTTTTGGAAAAGTGCTTCTATAACTGTAGCTGTTTATCTATCTTATCTCATTTTTTCAATTTGCATTTCATGTATATTTGGTCTGCAGACCAGAAATTACAGCTGTACTTAGTTTCTCCTGCAGATATAGATGAGTGTGCCGAGGAGGTGTTGGCCTGTCCTGGTGTCAATGTGTTCTGTGTGAATACAGAGGGCTCTTTTCTCTGTCAGTGTGCAGTGGGTTACACACGCAAAGGCGACACCTGTGAGAGGAGCCAGACAGCAGGTGAGCTGGAACACATCATTTCACTTTCATTCTCACACATATTAAATAAGAGAGCCTGTGTTCAAGTGTTATTTTTGTATCATTGAGTATTCGTATTTAGATTTTTTTTTTTTTCAGTTTTAGTATTTTTATTGTGGTTTTGTTGTTTGTATTAGTTGTTTTAAAATATATCTATATTTATTTTATTAATTTGATTTCAGTTTTAGTTATTTTAGTTTATCAAGTTAAAATAAGTGAAAGTGGCAAGTAGCTAAATTAAAGTTTAAGTTTTTTAAATATATTTTTATTTGATTAAAGTTTATTACAAGTAATCAAATTTAATTTTCCTCCCAATGTTTGGTTTAGTTAACTATAAAACCCCTTCACGCACCTACGAGTTGAGTCTTGTATTACTCAGGTAAGGTAAGTTCTTGCTTGGCCTTGCATTTCCGTGAACTCTGGCTGCAGCTTTATTGCTCTGAGAGGTGCAAGCCATCTTGCTCCGGACTCCCCTCTATCTTCTCCCTTTGGGGGTGGGGGGATTAAACGGAAAAGTACAAAAATGTAGAAACAGGAACTGAACTTTATGTTTCTTTATGGTCTTTTTTGTAAACAAACATCTAATCAGTCATGAAATTATTTACTCGCGTATATCTATAATCTATATAATATATCTACTGTATATATCACTTATTAAATTATCTAAAGATTTCTAATTAATAATTTTTTTTTTTTCGCAATATTGTGTTAATTACTCTCTTCAAATTCGCAATCCAATTGTGAAGGAATAATTATGCTCTGTAGCTATACACCACTTTTCTAACTCCAAAAAAACTACCATTTTTGAATCCCACACAATAAACCACATATGCATTCACCAAAAACCTTTATTTAGTGTAAAAACAAAAAATATCAATATTAGAGAACAGTAACCACTGTAGCACAAGATTACAACAAAATTACAACTAAAATTTTGGAGGGTTACAGATGTCAGAAATTAGTAGTAATTGTAGAGCCCCTCGCTTTGAATGACTTCAGCACATCTGCAGCCACAGGACATCACTAGTTTCTCACACTCTGCTGGTGTGATCTTGGTCCACTCCTCTTCCACTCTCTTCCATAGTTCAGTAAATGTAGTTGGTTTCTTAGCCATAACTTTGTCAACAATGATTTTCAGTTGAGATTAAATCAGGACTCTGGGCTGGCCATTTCAGTCTCATTATTTCCAGGTTCTTTCGGTGCTTCAAGAAACGCTTCAAAATTCAATCCGTTTTCGCATTAGTTTGTAATCAGCGTGTCTTCTTATTGCAACAGTATATGCATTGCAAATTGCAGGCTGATTGGGAGTTTAAATGCTTGCAGGGAAGTCACTGTTAGCTGATGGAGTTCTTATACATTAGCATTCACTCTCTGACACAATGTTATCTGTAGTAATGGCGGCTTTTTTTCCGACTGCTGGTACGTCTCTTGTCTCGGATATCTTATCCGGTTTTACTACTTTTTTTCTCTGGGTGTTTTCCACCTTGGAGTACACCAGTCCTTCACCTGCTACTCCTTGGTATGTCTTTTTTACGTACCATCCTCATTTATCTTCCGTGCTTCGGAGCGTCCCACAGTGAATCCGGCGTAAACTCTGGCCGCATCGACGTATTGGCCAGAGAATTCGTCACTTACCTTTTGCGTCACGTGAACTTTGCGATCAACTCATCTCGAACCACAAAAGAACCGCTAGATTTAAATCAGCAAAGCCAGCAAAGGATCGAAAGCACGCAACTGTTTTGAACAAGCGCACCATTTTTTTTTAACAACGTTTCAAAGGAACAACGTCCTCTCAGATTTAGCAGATAAGCGGATACCAGCGGAGCTTGATGGGGCGACGGGCGGAATGAAATGTTTTTCTTGGAGTTCCGTGGAGTATAGGGCGGGGGCAGTCACTCTACTTAACACACTTCCTGAATAATCCCCGCCCACTCTAAAGCGGTACTGAACCGCAGTGGAAACGCAAACCGTGCCGAGACGAACCATGCCGTGCCGTACACCGAGCCGTACCGAGCCGAGTCGTCCCCGCAGTGGAAAAAACGCCATAAGAGGCCCAACTCCTCTGCACAAAACAGCCCCCAAACCATGACAACTTTTCCTCACCTTTCACTGACTTCGCTCTTAATGCATTCAGTAGTTCAGGGTCTTTTTTCCCAGTTTGATCCAAATAAAATGTTTCCCATCGACCCAAATAAAATTTTAAAAAAAAATTTTTTTTGCTCTCATCACTAAAGTAACTTCGGACCAGTTCTCCTCTCCCGTGCGCCTACCCTTTCTCCCCCCACTCTATTTCCGTGTCCACACAACATGCTCCTCAGCAAAGTTGAGTTTAGAGGCTTGGTTACTGCAGAGTGCGCTTTCAGTACGACTTCTCTTAAACGTGCCAAGACAGATCCATACCCTGTTCAGCTCTGAACAGGCAAGCATTACCAGCTGCAGTGTTGAACCAATTCCCCATCGAGAGTCTCCGCACTGTGTGGTCTTCTCGTGCATTTGTCTTCCCTGGACGATCACAGTTTTGCCTTTGGGTGGAACTTTAATGAACAGTCAGTCATTGTAAAGCTGATATTCTTGAAGGCACAGCTTTTGGTATGACAATTCTCTTGGCAGTGGTGAAAGGGTCACTCCAATTTGGCTTTCATCTTTGACAACCCGTCCTCTCCTGTTCTCAGGCTTAGTCACCTTAAGAGCTACCTAGGATTTGGTCATATAATAACGACCCTCAACTGAACATTCCTACCCCTAGGTGCCAGATTAACACCAATAACTTGGAGGTATCTGTAATGTTTCTCTAATTTTGATAAAAACAAAAAGTAATTGTACATTTTTGCTCCTAATTTTGATCTCGCACTGGTTGTGGTGTGTGTATATATATATAATATACCTTTTTTTATAAAAAAAAATCATGTTGTTTTTATTTAATTACAATGCCACTGCATTTAAATAGCATAATTGTATCATAATTGTTAAAATATATAAATCACATAATGTAGTGCAAAATGCATTTCTGGATGTTTTTGAATTTACTGATGTCTTCCTGTCTCTCTCCTCAGCTTCTGAAAAAAAGGGTATTTTTGATGACATTCAGGAGGATGAAATTGAGGTTCTGCAGCAGATGTTTTTCGGTGTTGTGCTGTGTGCATTGGCCACATTGGCAGCTAAAGGGGACTTGGTGTTCACCTCCATCTTTATGGGGGCGGTGGCGGCCATGGCTGGATACTGGCTCTCTGATAAGAGCGACCGAGTGATAGATTCCATCTTGAAAGGGAGATAAATGCAAAGGGGCCTGCAAAGCTATTTGCAGTGCTGTTTATGAAGTCAGCTACTTTTCGAGCTGGGCCATTCCTTACACCATGATATGATGGTATGCTCACACAAATGGCTCAAGGAAGCTGCTATAAGCAACATTTTTGTGAGGTATTCAAAAATAAAGCAATAAGCTACAAGAAGCCATCCATTACAGTAATTTTACTTTGCATAAAGGATGTTCTCACAGTAACACATGACCTACAACTGGCTTATTGCTTTTATAAAATGGCAGCAACAGCAATATGTTTCAAGAAGTATAGTAATAAGCATGAGCTTTTCTTTCCCCAAATAGTTTTTGACTAGCAATGTCATAACTTGGTGTATTCTTATTTCACTTATTAGGTGAGTATATTGGGAATCAGTTGTTAATGAATATTAATTTGGGCACTAGTGAGGGCCTTAAAGAATATCCATCTGATGTCATTTTTTATTTTAGTCTTTGTGTTTTTAGTAGCATTCAAATGGTCTATATATGCTATAGAAATTTTTTAGTGAGTGTACATAATGTTTAAAAGTTTGGGGTCGATAAGTTTTTTTAATGTCTCTTCTGCTCATCAAGGCTGCATTTATTTTTATTAAAAATGCAGTAAAAACAGTAATATTGTGGAATATTACAATTAAAAAACTAATATATTGTAAAATGTGATTTATTCCTGTGATGCAAAGCTGAATTTGCAGCATCGTTACTCCAGTCTTCAGTGTCACATGATCGTTCGGAAATCATTCTGTGTTGTTATAACTAATAATTAAATTCAAATAATTAAAACAATTTAAATTAATATTTTTGTGGAAAGGGTGATACAATTTTTCCAAGATTCTTTAATGCATAGAACGAGAGAAAAACAACAACAGCGTTTATTTGTATTTTTTTTTTTTTGTGGTAATCTATACTTTACCTTTGAAATCACTTTAATATACCCTGGCTAAATGTATTTATAAAAAAAAAAAAAAAAGAACTTACCGACCCAAACTTTTGAACAGTTGTGTATGTAATGTAATAGCAATATAAAATGCATTTTTATGAGGCACTGTAAAACACTCGTTGGACTTCAACTAATAAACTTTTATTTGTTTTTAAATGAAACAGAGCATTTCTCAGAAAGAAAGTCACTCTTATTTAATGGATATAAACAAGCCGACTGACACTCAAGAATAGTTGGGGGGGATTACAACACGTACAATAGTAAATATCAGGGAGGTTGAGGACTCAAGAGTAAAGTCCAACAGGGTTTAAAAACATTGAACATGACACAGATTTCACACCGAACACCCCAGTCACGCCTCCCAGGCTCTCGCTCCACTAACTTTCTCCAACACGCACACAGCATTCACACCCTGTAACAATCCTATTTGCATACACAGACACAATCATGCAAGCATATCCCACACTCTTTAGCATCTCAGATATGCACCCCGGAAACATGCAAACGCTTTTATTTTGTTGCACGGGCAATCCACTGGCAGTAGGCGGGAAGATGTGGGTGAGGACACACCATTCTCAAACACATTACACCATAATGATGCCAATGCATCTCATCCGTGACGACTGATGCACCATGGGAAAATGAACCCCACGTTCACACGATCATTCAGCATGCTGACACTCACATTGGACTTGTTTGCACTGCTGTACAGAAAAACAAAATTAAACTAATTTCATGTACAAATTTTACAGTCCCAAACTGACATATTCAAAAAAGCATGAACCATAAAAAACATAACATAAATAAATATCTTAAAAAAGTAAAAACCAAAGTTTTTTTTTTTTTTTTGAACTATACTATTTCTTTTCTGGCATTTGTCACAGTGGTTTGTATCATCCAGATATTTGCATTTTTTGACATCATGAAATAAAAGAAACAATGCAACTGGCACACGACAAATATAAATATAAAGACAAATCTTCATTTTTCGTCTCTTTATTTCGGACCTTTGATCAAACCAGGCCCTTAGACATACGTCATATAGTTTTAAAGACCCAACAGGACTGAAACTTCTTTCTTTCTTACATTATTCATAATTTCTCTAGATCTATTAGACCTTTAGTCTAATATAAGTCTTCACCACAGTCCAGAGTTGGCACATAATGTACATAATCATGCATCACCACATAAGTCAACATTTCTCTTTTTTTCTTTGTTCCATATAATATATCTCATCCCAAGGCAGGAGATTACCCTCCTACTTCAAGTATTTAATAATAAAAGGTCCTGAAGGTGGAGGACTGCAATATGTCTCCGAGAAGGTAAAGTCTGACGTCTTTTTTGTCCTCTTGCTTTGCCTAATAATACAATTATAGACTTGCACAACAGACAGACAGACATAAATATTAGAATATAAGATCAAACACTTTTCTGGTGTTTGAAACTGGTCTCAGAAACATCCAAGACGGAGCAGTATTCACACGGTGGACATATTCTGGATCTGTGTTCATCAACCACAACAGTAAAATGTTCAAGAAAGAAACAGGAGCACAGCGACAATGATGTGTTCACGTCATGACCGAATTACCGTGACGTTTCTGACTTCTAACCTACTCATTGCAACATATTCATAACGACCAAAATCTTAACGTTAAAGCAACTCTATGTACGTTTTTTACCTTGAAATATGAGCTTTAAAATCACTCTTATAGTACACTGTCTTCTAAAGGCGAACGGCTTCTGTTACTTTCTACATCTGTTCTGGGAGTAAGTTTGGTGAGAGGGTGTAGAAATTTTTCGAAAAAGGCAGATTGCTTTTTGGCAGCAACAAATGCATGTGTACAGCTATCAACTGAATTCCACTCACTTAACTGTTAACTTGACTCCAAAGTCACAGAAATACACAAAACTACATGCAGTTGCTTTAAATTAGTTTTAATGTGATTTCATTACAGCCTTAGTTGCACAATGCATTTTCTTTGTTCCTCAGGATTTAAGCATTGGCATAAAAAATGAATCATTTCTGAGCTCAAAGATGCAAACTTCTTAGAAGAGAATCTTTTAACTGTGGTCATTCTGACACTATGTGAACGCAGCTTGTGGATGGTGTTCCAGAACAGAGATAAGTGAGGTTTCTGGACCTAACGTGAAGGCGCCTGAATATCGAGAACGCGAAATGCAACATGGAAGCACGGACAGGTTGTTTTAACAGTCAGATCTTGGCTATATTTTGTGCTTCACTAAAGTCCTAATGTGAACTTCACAACTACAGACACAGCAGTGAAATGACACAAGACAATGCAAAACACAACTGTTAACATATCCCAGTCATCTCAATGTAATCTTCCACTTGAAACTACAGTATGTTGATGTTTCTTAAAGAGATAGTCCACCCCAAAATTAAAATTGTAATTTACTCCTCTTGTCATTCCAAACCTGTATGAGTTTCTTTCTTCTGCTAAACACAAACAAGCAAACAGTTTTGGTTCCCTTTGACTTCCATTATATTTTTGACCACACAATGGAAGTCACTGGGAACCGAAACTGATCCACAGAGGAAAGTCAGTTCTACATGTTTGGAACGAAACGAGGGTGAGTAAATGATGACAGAATTTTCATTTTTGGGTGGACTATCCCTTTAGACGCGGTCACAATGACAGCGCTGAAATCCGCTTCAAGTCACCGAAACCCATTGAAAATTAACTACAATTCGCTTTCAGTATGAACACAGCTTAAAGGGATAGTTCACCTTCAGTTGCTGGTCCCCATTGACTTGGATAGTGTTTTTTTTTTTGCGTTTTGTTTTTCTTTCCCTCTGTCCCGAACCCAACTATGGAAGTCCATGGGTGAGACCGCAACTGAAGGTGACTATCCCTTTAACCACCCTACAAAATGTAAGTTTCACGCATCCCCGCCTTCGCCGCTGCAAAGTTTAACTCCTTACTCTACGATTTTCAGATCTCATTGCTGTTTGATCTTTTTGTGAAGTGCAAAATATTCTATACAACACTTTTTCTAGCTGAAGATCCTGCAAAAGACATTTTTCGTTCTTTTTTTGCATAGACCCCAGTGCCAAGATCTTGTAATGAAGCATTCTGTGAGGCCAACAGCACAATATAACACACAGACACTCAAACACACAAACGAGTAACACGAATAAATCTTTTTCTTTCATTTGAATTTCACACTAGTACCTGCCGTCACAGTAGACCGCTAAGAGGGAATAAGAGTGACACCTTCTGTTATTTAGCTATAAATTTTCTCGTCTATCTATAGTACTAGCTCCGCCGGTACATGGTGGGGCGGTTCGTTAAAGGAGAAGGACATTCCCTTTATGGGACACGCAGGTTTGACTGGCCTTATCAACAGATGTCTTGACAAATTCATCAATGCTACGACCTGCAGCAGTAGCTTGGGAGAACATCTCAATTGTCTTCCGAAAAACTTGCTGCCATGGATGCAGGGAGTGTTGCAGATCAGCTGATGTCCAAAATGACCGTAGCCATGGCTGTCTCCATCTCTTTTGGGCCTGAGCACCAGTTGAAGCACCATTAGAAATGTTCCCTGTTGTAAGGGGTGGAGGTGCATAGGTGCATGAGAGCTTACATGCAGACCAGGCTTGGGGTTTGGAGAGGAGCACGAGCAAAAAGAAAGGGCAAATTCTGGTTAGCATGGTGTATGTTATGTGTGTTATAATCTGTGAGACCAATGAACTCTGCATAGAGTAGACTACCTCTGAGGATCAACTGAGGTAACGCTAAAGACGTTACAGATACTACCTCTATAAGGTCCAATATACACTAAAAAACCAACGATGGAGACTAAATGAGGCACAGACATGCATTTCATACTCAAACCGAAGTACATGTATGTATAGCACATATAATAAAACCTAAAGAATCGAAGGCAGGCAACAGTTGCCCTTTAAGATTTAAACTGCATATGCAGATGTGATCGTAAGAAATGGTTAAAAATGTAATTATTAAGATGGCATTATTTTTTTATTTTTACATGTTACAAAAAGGAACACAAAACAGAGTAAATACCCAGTCTGACATAATCAGGCCTTGACTGGTGCAGGCTGACTTGTTTGCCTCATGGAAGGTGGAGCTAGATGAGAGTGGGTGGGCCAATGTTGAGAAGGGGCGGGGCCAGCTGAGCATGCCTGGTCACAAACACTCTAACCAGAACAAGGACAGCGCAGTGTCTCACGAGGTTACTGAGCTGGAGTCTTCAAGGCAAATGTCTTTAGAAAAAGAACTGCACCAGAAGTCAATCCATACCCTCACGCTCCATATATATGGTAAAATATTTTTTGTCATCTGAAAAACTCCACAAAATGGAATCAACTATCTTTAAGAGAAGTTCTTTAGCATTATATTACACGCAAGTGCAATTGCGAATATAGTAAATGTATTTATGATTATCTCTATTTTATTAATTATATTTATTTCAATTACATTATTAGCAATCTTACTGACCAAAACAGTAGTGTACTGTATGATATGAAATTTGTAAATTAAAAAATAAAGTGGTAGTACTTCTGTTGATAGTATTTACCTGCTCAGGTGTCATCTCCAGCTTTGGCCCTCCCATTCACACTAATGCTCCGCCTCTTTCCTTAATGCATTGAAATAAGCGGGGCCCCATCCAAAATAATGAATCTGACTGTAGGTAAAGACTGGCCAAGTGAATAATGTAGAATTTCATCTGTATGGCATGGCTGTGCTCCTCCTTTAGTGACTGAATTGTCTGAGAACATAATAAGAAAAACAATCATCCACCTACTGTTTGTTAAATCCCGTTTTTCTACAAAATCTAATTTTAAACCAGAAAACTGACATCAGTCATCAAGATCTCACCCCATTAAACAACATCATTGCTTTGGTTTGGAAATAGTTATGCCCAAATTCCTTCTTCATCATCCTTTCAGCCCAAAATACATCCAGATATCCAGAGGTCAGCATGAAATGAGGAGAATTAGATGAGTTAAAGGTATTTAGATTAGGAAATTTTGTGATTGTATTACAGTGAGCAACAGGTAAATTATATAGTAGTCCATTGCCTGCTGAAAAGACCATCCATATATTATAATTTGATTTCAATAAGTGTTGTTACCATTAACTAAAACTATTTAAAATAAAATAAAATGTAAATAATAGAAGAAAAACGTAACCAAAAATAAATGAAAATTAGAAATGTTGCGTTGCAACTACATGAAATACATACAGTAAAATTAACAAATAATGTAATTGTATATAAATAATACAAAAATAACACTTATAATATATACTGCACCAATACTTTAGATCCTTGTAATGTTATTTATTAATTTTACAGATTAATTTTTTAAAAACATATTTATTTAATCTTGCCTACTGTTGAATTTCTCAAATTGTATTTGCATTTTCACATGCAAAAACAATGCCAGTGACATCGCTGACTCTTGACACTATATTTTAATACAAAATGTGATTCATATCATGATGTGGCTGGCCATACTCACTATTTTATGCTGGTTAGTGCAGTTTTTTTTTTTGGTGGATAAAGGCTGACCAAGTTGGTAGTAAAATGTGGCTAATGTGGATTTGCTGACTAAAATTTTTGTGATTAAGCCTGGCAGCCAGGGAATATCCAGCACACCAGCATCCCATAGTGGTAACCAGCATACCAGCACCCAAAACAAAACATACAACTCACTAATCTGGTCTTTTCAACAGGGTCAAAACAGCCAAACATGCATTGGTATTTTTGGTTAACAGCTTGTAAATAACACAGAAAAAAAGGCCTAATATTACCTTGATGATGCTGAATTCAAAAATATCATTAAAGTGCCCCTATTATGCCATTTCCAAAATTGCCTTTCATGCAGTGTGTAATGTAGCTGTATGTGAATGTAAACGATCAGTAAAGTTGTAAACGAGTCGTTAGTAATTCGAATCCCACTTCCGTGACGGCTACACGTCACGGGGTAATACATTTGCATAATGCACGCCTATGTTCTACGTTGGCCGGCTGCGAACAACTGCCCGCCACCCCACACAACACTCTTCTCGACGACTGCTCTCTAATCTCGGGGAGTGTCAACGCATTGATGTTCCCAAAATGCTTGCTGTTGAAAGATGGATCAGTATCCTGTTTATTTGGACCAGCTGCTCCACTGTGAATTCACAACCTTAATTATGACCCTAAATTAAAAGATGTTAATATTTTCTATAAGAGGTTCAAGGAATTTGTTCCGAGCACGCTCTTTATGCCGTATACCAATCACAACAGATTCGAAACGATCGTTTGCGAATCGCTGAAATGATGTTATATTAAATGCTATTTTCTTAAGAAAACGAAAGCGTTTTTTGTGCTTTGCATGCATGTAATCCTATTGGTAGGCGACGCCCCAAAACATAGTAGGAAACCGAAAAATTGTATCATAGGGGCACTTTAAAAAAAATCATGTTTTTTTTCAAAGTGGGTTAGCAGGTTATAATATAGAGCGTTAATGCTGCGGGGTTATTAAAATAAAAGTTGTAATGTCAGCGCGTCTGTGGTGGTGGTTGGGAGGTGGCGGGGGGTTTTTTTCTACAATGACAAAAAGAAGTATTTAAAATGTATCATTTAACTTACAACCTGCAAAGGAGTAGAAATAGTGGAAATCAGGATTAGGCATAAAAAATGTCTTCAGAATCATTCATACATTTGAAAATATGCTGAGAATTGAACAAATAGTAACCTGGCTCAGAGGAAAAATGAGACTCCAGTCGTTTGTGTCGTTTTTCTCTTTGATTAAGTGATAATACAAGAACTCCTTTTGCCTTACAAATTTTCTGTCATAACAGCAGAAGACTCTACAAAATGCAACTCCATTATCTTGTGAAAAAGTTGTGACGTTCTCAGCAAATCATGCACCATTTTTTGGAAGTCGTGCACCCCCAAAATTAGTAATAAGACAAGTATTGACATTTCATGTTATGCGATCTTAGCTATAGAAATACCGTCACAAGTTAGATGACCTTTCGCGGGACGATTTTTTCAGTCCTGCTCCCACAGAAATTATGTCAATCTTGTCCCACGTCGCCGACCGGCAACATTCATGTTTTGTCCCACTCCACCCACAAATGCCTGCATAAAAGTAGTCTATATAGATTTTTTTCAGTACATTCCATGAAATTTCATGAAAGTTCTGTGTCCGCCTCGCCACACACATCCCAAGCAAAAACGCTCATCACATTCCCAAACCACTATTTTTTAACAGAAAAGCAAGCATGGGCTGCTGTTTGCATGGTTTGGCATGGCAGAATGCGCGCAAAGAGCACTCCCTTTATAATCACTAAAAATCTGACATCTCAGTTCATCGCGATCTCACAAAGCTCTGTTATAACACAATGAATAAAAGCACAATGAATCTTTCATAATGTCTACACTTCGTGTGTTAGAATGAGAGGATTCTTGAGCACGCAAATTTCAGCGCTGCACAAAACTCCGGCGTTTTGAGCGGTGAGTAGATTCTAACTTAAACAACTCTGATTGACCATTGCGTTCCAGAAATCAACAGATTCTTCTGGGATTAGCGTGTGATAGATATAAAAACTTCGCCTATCTTGCGCTTGTTATCATGTTTTTATTTTATAGAGTTGTTCTGTTGCTGCTTTTGTGCAATAAATGATATAATTTATTTGATTTTAGATATTTATATTTTGCGGGAGTCCCGCAAATCCTTTTGTTCTCCCGCATCCCGCATACACACGGGTGTCTACCCGCCCGCATAAGGAAGAAAAATAATGCCATATGTCTTCGAAACAAATTTTTCAAAGACATATGGCATTCTGAACATTCAACAAAGACATTCTGAAATTTAACATAGTTGTTTATTTAAGCTGCGAATATTTCAACTCAAAATATTTCACACACATTTTCATAATTAAAAATTCAATAATTCATATTCACCTTCCAGAATTCACTTCCAAAATATTCAATCTGTTTAAGAATACGAAGGCAAATTTCAGTCCATTTTATTTCACTTTCCAAACTCGTTTCCACAAATTCAGTGGTTAAAATTTGGCAGAAAATTTGGCATTGCACATCCGGGAGCTGCAGGAATTGCAGTAGAGCACCGATGCATGATCTCTATCTGCTGTCAGTCGCTCACCAGCAGGTGGTGCAAGTTGCTGTTGATGAAGACCAAAGCAACAGGTGGATTGAGTCATTCATTCACAAAAACTGATCTGCAGAAATGGAGCAAGCGCTGAGTAGAAATTTTGATTATCGGGGCCAGTATAAAACATGTGGAAAAGCTGATTGTGTGTATGTTTAATTCAACATCTTCGCTGTTTCCCGTAGCCTACATGTAAGCAGCTTTCTCTACTGCAAAGGAGATTATTATGCTATTTTCCCGATGCTGAAGTACTGAACTAACATTACATCTGAGGAAGACATAATTGCTTTCGGTTGCTTAGTTTCCGTAACTTTGTATCATGGCTTGTGGGACGCTGCTGTAATACTGGGGTTCCCCTCATACAGTATACATCACACCCCAGGATTGAGTGATAAGACCTCAGATCTCAGAATACACTTTATTGATGATGATGCGAACTATATACAGGCAAGCAAATGAGGTCAGAAGAACGCAACACACCCCACTTTCTTTATAATTTCTTTCCCTTACCACTGATCTATTGAGTCAACAGTCATACAATAATAATAATAATTTCATAATTAATAATTTATGCATTTTCATTCATTCAAACTGCTTAGTACCTTTGGCAATACTAATGGTAGCTATATATCTCTTTAGATCAAAACTATAAGTGCTATTGTTTTTAAAAAAAAATGCTTGATTGACTGACGTTTCATAGACCTTCAGTTGTTAGATTTTCAAATTTCATGCCGTTTGTAATTTCACAGTATTTACACCTCCTCAGTTACTCCGTGTGAAGTCACAATTCTATAATGGTACAATTTAATATAAAGAACTTAATGTAGGCAGACTGAGGCCTACATTATGGTACAGTACAAATATTTGGAACGCCCCTTATTCTGTCCCTTATTTTCTACAAGAATAAACACCATTTTCTTAAAGAATAAGATAAAGAAACACAATTGTCCCTTATTTTCCATTTCTTATGTTAATCGGCAATGATGACGTAATTATCTTTTGACTCACCTGACAGCAGAACATTGCTCAAAAAAAAAGATCATTGTTTGGAGATATCCGAGCAAAAATAATAGTAAAAAATTATAATAGAAAGCTCAAGGCCACTGAAAAGGCCAGTAAAAAAAAAAAAAGTGGGCATGAAACTCCAGGGCTGAAAATGAGCCCACTCGTCTGATTCAGGCTATACATTTTTATGTACAATAAAACAACAAAGATATCAACACCACGATTCGTTTTTACAATATTCAAACCACATTATATTGACCTAAAACAATAGGGAATTCAATCAATTTAAACCGGAGAAAGCATTGATGCGCTATCGCACCCAAAGAACCGTCTGACAATTCCACCGACTGGGTTAAAACGTCCAATGTATTTTAATTAAAATGACTTTTAACATTTTAAATAACACACTGTCAAATTGTAAAACTCGTATTGCTCATAGTGATTTACTACTGGTGAGATTTTGCCAATATCGCCCTTACTGTACATACAGTACATAATTATTCTTAGAAAAATGTACTAAAATTCAACAAAATGTTTTTTTTTCATGTTCCAAAGGTTGTAGTACATTCGTAGATACAAGACTGACTTACTACAGGTTAGATTTTGCCAATATCTTCCTTATGGTATGTACAGTATACAAATATATTTTAAAAAAACTACAGTAATTCACCAAGGTTTTTTTTTTTCATGTTCCACAGGTTGTAGTACGTTGCTAGTTACAAGACTGACTTACTTCATGTGAAATTTTGCCAGTATCTCCCTTACTGTATGTACCATTCACAATTATAAAAAAAATAATACTAATAATCTGTAAGACCCCAAAAGGGGATTTTTCATGTTCCAAAAGTTGTCGTATAAAAATACTGATAGTACTTTTATGTACAGTAAGGGAGATATTGGCAAATTTTCAACTGTAGTAAGTCAGTCTGGTCAATAGTAACATACTAGTAACATACAACATTTGGAACACGAAAAAAACCATTTTGTTGAATTACTGTAATTTTTTCTTAAAACAATATTTGTGTAGTGTACATAGGGAAAGTATTGTCTAAGGCGAGTTATTGGCAATATATATTTAGTCAGTTTGAGTAAATGATTCATTTACTGTAAACATTAATTTGACTAAATTATTGGACTTCATTTTGTACTGTGAGGTAAATTTGCAGAAGGTCCCTAAATCAGCCTAGAGGCAAGTTCGGTCCTAGAGAGTTCAGCTCCAACCCTGAAAAAAAAAAACTCACCTGCCTATAGCCTTAGTACTCCTGAAGACATTGATTAGCTTGTTCAAGTGCGTTTGATTAGGTTTGGAGCCAAACTCTGCAGGACTGCGGCTCTTCAGGACCGAACTTGCCTACCCCTGGCCTAGGCGAATATGCAGCGAATATCAAACCTAAAACTACCACACTTGGCTTTCTATGGGTGGTTTGGTGAAACTTTGTGGGTTGTGGGCTTATATTCTGGGTTCATCTGCTTAAATGTACATAATATACAGTAATATATATTATTAATTAGGTGCCGAATTTAATCATTTATTATCATTGTCTTGAGGCAATACACCAGGTTAAATGTTTTCTTTATGGGAAATGTTTAACGCGCAGTTTTGCGTGTTCCGTAACTTGCGTTCATATCCTCCTCTGCCTGTTTATAGTTTCAGTTTATAGTTTCATCTGTTTACAGATCAGTAAGATCTGAGTTTGGTCTTTTAATAGCTGTCATTGCATTAATGCACTGCGCCGCGTAATGCGTTTTCTTTAACAGATTTCTGAGGGAAATAGCATGAAACCTTGCACGTTTGTTCATATTCTACATTGCTTAACTGTCGAAATAGTTCGCATCATCATCAATAAAGTGTATTCTGAGATCTGAGGTCTTATCACTCAATCCTGGGGTGTGATGTATACTGTATGAGGGGAACCCCAGTATTACAGCAGCGTCCCACAAGCCATGATACAAAGTTACAGAAACTAAGCAACTGAAAGCAATATATGTCTTCCTCAGATGTAATGTTAGTTCTGTACTTCAGCGTCGAGTAAAACAGCATTATAATCTCCTTTGTGGAGAAAGCTGCTTACATGTAGGCTACGGGAAACAGCGAAGATGTTGAATTAAACATACACACAATCAGCTTTTCCACATGTTTTATACTGGCCCTGAAAATCAAAACTTCTACTTATGCCGAGTTCACACTGCAACTAGAAGTAAAGAAAAAGACCCACAAATGAGCACGATTTTCAAACGTCGGATCGTCGTTGTTTTCACACTGGGTGACTATCTGGGGTAGCATTCAGTTGCTGCTGTGTTCACATTGCACGATGGATCGGCGACAGGAGGTTTCACACTGCATGACTTCAGAATAGGAAGAATCGCAAACAGCTCTGTCTGGTCCACAAACTACATTTCACAACAAAACACACGCGAGAAGTAATAAGGAAATAACGCGAGAACCCGCGTGCGTCAGACCGGAGTTTCTCTCGAGCAAGACTGTAATTATTAAAAAAAAGTGTATATATAGCCCGCAAATTGTCTGTGTGCTGATTTCCAGCTACAAGGAGAAAAGAAAACAGATTATGCAGGAGGGAGATGCAGGGAACAGGGATTGGGTGCATGTTCTGCTAAGAGAGTTGGAGGTAAATAATTTTGTAGTAACTGTTATGCTGATGTTGTGGCTGGTCAAGCAAATGTTTGTGCTTGTTTTTCTGTATGATATAATTGTTCATATTTCTATTAAAATACTGATATTCTGGTCTATAACTCCTCTCCGAACTTCCCTCTGCACTGTATCTTGGTCTCTCGTTGGCTGTAGGTCATCGCTGATGTGTTTTTCAGTCAGAACTAATTTCACACATTGTGATTGTGAATCGCCGACAGCTCCATATATTTAGCATGCCAAATATTTTGCGTGCGACGTGTCGGCGATTCCCTCAGATCGCGTCTTTGATAATTCACACTGTGTGATTGTCACTCGCGTGAATGAGCATCGATTTGCCTCCGATTTCGGGCATTTGTCTGCGATTTCGCAAAACCTGTCGGCGAGTGAAAAATCGGGCTAAAATCGTGCAGTGGGAACTCGGCATTAGAAGCGCTTGTCTCCATTTCTGCAGATCGGTTTTTGTGAATGAATGACTTAATCCACTGTTTGCTTTGGTCTTCATCAACAGCCGCTTGTGCCACCTGCTGGTGAGCGACTGACAGCAGCTGGAGATCATGCATCAGTGCTCTATACTGCTATTCCTGCAGCTCCCGGATGTGCAAAGGCGAATTTTCTGTCAAATTTTAACCACTGAATTTGTGGAAGCGAATTTGGAAAGTGAAATAAAATGGACCGAATTTTGCCTGTCGAATATTATACATCGTATTTTTAAACAGATTGAATATTTGGGAAGTGAATTCTGGAAGGTGAATATGAATTATTGGAATTTTTAATTATGAAATTGTGTGTGAAATATTTTTTATTGAAATATTCACAGCTTAAATAGACTATGTTAAATTTCAGGACCTAAAATGCAAGCCCTGGAAATACAAGGCATTAAAAATTCAAGCACTGTTAATGCAATGCATTATATATTTTCAGTTAGTGCAATTCAACATGCTTTTTCTGTTTGTTTCACAGCCATATGGCAATTATTATTTTTTCTCTTCATACCAACAAAAACCCCGAACCCTCGCCCCATGCAAGGTCTTGTCTTGTGCCGGCACTCTGTTTGCGTTAGGGTCCCGCTGGTCTCGCGGTATCTCCCTGCGGGAGTGCAAGGCCTCTACTGCAAGGTTTATGGAAACAGTCTATGCTTGAACAGCAGAAGTAGGAAAAACAAATATAACCTAATTTAGCTTATTAGATAGATTATAATAGGTGCGAACACCAACTTTGTTATATAGTCAAGTACTACAAACCTGAGTCTGGGGGCATAATCGGGTCCGGGAGGAGGTGGTCCACCGTCCTGGACCCCTATGTGTGTGGTGGTGAGTCGAGGTGGGCCCTGCCGGCCGGGTGCTCGGGGGTATGGGGGTGCCTGCTGCTGGTGCTGCCTGCGGGTCTGCTAGCGGGTGCTGCTGTGGGTATGAATGGCAGGCTGAGGGTGGTGGGCCCTGCTGAGGCGAAGGTCCGGGGTTCTGCTAGCGGAGGTCCAGGATGAGGTGTTTGAGGGTGGGACATGGTTGGGGTCTAGGTGGGTGCTGTTGTGGCCCGGCTGTTGATGGTGCTGGGGGTGTTGTGGTGGGGGTATTTGAGGCTGTGGCGGCTGTGTGTGTGCTGCGGGTGTTGATGGTGGGTGGGGGGAGGCTGTGGTGTTGGGGAGGGGCGAGTGTGGGTCAGGAAGCTGGTGGGGGTGTTGGGGCTGTGGGTATGACGGCTGGGGCTGGGGTTGAGGATGAAGGGGTTGAGGTTGCATGTGGGGAGGTGGAGCGTGAGGGTGAAAATGGTCGTCCTCGTAGTTGTCGGCGATCAATTTCATCCTGCTCTGTGTCTAAATGGATAAAAAGAAGACACAAGCAGCATATTTTTGATATAGATTCTCAGATGTTCACAGAATGGAAAAAGAAATCTCTAAATGGCTTCTACAAATGTAATCAGTTTGCTTTTACTCAATTTTCAGGAGTCAATGAATCATAGACCGCCAGAAAACAAAGCTGAGTTTACAAGGTATCAGGTGGCTACAGAAGATTTTCTAATACTTTCTTTGACTTATTCCCTGATAGTTGCAAGTTGATATGGCCAGATTTTGGGAAAAACATCTCTCTGAATATAAAAAAAGAGATGCACAATACTGAATATCAGTAAAATAAAATTCAGTTTATTGGCTGATATTGAATATTTAATTTTTACTGAAATTGTGATATTTAGTTTTTCTGCAATATACAGTATATAGATTTTAAAAATGTCAAGATGGTGCCGGTGTGTTTGGCTGGCTGTCTGGTACCTGGTCTGTTTGTTTTTGTTTTGTTTGTCTCACTTCTGGCCCAAAACGCCACCGCTGTCTTGGTTTATGAGAGTCTTATATGCTCATTAACATCAGAAACACTGTGGATATACAGTTTGAGCAAGAACTTGGAGGACCGTGCTTACACCTTCCTCCAGTCCTGTCTGATGTGCTGCCGGCTTCCCTGCCCCCTTCTGCCGAAAAGCGTTGAAGAAGACGTGGAAAATAAGGCGAGCTTTAAAGTCAAAGTACTTTTCTGATATTATTAATAAATAACTGTCATAGGCCTAGAGTATTGTTTAATACTATAAATTCTGTTATTAACCCACCAAACAGCATTGGGCCTGAGATTTTAGTGGAGGCATGTGAGAATTTTATGAGTTTTTTTTGTTAAAGATCGAAAACATTACATCTCAAATACCTCCTGTAGCTGGTCGATCCCCCTGCTCTTCCTTGTTGCCCTGTTGTGTTTGATCAGTTCGAACTTCTTCAACTCTCTGCCTTGGCTAAAATAGTTGATCAATTGAGGCCATCGGATTCCCCTCTTGATATTGTCCCATCAAGACCGATCAAACAAACTTTTAATGTAGTTGGGCCTAGTGTTTTATCGATAGTAAATAGCTGCCTTGCATCTGGGACTCTTCCTGACTTTTTTAAGCATGCTGTAGTACAACCTTTAATTAAAAACACTAATAAGGCTGATGGTACACAGGGCAATGTGTATCATCAGCCTAAGTTGGATCCAACAGGTTATTCAAATTACAGGCTTATTTCAAAATTACCTTTTCACTCGAAAGTGCTGGAGAAAGCTGTTCTTATTCAGCTGCAGTCTTTTTCGAATAGGATTTCTTTATTTGAAGTATTCCAGCCTGGGTTTAGGGAGCATCATAGTGCAGAGTTTGCACTTTTGAAAGTTCTCAACAATGTTTTGCTAATTGTAGACTCTGGTGATGCTGCAGTTTTGGTGTTAATAGACCTGACTGCAGCCTTTGACACCACAGTCCATGAAATTCTTATTGCACAACTTGATAGGGATTCGTGGCACTGTTTTAAACTGGTTTAAGTCCTATCTAACCAATAGGAGCTTTTCAGTTACCCTGGGTGAATTTACATCATCGTCGGCCTCTCTTATATGTGGGATCCCTCAGGGATCCATTTTGGGACTCATTTTAATTTTATTGTACATGCTTCCAATTGGTTCTATTTTTAGTAAACACGGAATATCGTTTCATTGTTATGACGATGATAAACAAATAAATGTACCAGTAAAAAAGGAAGGCAACTCCTTAGGGCGTCTTCTTGCATGCTTAAAGGACTTGAAAACATGGTTGGCTGTGAATTTTCTGCACCTAAATGAATGTAAAACTGAGACTATTTTTTTTGCACCTTCCAATGTATCTGGGTCCACTAATATTGATTTAGGCCCTTTATCTATTTATGGTAAATCCATGGTAAAATGTAGGTGTAATTTTGGATAACGACTTGAAATTTGACAAACAGATTATTGGTCTTGTCTGATCAGGGTTTTTTTTTTCAATTAAGAACATTGGCAAAGGTCAAACCATTTTTATCCTTTTGTGATTATGAAAGGGTGATGTATGCTTCTCACCTGGGCAACTGTAATTCCCGGTATGTAGGGATTAGTCAGTCTACGTTGTGAAGATTACAGATTGTCCAGAATGCTGCTGCTAGATTGTTGACAGGTTCTCGGAAACGGGACCATATTACTCCCATTTTGTCATCTTTACATTGGTTACCGGTCCATTATAGGATTGATTTTAAAATTCTGCTGTTTGTTTTTAAATCTATAAACGGCCTTGCACCATCTTATCTTTCTGATTTGTTACAACCTTACTCATCATCAAGATCACTCAGGTCCTCTGATCAGAAACTCCTGATTGTTCCTAGGTCGAGACGTAAACTGTGGGGGGACCGTGCATTTGCAGTGTCTGCCCCAAAGCTTTTGAACAGTTTGCCTTGGCACATAAGAACTGCCTCCACATTTGTCTCATCTAAGTCTCTTTTAAAGACTCATCTCTTCTCCCAGGCTTTTCTGCAGAATACTGCTCAGTGATTTGTTGTTGGAACCTCATTGTTTTTTATGTTGAATGGTTTGACGTTCATGCTGTATAAAACAGATGTGTGTTTTGTTTGTTTATGTATGTTTAAGAATCTGTACAGCACATTGGTCAACTTACTGTTATAGCCATATCTTAATATATATTACAACCCTACTATATATTTCCTTTAGCAGTTTTCAAAATTAATATGTATCCATATTTCATTCAGTACAATTTAATGGTGTGAGGCAACATACAAACTATTAATTTGAATTTTGAGTGTTTTATGTCCTTTTTAAACTGAAATCATACAGATCTACAGATCTAAGATTGTCCATTTAACATATACTGACCACAAGATAATAATTATCGACTTTCAACATGTCATCCCTATGAAAAATTAATGATATCTTCATTCTACAATATCTTAATACTAGGTGTAATTAAATGGGTTTCTGAGTAGAGAAATTGACTGACCTGTTGTTTGAGCTGATGCATCAGTCTGTCTTTCTCTCGTTTCAGGGCCAGCACCTCCTCTTGTGTCTTCTTCTTATTGGAGGAGGACAGCTCTAGCAAAGCGATGTTAGCATCCTTCTCACTGATAGCAGCGAGCAGAGCCTGTTGTCTGAGGGGACAGACAGTCTGAGATATGTATGCAAGTACATTGAGCAGCTTTCAAGGAAAGGAACACAAAGACATCACAGGGATCAAATAATGAAGGTTGTGTTGTATGAAGGAACAGAGTCTAATCGCAAAGATTCTTACTTCATCTCCAAGATTTCCTCGAGCTGTTTTCTGCGCTCCTGTCGGAGGTTGGTCAGATGGCCGTCTCTCTCAGCCAGAGACTGTTGGGTGGAGGACAGACGCTGCTTAGTGGCATCCAACTCCTGCCTTGTCTTTTCCAAAACATTCATCAGCTCCTCCATCTGTGAAATAAAGCAAAATGTGTGCAAGATGATAAAGAGAAAACCTTTTGTTTTTCTTGTTTTCTCTTTATTTAAGTAGACATTTAAAGCCATCAAATTTAAAAAAAAAAACACAAACCTTTGGATTGTCCATTGGATTATCCTTGCGTTGATCTTGCAAGATATTCCCAGGTCCTTTCTTGTCCATCTGAGGACCAAGCTTGATGCCTGGGCCCTTTTTATTTTGATCCTTGGTTTGCCTTAGAAAACATACAGAGTTTCACCTGAATATCTGAATTTGATAGCAATCGCATAACCCTATTTAACCAAACGAACCCAATTAATTATCATATCACATTTTTGTCCTGTTTTCCAGTACAAATCTCTCTAACACTTTACTTAAAGCCTTTTATAATGCATTTTAACTTTGGTCACAACATACATTATGCATACCTTATAATATACTTATAATGTACATTATGAATACCCTATAATGCATTATACATAAAGGCTTTAAGTAAAGTGTTACCCAAATATCTTTCTAAAATGAAGATACATAAGTAGCAAATTCCGTGAGTTATTAAATGTATAGTTCACCCAAAAATGAAAATTCTGGCATTATTTACTCACCCTCATGTCCTTCCAAACTTGTATTAATTTTTCATCTGTGGGAATCAAATAAGATGTTTTGAAGAATGTGAGTAACCAAACAGTAGATGGTAGCCTTTGACTTCAATTTTATTTTTTATCCATATAATGGAAGTCAATGGGAACCAAAGCGGTTTGTTTACCAACATTCTTCAAAATATCTCGTTATATGTTCCACAGAACAAAGAAAGTCGTACAGGTTTGGAACGACACGAGGGTGAGAAAATGATGATAGAATATAAATATTTTGGGTGGACTATCCCTTGAAGAGTTGCTATTTGAAAAAAAAAAGAGCAGCAATATTAAGTTAATTTATACTTAAAACAAGAAAAAATATCTGCCAGTGGGGTAAGAAAAATAATATTAATGCAAATGGAAACAAGATATTTTTTCTTACCCCATTGGCAGATTATTTTTTTTTTAATCTCATTTCAAGTCACTTGATTTTGATTTTTTTTTTCCAGACAACATGACTTTATGTGTCATTTTGCTTCTCAAGTAAATCTATCTTGATTTAAAATGTTGGAAAGTCTATACTGGAAAAATTGTATGAGATTTCAATGCATCCACTCAAAAGTCATAATTTGTTTGCAAAAGCCAGTTGGTTTTCATTATATAATGTAATGATATTTTGACTGAGTGTGTTTTAAGTGTCCAAATACAATTTTGGGGTCACTGTATGTGTGATTATTAAGTGCAAATAACAACACAACACAGCACAACACAACACAACACAACACAAAAATACTCAAACTTTGCAACAACACACGATGCAAATGTGAGGAAAAATACAGTTATTTTTCTAACATCACACGAACAAAACACGCTTGGTTATTGCTCAGAAGGGAGGGTGAACACCTGAGGAACAACCAACTTACCTGGGCGCAAGACTGACGGTGGAGAAAGAGGAGGGTTACAGGAAGGGCAGGAACGGGAAGGAAGAGAAGCCGCAACACAGCAAACAGGAAGGAAAGGAGAAATAAAACTTTAGAATTCATCAAAACGAAGAAGCAGAAAACAGCTGGAAAGAGTCAAATGAGAAACTAGGAGTGGTTTAGAACGGCTCCTGAGGTCAGCAAGGCAGGATGCACGACACTATCATCTCAAATCATCACCGTCAGTGGATACGCCACTGAGTCCAGATCTGCAGGGGCCCGTGAGAGTGCCAACATGCAGCAACCCAACCAGCTGAGCCGCAGTGAGAGATCGCACAGGGTGGCAAACAGGGCAAGAGCGCTCAGGCATGAGGGTGCAAACCTACTTGAGGAATACTAGACCCTACCTAAAGCACCCAGCTCATTCACAGAGCAAAACAGGGCCTGAAATGCTGCAGAACGTCTCATGCAGGCCGATGAGACGGCCGTTTTGAGGGTATTTCGCAGGCTGAGGTGGGAGGGGATGGAGAGGATCATTCAGAAGAGTGAGAGGGAAGGGAGGAGAGATTGTGTTAGGAAGCAGAAAGATGACCTGTGAAATGAGTGTTCAAGGGTCAGGAAAAAGGGCTCTGCTCATTTTCAGAGCCCTCGTATGCCAGCAACACCAAGCGGCAAGCACAGAGATCACTGAAGCGTTTGTGTGCAAAGTAGAGTAACAACTGCAGAACAAGTTAACATGTCATTTAAGCAGGGTGGAATAAAATACACAAGATTCCTAAAAATAGCAGTAGTAGTCGAAGTGAAAACGACTGAGTATTTAAAGTCTAATTATTAAATGAATAGTTCACCTAAAAATGAAAATAATGTCGTCATTTACTCACCCGTGTGTAGTTTTGGACATGCATGATTTTCTTTCTTCAATAGAGCACACAGGAGGTGTGATTTATTGTTTTTTAGTAAATATTGACTTAAATATAATAAAATACTTAAATTCATTGTATAACTTGAGAAGACTTGGAATATAATGCACAAGCCATACATACAAACTATTTATATTACATTTCAGTGTTGACTTTTTGTCATTTTTTGGAGTTCAACAGGATTCGTTCTCATTCACTTTTTGACAGAATATTCTGTCCAAAGGCCCGTTCACACCAACAACAAAGAAAAAAATGATAACAATATTAGCATCCACACCAACAGATGATAATGTTGTGTTTATAATAAGCATGCACTGCAGTTTTGTTGTCTGCCACTTTAAATGCTCGAGCTCTTTAAAGTCTGGGGGATTCTGATTGGCTGTCAGTGATTGTATCATTCACCAAGTGACAAAAATCATTCTGAAAGTGATGCCAACCTATATTTTTCCTCTGTGTCGTTATACGTTCGCCTGTTGGGTGAACTCCTATCTCATTAAAAGCAGAATGATTATTAAAAAAACTTTATTGTATAGTGACGTGTTGGTATGAACAGCCCTCATTCTTCTTTTGTATTTCATGGTAGAAAGAAAATCAGCCTGATGACATTAGGGTGAGTAATTAATGACAGAATTTTTATTTTTTAGGTGAATGATCCCTTTAATCTTGGTGTAATTTTAGAGAATGACTACACATCTACATGTTGCCATGCCAACATCAACACGACAGATATTTTCAGTGTGCAGTTATCACACATATGACACTATGTGAAAGAAAATTATTGTGCTGAAACTGAGGAACCATTTCGATTAAAACTGAGATTTTTCACATTCTATATTTACTATACCGAAAACAAAAAAATTTATAAAAAATAAAAAATCTTATAGAACATATATAATCATAAAAGGAAAACTTGCACTCAGGTTGGTGTACACATTAGCACAGTTCCAAAGCCTAGTGAGCTTCCTACCTACAGGCAACATAGTTTAGGCACCACCACCAAAAGGAAGTCTGCAGACAGCAATATATAAGATATGTAGTCATGGCCAAAATCTAAGGTCCAACCAGGGACTTAACTGTATCTTCGCAAGCTTGGGTTCTGCAAGCTTGTTTTTTAGATGCTATGGAAAAAATCTCTTTTGTGAATAAGGCATGCATTTTAGTTAAGATCAAACAAATTCAGTAAAACGGTATCCGGTGAAACATGTCATTTTATTGAATATGTCTATAAACCTGTCATTAGTCCTGTGATGGTCCAGCTGCGCTATGTTTTTTTTTTATAAGGGTCGTGAATAACCGGAGTCACGACAGGAGCTGATTGCTGCTCAAGGAGACACAAACGCATTAGTTGCGATCGCGCACAGGGACGATAAGATGCTTCTGTGTATTTTGGAACACATGTGAGGATACATTAAGTTTTCTATGTCTTTGATCCAGGGCACGTTCAAAAGAAACACAGCATATTAATGAGTAGAAAATAGCAATACTCTGTCACTTTTTGTAATGTCGTTACTGTCGTCCTTGGCCAAATTTATGCAAATCGCCTTTGATAGAATAAAACCTTATTAAACCTATTTATTAAACACTAAAATGAAAACTAACTGGACCCAAACTTTTGAACATTTTTATCTACAGCAAACCCCCAGAAGTACTGCAACAAGTCAATGGTAAATGAGGGAAAATGTATAAATATTTATATCGATTTTATTGACTACTTTGGTCAACTGCACTTAAGTTCTATTTCTTATTGAGTTATTATAGCTTAGCTACATGCCGCATGCAGACTCCTTGGAAATCAGAATGTTCGGTTGCACCGCTTTGCGCACTGGTTTTTTCAATGACCTGAAGGTGGCTGCCCCAGTAACGCTAGAAACTTGTGCATAAGTTTTTAAAGGATGCACCACATATGGAAAGGAAGGACCTCAACAATCTTGGTTAGGGATAGGACGGGACGACAGGATATGTAGAATCGATTAATGACAGCGAGAAGAGGAAGGTCATGTACTCACTGTAGGATTATGGAAGAAGGAAGAGAGCCCCACACATGCACAAGAAACAGCAAACACAACCACAAAACACATGATACACACATATTATTTTCTGAACTGTCTCAGTCCATGGATTTTTAAATCAATGCAATCTGGCACATATTTCCCACATTATAAAGAACAAAATAATGTATTTCTTGGTAAGAAAAACCAGTGAATGAGAGACAATCGTGCAACAGGGGCATCAAGGCATCAAGCAAGCACACAACAGTTGCAGTTGCAGACAAATACATGCAGCCGAGCCGTGGTGCCAGGACAGAGCACTCACTTTCCCAGGAAGTCCCACACCATGCCCCCAATCTGCTGGGGGGCAGCGGACACAGAGGGGGGAGGGTCAGAGGGGGCTCTGCCACCAGGGCGGGGCGAGGGACGGGCAGCGGGGTGAGGGGGGCTGGGCCACAGTGAAGGGGGTATGAGTTATGAATTATGGATGGACGTAACGCGAAGGATAGATGGATGTATAGATAGACAGACAGACAGACAGAGATAGATAGATAGATAGATAGATAGATAGATAGATAGATAGATAGATAGATAGATAGATAGATAGATAGATAGAGAGATAGATTAATACAATGTTGAATTTCCATTGGTTAAATACAGAAATTGAGGAGCCAATGAAAGAAATGCAGAGGAAATGCAGGATAGGAAAAACATGAGGATGGACAAGAAATTTTAAACAAGAAATTAGTGTTTTATGACAGAAGATGAAGGAACACGGAAGAACAGGAGGAAGAGAAGGAGGTCGGAAAAAGAGAAAGACCAACAGACAGAACAGAGAAAGAGTTGGCGAGACGGTAAAAAAACAGAACAGAAACACACATGGTTAATTAAACCACATTAACACTAAAGCATGAGCATGTCAACCGAGAAAAAGCAACGAGACTTTGAACGAGAGCTGGAGAACCTACGAGGAACTGAACTTAATGTTCGATGCTCTATTTTAAGGAAAAAGTGTATATAAAATGCAAACTGCAGCACTGCATAATGCATGATAAATGCATAAATCAAACTCACTTGGAATGCTGATAATTTCTACTATGGCTTGTCGATGTTTTGCATTATATATATTATATATAGAGAGAATTAGAAATTAGACATATTTAGTATTATCCACTAATTGTATTACTGCTTATTTGCATTAAATTTAACCTTTCATGACTTTGTTGTGTCATATCTCAATCAATTACAGTCACTTTGAAATTGCTGTTAGTGTGAACGCCCATTTCAGATGATGTACAACCCGAACATATATGACTAGCATGGACCTGATATCTTAGATGAACTACTCAACAACTAAACATAAGAATTTAGAAGAAGAGTAAAGAGATATGAAGGCAGTTGTATGTGAACATGCCAAAACGCACACAGATCTGTCGGGAATAGCAGACATCACGGCGCATGAAGAGAAGGCATTTCACAACCACTAATCACGAGCTCAATATCAATATTCAGAACATGTCAGAAACACACAGAATACTGATGATCTCATGAATGCATGATTTCAGGAAACAGCATAAATATTTGCAATCATCATCATATTTCATCCCTAGGAGATGACCAGCTCTGAGAGTGCAGCATGGTTTGTACAGCCTCAGTAACAAAACAGCCCTTGACATCAGCATTTTGATGTTATACCCCAGCAGAATTTGATATTAAGTACAGTAGAAACTGTCAACCGATGCTGTCAAAGCCCGAGATAACAGCAAAATGAGAGATCAGTCCTGATGCTGTATTATGAAACTCATGCAGGCATCAGAAATCATTTTCAGCTCGTCAAATCGTATAAAATTAACCTGAATTCCAATATTTACGCTACAAAGGAATGTTTGAACATGTTTATTCATTGTCTATTAATACTACTTTTAACATTTTAGAAAAACATTAAAATAACACAAATGTAAGTATGTTAAAAAAAAGTTTTATCCCGTGTCGGAAACACTATCACACTACATGGCCAAAATCATTTGTTAAAAATTTTTTATTAATTAAATATTTTATTTTGTAAAGAAATGCTTGCATAATTATCTGGCCAAACTCATTTAATTATTATTATTTTATTTTTTTATTATTATTATAACAAATAACTATGCATTATTGTATTGTACTGTATGCACATATGTATGCATTACATGCATTAAATACAATTATTTTGTAATGTATTCATACAGCATATACTACAATAAATGTACAGTCACAAATTATGTTTTTCTACAAAACTAATTTCAAGTATTTAAGTATACGTATTAGATCAAAGGCTTTTCAAAATCCTACAAATTCATACGAAAAAAAACTTTAACTTGTAGTGTCAATGTGATTTGAATGCTCAACATCACACTTCCAAAAGCATTTAGAAAGTAAACAAGTGGCTTTTTCTCACCTTTCCAGTTCTGCGATCTTCTTATCCTTGTCGTTTTTCTCCGTCTCCACCTCACTCAGAATCTCCAGTAACCTCTCGACCTCGACCTGGGATTTGCTGGACTCATCTTTGTAGAAAGACACCTCCTTTTCCAGAAGTTTGACCCGGTCCACATACTCAGGGTTCCCTCGTGAGCTTTGCTGCACCTCCACTTCATGAGCCTTCTGTATGAGGATCATTGGAAGGCATCACCATAGAAACCAGTTAAAATCAATTCATGAAGAAACATTCCCAGTTCTATAACCAACACATACAGCAGTATTGCAGACTAGAGGGCTCTTTGGCTCCACAAAGCAGATAATTAGCCAAGCTTTAAATGCATAAATCCCGAAGATTAAATGTACTTATTTGGCTTGTTGCAGTTAAAACTAAATATAGGAAATCATGTCATACTGTAAAACTGAGGAAACTGCAGTTATGCATAATTTTCTTTGCAATATTCAAATGCAGCCTTGCTTCATTATTAAAACACTGTAAGCACTCTGAAACACAACATACATCTGCAAGTTGAAAATGAATGCACAATGGATCACACACACAACACAAAATTTAAGAAAGCGATATAACATGATAATAATGTGGTCATAAACCCAAAAGTTGCAACAGATCAAAGCTGACACACCAGATTCTCAAAATGTTCACATAACATGAGAGGAATTAAACTCACAAGACAGGAACATGCAATGCAACATGCAAATGTGGATTTTAGCTCCATGGTTCAGTGGTAAGGTTCTTTGCAATGCGTTTGCCTTCAGACATATGCGTGTTCAATTATCTGGGTATTAATTTCAAGGAAACATTGGAAGCATGAGGAAACAATACAGTTTTTCAACATTTCACAGAATGCCCTTGAATCCCAATGAATTCTGTTTTAATCCTGTTGGTTTCGTCTCATTGTTGTCACTACGTACAGTTTATGTGATAAAAACAATACATTTATATAACGGATATTAAACAGGATGCACATGCAAGATGCTGAAAAGATCTGTATTGCACCAGAACTATGGATGAATTTAAAAAATAAAATAATAAAATAAAATAATTAATACTCAAATTTAATTTTTTTTGTAATGCACAATTTACTATACATTAAATGATTTACATGCCTCTATATGCAATACCCCAAATAACCTGCAACTGCAAAAACCTCCAAAAATAACCAGACGTCCAGATATTTGTACGTGACATTTCACATAATTATGAAAAGCTGTACCTACCTAATATACATATTATATAGGCAGCAGGGGTTGGATTATTTGCAGACCTTTACAAGTTAATGGTAAAGAAGGAAACTAAGAGTATAGTGTCCTCATGTTTTCAATGTGTGCTAGTATACAGATCCAGAGAGACACTTACGGGATTGTTCATTTGACTGAACAGCTGCTCTGCTTGCTACATTGCAAAGGAGGGAATCATGGGATATGAGGAAGAGGAGGAGGATGAAGGGACTCAGTAAAACAGCACAAGCTTTATCATTAGCTCTTCTTTCAGGATAATGATAATGTTCTTCACAGGAGAATATAAATAACCAGAGAGCAACACAAGAACAAAACGAAGCTGACTGAGTGTCAGATCAGAGTGAGTCGCCTTCCTAGACAGCGTTTCTGATCATCACAGTCACATTTCAAATGTTTTAACTGAGCTATGTGCCCCCGGCACACAAAAATGCCATTTAAGTAGGCAATTCACTAGGTTTTGAGACACAGCTACTGTCAAATAAGAGAAATTAGACAAAGACATCTCATAAATACTTTTATACAGTTCCCATGATGCCCTCTAAAATGAGTGACCATTAAGATGATGGAGAAAACACATTCAATGAAAAAACTGGCTAAATCATTGAACGTAATTCTAGTGGTGAAAATTAAAGGTTGATTGATATGGGGTTTAAAAAGGTAGATATTCCTAGAGCATATACTGCCAAAATATATTCAGTAAGACCACAGAGAAAACCTGGGATTAATTCAAAATGAACAGAAACAGAAAAAACACTTTGCACTGTCAATCAAATCAGCACATTTGTGACATTGAGCACATAAACTCATTTGTACAAAAAGTTTTGGTCTTTTAAAAAAGATTGGAAAACACTTTTCCAAAAGATTGTTGTGCTTATAACACATACACTACCGTACAAAACTTCTGTGAAATTTTTAAGATTTTAACATGTTTCATTTTTACACTTTGAAAGAGGTCTCTTATGCATTTATTTGAATAAAAACACTGAATATTACAGGACAACTGTAATATTGTGAAATTCTTTTGCAACATAAAATAACTATTTTCTATTTGAATATATTTTAAAATGCTTTATTAAAAATTTCAGGCATAAGACTCCAAGTCTTCAGTGTCACATGATCCTTCAGAAATCAAAAATGCTGATTAGCTGCTCAAGAAAAATCTCTTATTGTTAACAAAAAATTTGGGTTTTGACATCAGTTGTTAGTTTTTTTTTTATATTTTTAAGGATTTCTTTAATGAATAGAAAGTTCAAACGAAAACAGCTTTTAATTTTTTAAACAATGTAAAAGTCCTGATTTTCACTTTTGAACCATATATGCTGTATTATATATATTATATATTAATATATAATATATATGATATAGAGATATATCTATCTATATATGAATATATCAGTGGGTAGGAAAAGGATTCAGACCCCATTAAATTTTTCAACTCTTTGTTATATGCAGCCATTTGCTAAATCATTTAACGGACTTTTTTTTCCTCATTAGTACACACAGCCACACCAATTGGACGAAAAACACCAGAATTGTGACAATTTTTTTTGCAGATTTATAAAAGGAAAAAACTGAAATATCCACATGGTCCTAAGTATTCAGGGGGGGGGGGGACCCTGTGCTGTGACACTCATATATTTAACTCAGGTGCTGTCATTTCTTCTGATCATCCTTGAGATGGTTCTATCCTTCATTTGAGTCCAGCTGTGTTTGATATACTGATTGGACTTGATTAGGAAAGCCATACACCTGTCTATATAAGACCTTACAGTCTCAGTCACAGTCACAGTGCATGTCAGAGCAAATGAGAACCATGAGGTCAAAGGAACTACCTGAAGAGCTCAAGAGACAGAATTGTGACAAGGCACAGATCTAGCCAAGGTTACAAAAAATTTCTGCTGCACTTAAGTTTCCTAAGAGCACAGTGGCCTCCATAATTTTTAAATGGAAGACGTTTGGGACGACCAAAACACTTCCTAGAGCTGGCCGTCCGGCCAAAACTGAGCTATCGGGGGAGAAGAGACTTGGTGAGAGAGGTAAAGAAGAACCCAAAGATCACTGTGGCTGAGCTCCAGAGATGCAGTCGGGAGATGGGAGAAAGTTGTAGAAAGTCAACCATCACTGCAGCCCTCCACCAGTCGGGGCTTTATGGCAGAGTGGCCCGACGGAAGCCTCTCCTCAGTGCAAGACACAAGAAAGCCCGCATGGAGTTTGCTAAAAAAAACACCGCCCTGAAGGACTCAAGATGGTGGGTGGAAATAAGATTCCCTTGTCGTGGACTTTTTGGCCTTAATTCTAAGCGGTATGTGGGAGAAAACCAGGCACTGCTCATCACCGGTCCAAAACAGTCCCAACAGTGAAGCATGGTGGTGCAGCATCATGCTGTGGGGGTGTTTTACAGCTGCAGGGACAGTACGACTGGTTGCAATCGAGGGAAAGATGAATGCGGCCAAGTACAGGGATATCCTGGACGAAAACCTTCTCCAGAGTTCTCAGGACCTCAGACTGGGCCGAAGGTTTACCTTCCAACAAGACAATGACCCAGCAACACAGCTAACATAACGAAGGAGTGGCTTCACAACAAATCTGTGACTGTTCTTGAATGGCCCAGCCATAGCCCTGACTTAAACCCAATTGAGCATCTATGGAGAGACCTAAAAATGGCTGTCCACCAACAGTTACCATCCAACCTGACAGAACTGGAGAGGATCGCGAGGAGGAATGGAGCAGAGGATCCCCAAATCCAGGTGTGCAAAACTTGTGCATCTTTACCAAAAAGACTCATGGCTGTATTAGATCAAAGGGTGCTTCTACTAAATACTGAGCAAAGGGTCTGAATACTTCGGACCAGTGATATTCAGTTTTTCTTTTTTAATAAATCTGCAAAAGGTCAACAATTCTGTGTTTTTCTGTAAATATGGGTTGCTGTGTGTACATTAATGAGAAAAAAAAATTAACTTAAATGATTTAGCAAATGGCAGCAATATAACAAAAAGTGAAAAATTTAAAGGGGTCTGAATAATTTCCGTACCCACTGTATATAGGGGAGAGCTGGGCACAAAGTAACACTTTTTGACTTTCTGTTTGTGTAAATCCACATGGGGTTCATAGTATAATTTTTTTTATCCACAGTAATTTTACACTTGTCTAATACAAATATGTCGCTTTGTTTCATAAATACAGTGTATACGTTTTTCTTTATTTAACCTCAAAAAATGGAAGTGAAATGTGAACAACATGCCCTGTAGGTGGGGTACATTGTAACATCTGAGGGGCACGTTGTAACATGACCATATGACCGCTTAAAATCTTATCTGAACGAATTAAAAAATATATACAAGACAAACTAAAATATTTTATCAATAAAATAAAATTATTAACTTTTTAAAAATAAAATAATGGCGTTTTTTAAGAATTTGACAATGAACACATTGCAATCATGCTTGGGACGGCCCACATAAACGAGCAAAAAATGCTTTACATCTCTTGAAATAATAATTTCTAAACATTAAAAAATTGACTGTCAGTCTTTATTCACCAGTTTCTCGTTGTTTCTCATTAAAATTAAAGTAAAAAATGGTGTAAATTACATCGCTAATGTCATAAAAATAGCACATTGTAACGCAGTGTTACAACATCCCCATCTGCGCAACTGGAGTTTAAAAACCAGGTGCTGTCTTCTGAAGATTAGCGACGCATAAAAAAAAAAACATCTAAACTGTTATTAATAACAGATTGGAGATTAAATAATAGCAGATTTACTTAAGCAGAATTGAAATTGTACTATGGTAAAATAAATGTCATGATATTTCAAAGATTTTGAATTTTGGAACACTTTTTTTCTATATAATTTTGATAGTAACTAATTCAAATACTGGAAATTTTGTTATGCTAGCAGGTGGAATATTCAAACCATGGTGTTTACAAACTAACCCTGTTAACTTGGCCCCCGCTCCATCCCCTATCGAGATATATATCTATATAAATTATGTACACTTTTACAAGTTTAGATTGTAAAATTGTATAGTATAATTATATAAAGTAATAATCGTAATATGAAATTTCTGAAAAAAAAAGTTTTATTTTACACAATATTTAATAACTACAATTATTTGAAAACAAAAATGTGCATTTTCTATTTGCAAAACTGTCAGTATATCCTGGAGTTGACACACAGAGGAACAACCACTTCTGTTCATTTTAATTTCTGTTAAGATGCACAGTTAACAACTGATGCTGATAATCCGAAAATGTCCAATATCGAATTATCAAGATGCCAGAAGGAAAATCATACCTTTTGTAACTGTGTCTCCAGTTTACTGCATTCCTCTTTCTTCTGCTCGATTGCGATCTCAAGGGACTTGAGTTTGGAGTCTTTCTTAAGACCTGACGAGGCCAGCGAGGAGGCGTGTTCTTTTAAATCTATGAGACTCGACTGGAGGAAGAGCAAGACAGTCCGATCAAAACCTCCCAGAAACACAACTGAAACAAGACACGCACGCAATCACTGACGTACCTCTTTCTCTGTTAGCTCCACTTGTAAAGAGTTCACCCTCTCTTTCAGGTCTTTATTCTCTTTTTTATATGAGTCCACCTCCTCCATTCTCTCTCGGTCTTCCCTCTCCCTTTGCTCTTTCAGGCGCTCGATAATTCGCTCCTGTGACAAAAACACATTGCACCTGAACTCGCGGCTAATTGAGCATGCTAAAACAATTTTCGCTTCCGTAACACTCAAGGTTTATAAATAAATGTCAGTAAACGTCTTCATTCTTCGCAGATTAGGGGGTGAATTCACAAAAACTTGCCGTAAAGTTGGAAAAATGCTGTAGAATCTGAGTAAAGTGTACCAGATCATCGTGGTCTCCAGGCATCTGGCCTGAATGCTGAGAAATGTGCTGTATACTTAAGACATTTTTTGGCCATGTTTTCATTGTTACCTGATTTGCATAATTACTTTAGAGAATCAGGTGCTAAATCAACACAGTGCATGCAAATAAACAATGCTATTAGCAGGCACAATTTATTTCCTAAGTGTAAAATACTCTGAAAATGTCATGCACAGCCTGTTGTCAAAGGCAATTTCTCAAACTTTGAACTTCATTTATAGTGAAAAGTGTCAGCTTTCACCAAAAACCTAAATTAGCATACTGTATATGAGACAGCTCTAATTTTATGTGCTTCTGGCCTACATTTTCACTTTCACTTCCACTTGTTTGGGACAATTTCTGGCACCTTCTCAGACAGGGCTTCCTCTAGCGTGACGAGGGCAGTATCAGTGTTGCTGGAGTCCGTCTGGAGAGACTTCACCCTGTCCTTTAGATTCCCGAGCTGTTTATTTTTATCCCTCAGCTGCTCCTGAAGGTTCTCAATCTGAGAGAGAGGAAGATGATAAAAAACAGTCTGGATTTAGCAACCATCGAACCGTTAATTGAGAGTTTGGAGTTCTCTTTTGATTGCAAACTCAACAAAAAGCCAATGGAATTTTTCAATTGCCTTTTGGATAATGGCAGAAAATAAGCTCTGTGACCAACAAAAGTTAATGATTCTTAGATGTTTTGTTCATCATGATAATCTTTACAAATGAATGCAATTGTTATGAATCTTGAAGCCTAAATACAATTGCCAGAAGTAAAAAGTTAGGCTATAAACGAACTATATCACAGTCGCATGACTTCAACATCACGACCACAACAACTCTATATTAATATTGATTTAAAATCTACAAGTTGGTAAGTTTAAGTTAGAACAGTTTGCAAGAGCATGAGTATAAACACAATGAGGCTGTAAAAAAAATGTCAACTAGTGAGTAGATGAGTTTTCCTTTTAAAAAAAGTAAAAGCTTTAAAAATCATGAGTGGGGTATTAATGATATATTTTATGTCATAGAATAAAACGTGAACATATATTGAGCTTGTTTTTACCACAGACCTTATTTCAAGCATTTCACCAAAAACCCATTAAAAAAAACAATTGACTTTGGGGCGATGGAACTCGTTTCCAGGTTTTAGGACTCATTCGGTCAGATAATGGGCTGGATTTCACTTCCTTCATCCCCCCAAGAACTGGATGCTTTCTTTGATGAATGGTGCAAAATCCCGTTACCCCCAGTTATGGAGCAATATGAAGGGGTTTCAAGAACAAATGAAGCTGTTGAAGGCAAAGGGAGCTACTAGGGTGTTTCCTTGTATAAATATCTGAGAAATACAGCAGGTTGTTTGTGATGTGACTTAAAATATGATAAAAAGGATCAAACCAGCACACACAGCAAGAGATCAAAGTTAAATACGGTTTAGCCTTTTTTTGACTCTTGAGATGTTTCCAGTGACTGAACAACATGAAAAAGGCTGAAGAACCCAGCAAAGCATGTGGTGAGATGGTAAGAAGATGAAAAAGCAGTTGAAATAAGACATGGGGAGAAAGACACTAATGCCCTGCGGCTCTGCAGTTAAAATGCCTTTTACTAATCCTGCCTTATCTGTGAAGAATATAAGCAGTTCTGCTTCAATTTTTAGTCAAAATTCAGCTCACCAGGTTTTAGAAAAGAGCTTTCTGTGTATTTCCCTAATTAATGAAAAATAAATTGTCCATTTCTCAGTATATTTTCTAACAAATCGGACCAAAAACTCTATATAGGTGCGCAATAAGATAAATCTGTTATATATACAGGCTTTCAAATTCCCTTGCTCTGGCTTATATCACACTCTTCTTGGTATCGACCCCAATCCTTTTTAATGGCCCATGAAAACTGGCCTCTGATCTTTGATTCTTGAGTGAGATTTACCTTCTTCTGCAGGACGTTTATCTTGCGTTCTTTGACTTCCAGCATGTCTTTCATGTCTCTGATCTCCCCGGCCAGTGTTCCCTTCTCCTCTGTCAAGTCTTGCAGTTGCTTCGTCTTCTTATTAAGGAAAGATTCCTTCTCTTCCAGACGCAATCTAAGAGCATCCACCTAAACAACACACCATGAGCAAAGAGTTCATGTAAAGCTGATGAGATATGCCTTCAAGTGGTCATTGAAATAAAATAAAAGAGTAAATAAAAAAATCCCATAAAAATAAAATAATTTACAATAACACATACACAGAATTTTAAGGGACAAGGAGTTGCACCAAGGTAAATGTTAAAACTTAATAAAATAAAAATAAAGAAGTAAAATAGAGTAATAAAATAAAATAAAATAACATTTTAACCTCTGTCTGTAGGATGGCAGCACGTTGCTCTTTGGCAGTGAGAGACTCTTTGAGCACTTCAATATGCTGTTTGCAGTCTGAATTCTGATTATTCAGAGTTTCCAGTTTTGTTTGCAGAGCTAAAAGCTCAGACTCTTTTTTTGAGAGCTCCTGCTTGAGCTGGTCAATCTGAAAAAGAAGGCACAGAGAAAGAACATTTTTTGTTATTTATAGGACGGGGAAATCATTCAGCACATAAAATATAAAAAAACATCCGAGTATCCAGACAACAAATATTTTTACAATATCATGTCATAAAATGTGTTAATCAGCTATGTTTTTTAAATAGTTAAACTGAAATGAGCATGGGAATTTTCTTCTCTACATCTGTACTCTCCTCACATAAAAGATGGATTTCAGAACACAATCCCCATTTAATATACATCAGCCATATTAATTATTGATTAAACGAGTTCTATAAATATCACAACAAAACCCCCAGCTTATTCACAAGCATGTTAGATACAGCAAAGACAGCACACATATTAATACCCACACACACCTGCACAAAAATCAACTAACCAATGAGATTTAAGGAACAAGCCAGTTAAAAACAGTAGCAATGCGGTGCAAATCAAACAAACCAATCAGAACTCTGGATCAGAATATAATTAAATATGAGTTTAAAAGAACAAAGTCAGAATCCCAATTTGCATCTGTCATATTCAGTATGCAATTTTAAAATTAGTATGTACCCAAATCATTGCACATTGAAAATAGTATGTTAAAGTGGCCTGGATGGCAGTGTTATTTTAGTATATTTTAGTATAGCAACCTATAGCAGCCCAATATTGATCCGAATAATGTATTATAATTAGTAAATATAATTTTTTTTTAATTAATAAAAAATTAGCTCTTATTTTTATATTTTTAGTTTTCATTTTAATTTAATTTGCAGTTATGCAGGACCACTATCATTCAAAGATGATTGACAATAGCATACAGTTTGGATTGGCGGTATGGTTCTTTTCTGGGCAAGAACTCCCTGCGCATCCTTGCAGCCTAGCATGGATGAGAGCAGGTAGAGCAGCAATAACCCCCCAGGGTAAACAGAACAAAACCAACATAAATGTATTGCAGATATTGTTAAAGTTCAATAATGTTATGTACACATTTAGAATAGTGGATTCAAAGGAGAATCCGAAGGCTGAATCCTGACTGACAGAGGGGAGTTGGGGATGGAGGAGGGTAAGTAGCTATTGAGCAATGCGAAAACTGCAGATAATACTGAGGGACCTTATATATGAATACTTAGATAGGTCGTATTCCTATAGGTAGATGGGGATCAGCTGAGAGTCAGGCTTGATGGCGAGCTTGACTAACGTGACCTGCCAGAACTAACGCTACGCTAGATTTTAGTAATTCAGTGTTGCCTTTTTATAAATTTTTTGTGTTTCAATATTTCATTAACTGTATGATATGTTAGTAAGTTTGTCATTTATTTTTTTAAGCGAAGTTTTTTCATCAATCTTTATAATTTATTTTATTTCAATAAAAAAAGGTTTTTTTTACTTTCTTAATCGTTTTTTAACGATTCTTTTTTGGCTAATAGTACCCACAACCTCTTACACAATGTATTGTTTCGAGACACTTTTAGATACAGTGCATGGTACAGTTATTGGCACTGGAAACAGCCAAAGTTTATGAGGTAAGAAATTCTAATAAACCTACAGCAGACATACTGAAGTGTTTTGACAGGAAACACTGTCAGCAAAGTCGTGAGAAATATTTACACAGATGCTATAGACTCTGTTTCAATACTGCTGCTTCTAGCATTACTCAGCAAACCCATCATTACAATTCCACAAGACATCCACAAGGATGTTCTCAGCCACTTCCCTGACACTTAAAACCCTTTACTGCACTTAAACATTTTCTGACACATTTATTTCTTTAAAAGAAGCTCAATGTAATATTTCACCTAAGGATGGACTGAAAGTGGTATTGTGGCCGCTACCAATAGCAGATCTTTTTTTTTATGTTAACCAATCACTGATATTATAGCTGATCTTGCAAATCTTTACTGTTTTATTTGCTTTAAAAATAAACCTGAAACAGCATTCACAACCCATTTCCTTTCGTTAATATAAAACGATATTTAAAGTGAAAATATCAAGGGTGGGACTTTTATCCATCAAGAATTGGATTGTGCAATGTGTCACTATGGCAGGCAATTACAGGGGAGGGGTTGAAATATGAGGGGTTGAAAGCATAAATAGGACAGCTGTTTAAGAGACAAAGCAAATTTTTTAATTTTTAAGCAAGATTACAAAAATAAATAAATTATAATTTGGAATAAGAAAAATTTTTACTAACAAATTATCCAAAACAAAATCAGGAATGTTTGTTAAGAAAGTAAGTAGGGTCAATATTGATTTCATGTTTACTTTAAACAAAAAATCTTGTTCATATGATAAAAAAAAAGCATAAGCTTCAAGCAAAATCAATATACATCTTCAGGCTGTTAGCAATAATTAAGCAATTAAATTAACTTTTGTCATTATTTACTCAAATCTTGACCTAAATTTCAGTCTGCTTCTCATGTAAACCACATGGCTTCTAGAAGACTGTGTGTGGAAGTTGTGTGCACTATTTTTATAATGGTTTTTGCCTTTTTTTTTTTCCTATTTGGAGCTTGACAGTTGTGGTCAGCAAAATCTTTTGTGTCATCCTACTTATGAGTTCAACAAATTAAATAACAACAACATGAGAACATCCCTTAAAAAAACACCATAGATAATCAATATCATCAGATATATGTTGCATTTCACTTTATAAGTTACCTAAACACACTGATTTATTTGTGTCTATGGCTGTTTATAGTTTTGAACTCCCTGAAGTAAAAGTTTACCTTGGCCTTCATGAACTTGGAGTGGTTTTTGTAGACCTCCATCTGTTTGA
The DNA here is from genome assembly GCA_018155175.1 of Sinocyclocheilus anophthalmus. Taxonomy (NCBI): domain Eukaryota; kingdom Metazoa; phylum Chordata; class Actinopteri; order Cypriniformes; family Cyprinidae; genus Sinocyclocheilus; species Sinocyclocheilus anophthalmus. Next base: position 398,655 of record JADLZN010001373.1, on the reverse strand, counting down.
TCTCCTCCTCTCGATCCTCCGTGTTCAGCAATCCATTCGCCTTTAACATCTGTATCTCATCCTCCAGGTCCCGAATGTTGCGTTCCAGGGATGCGATTTTGGTGTCCTGGATAAACAATTTAGTGGAAAAATTAGCCACGCTGTGCTCCATCATCTTAAGCCAGTATGACAACTTTGGTGCGATTCTACGGATCGAAGCATGCCAAACCCTATTCCCAACAGATGGGATCAAAACAAGAGGAAGACAGGTATATGCGAAACTCTAACGTCTTGCAGCATCGCCAGTGAGTAGCTGCAGTACTGCTGCATAGCCAAAGCAGAATCTGTCTCTCTCATGCTAATGGATCAGCATGTAATCACCATTTGGTAGTACTGAGCGCACATCCAGCCCGGGCGGAAAGACGCTCTGGGAAAGAGAGCTGTGCGTGTGCCTCTTTGGACTGCGAGAACTCCCTGAAGTTGCAGCGTTGCAGCTCCTTCAGCTTTTTAAATAAATAATACAATGTCTTTTGCATTAGATATGGTCCATCTCCCATTTAGACATAAGAGAACGTTTGCTGTTCCTTCTCGCATGCTCTCTCCACTAACCCGCCCTTCCTTTCCGCTCTCTTCCTCTCTCGCTCTCTCTCTCTTGCTCACTCTCTCGTCTTTTTGTTTTCACAGACATCAATAGGCACCATTTTCACACGAGGCCTTTGAAAACCAACATCCCATTTTGCACATACTGTACACAGAGAGTAGATTCTTTAGGCAAAAAGCGAAGGCTCATCGTCAATATTTTGAAGGCTCTGAATGGTAAATCCTTCATCATTTAAATGCAATGTAACATTATACCTTGTGGCTCAATGAAAGATAATATCCATCTTCAGAGCATAAGCAAACAGATCACATTGCTCTCTTTTCTGTCATCCTCTCCCACGCCTGCATTTGTGCTCTCTGTGTTGTAAACAACTCCACCTGTTCCCATGGCACCAGAATCAGCATCCCTGCTCAGCCAATAGGGCGAGAGAACACTAGCGGTGATGCTAAAGGTTAAAAGAGCAATGGAAACCAGTACAGGTGGAGCGGCTTTTGCGGTTTTTGGTTCAAGGAAAATGCATAAATCGAATTAGCGAAGTTGCACTTTGAATAGGAGTCTATCATTACGCTTTTTGTATCACATGGATGCAGTGGTGAACTCTGGGTAATATTTAGCTCCAATCAGAGTGGACCCGAGGGGTGTGTGCGTGCCTTGCATGAGGTCATGCTTTATTTTTAGAGCAGTGTGTAATGCTTCTGTCTGTGAGCGCACAAACCCACTTACTGTTTCATTCAGCCATTTAGCAGCATGCTGCAGTGGCTTTGCCATCAGACATTTCTCTTGTCTTTCTGGACCACTTTCTGTTTGCTTTTTCTGTCTATTTTTCTTCCTGAGCAACCGGAGCATGCCAAATATTACTACACTCTCTAATGACAATACTAATTATTTGTAAGAACAAGTCTTTCAGGCTCACCAAGGCTGCATTTATTTGATTAAAAATATAGTAAAAACAGTAATATTGTGAAATATTATTAAAATTCAAAACAGCTGTATTCTGTTTTAATATATTTTCAAATGTAATTTGTTCCTGTGATGTCAAACATCCATTACTCCAGTCTTCAGTGTCTCATGATCCTTCAGAAATCATTCTAATATGCTGATTTGCTGCTCAAGAAGCATTTCTTATTATTAGCATTGTTGAAAATAGTTGTACTGCTTAATCTTTTTTGGAAACCGTGATACTTTTTTCAGGATACTTTGATGATTAATAAGTTCAAACTAACAGCATTTATTTGAAATACAAATCTTTTGTAACATTATAAATGCCTTAACTGTCACTTTTGATCAAAATAATGCATTCTTGTTGAATAAAAGTAGTATTAATTTCTTTAAAAACATTACAGGACCCAAACTTATGAATAGTAATGTATAGTACATATTATACAATATACAGCATTCACAGATATTTACCTTCATCTCTATGATAGTCTGAAGAGCTTTAGTTTTTCCAGGGTCTGGGTGAAGCTGGTTTCTCCGATGAAGCTCCTGAGAGAAACAATAAATTATAATCAACATAATGACAAACACATAACACAAAAATAGAGCTACTACACTGCAGAAAAAAAGGTGTTCTTGTTTATTACAACAACTTTTTTTTACTTGTTATAGTGTGAGGTTAAAATCCATTACCTAACCCAAACTCTATCCCTAAACCTAAAACCCAAAACATTGCAATCCAGGAACATGTCCTACTTCTGAAAATCACACTGTGCATTCTGATCTCTTTCACTCTTTGACATTTTTATAGTTTTATTTTATTCTCTTTGCGCTCACAGTGAATTATGCACACTATCTGTGTGGTTGCAACAGCACTGGCATGGATCTCCTCATATTTTTTCTCTTGGGTTTAGATGACTTCACAGACCATATGCTGTTATTGTCTTCGTTGCATCTGACTGTCTATCTGATTATTACGATGGCAAACCACTTAACTTCAGATTGCTCCATGGAGACTGTCCCTGAATTATTATATTTTGAAAAATCTGCTTTGAAAAGTGTTACACGTTCATGTTTAAAAACACTCATTTTTGCAATTCCTGGTGATGCTAACAGAGCAGAATTCACAAACTTCACCTTTAAAGGGATAGTTCAACCAAAAATGAAAATTCTCTCAAGTTGTTCCAAACCTGTATGAATTTCTTTCAGCTGTTGAACACAAAAGATGATATTTTGAAGAATGTTGGTAACTAAACAGTTGACGGTAGCCATCGACTTCCAGAGTATTTTTTTCCTTACTACGGAAGTCAATGGACACCGCTAACTGTTCGGTTACCAGCATTCTTCAAAATATCTTATTTTGTGTTAAGCAGAAGAAAGAAACTCAAACAGGTTTTGAACAAGTGAACAGTGAGTAAATGATGACAGTATTTTAATTTTTGGCTGAACACGCATGGCCCAAAATCCACTTTCAACCCAAAAGTGTGAGTAGAACCTGATACCTCTCTCAGATGGTGATTTTCCTTCTCCTTCTGGTCTAATATCACCTCTAGGTGGCCCAGCTGAGCTTCGGCCTCTGCGATACGCCTGGCTCGCTCTTGCTCTTCCTCATTTGATGCTCTTCCTGAGGCTGGGGGAAGCCCTTTACTCTGCAGCATCTCCAACAGCTTCTTTATGGACTCGTCTCTGGCTCCCAGCGTCTGTTTCTGCGTCTCAATCCTCAGCTCCATCTCTTCCAGCGTCTTCCTCAAGAGGAAGAGCTCTTTGGCCTGACGGTCGTGTTCGGCTTGGAGTCGACGGAAGTTCTCTTCGGTCAGCTCGATGGTGGTGAAGTGTTCTCCGCCACTGGCCCGCGACCCACTCTCCTGCTGGAGAAGATGGTTGAGGTCGCGTTGAGTCCTCAACTCGTCCTGCAGGGCCTGGATGGTCAACTGGAGGTGCTGGAGAAGGAAACAAAAGCAGAAATTAACATAAGATGGCTTGGGATCCTCATTTAGACAACAATCAGAAGGTATCCTCATCCAGACCCATTCAGAACATGTTTTGAGGTCAGAAATATCAGGTTAGTTTTGGAAAAAAGGCTAGATAGACCCCACTGTGATGTATAAACATATTGCACTGTGTCCTAACCAGGTGTGGGGCAACAAGCTGTTATAAAATGAAATATAATGCTAGATTTAAAAAAAAAAATTTAAATTAAAAATCTTGCCTTGGCAACTGAAATAAGTTGAAGTTGAAGTACTAAAATTACTAAAACTGAAATAAAAATTAAATAAACCCCCAAAAACTAATAAACATGACAACAGCACATAAGAAAATTACTAAAACGTTAACTAAAATGAGAACTTTTAAAATAAAAGCTAGTTAAAAATATGAATAAATACTATTATAGTATATAAATAACACTAAAATAGCACTGCTTTGGACCAATGAGATTTCACTGTGGGCGGGGCTAGAATTGATAGCCTAAAGCATTGCTGCATCATACCTGGTTTGAGTACAGATTACAACTTAACTGGTTAATTTTTGCATTCATAATAACTTCTATTTTCCATTTCTTTGACTGTGATCAATGCTGAAAGTTAAATTTTGAATAGCTAAACTGACCAATTTAGCAATATCTGGAAATATATCCAGATAAAGAATAAAGAATACAGCGGGAAAACCACAGTGGGGTCTATTCTAGGAGAGGAAACCGGAAAGGATAAGGTTTCTCTAGAGAAAACACAAACTAATAGCTCCTTAAATAAGGTTAATGACAAAGAACTGTGCTAGAAATAGTCACAAGATAATGGGGTTTTCGGGTCTATGTGGCACATGTGGAACCTTCGGCAGAATGAGAGAGTTTATGGGCCCAGAACTGGATCAGATAATCCACACTCGTATCAGGAAATTTAGATCCTTACACATCCTTGCGCTATCACAAACAGAACACACAATTCTGACCGAAGAAACGGTTCAGTCGACGATCACAGGCATGCTTTTGGTCAGGATTTTAGGAAAGAACCAGCTATTTAAGTCCCGGCTACCCCGCCTTAGCTTATCTTGAAGGAACAAAGAGGAGCAGATAAGGGAAAATGTTCCTTATTGAGGTTGTCCTTATATAAAGATCTGATCCATTTAAACGTGATAATTAAAATAGCAATTGTCTCAGATCAGCAGCTAGTAGGGATGCACTGATATAACATTTAGCTGATGTAGATAGCTGATAATGAAATCTGTTTGCCAATGAAATCTATAAAATGTCTTTTTTCAAATTCAGTCAATTCAGTTCAGTTCAGTTCGCTTTTATTTGTATACCACTTTTCAAGATACATATAGTATCAAAGTAGCTTTACAGAAAAATGAATGAAGCCATGTTGTTATTGTTAAATAAAAATATAAAAAATCATTTTAGTTACTTGAAAAAAAGAAGAAAAAATATAAAAAATGTAAATATTAGATAAAAAATTCAACGAAAATTTTAAATTATGCTTTGGCAACAGAATTAAATAAAATGTTTTAGAACCAAAATGACTAAAACTGAAACAAAACAAAAAAAAAAGCAAAATGGAAATATTTATTTAAAAAAACTGATAAAAATAACAAAGGCAAATAACAATATAGAAAATGGTAATTGAAATCTCGCAGAAATTTAGAAATAAAAAGGAAACGTTTCAATTACTATCCCCCAGTAATAATAAATATTAAATCAAATAAAAAATAAAATAAATAAAATCTGCTGATAATAACTGCTTTCGATATTGGACTAATGAGACCAACACAACTAAAAATCCTAATATTGGCTAATACTGACATGGTCATCATTATTGTGCATCCCTAATAGAAAAGAACAACACTCAAAGAAACCCACGAGATCCGAATCCAGGGATCAGTTTCAGGGTACAGTCTGGTTTTGTTTAAAGATCAGGGACACATTTCACGTCGAGTGTGTGGTACCATGTTCTGCGCACGATGGCGAACATGACAACAAACCTTTGTCCTCCTGGCGTCCAACAGGTGCTGCATGATTGTGGAGTGCAACAAAACAGAAACAATGAAACACAGCAGAGTGAGTACAGAAGGAGATGGACTAAGCAATGACACAAGACAAAAACAAATTGATAGCATTATTCAAAGAATTCAATTACAAAGAATAATGAGGCATTTTTCATTCAGGACACTGTATACAAACACATTGTTAATGGAAAAACCATAACAGAATGGAAAATACGATTAAAGGCCATAGGAAGTAATAGAACTAATGTGAATGATAATTCTGGAAAGACGTCAGATATTAAACAGGATAAATGCATTGGGATTTATTTGTGTCATGGCATTGTAATGTCTGCATTTGGCCAGCAGAGGGAAAGGAAGTGCTGTTTCAGACACACAGGAGTGAACTGTGAGCTGGCTTGTGTGTCAGCCTGTCTTAGTTCCAGATCAAGGGGCCCTCAGTCTTATGTAAGAAATGTCATTTTGGGCTGGTATACTTATACCATAATACATTCTCTTCACACAGAGACAACACCATATACTGACCAGACACCTGCTCAACCTACATTGTTTTAGTTTGTTTGGATATTTGATAATGCAACGATTACTTTATATATATATATAGTATATATATATATACTGTGAGAGAAGAAAAGTCTAACTTGTGAGATAAAAAGTTGCGATTATCTTTTGTTGAATGGTTATTATTATGTATAATAGGATTTTATGCACACACACACACACATATATATACTATATATATATATATACACACACACACACACAACATATATATATCGAATTATACATATATATGTCATTCAGATTTTTTGCACTGACAATACGTTTTTATGCAAACATAGATAATGTCCAAGGCAAATTTCCCCTAAATTTCACGCAACTTTTTATTCTGTTTTTTAGCTCTCCAAATTCTACATCTCGCCATTCAGATTTTTTAAAAATAAAAAATAAAAAAATAAAAATGACTTGCCGACCTTTTTTTTCCTGGCTGTGAGAAGTATTTCCCAATTCGATGTTTCTTCTCAGAATTGTGACTTTATGAACAGAACTGTTAGGGAAAAAGTCAGAATTGGTGAGATAAAAGTTGCAATTTTTGGGGTTAATTTTTATTATTATGTAATATGATTTTATAACACACACATATATATAGATATAAATCATATATACACACACACACACACACACCACCCAGCCACACACAAGCATATATTATATACCTGTATATATATCTAATTATATACACACACACACACACACACACACACATATATATATATATTATTTCTCTTTATTTTGATTTAGGGGTGAAATATGACCTGGTTATGGTCTTGGCAGGTTTGTGAGATTAACTCATCCTTATAATGTAACTAACAATATTCTGTCTTTAGAAATAACTAATTGGCTTTTATGACTCAGTGCTGATACTGCACTCCGTCTGCGCTCATTACCTCTTAAAGAATCGAATGCAGCTGTAGGGAATCGTCTGTGTTTACCGCAGGCACATTAGCAAATTAATTCAGACTCCACACACATTCACACTCGACTGCAAGCAGACACACACAAAATCTAACACGTGTACTCGTTTATCACAGATAAATGCATTTAGATATGCATGGCACACTCAAAAACAGAGGAGATGAGAGTTCGGCTAATTCAATTTGTCGACCGAATAAACTCACTATTTCTACAGCTCTATTTCTGTTGTATTCACTCTTCCCAGCATAGATCGTGTTTCCTTCAGGACAGGAAGTTTATTGAGAACACAGGACATTTGTCTCTCTCTCTCTTCTGTTTATCCATCTCCTTTCCTTATTCCTTATCCTCTCCTCCTTCTCTTTCCCTCTCCGATCAATAATCTGTCTTGGCTGGCAAAGAATTCAAGGAAACGGTCCAATTATTCCATTTGCATAATTACAACAGTTTGCAAAGAGCCACAATCCCCTGTGTTGCAAAACGGTGGCCAGAATAAACTCCATTCCTTACAGCCAGAGATATACATGGGGTAGCTGTTCCCATGCATTTAAAGGGACCATTCTCCCAAAAATAAAAATGCTGTCATCATTTATTAAACCCTCATGTCACCTTTCGAACAATAACTGAATATATTCATTCCTGGGTGAACTGTCCCTTTAAGAGCATGAGGTTTGAGTTGAATTAGCGGAGTCATTCAGAAGTGTTCAACTTTCATGTTGTGTGTGTGTGTGTGAGGAGCTCTCAGACGCACTGAAGCATAGGCAGGCATGAATATGTATCCCATATGGCAGCGCATGACAAAGGGAGAGGCGGCATCATGCGGAGGAGAGCTGGCAGCAGGAATAGTCCTAAGCATCCCTGATGAAGCCCGCATCACTTCCTCTCCTGCTCATTACTCATTACCCCCCATCATTATCACAAATGTTTCAGCATCATGCATCCAAGAGTGAAACAATTTTTCAGTCAATTTGTCATTCTGTGGATAAATTTAATTCCTCTACATATTGCATCTTTATGCTGTGTTTAAAAATTACAAATTTTGACTGTTTCATGTGTTTTGAACTGTCATTACAGTACCATGAAATTCCTTCAAGAATCTTGAAGTAACGTATAAACTACAATAAAATTATGTTTTTTGAAATAAATTCAACTTTTATTCAGCAAGTATGCATTAAATCTAAATTGTCAGTAGACATTTATAAGGAGAATGCTGTTAAATGCTGTTCTTCTGAACTGTATATTCATCAGAGACTCTTGAAAAAAGATTCTACACAGTTTCTACACAAAATAAAGCAGCACAACTGTTTTCAACATTGATAACAATAGGAAATGTTTTATTTTGAGCAGCAAATCAGCATATCAGAATGATTTCACAATATTGCTGCTTTTACTGTATTTTTGTTCAAATAAATGCAGCATTGGTAAGCTAAAAGACTTCTTTCAAAAACGTTTAAAAAATCTTACAGACCCCAATATGTTTAACACTAGTGCAAATAAAAATATAATACATAAAAATCCATCAAAGTACCACTTTACTCTTTAGTAGAACTAGAGTTAGTAGTAGACAAGAAATGTGAAGAAATAACATTCAAATAAATGGCCATCTAAAAGTACAGTAATTGGATGAAACTGGTTGTACTGAGCTAATTTGGCATTTTTCTGAATCAAACACAATGGGGCACATTCATTAAACACAAATAGAACAAATTTCTGTCTTAAGTAATTCACAAAACCATTGTATCGAACTAAATCCAGCAATTTACATAAGAGGGTTTGATGTACAAAATGGTTTTACGATTTACACATGAATTTGTTGTGCGCAATGTTTGGTGACCTTCATATTATGAAGTATGAACTGTAATGTGTTCTTGGTCTTAGAGAAGTGAACAATCAAACTAAATGTCCAAATCTTTACTTGTTGGCCATAGCAAATTTCAGGAACACAGATCCTAATACAACATACACCAATGAAGTCGAGTCTGTATGCACACACACACACACAACACCAACACTCACGTCCACCCCAATGACAGACGCTTCATCTTTCTGCACAACATCCATCAGCTCAGTCCAAATGTAAAAATATTTTGCTCTGGCTGTCAACCACCACAGTTAATGTTACTGCATCTCAAACTGAATGATTACAGTGAAAGCCAAAACAACAGCCAGGATATAAGAAAATAGTATTAAAGTGATCAATTTTGTAGCATTTCATTTTTTCCCCCCACAAAAGTCTACTTATATCATTAGTCAAGATGCCTTAAATCAGAAAGTTGTACATTAATATTTTCCAATCTCCCTCAGAACGGTGAGTATGAGTGGTTATGAATGAATGAATGAAACGCATTTGTCCGTGTTTCTAATCGCGCTAGTGGAAAGCGCTTGAGAAACAGTGTCTCTTCCATGGCTCGGTACACTTTCAACTTGTTTTTTTAGTCTCGAGCAAGACTGTACGACATTCACTTTACATGATTTAAATGATTTTTATGTAGAAAGGGCGACAGCGCACCGCATTACAAGAAATATCATTCATGTTTTCATAACCGCTGGCCAAATTCAAAAACAAAACAAAAATTAAATCATCTTTGAGAGCTCGGCCCCCCCTGGTGTTTCGGGGGCCCTACGCAGCTTGCGTATTTTGCATATAGGGAGGATTGGCTCTGATAGCAACATTAAAATAAGTAATTTTGAGGGGTAAAATGCATGAAATAATTCACAAGACCAGTAAATTATATTAGTAAAGTAAAAGTGTTTATTTACATTTCATGCTCATTCAAAACTAAATATAAATCATCCAAAGGGACACGCTAATGAAATAAATACTGATTAATTTGTGACTGACTAAATTGTGACTATCACAATGAAATAAATAAATAATAAATAAATACTGATTAAGTATTAAGTATTATTAAGTAAAAAATACAAACTAAGCTATTTTTATTGGACAAAATTTGTGACTGGACCACATGAAGAGGCAGCGAAAAAAGAAAAATAGAAGAAATATTTCATAGGGGATAGCCAAGCCATTTTTTTTTTTTTTTTTTTTTTACTTTTTTTGTCTGGTTTACGAAGCCCGGGTCGATGGGACTTCACCGCTGCATGCTAGGACACAACAGACGCTCACACACACACACACACACACACACACTCACCAGGGCTCAACAGTACATGCTGAAGATCAATAAGTAGTTAATGTTCTTCCCCACAATCACCCAGACACACACACACACACATTTATTTATTTATTGTCTCGTTATTCACAAAACAGCGGCTAGAAAACTGCATTTCTTCTCTCTTTCAATTCTTCACTCGTCAATCACAGACCGTTGTTTAGCTAATCTGTCTTCTAATTCCCTCCGGCCACTATTTCCCCTCGAAAATGTGCTTTTCACCCATCCATCCATCCGTATTTAGTTTCCTCCGCAGCTCTGGAATGGTTATCGCGATGAATGCATGCGAAAAATCACTGATTAAAGAATCAGTGTCTGTGCCTTCGATTTCGTTTTTAGCTATTAGTTTGAACAGGGAAAGAATGCGATCGAAGATCATTACTTTTTTAGGCATGACAACAGAGAACAGAGGCCCCGTTACAACTCATGATTCCCTTTTTTTTGGCTTAGTCATGCCAGAAACAGTACAAGGAGACCGATCCCTCACAGAAAAGGGAAGAAAACGCAAATATGCCGCGTAAGGAATGGAAGACATGCCTTTTGATAGAGGCATATCTTTTAGCATAATTTGCAGTAAAGCAAAGTTCATGATATCATTGATTTATTAATGGTTTTGAAAAAGGTTAATGAAACAATTTTGACCAACAGTTTTAAAGAGTTTTGTCTTTCCTTTTGTCGTTCTTTTGCAAATGTAGACAGAGATTGACTTTCATATTTTTGTATCCTGCTTAAGATGCTCAATCACACTTGAAGAAAAAACTCATTTACTGTACATGCAGTCTAGAAGATAAATCTCATGTTTTCCTGCATAAATATAAAACAACACCCAAGGGTGCTTGAATTTTGTAATTATTTTTTAATTATTTATATTAGACACTAACCTAAAACCTAAAAAAATATTTAATATGCAAGATTCCCAGGATTTTTTACATACACTAACACTACCGTTCAAATGTTTGGGGTTGTTTAAAAAAAACCGGCTCCCCATGCTCACTTTTTGATAAAAAATACAATAAAACATAATATTGTGAAATCTTATTACAGTTTAAAATCCCTATCTTCTATTTGAATACATTTTAAAATATAATTTATTCCTGTGATGCAAAGCTGAAATTTCAGCATCATTACTCCAGTCTTCAGTGTCACATGATCCTTCAGAAATCATTCTAATATGCTGATTTGCTGCTTATTATTAATGTTGAAAACAGTTTGCTTCCTTAAAAATTAATTTTTTTGATGATACAGCTCACATATTCCTTATTCGCGGCCCGATGAAACCTACAAATTTGCAAAACTAACAGAATGTATAGTTGATATAAAAACTGGATGACTAGTAGTTTCCTACTGCTAAATTCTGAAAAAACTTGAGGTTTCAATTATTGGACCAAAAACGGCTGCATGTAATAACCTAAAACACTGTCTAACAATTTATGGCTGCTCTGTTAATTCTTCATCATCAGTTAGGATCCTAGGTGTGCTATTTGATAGCAATCTTTCCTTTGAAAACGGCTCGGGTTTACTAGTATGGTACCCCCTCGTCTGAAGGAGGGAACGGAGACTTCACGTCGGATGAATGACGAATTGGGATCTCGCTTAGAGATACCAATCTACTTTGAGTGTAACTAAATGAGCCAATGCACATTGGCATGCGATTATTGTATCCAACTGCTGCTGATCACAGCGTGAGTATAAGTAGGCATCAGATGCAACACATATTCAGCTTTTCGCTGAGAGAGCCGAGCCGGTGACCCGCATTCAGCGGTGGTACAGGATCTGTGGCGCGGGACGTGACGTCTCCGTTCCCCTTCCATTCCGGGCAACGCCGGTTACCATATACGTAACGAGACATTCCCTTCAGTCGGTCCTCTCCAGCGTTCACTGTCGGACGCACACCTCGACGAATGGGATCCCTACCAAAAGCTACCGCCCCTTCCAGTGTCCTGTGAAGCCACCTGCGCCCCTACTTTTTGGCGTAGGCTAGGGCTTGCACAAGAGGACCAGCTACTGCTACTGTGGCACTACCCACTGAGTAAGACTGGGTAACACTGGGGAAATGCTCCCGTTCTACTTGGAACAGGGACGTTTACGGAAGCTCCAACCTTCCCGAAGTAGGTTTCAGAAGCAATACACATATGGACATTCTTTAGGTGCATATGGAAGAATGGAGGTTATTGTAACCCTCTTGGAATGGCAGAAATCTGCCGGGGAAACACAGGCTCGAGGATATACCGTGGACTTAACACATATGAGATACACTTAGGTCTTACATATGGAACCCAGCCTTCTCCCGGTTCTCATGGATTCAACGAGTGAAGGCCTGGCGCCGGACGTCCGCCACGTTTGGCTGCCGAGGGGACGGAGGAACTCTAATCAGGGTCTACTATATGGACTCTCTGGAGTGGGTTTTGCAAGCCGACCCGAAGCCGGGTCCTCTCAGTGCTTCTACTCGTTTGAGGTGAGAACACAGTAGGATACCGGCTCCACACGAAGCTATAGAATCTAGCGAATGTGTTAGGGGTCGCCCAGCTCGCAGCCCTACAGATATCTGTCAGTGAGGCGCCACAAGCCAGCGCCCAGGAGAATGCAACACCTCCTAGTAGAGTGAGCTCGCAACCTAAGCGGGCAGGGCACACCCTGTGCCTGATAAGCCAGGGGGGTGGCATCCACAATCCAGTGGGCCATCCTCTGCTTAGAGATGCATTCCCTCTTCTGCGCCCCCTGGCCGGCCTCCTTGCAGACAAAGAGCTGGTCTTAGGTCCTGAAGCTTTGCGTCGGTTCTACTCGAACACCTAAGGCTCGTCCACGGGACAGAGCAAACTAGGGCTGGTCTGGCCCCCTTCCTCCTGAGGGTACCAAATCCCTGTTGTTTCGCACAACTGTCCTGAGACTGAGCGCGTACTTAGCCAATCGTCGCGTAGTTGAGGTAGCGCATGCATGTTCCTCATGGGACTAAGGGCTGCGTCCGATCCCCGCATCCGTAAACTTTCATGAAGTCACCACGGGGCTGACAGGACAATACCCTTAGGGCAGGACCTTGATACTGCTGTTCTATGGTGTCCACCCCTCGCACGCAAAACCCGCAGAAATGCCTTTGTCGCTAAGGACGAAACATGGAAGTACCGCTCAGGTCGATCTGCTAGCGAACCAATCGTTTGGACGGATACACCTGAAAGATTTCATTTCTCGTGATGCATCTTGAAAACGGCAGCCTGTGCAGGCCCGTTTCAGCGCTCAGATTCAAATCGTTCCACCCACCGCCTTTCGTTGGTTACATGACGTAAGGGCGTCAAACCGCCGACTTCGCCAGTAGGACTGCGATCTCTGCGCGCAAGACAGGGGCATCTGCTGCTTTCCCTGACGTAAAGTGGACGCCCCTGACCTTGGGAGGGCGCCGGGTAACCAATCGCATAGCCTAGCCTGACGGTTCGAAGGAGCCATCGAAACGGGCTGGGTAGCTCAAGCAAGGCTCCAAGACACCGCACAAGTGGCATCAACGGAACTACAGGCATACACGCAGTGGGGCAGCGAGGAAGAACGCAGTGACCCGGCCCGGGCGTCTCTTTGCCGGTCCGATGCGGGGTCTGAGTGTGTGCAACACTGACTTGCGTTTGAGCAGAGGGTGCGTGGGTATTCCGTTGGTTCGTCCTCCCGATCCGCCTGCTGCTGCTCACTGGCGAGAGAGGAGAGTGAGTGTGATATGGCTCTGGATCGTTCACAACCCCCCATCCCCTCAGGGGACCCAGAGGTAGAAGAGATTGCTCTTTTGTCGAGTATTTGGGTACCACTGACCGGCGGCCGGGTGGAGGCAGCAGCTACACACCGGGGCAGGATGTACCTGATGACCTCAGTCTGCTTTTGGGCAGCGGAGAACTGCCGGGCGAAGTTCTCCACCGTGTCGCCGAAAAGGCTGGTCTGGGACACGGGGGCGTTCAAGAATCTTGTCTTGTCCATCTCGCGCATGTCGGTTCTTTGAGAACTTCCGGGTCGTGACCACCCTCTTGCAATGCAAGTCCCTCAGTGCCTAAGCCTGGTGCACTTGCAGTAACGCCGAAACGTGTAAGGCGGACGCAGCTTCTCCAAAGGCCGTATAAGCCACTCCGATCAAGGCCGACGAGTGCCCACCAGGCCCGGCGGGGAGCAACGGTTTGGCCTGCCAAGCGGTCGCCGGCATTGATCACCTTTCACATCGCAAACCGGTGGGGGAACCGCTTTAACCTGGGACCTCCCCGCGTACCCCCGCGCTTGACCCCATCAAGGGTGGGTGAGGGAGGATGACCACTGTAACCCTGTTTCTGTAGTGAAAGTGCCGCCACACGATCCATCGATCGTCATGCACTTCTGGGAAGAAAGGCACTGGAGTGGGGCCTTGAGAACCAGCGCGCGCCACCCCGAGAAACCATCGTCCAACCTTGAGGGTTCGGGACACGGTGAAAGTCTTCACTCGAGCCCAACCCCTACGGCGGCCCGGGAAAGCTTAGCCAATCATTTCCGGGTCCGTATCTTCATCCCCGGAGAAATCCGGCTCACCATCCGATGCTGCAACCGACATCCGGTCATCGGGGGGAGCCTCGGAAGAAACAGGCGGTACCCCCCGGGAGGGTCCAGCCTGCTCTTTTTGAGAGCTCCGCTGGTTTCGGAGTGCTGGCTGGGGCATCCCCGGAGGGGAATTCCTCACCGTGACCGTGAGACCAGTCCGCCCACTGCCAGAAAAAGGGTACCCCCAGCTGCCAGCAGAAGGAACCCCAGATCTAGGCAGTGGCACGGGCACTCCGCCCCCTTGCAGGTAACGGAGTCCGGTCCTCAACTCCGAGATGGTCATACCCCCGCGATGGGAGCATGAGTCATCCACGAAAGCCTTCTCAGCGTGCTTCATGCCCAGACACGTGTGGCAGTGATCGTGACCATCACCCGGCTCCAGGTAACGACCGCACCCAGAAACATACGGATGGTATGACATCTTTAAAAAGATGTTCCACCTGTGAAGCTCTTTTAGAATGGAAATTGCTTTTTTAGTGTGCTGAAGCGCACAGGGGTGATGGCCGTCTGCAACACACACAGGGGTAGTGCAGCCTGTTGTGTGCAACCCACTCGACACGGGAAAACCACCGCCGCTGAAGCGCCGTACCACCAGCACGAGAGCCCACAAAGAGCGTGCTTGACTGTAGTTTTTACTCTAGAACTTGGTCAGGAAGCAAATGATAGAACTGGCTCGGCTCCTCAGCGAAAATCTGAATATGGGCTGCATCTGCTGCCTACTTATACTCACGCTGTGATCATCAGCAGCTGGATGCAATAATCGCATGTCAATGTGCATTGGCTCGTTTAGTTTACACTCGAAGTAGATTGGTCTCTCTAAGCGAGATCCCAATTCGTCGGTCATCCGACGTGACGTAGAGAGTGACCGACTGAAAGGGAACCATGTTTCTAGCAAACTGCATTTTCCATCTTAAAAATATATCTAAATGACGTCCTATGCTTTCAATGTCAAATGTAGAAATGTTAATTCATGCGTTCATGACCTCAAGGTTAGATTATTGTAATGCTTTATTGGGTGGTTGCTCTGCATGCTTAATAAACAAACTCCAGCTGGTCCAAAATGCAGCAGCTAGAGTTCTTACTAGAACCAGGAAGTATGACCATATTAGCCCGTTTCTGTCAACACTGCTCTGGCTCCCTATTAAACATCATATACATTTTAAAATCTTGCTAATTACTTATAAAGCCCTGAATGGTTTAGCTCATCAATACTTGACAAAACGAAACAAAACAAACAGTATTTATTTGAATTAAAACCATAAAAAATGCCTTTACTTTCCCTTTTGATCAATTCCATGCGTCCTTGCTGAATAAAAGAATACATTTATTTGAAAAATAAAACTGTTATGACTTCAAACCATTGAAGGCTGGTGTAGGTTAAAAGATGAATATATGAAAATCAAAACGGATAAAAGCACTTCTCAGTGACATCAGTTTCTGCAGGGAAACAAATATGAAAAATCAGACATCAAATGTTAAATGTTTTGTCAGAGACTCCCTCACAAGATCAAATAGTGTGACGGACTTTGCCACTTCGGTCTGATTTAGCTTTAATGTTTTGACTGGATGGTTGAATTTCAAAAGCTGTTGCATGTTAAGCTGGCGTAGAGCTGTAAGCTTCCAAAGACCTCTGGATCAGATGCCAAAACTAGCTCTGTGGAGAGTCATGTCTCAATTACAGCACATTACCCACGCTAGGTGTAAAGAGTACCTGAAAACCATACTTGAGTACAGATACTTACAGATAAGTTACAAGTCACCAATTCCAAAACAACTTGAGTAAAAGTCTTAAGAGTATCTGATTTTAACAGCACTTAAGTATTTTACTTAGGGATGCACGATATTGTCGGACTGATATCGGAATCGGCCGATAATGGCTTTAAATGTAAATATCGGCCCGATATGAAAAATTATGCCGATATGTCTTGCCGATAAGAGGAACACTTTAACTCTCACATGTGCTCAGGGTGTGCTAGCGATTAGATCACCTCAGCAGTGTTGCTCATTCTTGAAGCAAAGTTTTGTCTGAGTGATGATTAGATTCACTCTTTTGGATCGCTGCATTTAAACTGTGAAAGCACATACAGAATGATGCTTTCGGTGTATGATGGAGTAAACAGTAATAGCACGTGCAGTGGCAGCAACGGCAGCCTCTCCCGGGTCCTAACGCCCGTTCGTTAGGAGTTTTAATCTGTAGGGGGCGCTTTTGGCCTACTTCTAATTAAATTAAAAGTAAATTAGCCTACACAAACAACATTTAGACTGTTTCTAATTAAATAAAGCAGTAACTGATGTCATAAAATAATGAGTATGTTTTGATTTAAAGGTCAGAAGCTATAGCTTACATGAAAAAAAAAAAAATCACAAACATAACAAGGTAAATTAAACAATTTTATTATACGATTTATTCATTAATGTTTTATGTTTTTATTTTTAAACAAATCCTAATCGCTAAAAGATTTTCAGAATTTGTACAACTCCTTTGCTTTAGACCATCTACAAATGTTAAATCTTAAAATAAAATGTTATGGTTAAAACTGCGACTTTCTGGGGGAAAAAATGCAGCGATTCATATATAGTTTATTTATAGTTATTTTCAAAGCTTCAATGTACTGTAAAAAAACTTCATTATTGTTTAATTAATTCCAACAAATAAGTTCTTGTTAAAAACTAACCAAAATTAAAAATATTTTGATTATAATTTCTGCAAAGGAGAGACTTGGTGTTGTTCCCAAACAAAAGGAAATATATCGGTATCTGTATCGGCCAAAATGAGTTGAAAAATATAGGCAAAATCCACTATCGTGCCAGCTTGCTAATTTTTACTTATACTCAAAGATACTAAATATAGGCTCAAAGATACATGTCAAAGAGACATTCAAGTGAAAAACAAGAATGAGTTGATTTGTGAGGAAAGCAATCATTAGTTTATTTTTTATACCTCAAAATTGGGAAAAAAACAATATCCTTCAAAAAGGACTCTTCAGTATAACGGATAAATAAAATAAAGCCATCTTGCACTGGATGTGCTGGTTTCAGCCTCATTGCTGGCTGCAGTCATGTCCTCATCTCATTTATCTACCTGATTTTTCAACGGAATAGTTTTTTTTTTTTCTGTGAAGTGTGTAGACTCCGGTTCGTAGCTTGCTGTAGGGAAATCATGAGAAATACCACGTGCAGTAAACGGTAAACCTGTTTGCCTACATACCAGTGTGTTCATAATTAAGATAATACTTTAAAATAATATGATAAGACACCCAGTTTGCAATATCATGCAGCAAAAATAGCTGTTTTGAACAGCTAAAAATAGCTGGAAGCAGATGAAGATAGAAGCCCGACACAATAAATTTACAATGCCGGCCTGCTCTTACGGGAAAAATAAGGTGGATATAAACACCAAGATTCACAACTACTTGCTAAGGAACTCGCATTCACATAAAGTAGCCTTGTTGACAAGTTTGGGTGAGTAAGGACAAAACACACAAGATATAGTACTTTCAGTGTCCTGTAGGTAGCGATATCACTTCTTTTGTAGCAGAAATAAACTGCTTGCTGCAGAAAAAGCTAGGTGCCATGCAAAATGTAATGTGTAATTGCAACACTCATTACAAATGTAGAGGAGTAAAGAGTACAGATGCTTATTCAAAAATGTAGTGAAGTAGAGAGTAAAAGTTGCTAATACCGCAGTAAAACTACAAAGTAGCCACAAAGATACACACGTACAGTAACTAATTACATTTACTGAAATACTTTACACCTCTGCACCGAATTAAATAAACATGTTCATTTAAATGCTAATATTCTGGTTGTATGACATTAGATTATGCCCTAGATGATTTATAATAGCACGGAATGTCAGATTAGATTCTAATTACTACAAAATGGCCTACATTGCACAAGATAGCATCAGCCAAGCCTGAAAATACGCTGTGTCAGGGTTATTATAGTAAACTAAAACCATAAAAACAGTTCATTACTTGACATAAAATAAGCTTTAACTTAAATGACTTCTTGGGGAAGTCGTGGCCTAATGGTCAGACTTGTAACCCAAAGGTTGCGGTTTCAAGTCTCGTACCGGCAGGGATTGTAGATGGGGGGAGTGAATGTACAGCGCTCTCTCCATACCTTCAATACCACGATTGAGGTGCCCTTGAGCAAGGCACCAAACCCCCACGACTGCTCCCTGGGCGCCGCAGCATAAATGCTGCCCCTCTCTCGTTGTGTGTCACGGTTTGTGTGTGGTCCCTGTGTGTGTGTGTGCCTTTGGATGGGTAAATGCAGAGCACTAATTCTGAGTATGGGTCACCATACTTGGCCACATGTCACGTCACTTAAACACTTTTGGCTAGTTACAACATTTCTCATTTTCATTTAGTTTGACTTGATGTACTAACTTAACTAAACCTGAAATAAAATAAAAACTATAGACATGTAAACACATTCAAACTAATAAAAAACACAACAAATTACTAAAACTAACTAAAATTATAAATAGAAAATAGAAAAAAACTAAAACTGAAATAAAATTGATAAAAAAACACAAAAACACACAACAAAATGACTAAAAAGACTAGAAAATGACTCAAACTTACAATTATGATGAACACAGAAAATAGCAAAACTAATGATACTACACTTTGGTGGTACAGCGATGGAAAACCAATTTAATCCATTTTGTTTGGTGATGTTAGTGCCAACAGAAAGGTGGTGACTGAAAAGTCAACACGGTTGATTAATTTTAAGCATTAAATTCATGATCTAAATCTGGTCTTTCCATTAGCTTTCTCAGTCATGCTGAAACATGCTTTGTTGATTATTATTCTCCTCGATACCATCATGTTTAAACACAGACCATCAAATCTTGTTATTGTACAAATCAAAAACAAGTCAGCCCCCACTAATCCTTTCTGCATTAGCTTGCTTTCAGGCACCCGAGGGGCTGAGAAACTGAGAGAGCAGAAAAAAGGAGTCAGAGAAACGGAGGAGGTGATGGAGAGAGAGAGTGAGGGAGGGAAAGTGAAAAAGACAACAACCAACCACACTTGAGCTAAACTAGCCCACAGCGCATGAGGACATTCTCACTCATCCGTTCACCTCACCTCTGAGTCCTGAGCTACAAAAGAGCCATTAGCACCAAGCACAACGCACCCAACGGATGTACCCGATCATCATTCATCAAAGCCCAGCTATTAACTGCACGGAAACCATCAATCTAAGAGGAGAGGACCGTTTTAGAAGAACTAGACTAAGATCAAGAGGTTGCATATAGTCTATTTAAATCAATACCACTTTTTTCGACCCACTGACCAAAAGGATTTACCAGACTTAAAGGAAGGTCACAAGGTCACAATACATCCCTTTTCAGATGTATTTTATTCATTTAATCCTAAAGAGGTCATGTGATGCCTGATGTGATCGCATTTCCTTTCATTTAGAAAAATGCATTAAATTATTCAAAACAGTAAAGACATGTATAATGTTATAAATGTTCCAAATTCAAATAAATGCTGTTGTTGTTGTTTTTTTTACTTTATATTAATCAAAGATTCCTGAATTAAAAATATTTTCACAAAAATAAAAGCACAACATTGATAATAAATTATATGTTTCTTGAGCAGCAAATCAGCATATTAGAATAATTTCTGAAGGATCATGTGACACTGAAGATTGGAGTAATGATGCTGAAAATTCAGCTTTTCCATCACAAGAAGAATAATATTTCACAATATTATTGTTTTTGCTGTATTTTTGGTCAAATAAATGCAGCATTAAAAAAACATCTTACAGACCCCACATATTGTGTATATGTACTCTACACAACTTTGATTGCACTGAATCGAAAGTTATGTTTTAAATGGAATAATAGCCTGCTGAGAAAAAAAGAAAAAAAACCTAAACCAATCTAAGATGGTTTGCTGGTCTTAGCTGGATTAAGCTGGTTTTAGCTCTACTCTCCAGGGCTGAATTCAGAACAGTACACTAGAATACTACTCTCAGTATTTCTGAGATATTGTATATGGGAAAAATAGCAAGAGCAGAATGCTTTTCCGATGTTAGCCCAAGCCTGACCATCTAAAAATGGCCAAAACCCTTTTAAACCAGCCAACAGATCAGCCTGAAAAGGCCGCAAAACCAATTTCTGACTAGTTCAAGCTGTTTTTCATCAGGATACCATACAACTTAATGCCTAATCTTTCTTGTAAATATGTAAACAGTTGTCTTTATGCAAAACAAACGTTCCAATCAGCTTGTTGTCACAAGACTGTAATGCATGTTTAATTCAGCGAGCTGCGTCTACTTATCAGCTTTGAAATAATTCAAATTTTTATCCAATTCTGTCTACTGTAAATAATGACTTTATCAGTCTGGAAATGGAAAGGTCAGCTTGAGTCCATTGCATTGTGGGACACAGCCCATATATTGTGCTCTGATTGCACATTTTGGCAATTGTAGTAGGTCATCTAAGTATTTCATTCATAAAATCTGCATACTGGGCTTAGTATACATACTAAAAACAGCAGGTCATATGGCATTCTGAGTATCTCAAGTGATATCCTGTGACGAAAGATCCTTCTCTGATCAGTATCACCTATCGCCTGCCCTCCTCCAGACTCACAGCAGGAACATGTGGTCACGAGGAGGGGTGTGAAAACAGAGCACCGCTACCAGCATGTGATGACGTGCGCCTTAATTGTGTCTGGTCACTGCTGCTTTAAACCCAGCACGTCGGGTCTCCTTTGTGAAGTCAGTATCTTCAGTACATGCACAAGTGTCCTTGAGATCCAGACGTGCTGGAGGACATGGATAGACTGCAGCTAGTGCACACTATAAGACTGAAGGTCAGCAAATAATACTGAGAAAGTTCTTGATTGCTTTGCACTGATTTTTGCGAAATCAAATAAAAGATTTGATGTGTTTTTTTCTTCCCATTGCCTCATCTTTTTAAAATCTTTGCTCTTGCCATTTCATTAACTGTTGCTCACTGCTGCTCTCTTGCTTGGCAGAAAAAGGGTGCTGGATTTCAAAAAAGTTTAAAATATTGTAGTGTCCAGGCTACTAAAATTGTAAAAAAAAAAAAAAAAAAAAAAAGTTTTTTGTTAAATATTTTTTACATTTATGATAAATAGGTGATTAAAAAACGAGTTGGTTAAGGAAATGCATATGTTAAATTGAAATATACTTTGTTTAAACCTTCAAATGCTGAAATATACATAAAATATGTACTTCAACAGGCAGAAAGGGCATTTTGTAAAATACTGTATATTTAAAATTTATGCTAAATATATGATGGGAAAAACAATGTTGGTTAAGGAAATATATTTTTCAAATTGATAATATATTTTGTTTAAAAGTTAAAATGCCAAAATATATTACAACGTGTACTTCTAGTAGCAAAATAAAAAAGTATTTTTAAAAAACACATTTTAAATTTATGCTAAATAGATGATGAAAAAACTGCATTGAAAAACATTTTGTTTTTGTTTAAACCTTCAAAGGCCAAATATATATTACAATATGCACTTCAAGGGGCAGAAAAGGCATTTTGTAAAGTTCATTTTAAATGTATGCAAATATAAATGAAAAAACGGTGCTGGTATAGGAAATATATTTTACAAATTGAAACATATATATTTTTTAAACCTTCACATTTTAAAATATGTACTTTAAGAGACAAGAAAATCAATTTTCAGTTTTAAAATACACATACAGGTAAACGCAAAATATATTTTAAAAATATATTTAGAACAATTTAAATATATTTAGGCTGAAAATATTTAAAAAATTGCCAAAAATATGAAGAAATATAAAGTAACTAAAACGTTTTTTAAAAGTATGTAAATAAATAATATAAAAATATATACATATGATATCATATCAATCTATTATATATTTGTATTATAAACAAGTAAAATAGTACACTTATTTTAGTGCTATCTTGCCATGTAGCAGGGATATTTTATGTTTACTGTTAAGCTCAAGCAAACCATTTTGTTTGTACATACATTGTCGTATCTTTTTCTGGATATTGTGCTTCTCTTGGATCATTTTTGTTTGCATATTTTGTTCATAAAAGCCTCTTTGAAAAATGTCACCATGAGTCATTTTACATTTACATTTATGCACTTGGCAGATGCTTTTTATCCAAAGTGACTTGCATTGCATTTAAAATACACGTTTTAGCAGTGAATTGCAGCATTTATATTAGTGCTGGGCGGTATACTGGTTCATACCGAATACCAGTGTTTATTTTTGTTATGATATTAATTTTTTAAATACCGGTGTATGTCGCTTAAACAACGTTCGGAACGTGACACTGTTTGAAAGGGGTCCTTTTCACTGTTGCACTGTGGTGAGGGAACAGCTGTATGTGTAACTGCTCACACTATAGATTTTTAAGGCCCGATTTAGCGCCGATTTCCCCCTCCCGAGAATCGCAGCAAAAATCTTGTCGAGCCCCTCGATCGGTCCCGATGTTCGGAGTGGATTATCTGGTAATGTGAGGTGTTCACCGATCGAATCTTGCACCTCCCGATCAGCTCTCACACAAAATCGGGGCCACCCCGATTAATATCAAATATGTTTGATATTTAGGATTTTAAATCGGGATGATCACGGCTATGATTATACTTTCACAATAGCCAATGCACGACTGCAAAATAGAAGCTGTACGTCCCGGTATAGTGGGAAGCGAGAACTGCTTCTTGCGTTTTATAGTCCACACTGTCTGTATATTTGTTGAAACGTATCCACGAGGAGAAAGAGAAGCGCTGGAAGTGAAATCGCCTCAGTTTTGAATTACCGGGTGAGTGTAGAAACAGCAGCTAGCCACACTAGCCTAACATATGTAAACATCACTGAATATCAATGAAGATTCTGCTTGCGTGGTGATCACGTGAGGCGCCCCCTCTGGCAAGATAATCTTAATAATATCTTGTAGTGTGTGATGCACCACGATTTGCAAATCTTGTAGTGTGTATATGTTTAAGATTTGAGGGAAGAACATCTGTATAGATTCTCCTTATGTGTGTGCTGCAACCAGATTTCATAATCGGTTAGGATTTTAAAACTCCTGTAGTGTGAGCCCGGCTTTACTAAGCGTGAAAGTTCCGAAACTGAAGCTGTAGAACTAATAGAACGTGATGACACAGAAGAACTCATCCACAATATCCACATTGACCGCCACAAATATCCACCGCCCCGAGAGTGACTCCTGGTTAACATGTATTAAAAGGGGTCGTGTTTAGTCACTATTTAGTGTGGTATTTTTTGACAATATTCACTCATCATGACAGTAAAATAGGTAATTCTAAGTCAATATACTGCAGTATTTCCTCTCAACCAGTAGAAAATATGGTTAACACCTGGTCATGCATGAAACAAAAAATACTGCCATGTACTGTGAAACCGGTATAATTTTGGAAAATACCGTGATATAAATTTTTGGTCATACCGCCCAGCACTAATTTATATTCAAATGCACAGATAAACAAATACATAATAACAAGCATACAATGTGTGATCGTGTAATCTAAACTCCAAGGGCTTCATAAGAAACCCCTAGCATGTCTAATCTTGTTTCTTTCCACCACAGGGCACTAACTGTGTCTCAATAGCACTGTCACTGGGTATGTACCTACAGCTCTGCTAATGTCCTTTCCCGTTTTCAGGGTGCTGTACACACACACACACACACGCGCGCACACACACACACACACACACACAGAGAGAGACATGCACAGGTGTTTGCTGGAAGCAAATCAGGATGGTGACATCATCCTGATTTAACCTTGAGGACTCATAAGAAGGGACAGTATCATGCAAAGGAGAAATGAGACATGCACACACTTTCACAGATTGGCTGAGCATAAGCCTGTCTAACTTGCATATCCAATCTCATTTGTGTATTTCAGTGTCCCTGTTCCAGTATCTCCTGCATTGTAACCATGATTGCATTCTACACCACACATCTGCTCCTCAATAGTGAGCTTGCAATAATTTTAGATTTATGCAAACTAAATGCAAGGTCATTTTCTCTTTTAATACAGAGCCATGAAATAATCAGAACCACCTGCTTCTCACATTTTTCTTTTGAGAAACAAACACTAGTAATCTCAAATATGTCTCCTCTGGAGTTTCAGAAAAAATCTCAACAATGTCTCACACTGTGTTCAGATTTAAAAAGATACCAGTCTAGACTCATCTCATTATGTCTCATTAGTGTCTGTTTTTTAAGAAACGTCAATCAATCTTAAAAATTTAAAGGGGTCATATGATGCGATTTCAATTTTTCCTTTCTCTTTGGAGTGTTACAAGCTCTTGGTGCATAAAGAAGATCTGTAAAGTTGCAAAGACTAAAGTCTCAAATCCAAAGAGATATTCTTTATAAAAGTTCAGAGTCAGCCACACCTACCTAAAATGGCTCGTTCTAACACGCCCCCACATATCTACCTCACTATGTGGGAAGATTTGCATAACGCCGCTCAAAAGTTCACGCAAAGAAAGAAGGCGTAACATTTATTCTCGCTGTAGTATTGTTGCCGCCACCATGTCGTGAAGGCGCTGTGTGCTTCATTGTGAAAGCGAAACTACTTTGTTTGATCTTCCAAAAGAGGACGATATCTGCTTCGTCATGCCTGGAGCTGATCTTTGCTGGTCGCTGAGGAAAACATCAACTTTCACAACGAGGACAAGCGTAGTCCAGCCCGGGTCCTCAATGTGGTTGCGTGTTAGATCGTCGCATCCACAGGGCTGCGCCGTTCTCGACTCCGCCGCCTCAGCTCACTATATCCCGGCCTCAGCGCACGCTAAGCAGGGGCTTCGGCTCACGCTAGCCCGGCCTCAGCTCACTCTATCCCGGCCTCAGCTCACTCTAAGCTGGGGCTTCCCCTCACGCTATGCCGCTGTGTTTTTCGTTGTGAAAGTGAAACTACTTTGTTTGGTATTTCAAAAGAGGACACGACTACAAATTAGTGGTTAAGTTGTATTTACCACACTTTTCAGAACAGTTCAACCCAAATATTCCGTGTGTGTCCAGTGCATTTTATGGAGGACTTTTTCCTGATCCTGGGAGAGTAATGTTAGAATAAAATGCCGGCAGTTCTGACTCAAGTAAGTACATTTTCATTTAAAGGATTTGCCACTGATGATTCAAACGCGAGTTTGAGCAGTGTGGAGTAGCTTTTGTTGTTTGTCATTTCTCCGATCAAAAATTCAGACATGGTTTTATGTTTACGCGTCGTGATGCAATGCAACACAATGCATAAAAAGACAGTATAAGTCATTATAATCAGTAATTATGTTCCCACTGGATGCAACAAATGCCTCATTTGTAATGGGTTTTAATGTTTTGTTCTCGTCGCTCCGGCCGGACACGGCATCACAGTATGTTTAGGGGCGTAACATTTCCGTCTCACGCTTTGATGTATTCGGCCAATCACAACGCATTGGATATCTGGCCAATCACAGCACACCTCGCTTTTTCAGAATGATGAGCTTTGTAAAAATCTACGCGTAAGGCGGGGCATAGGGGAGAAACAATCATGTACAGTATGTGGAATATAATTTGTTTTTTGAACTTTAAACTGCATAAACATATTTCATTATACCAAATACACAAAATAATGTTATTTTTAGCAGCATCATATGACCCCTTTAAGGTTCCAGTGATGCCATAGAAGAACCATTTTTGGTTCCACAAAGAACAAAAAGAACCAGTTTTTCCTTAATGTGAAGAACATTTGAATAATCTAAAGACACTTCTACTATAAAAAAGCTTTGTGTCATAAAAAGTCCAGAGTGTCTAATGTTCTTCATGGAACCATCAATGCCAAATAGGGAACCTCTGTGTGTTTAAGAGCACCTGATAACTAAATTTCCTGAGCAATGAGTGTGATTTTATGCTGTTCTTCCAGGCTTTATTTGCTCCAGGTCATTGAGGTTACTTGGATGGCACTTGTTCACTGCAATTTTTTGAATAATGTATTTGCTCAGGGCTTTTGTTATTAAGCCACTTCGATGTTAATTTAGCCTTGTGTGTAGAAACTGACCTGTTGATTATGAACTTCCTCACAAGCTTCAGTTACTAGCCACCTAAGACAGAATATTTTGCAATACTCCCCTGTATTTTGCATCATTCCTTCTTTCTTTAATAAATAACCCCATAGCCACCGCCCCCCCCCCCCCCCCCGCCGCTGCTAAGTTAGGCATTTTGTTTTACTTCATTGCAAAGATTTTTGGAACTTCCGTACTCTTGTATCCTCACTAGGAACATTGTTTTTTTATTCAAATAAACTTCTACAGCCGAGAAACTGAATATTTAAGCAAATGGCATATTGCAGCTATTCATTTTTGTTTTTTATTTGCATGCATTATCTGCGGTGTTTTCGCATCCAAATCTCTAAAGGAATTATGCAAATCAGGTAACTGTACAAACATGGTCAAAATAGTGCATAACGAAATTTGCACAATCTAGACATGCGAGTCAGCTCTTGAAGAAGCATAAATGCATTTGGTTACACTGTGCATCAGGAAATGGGTCTCTTCACCATCATTTGATCAATAACTGCTGCCAAGATGACTAGAATTTTAATTAAAACAAACTGTTAATTGCAGTAGGCAAATTTACTTTTGTGAATACAACACAAAAATCCTAATTTGCATATAAAAGAAGACCTGTTTGTGTTGAAATAAATGGCAATCATTTAATTTAAATATGCATGGCACCTGGTTAAACTTAGTTTAGTGAATAACACAAAGGCGAAACTGTGGATTTGCCATCAGCACTCAGTGATAAAATGTCACTAAATACAATTCAGTCAAATGAGAGAACTGTTAAAAGGCCTGAATGCTTTGCAAGGCTCTTGCTATGGTATTTACGATATACAGGATCCATATGTTATCCAAAATATGTGAGAAAATGCCATATGGTGCCTTAGAGAATGGGTGGATAGAGTAACAGACAACAAGATGGATGGAAAGGACATAGGATGAGTAAGAGAAAGGAGGAAGCAAATAGTGAGGATGTGTGGCAGGAAAGGAGCCAAAAAGAGAGCTGGATGACAGAGAGAAAGAGAGACAGCAGTAGAGTGAAACGCTGGCAGAGAAGACAAGGAATCAGATGGAGGAAAACAAAGACTCTCAGACAAGCATTTGTCCTTGACATTTCTTCGTCTCCAGGCCAGGCCTCGTGCAGCGTGCTGACGGAGTGTGATTTAACTAGGCCACTGCCCTATTCTCAAAAACACAGATAGACAGGAAGAGGTGAGACTGTGAGAAAACAAATGTCTCCAGTCCTCAGCTGTTGAATGTATGGGAGAGATCTTGAACCATCACACGTTTTTGTAGGTATTTACTCAATAAGGTATGGGTGCTCATGCTGCACTGTGTATATAATCAAACTAAACACTGAATTTAAATGAATTTAAATTTATTTGACAAGTTTACAAACTGTACAAAATAACAAGTATCCCATACACTTTAAAAAACTGTAGAGGATAAAAAACCCAATAAAGCCACAGGCTTATTTCCATTGCGGTCCTCGCTGTTAATATAAAGAATAGAGGCTATGTACAGAAGTGACAGAAGAAATAAAAACAATATCTCCTAACCAAATACTAATTTAAAAAATATAAGTAGTAGTAGTGGTAGTAATATCTTTATTTCATTTCAATTTCATATTTAAACACTAGAAACAATTTACACCCACAGTACAAGCCAACTAGCATCACCAAACAGCCAATTTTTTTTTACCACTCTTTTAAATCTCCCTAAGTTTTTTATTCCCTTTATTGACACTGGTAATTTACTCCATGCAATTGCACTGGTGTAAAAACATATTTCCCCTACCAAACTTCACACTTACATGGACAAATATATCTAAATATATCTAAATTACGACCTATGCTCTCAATGTCAAATGCAGAAACGTTAATTCATGCATTCATGACCTCAAGGTTAGATTATTGTAATGCTTTATTGGGTGGTTGTTCTGCACGCTTAATAAACAAACTCCAGCTGGTCCAAAATGCAGCAGCTAGAGTTCTTACTAGAACCAGGAATTATGACAATATTAGCCCGGTTCTGTCAACACTGCACTGGCTCCCTATTGAACATTAAATAGATTTTAAAATCTTGCTTGTTACTTATAAAACCCTGAATGGTTTAGCACCTCAATACTTGAGCGAGCTCATATCACATTACAGTCCTTCACGTCCACTGCGATCTCAAAACTCTGGCCATTTGATAATACCTAGAATATCAAAATCAACTGCGGGTGGCAGATCCTTTTCCTATTTAGCACCCATACTCTGGAACAATCTACCTAGCGTTGTTTGGAAGGCAGACATAGTCTGTCAGTTTAAATCTAGATTAAAGACCCATCTCTTTAACCTGGCTTACACATAACACACTAACACATTTCTAATATTCAAATCCGTTAAAGGATTTTTAGGCTGCATTAATTAGGACAACCGAAACCGGGAACACTTCCCATAACACCCAATGTACTTGCTACATCGCTAGAAGAATGGCATCTACGCTAATATTAGTCTGTTTCTTTCTTATTCCGGTGTCACCGTAGCCACCAGATCCAGTCTGTATCCAGATCAGATGGTCACTGCAGTCACCCGGATCCAGTCCGTATCCAGTCCAGATGGTGGATCAGCACCTAGAGATGACCTCTACAGCCCTGAATGTCAGCGGAGATCAGGACAACTAGATGAGCCCCAGAGACAGATCCCCAGTGAAGACCTTGTCTCCTAGACGGCCACCGGGACAAGACCACAGGAACCAGTTGAGTCCTCTGCACAATGTGACTTTGCTGCAGAATTGAACTGCTGGTTTCGTCTGGTCAGAGGAGAATTGGCCCCCCGACTGAGCCTGGTTTCTCCCAAGGTTTTTTCTCCATTCTGTCACCGATTGAGTTTTGGTTCCTTGCCGCTGTTGCCTCTGGATTGCTTAGTTGGGGACACTTAATTTTCAGCGATATCATTAACTTGATTGCTATTTAAACTGAACTGAGCTGGATGATGACATCACTGAATTCAATGATGAACTGCCTTTAACTGAAAATTTAGTGTTTACTATTGTTATTTTGCATTATTGACACACTATTTTCCTATTTAATGCTGTAAAGTTGCTTTGACACAATCTGTATTGTTAAAAGCGCTATATAAATAAAGGTGACTTGACTTGACTTGACAAATAATAAAATTCCTACCCCTAATACCATAAGAATGCTGTTGCCTCACCATATGAAAGTAATTTTCTAAAAACCCTGTAACCATATAAAAATGTTTACACGTCATAGCCAATAAAAAAAAAACATTATTTTTTTCACAGTTAGCAAACCCAACTCCTTAAAACATTCAATATGCAAATGCATTCGAGGATGAACTTTTTTAATTATTCTGACTCATTTGATTTGAGCCCTTTGCAATATATCTTTCATACTCTGGGAACAACTACTATAACAAAAAGTGGTGGCATAATCAAAATGGGGTTGAATCAGGGCCCCTGCCAACAATTTTAAGGAATAAATATCCAATAAGTCAGCTTGCCTTGTTAAAAATCTAATTTAGCACATTCTTTTGTAAATAACTATCTAGCCATAAAATCACCTGTTAATTTATTATCTGTTAAACAACCCAAATAATTTACTAATTTTTTTTACTCTATTATCATATCATTAATCTTAACCAAAAAGAGTATCATCCTTTTTTAATTTCATTCTAGAAGCAAAGAGAATGGCTTCAGTTTTACCTATATGCAGAGAAAGTTTATTGTCTAAAAACCATTTGGACATCTCTTGTCACTTTCTCCAGGACCCCTTTATCTTGACGAAACTCTAAAATTGCTGCATCATCAGCATTAAGAAAAAGTTTCTCTGAACACGCTGCTTAAAAATAATTTATATATAAAAGAAAAAAATAAGGGACCTAAAATACTCCCTTGAGGAACTCCACAACTGATTGATAAAGGACCAGACAATATATCCTTAATATCGACTCTCTGGCTTCTTTCATCAAAATAGACGGAACCCACCTAAGGGATTTCTCATTAAACCCAACTGCCTTTAATTAATACACTAAAGCACAATGCCAAAGTCCCTTTTAGCAAAGTCAAAGTTCACTTGGTGGCCTTATTGGCAACGCTCATGAAACAAGCATAGCATCTATCAACATTCAAATTACCATATAGTACGATATATTTTAGGGTTTCTCTATAGAAAAAAAATAGTTTTAAGATAAAGTGAAAACTTTTAAAATGTAGACCTAATTGAGCTGGGATGTTAAGGGTCATATGATGCTGCTAAAAGAACATTATTTTGTGTATTTGTGTAATGAAATTTGTTTATGTGGTTTAAGGTTAAAAAAACACATTATTTCCACATACTGTACAATATTGTTTATCGTCTATGCCCCGCCTTTCTGAAACACATCGATTTTACAAAGCTCATCGTTCTGAAAAGCGAGGTGTGCTGTGTTTGGCCAGCTATCCAGTGCGTTGTGATTGGCCGAATACCTCAAGCGTGTGTCGGAAATGTTACACCCCTCACCACCATACTGTTGATGCAGTGTCCGGCCGGAGCAACGAGACAAAAAAATTAAAACCCATTACAAACTAGCATTTGTTGCATCCATGGGGACATAATTCTGATTAAAGACTTATCTGTCTTTTTTTTGTTTTTTTTTTTTTTTTTTTTTTTTTTTTTTTTTTATGTTTACTCGGTCGTTGCATTGCATCGTGCCGCATAAACATAAAACCCTGTCTGCATTGGGATCAGAGAAATGACAAACTGCAAGTGCTATTCTACACTGCCCAAAACTTGCGTTTGAATCATCAGTGGCAAATTATAAAAGAAAACGTACTTACGTGAGTCAGAACTGCGTGCGTTTTAGTCTAACCTTACTCTCCCAGGATCAGTAAACAGTCCTCCATAAAATGTGCCGGCGATCCACAGCACTAAGTTTAAGTATTTCCTCAGCGACCAGCACAGATCAGCTCCTGGTTTGACGAAGCGGATATCGTCCTCTTTTGAAGACCAAACAAAGTAGTTTCGTTTTCACAACGAAACACAGCGTCTTCAGGACATGGCGGTGGCAACAATACTACAGCGAGAATCGAAGTTACGCCTTCGTTCTTTGCGTGAACATTTGGTCGGTGTTATGCAAATCTTCCCACACAATGACGTAGATATGTGAGGGCGTGTTCGAACGAGCCGTTTTAGGTAGGTGTGGCTGACTCTTAACTTTTATAAAGAATATCTCTTTGGATTTGAGACTTTAGTCTTTGCAACTTTACATTTCTTCTTTATGCACCAAGAGCTTGTACACTCCAAAGAGAAAGGAAAAAAGTGCAAATCGCATCATATGACCCCTTTATCGATGATATATGTTGATAACGATGATATAACTTTTTTTTATATAGTCATGTTTAAAAGCGAACGCTGGTGAAAACCACAGTACAACTTTTTTATAGTTTCTCTCTCTGTAGTCGACATCTTTAAATGAATTGTTTTATATTTCTACATCATTTGTAATTAAATTATGCTATTCGCAATTCTTTCCCTTATTATAGGCCAGTAATTACAAATTCTTTGTCTTTTTGTTCCATTTTCAAATACTTTTTGGCTTCAAATCAAAATTTGTAGTGTTTTAACTAACCTCGTAGCTGGTTTGCTTGATTCATGCTTCTAACTCTTGTAATGAAGACTGTTTAAAATTCCCTATGGGAAAAATGAACGGAAAAAATACCTACAGAACCAAGGCTGCTGAAAAAGTGGGCAGGCACTGTTGCACTCTACAGCAACTTGGCAGGTTAAATATAGAATTCATGTCATGTCCGGTCACACGTATGCAAATACAAGCTATTCTATGGTAGCTTTGAACGAGTTATATTTTCAGTCAGAACTGTCTAAAATGTGTTTCAGTATCTGTGGCTTTGGCCTGTCCATTGACTGAGTGCCACATCCAATTAAATGATGAAATATTAATGATTATAAGAGCCTCTTTCCAGAAGTGCCACATAAAAGACAGACACCCAAAGAAGAAATCAGCAGTGAAGAGACTTAAAGAGCATGAGAGTAGGTGGGGGAAAAAAGAGTGAGAGCGTGATTACACAGTTGAATGAGACACAGAACAGAGGAGATGAATAGAACACAGCACGCAGATGACACCAAAACTGGAGACAGGAAGAGTAACCTTGGCAACACAAGAATTCATAAACTAGGCGTATCCCCTCAAGTATGCAACTTTTACTGACAGCCTGCTAATAAGCTAGTCTTAAAGGGAAAGTTCACTCAAAATTTAAATTCTGTCATTTATTCACCATCAAGTCGTTTCAAAGCTGTATGAATTTCTGTGTGCCGTGAACAAAAGGAGTAATTTTGTACAATGTTCACACTGCTCGTACATTTTGAGAAAACATATTTTCAAACATTTTGTGTTATCAACTTTTATGTTCCACAGACAAAAGAAAAATCATACAGATTTGACCAATATGAGGGTGTGTAAACAATGACAGTTTTATTTTTGGGTTAACATTTTTATATGTAATAACATATGCTACTGTTCAAAAGTTTGGGATCTGTTTGATTTATTTTTTACTTTTTTTCTGTTATTGAAATGTTTTTGAAAGAATGTCCTTATGCTCACTAAGGCTGCATTTAATTGATCAAAAAATACAGTAAAAATGGTAATATTATGAAATAATAATACAAATAACTGTTTTATATTGGAATATATAAAGTGTAATTTATTATTGTGATGAAAACCACATTTTCAGAACACATTCTAATAAGCTTGATTTGGTGACAAAGACATTGTCTTTTATTATCACTTTTAAAACATTTATTCTGCTTAAAAGTTGTAGGGGAACTTGATAAATTTTTCTTAGGATTCAAAGAACAGAAAACATTTTGAAAATAAAAATAAAAATAATTAAAAAATTAATAAAAATCAATTGTATGTGTCTGCCCTCATAAAAATATTTTTTCAAAAACATTTAAAAATCTTACTGACTCCAAATTTTTGAACAGTAGTGTACATCAAACTCTACTTGCTAAGCTTATCAAAAGCCCTAAGTAGACAATAAATGATCTATAAATGCCATAATGTATTATTTATACATCTTAGCAAAATTCACTCTTAATAAAAATAAAGGTTCCAAAAGGGGCTTTACAGAACAACCTGACATAATTAAAGAACCTTCTTCATTTTAGAGTTCCTTATAAGGTTATCAATGTTCTGGTGCTACAAACAAAGCCCAGGAGGGCTTTTCCTCAGTGAATGGATGATATCAAGGACAAATATACTGATTTGAAGAATGTATAATGTAACATCAAGAACTTTTTCTCCAAAGAACAATACAGCATCTCATGTAGCCAAGAGTCTTAATTGAAAGAAATTCTACAAATAACCTCTGAAGGACCTTTATTTTTACTCAAGCATAGATCCTTGTCATTCTGCATATGTAAGGTAAGGTAATCATCCTAACCTGATTCTCCTCGTGGGTCACCCGCATCTGTTCTTTAAGGATTGAAGTGCGCGCTGCCTCCTCTTTCCTCATCACGCGTTCTTTCTTCAGCTCGGGGCTCCAGAAGCTCTTGATGCTGTTGGTGGAAGAGCCCAGCTTGCTGTCCTTATTTTTTTTTTTTTTTTTTTTGATTTTTTTAATTGTTTTTTTAAAATTTTTTTTTTTTAATTTTTTTTAAAAAATTTTTTTTTTTTTTAAATTTTTTTTTGTTTTTTTTTTTTTATTTTTTTTTTAAATTTTTTTTTTTTTTAATTTTTTTTTTTTTTTTTTATTTTTTTTTTTTTTTGTTTTTTTTGTTTTTTTTTTTTTTTTTTTTAAGTCCAGCTCCCCCCGAAGTAGCTCTTTTTCCCCGTGCATTTCCAGAGCTGCGCCTGGAGCTCCAAAAGTTCACCTCCACCACCCCTGACCGCCTGTCGCAGCAGGGCCGACGGTGTCCCCTGGTGGTGGAGCATAGACAGCGAGCCCAGGTCGCCATAAGACAGCAGGTCGGCGTGATGGAGTCCCGCCGTTGCGATATTAGGGGTGCTGCCCATGGCTGTGACCCGACCACCGTACATTGCTCGACTCGTGGCCCGACCGAGCGTCATGGTGCCTTTAGGGTAAGTAGCAGTGGATCCGATGGCTTCATGGTCACTTAGGTACATTGGGCCAGATGTTGCGTAGGCAGCATTGAGGGACTGGATGTTCTCCATGGATAAGGTCTTGCCGCTCGAACTGCCACTGTTGGCTCGACGGTGGCCTAACCGAGGAGAGCGGGGCAGCCGCGGGGAACGAGCAGGGCTGCCCTCGATGTGGCTGACGGCGCGCGCGCTACCATACATCTCCCAAGGTTCTGTAACACTGAGAGTCTGTAAGAAAAGCCCCTTCACGGATTGACAAGGGTGTTTACTGCATCCTAGAGAAGAGAAGAAAAGTCGCACACTTCAAAATGCAGTCAAACACTTCAAAATATCTGCAACAAAGCGGCTTGTGTGCTGCCAACTATTGTCTGGAACAATTCTTCGCTTTCATTCACAACAGCCTAGAGCTAATCAAAATGCAAAGACGTATTCAGTTCCTGAGAGATGTTGCGAAACATAATGAGACATTGCATCCCTTTTCATTTCAGAGACAACGTAACTTCCTTTAAATTTCTGCCTGAGGTGGGTTCTATTCATCAGAAAGATGAGTCAAAATAAAAAGTGCCCCGCAGTTTTTCTCGGAGGTGGGGACAACATGCTGCTCACAGGGATGATGCTGATGCTGTGGAGAGGGTTGCTATGGCAACAGTGACTGAGATGATGGAGGAGAGTGCACCTGTTTTCACTCGTATGAAATGTGAGGATGTGTGGGCATTCACGGGCGTGTGAGAGAGAGAGAGAGAGTGAGAAATGTACATTTATGCTGACTTTAAATGAAGCCGGTCTGTAGATGGACTGGTCATCTGTACACTTCCGTGCCAGAGACAGGACACATTCGGCCTTCATCTTTCCATCCGGACAGAGACCATATATAGCACACCATACTGGACAAACGGGGGAGGGCTTCACCCGAATGCCAAGATTTTTACATCTTCTGGTGCTTGCCTGTGCAAAACTCACAGTTTTCTGGGTGGTTGCTTACTGGTATGAGTCAAAAGAACTCTCCAATAAGTCACTGTAAAGAAATATACTGTTAAATTTACAGTAAAAAAAAACGGCAACCAGAAATGATGAGAGTGTTTCCAGTATTATTGGCTTGCATACTGGATGAGCTATGCCCAGAAGTTAGTTCAAACTCCTAAATCTTGGCATGAGCTATCAAATGATGTTTGCCTCAGGAAACAACACTAACTAAACTATACATTCTGAAGCTTCATTTCCTGTTCCAACACCAAGGTCATGGGATTGCTTTCCAGGGAACACATAAGATGTACACTTTGAATGCACTGTAAGTCATTTTGGATGAAAGTATCTGCCAACAGCATAAATTAAACAAGCAATTCTGCTTTTGGTCTCAACTGAAGTAGCTAACAGAGACTGAGTTAATTAATGTCAGCAGAGAAACTTCTGAATGAGAAATTAATGACGGAATGAGCTTTTTTTTGGTCAGTAATATATAGAAGCCAGCTGCTCTCCAGCATAAATGGCTTAATCAAGGTGGCAGGGTGCATATCACGAGACACTGACTCTCTCTCTGCCACCCACTCTGACGCTGAAAACAGTGTGTGCATAGAGCCACAAAGGGCAAATTACCCAGACTTCAATAATGCATGTTAAAAGAGAAACTGGCCAAGCGATACATCTGTTGCATGGAATGCGGCTTAACCAAGACATTTATGTTCAGTGCATTATTTAAACCCAGAATTCAATTTAACTCAAGTCAATCATTTGTACAAGGATACTTTTTTTCACAGACCCTACCCTGGTAAAATATCTTATTAGCAGTCTATCATCACAAATCGAAGCAGATTGGCATATGTAATAAAAGAAAAAACAGATGCTGAAAGTACAACTTCTCCAAAGTTCATTCGTTTAACCTTAAAAATGCAAAGATGCATTTCTAGTCAATTAATGTTGCAGATCTGTGCATATCTATACAAAATGTTTATTCACTACATACTAAATTCAACCCAAATTTCCAAGTATAAATCAAGCTGATGTTTCTCTTCTAACTTATATCTTAATAAAATATAAAATAAAAGGATTTTAAAGCAATAGTGACTGTTTACACTATAAAAAACCATTGCTTCCACATGTCTGTAGGGTCACATTGAGACAAAATATCACATACTGTCCGTTTTAATCAAGGGTTGCCAGAAACACTGTTCAAACACCAATAAATTCTTTGATATTTTGAAGATCAGACAGAAGCCCCATGTGAAAGCCCTCCCTCATCCTTCAACCACTGGCTGTGCAGGATAACATCTGTCTGCTGATTGGCTTTCACCAATGTCAATCATCCCCAAAAATCACTCCTACAGGCTGACAGGTCATACATGCCCATGTTTTTCCTAAACAAGAAGAAATCAATGAGAAAACCACCAAACGCAATCTACATTTGAAAATGCAATGCACATAAATTAAGATAAAAAAGATAGGTTTATTCAATAATATTAAGTGGCATTTCTAACATTAACATTGCATAATTCTGATTTAGACAATTAGACCGCAGACAGAAACATCCATGCAGAAAATATCACCCGTTTGTGAAGATAAACTAACGAATATCAAGCCAGAATTGAATATGCATTGATCCTGAAGCAAATGCTTTTGAAACAGCATCGAGCGACGCTTCATCTCGTTCATACTACAGCGGATTTAAGCTCATTTTCCATCATTCAAAAATAATATAATTAGCTCAAATCGATGAATCCGACCTACATTTCGATCCTTTAATATAAACCCTACCTAACTGGGGTGAATGGATGCCAGTGTGTCGTTAGATCACGTTTCGTTACCTTCAGCGTCGTCGCCGCTCCATCACTGTGCGGGTCCCCCAGCATCAGCATCAGCGTCCCACGTCCTGCATCCACTCCAGTATCAGCATTCCGCTCTCTGATTGGACACACGAACACAAACCCCGCCCTCGAACGCATAAATGAGCGTCAGATTTAAAGGGCCAGCGCATAATAGTGACAGGCGTCGACCACATGAGGCGTTTTCATGCATGTAGCCTATGTTGTATTGCACCGCATTGTCACTTCTTCGCCTGAAAAGATTGAATTAACACAACGGTTTAAACAACGTTAAGTTTATAGACTTGGTGTGTGTGTGTGTGTGTGTGGTGTGTGTGTGTGGTGTGTGTGTGTGGTGTGTGTGTGTGTGTGTGTGTGTGTGTGTAATGTGTGTACGCTTGTATTTATCACGTTATGGGGAACAAATGTCCCCACAAGGATAGTAATACTAGTAAGTTTTGACCTTGTGGGGACATTTTTGAGGTCCCCATGAGGAAACAAGCTTATAAATCATACAGAATGAGTTTTTTTGAGAAAGTAAAAATGCACACCGTTTCCTTTCAGGGTAGGTTTGGGTGTAGGGTTGGTGTAGGGCGATAGAAAATACATTTTGTACAGTATAAAAACCAGTACGCCTATGGAATGTCCCCATAAACATGGAAACACAACATGTGTGTGTGTGGTGTGTACACATATAAACGTATGTATGTATCTATAGGCTATATACACACACACAACAATGCTTAAATGATTCTTTATATGCCTACACAATACAATGCACACACACACCGTGTATGTTCATATGTTTCTGTACACTTATAAAGATAGAATTACAACAAGGGTTAAAACAAGTTGTGACTAGTTAGAGTTATGACAATTCACACACACACACACACACACACCACACACATATAGTCATAATTATTATATTACTTGTATAATACTTTTTTCAACTAATTTATAATTAGTACGATTAGTATTACCCTTTCTGTTCCCACTACACTATTTTTTCCCTCTATTGAGGAGATAAATATCATTTTTTAATATATATATATTTAATCCTTTTATACACTTTTCTTGAAATTTTAAACCACTAAAAGGTTAAAAGGGAATTTGGTTTTAAGTGCTGTTCTCATTATGAATTATGTGAAGGTCACATCTAAGAAGTTTGCATGAAGTTGACGGATGAGCTACTCACCGTCTGCGGCCATGCCAATCATATGCAGCCAACTGTGATCATGTGACCCCTGCTGTAATTGGCTTTGATGCCTCCGGTGATTTCTGATTGGCTGACTGTCACAGACTTCCCCTTGAGCTCTTGCTCTAGACATGAGGCTTAAGGGTGGAGAGACTGTCAGAGCTCTGTCTTTACTATGCTCTGGGACATTAAAGGGGTCATTGATGCTTTTTTAAAGATCATTATTTTGTGTATGTGGTGGACATAAAGGTGACATGCTTTAATGTTCAAAAAACACATTATTTTTTCAAATACTGTACATTATTGTAGGTCCTCTATGCCCCTCTCTCAAACACGTCGTTTTCAACAAAGCACCTCCTTACGCCAAGCTCTTCTGCTCTGATTGGCCTGCTGACCCAGTGCATTGTGATTGGCCTAACACCGCAAGCACTCGTCGGAAATGTAACGTTCCTTACCATATTCGCAAGCTTCATCTTTCAAAATAAATGTAAAGACAGAGCCCGAAAGGGGAACAGAGTCACGTTACAGACATAGTGATGAAGCTGGTATGTGTTTTCAGTACACAAGCCACGGTTAAGACAACTTTGATGTGATGTGATGTGACGAGCTCTCTCTCTCTCTCTCTCTCTCATCTCCGCCCTCCTCCTCTCATCTCTCTCTCTTTCTCTCTCGCTCGCGCGCGCACGCACGCAAACACACACACGATGCGCAAAACTCTGCATTTTAACAGTCAATAGCAATCCTTAAACTAATAACAAACAGTAGCTGATTCAGAGCGCCAGATTGTCATAGCAGTCAGAATTACCTCCTCTCCTAGGTTCACGAAACGGTCGTCCCTAAAATGCATTGCTGTTCTGTTGTAATCTTAAAGATTCCTAAATGCATCTACTTTGGAAGGCCAAATAAAGTGCTTTTGCGTTCGCACTGAATCACAGTGTCTCCTTGACATGCTGCTTCAACACTAACTGCGGTTACTGAAACCACGCCTTCTTTCTTTGCGTGCACCTTTGGGCCGCATTATGCAAATATTCCCACATAGTGAGGTAGATATGTGGGGGCGTGTTAGAACGAGGCGTTTTAGGAGGGCGTGGATGAGTCTTGACTTTTATAAAGAATATCTCTTGGGTTTTGAGACTTTAGTCTTTGCAACTTCGGGGATCTTATCTATGCACAATCAGCTTGTAACACTCCAAAGAGAAAGGAAAACTTGAAATCGCATCATATGACCCCTTTAAAGAAAGAAGAGTACCGATATATTATAAGAGAGCAAGATCATTTTGTACTGATACATATATGGAAACATAATAAGACATTAAGTCCATATAATGTCCATAATGATCTTGAGGGGGAAAAAATTATAAGGTGTGAATAACAATGCAATACCATCTATTTAGCATCTTTTGTCACTTTCAGCAGTTTTAACTCGGTTTCATAATAAATTAATGTTAATTTCAATGTGACCTGTGAAGTTTACAGCAAATTACTTGATTAGCCTTTGCATGACTCAACCTTACCAACCAGCTCTGTTAGTCCCTCGGTGGCGTGAGTAATGTCTCATCATCACAGTGCTTTCACACGAGACAAGCCTTCCTGGCGCAGAGGGGTTTAGTGCATGTTGACGGTGAGTGTGTGTGACAGTGGCTGGACAAGAAAACACATAGTTACACAAACACACGTCATGAGTTAACAGAAGGCAAGTCGAGGCTCGAGCTCTTACAACACACTTCACACTCGTTTTAGTTGATCACTTCATCCAGATGGAGAACTAATGTTGTTTATACAAAGATATACAGTTTCTATTTGCATAGAATATTATTCTGTTCGAGCATGAAAATTGTTGTAAAACCTCTGTATAGCAGAAGAGAGATTGCAAATTTCCGCCTTTTTGATAAATTTAGTTTTGTCTTCCCACAAAATATATTTATTTTCTATCATATTTTCATATCTGTCGTTTCTTAGCTCACATAGAGGCAATGGTCCTCTGATGACACCAAGAGGTGGTGTCAAAAACTGCAGCGTTGCAATTCAATCAGCGAATTTCTGTGCATTTTGACAATTGAATGCTATTTCTAAATTTCATAAGTAAACCATAATTTTACATTTTCTTTAGAAAATGTGAGCGGGGCATACTGAAATGCATTTTCCATTTATTCCATTTAAGATAACCCATATACGGCATGTAAAAAAAAAAAAAAAAAATGCTTTTTATGTCTTCCAGAAGTGATCAGGCCAGAATAAGTTGCAGTGTGGAATCAGATCTACTGATACTGAATCAAGCAAGTAAAGAAGAACATTCCACATGATTTGTGGTCATTCATATCTGTAGCACAAATGGTGTGATAGTTCACCCAAAAATAAAATGAAAATTTCTCAGTCCATCCAAGATGAGTTTGTTTCGTCATGGGAACAGATTTGGAGAAATTTAGCATTGCATCACTTGCTCACAAGTGACTCTTTAGCAGTGAATGGGTGCCGCGAGAATGAGAGTCCAAACAGCTGATAAAAACAGCAACGAACCAAGAATCCATACCATGCACTACCGTCCATCAATATGTTTGTGAGACAAAAGATGCATGTTTTGAAAAAAACAACTCCATCATTAAGGCATTTTAACTTGCTTCTGGACAAAATACAAATCCATAATCCATGATAATGCTTCGTCCAATGAAAAAGACCATCCCCTGTCATCCGCTCACATCAAAATCTGCTGACATATTTGTTTAGAACTGTTTTCACTTGTAAATGGAGCTTGATCTGTGCATTTTCAATCCTGATTCAGATAAACAGACTTAAAGAAATACTACTGTATATAGATAGACTTGTATTTTAGCTGGAAGCAACGGTTTGAAGTGAAAAATGCCTTGATGGATTTGTTTCTTACAAACACGGCTTTTGCACTTCACAAGAAATTAACTGACAGACTGGAGTCGTTTAGATCACTGTGATTATTTTAACTGCTGTTTGGACTCTCATTCTGACGGCACCCATTCACTGCAGAGGATCCATTGGTGAGCAAGTGATGTAATGCTAAATTCCTCCAAATGTGTTCTGATGGAGAAACAAAGTCATCTACATTGGGTGGTCTGAGGGTCAGCAAATTTTTTGGGGTGAACTATTCCTTTAACCCCAAGAGCAATAGTATTAGTAATGCTTACAACTGAAATTAAAAATAAAATTGCTTAGGATAAGAAAGAGGTTGACATACCTTTTCTCTCAAATGAAAGGAAAGAAATGTACCAATACACGAGAACATTTTATTTTCATTTTTTATCTTTATTCTTCTCCATTCTGGAAACAAATTGCAGGTTCATTATTTTCATAATCACATTACATGACATGATGCACCAAAATGTATCTTTTTAACAGGAATACATTGAAAAGAACACAATATTGCACAATGAATACTGGACTCACATTTAGCCCATTGCACTTACAACAGTGAGTGAATTTTCATTTGTGAGAGCATTTTTCTGAAGTTTTGTCTTTTTTCGTGTTGTCTTCGATTCCTGATTAAATTTATAATACATCTGCTAATTCACTCTGAACCCTCTTTTCTGGCTCGGTCATGATGGAAGCCACTTACATATTTTTCATTGTCTTTAAATTTAATAAACACAATATGTATAGAATCCCTACACAGACCAAATATTTTCAGGTTGTAAGTTTTTCGGGGGAGTTTCCCACTGTAGTCAACAGTCATTGAGATCCAGCAACATATACTATGATATTTTCCCATAATAATAACAACAATAATCATTATTATTTTATACACAAAAGCACAAAAGGTTGGCAGCAAGGCCGGCGTGAAGTTGCACAAGACGGCCATCATTTTACTCATGATATTTAAACACTGTACAAAATAACCAAAGTCAGTATTTACAGCGACACATAGTCTGTGTGTGTGTGTGTGTGTGCACACATGCCTGTTTGTGTGGATATGTCTGTGTTTGCGTGTTTCTATCACTGTGGCCGGCTTTTGTGATGGCAACTTTGGCTCATGCACTTGTTATTGTATATCTCCATGGTAATAGTGATGTAGAAGAGTTATTATTCTTCAGTATAGAGTCGTGTTTGCCTAAACAGCATTCCAGTATCAAAAAGGAAAAGATTTGCCTCAATCGCCTAATCAACACACCTCGTGACGCATTCAAACAAGTGACATACTACCGAACTCAAATGGTGATGGACAGTTTGTGCTTTCAACGTGCATGCCCTGATTTTCATATAAATGGCATGGAGATGAATTCACGCTACATACTGTACAGTGATCTCGTTCACGACTTAGCTTGCTTACTTGAATCTTCTCCAAAGCATAGCTTTGACTGTGAAGACATCATCAAATTTACATGTTCATGTGTGTTTAAGATCTCGTTATTTTCTATTATCGTAATAATACTCTTTGTTTTCCATCTGTCTGTTTTCTCAAGCATTGCAGGTATACAATGCACAAAGACCTGTCTGTGAACTTGATTTGAATTCAGTGTAGACACGATAACATTCGCAAACGAACACGGATGTAAAACAACATTTCCTGTTGGAGGAGGCGAAATAACGAGTGCATAAGCTGTGTGCACGACTTATCACCTGATGACAAACTGCAGACATGAAGACCGAATAACAGCACTACAAGGAGCCAAAGAGAGCTGAGCAGAATCATGCTGCAAGCAACAGAGATGGTGGATGTCCAAGACCGTTAACCCTTTGGCAACAGATTCCCTGAAAACTAGGGAAGACGAGGGCTTTCATAAACATGCCACTAAAATAAAAAAAGTACTTTGATATTTTCATACATACAAGGTAAATACAAACATGTCCCTAGTCGTATTTGAACCCATCGTAACGCAGTGAGGGATGTTGCAGTGGGAATGGTTTTACATGGATTATTGCATAGAACTTTTGAAATTGGTTCAAAACCTTTTCCTAGGTGGATCTACATACCGGTAAATGTGTTTTTGGGAAAAATTTGGATGCGGTGAAGGTGTAGTTTGTTGGGGTTTGTAGAAACTTATTTTACCTGTCTATGTACGACAATCAGATTTGTGATGAGGAACTTTTTGTGATGAGCAAAAATTGTGCTCTGTCCGATTAGCATGCTATTGCTTCAGGGAGAAAAAAACAACTATATATATATAAACAGTTTAGATTATCGATAATGACGAGAAAAAAATATGTAAAGGTATACATAATAATAATAGCAAACATTAAACAAATAAATACCAGAAATATAAATCCATAAATACAAAAAAAATCAATATCTTACATTAGCAGAGTGTTAACAAGAGATATGTACATGTTCAGCAGTATACAGTTGTGCAAAATAAATCAAGTAAGGATGATATGGAACTTTTTTTTTTAAATATGTGAGGTATACAAGTAAAAAAAAAATTAATAAGGCTCTTAATTTAAAAGAAAATTAGGCAAAACTGATCAACTAATGCAAATTTTATTTTTTTTAAAGTACAGAAACGTAGGGAATTCCGGATAGGGTAGCGGTGGTTAATGGTTGATAAAAGACGGACAAGACTATGCTAACATTCTGACATTACTGACCTCTGCACTTGACCGATAGTTTTACGTTAAATAGCCAGCATTTTACACAAGGTGCACATGGCTTCACCCTTTGAGACTCTGAAAAGATGTCTAGATATGGATTCATATATATCTCATATATGTATACATATATATTTTTGTGCGTGCATTCCATGTCCACGGTTTACACATTTGCATTCATTACACACGTGACAAAAAGGTTAAGAAGAAACAAAAACATTCATAGAGAGGGTCAATCATCGCCATATTGGAATGTCAAGATCTTAGAAATCGAGCATACGTTTTTTTAAACAGTTTGTTTGAAGCCTTTGTAAGGTAGTCGTTCTCCTTCACTGCTAAGGTCTCTTCAAGTCTGGGCATAGAAGTCTTCATTCGGACTGCAAAAAGCTAAGAACTGCAGCTGCCTGACATCTTCATGCTGTTTTTGGAAGAGGGAGGGTCACCTGAGCACAGATTATGTCTTATAAGGGAAGACATAACTGTCTAGAAAAACCTCAAACAGAACAGGCAGTTTGGCATTTTGGGAAT
Organism: Sinocyclocheilus anophthalmus; assembly: GCA_018155175.1. Classification (NCBI taxonomy): domain Eukaryota; kingdom Metazoa; phylum Chordata; class Actinopteri; order Cypriniformes; family Cyprinidae; genus Sinocyclocheilus; species Sinocyclocheilus anophthalmus. Next base: position 353,740 of record JADLZN010001373.1, on the reverse strand, counting down.
TGTAATTGCTTCAACAGCAATTATGGAAACACTTTGGAAGAGAGATTTAGCCTCCATTTTTGGTTGGTTATGTAGATATCATTGGATAGACCGTGCCTGTGAATTCTGTCTTAACGTTTTCGTTGAAAGTTCAAGGTTGGATGATACATCTGGAGAAGAGATGAAAAAAAAAACCATATTACAATATTTGGTATTTTCACAGCATAATAAGAGCGCAGAGTTGGTCAAATATGTGGTATTAGAGTAATGTTCAGTTGTAAATCTTCAAAACACTGGCCCAGTTTACTTCCATTGTTGAAGGACATCCAATGCACTACTCTTCTTAGCCACTAGAGAGCAAAAGAGGCCGAATTTCTCACACCAGACAAAGTCTAAGTACCAGAATCCGGCATATACAAAATATGTGGGCTTCATGAAAATGTTTGTGAACAAATATTACATTTTCACTATAAATTTGTACAAATTGCATAAATTACAGCAAAGAAGTTGGAAAATCTGAATAATGAATAGCATGCTATTCAGCAAGATTGCTGAATTCACATGCACTACTCAAAATGAGAGCTGTAACTAGCAGAAACAATTCTAGAACTTTTCGAGATGCACGAGGAGTTATTTTTAATGTAGGTATTGTGACTGGAATGACACACCCACAGCTTTCACTGTGACTGCATGAGCAGGATTTGGATTGGGTAGTAAACTGAGAGTTGAATCGGATTAGCCATGATTTAAGGAGAACCTAAACCTGTTTTATCCCAGATCCTTTCTCTGGATCTACACATGCAGCACACCCACTGACAGTAAAAGACCACAACAGTCACCATGATACAATACAAGGAGGAGGAGACAGACCACAGATAGATTAAGGAATGGGAGAAATATAGTGACGCTAATGGTCTCATTGGCTATGTTCTGCAGAGAATAAGAGGTACAACAAGACGAGATTTTATTCGAATTTTCTACACAACCATGTTTCACTGTTGTACAGTTGCTAAATACAATGCTAATCACTGTACAGTTTTTTTCTTTACTTTATCATTACTGTTTCAGTTTAAAGGGGTCATATGATGCCATTTCAATTTTTCCTTTCTCTTTGGAGTGTTACAAGCTCCTGGTGCATAAAGAAGATCTGTAAAGTTGCAAAGACTAAAGTCTCAAATCCAAAGAATATTCTTTATAAAAGTTCAGAGTCAACAACGCCTACCTAAAACGACTCGTTCTAACACACCCCAACATGTCTACGTCACTATGTGGGAAGATTTGCATAACGCCGCCCAAATGTTCACGCAAAGAAAGAAGGCGTAACTTTTATTCTCACTGTAGTATTGTTGCCGCCGCCATGTCGTGTAGGCGCTGTGTTTCATTGTGAATGCGAAACTACTTTGTTTGGCCTTCCAAAAGAGGACGATATCCGCTTCGTCATGCCTAGAGCTGATCCGTGCTGGTCACTGAGGAAAAACATCAACTTCGCACTGTGGATGCCGGATCGGCGTTCATCGTGGACGAATTGGAGAGTGGAGTCCAGCCCAGGGTCATCCAGTGATTGCGCAAGCATCCTTGTCGAAATCCGCCGGGCGCCGCTAACTCAAACCATGTGTGTTTCATTGGTGAAAGCGAAAATGACTTTGTTTTGGTCTTCAAAAAGGACCATAATGTTTCTATAAAGTGGGGCAGTTCCAACTTTGCAAGGACAGTCTGGCGCTTCTGAATCACAGCCTGTAAGTACGTTTTTTATATTTAAAGAATTTGCCACTGACGATTCAAACGCGAGTTTTGAGCAGTGTAGAGTAGCGCTTATTGTTTGTCATTTCTCCGATCACAAATGCAGACATGGTTTTATATTTACACGGCGCAATGCAAAAAACGCCCCCAAAGCGTAAATAAAAACCACAGTATCGTCATTACAATCAGTAATTATGTCCACACTGGATGCAGCAAATGCCTCGTTTGTAATGGGTTTTATTGGTTTTGTCTCGTCGCGCCAGACACATGGAAACCATAGACTGTATGATGGAAACACAGTATGGTAAGGGACATAACATTTCTGTCACACGCTTGAGGTATTTGGCCAATGACAATGCACTGGATAGCTGGCCAATCAGAGCACACCTCGCTTTTCAGACCGATGAGCTTTGTAAAAATCGACGCGTTTCAGAAAGGCGGGGCATAGAGGAGAAACAATAATGTACATTATGTGGAAAAGAATGTGTTTTTTAAACCTTAAACCGCAAAAACACATTTCATTACACCAAATAAAACAAAATAATGTTTTTAGCAACATCATATGACCCCTTTAATTTCTGGTACAATTCTTGCAATTCTGTGGTACGATTTTGTGCAATTTTGATTTATTCTTGATTAATGTGACCCATCAGAATATTTTCGGCACAAAGATGACTGAGCTTTGCCCGAATGCTAATGCTAATCCAAGCCCACTGATCTGCCTGCTAATAATAGCTCACTTTGACTGACCCAATTCACCCATGCTGAAGAGAGAAAAGTTAGATCAGAATGGCCTCAGATCAGGGTCAGCTAATCTGAGCTCTAACCTTTGACATTAGTATTGAGCAAGTGGCACAACTGTCCTCAAGTCCACACTGCAGCTTAATTTGGTCATCAATTTACTTTTTAGTGCTTAATCCTGTTCTGTACACACACACAGATAATTTAAGGGAGTAACAAACCCATTCTACAACCAAATTAATTCCCGAAAAAATTCAGGTATTGACAACCGCATTTACAAAAATTCTATGCAGTGTGGAATCAAACTGAACAACTGACGTATTTAAATGTGTATAAGAGTTGTCTCTCTCTTTTGTATGCAATAGATCACAGGGAACAAGGTATGTCGTGACTTATTACAGTTGCCAGATCCTGCTAGAAAAAACAACAACTAAGAAGAACAAGCCCATAATAAACTTAAATTCTAACACTTTATCTTGGAAATAAACCACAAAACAATATATTGCGACATGCACCGGCCTACTTTATTGACGCTATAAACTGGAACACGTAATGAGCCAAGCCTAAACAACAAGCCCAAAGACTCATAATATGCATTGCTTATAATAAGTGGACATGGCAACCCTTCTAGAGCGTGCGTTGCAAAGCAGCCTTTCAAACATCAGCAAAATATGTAATATTACAGCACTTTGGTGAAAAATAGCAGAAACCAAACGTGCAAAACACCAGAACGTTGCTATGGTTACCATGGTGTCAATTATCGCAATTTTAAAAGAGTGAGTTGTATTCAATACAAACACAAAACAATAATTTAGGGGATTCACACCCATATTTAAATGCGGTTGTCACTCCATCAAGAACCAAAATCACTCTGAGAACAAATACTTTGTCGTTTAAGGGTAAACGACAAATACTTTGTTGTTTACCCTTAAAGGGGTCATATGATGCCATTTCAAATTGTCCTTTCTCTTTGGAGTGTTACAAGCTGTTAGTGCATAGATAAGATCCCTAAAGTTGCAAAGACTGAAGTCTCAAACCCAAAGAGATATTCTTTATAAAAGTTAAGACTTGTCCATGCCCTCCTAAAACGCCTCGTTTAAACACGCACCCACATGTTTACGTCACTGCCGCTCACTCAAGCCCGCCGTGTGTGACGCTGTGTGTTTCGTTGTGAAAGCGAAACTACTTTGTTTGGCCTTCCAAAAATAGACACGACTAGAAATCAGTGGTTAAGGTGTATTTACACTGTTCCAGAACACTTCAACCCAAGTATTCGGATGTGTGCAGCACATTTTATGGCGGACTGTTTCCTGAACCTGCAGAGTAACATACAATGGGTCTGTGCTCAAAGGCTATTCTACAAAGTGGGGCAGTTCCAACTTTGCAAAGACAATCTGGCGCTTCTGACTCACAGACTGCAAGTAATGTTTTTTATATTTAAAGGATTTGCCAATGATGATTCAAATGCGAGTTTTGAGCAGTGTAGAGTAGCGCTTGTTGTTTGTCGTTTTTCCGATCACAAATGCAGACATGGTTTTATGTTTACGTGGCGCGATACGCAACGCAACACGTAAAAAGACAGTATAAGTCATTATAATCTGTAATTATGTCCCCACTGGATGCAACAAATGCCTCGTTTGTAATGGGGTTTTTTTTATGTTTTTGTCTTGTCGCTCCGGCCGGGACACTGCATCACAGTATGGTAAGGGGCGTAACATTTCTGTCACACGCTTGAGGCATTCGGCCAATCACAACGCACTGGATAGCTGGCCAATCAGTGTACATCTCGCTTTTCAGAACGATGAGCTTTGTAAAAATCTAAGCCTTTCAGAAAGGCGGGGCATAGAGGAGCAACAATAATGTACATTATGTGGAAAATAATGTGTTTTTTTAACCTTAAACTGCATAAACACATTTCATTACACCAAATACACAACAATGTTCTTTTTAGCAACGTCATATGACCCCTTTAAATAGCTAGTCAAAGCCTCTTTTTTCCAGCTGTAGTCAATGTATTTGCAAATTGCACATTTGTAAAAGCATCAATTGGTTTTATCTTCCACAATGCCATGAAACTGTACACTGACAGCCAAGTTAAAATGGTAATTTGTCACCATTTGGGACTTAAATATCTTGGGTTAGAATTTTTAAACTTGTTTTGAGATCTAAAGTAAAGTGAGTTAGAATAAAATACTCACCAGTTTACTCAGGTGTACCCCGCCCTCAGCTAGAGATGTTAAATGGCAGAAACAGATTAATAGGTTTTTCCAGTTCTAACCCCAAGTCACCCCAACTAGAAATGCCTGGGGAACAGAAAAGAAAGTTTATACAGGTAACAGTAAAAAGTTACAAACGCTAATCATTTAAAAGCTAATGCAAGAAATGTGTCAATCCTGCTCCATCAGTCAAGTATGTCTGGAGTCTGTACTAGAGGTCTACACAGAGGACTCGAGACCCGGGACCCAACCAGGGAGCCGTACGGGTTCGGGGCTATATTTTAAATGGTCAGCCGGGTCCAGGTCGGGTCCCGGGTCTGTTTAACATTGTGTGCAATACCCGAGTCGATCGGACTCGGAGAACACCCGGCCGTTATCAGAGTCAGTCAGCGCTGTGCGTGTGTTGTTTTGTAACTTTCAACTTGTAAAATTAGGATGAGAAAAGTGTGAGTCGGTAATTTGAAATAAGGTGGGAAAAAAAACACGAGCGACGTCATCAGAAGCAGGGTGGGCGGAGTTAATGCACACGCACGGTACCTTCATGAGTGATGTGAGTTACTATTGATTCTTTTTTTAATAATATTATGAATGAACCGTCTTGTTGTTATATCAAAAATTTTTGCTCAGACTCGGCTCAGAGAGCACAGAGATGATAGCAAATAAGTAAAGCTAATGTCAGCAGCCATGGCACTGGACGAGCAATTGTTATTATAATCCAAATGGGCAAACAGTCTAAATTATTATGCAAGTTGACTCGATATACAAAAAATGCAAAACTGCAAAGTCGCATTTGTCATCCGTCACCGTGACAACAAGTGGACTTTTGAAACTGGAATAATGAGTGGATTACGCATTTCAATTGGCAAGAGAGGAATAACACGGATGGAACTTTCTTGGCAAGGAGGATTGTGTGCATCACAGTCAGGTACAAGGGAGAAGGCTTCTTACATTAGGTAAGACAAAAAGTATAATTTTCGCAACTTGTTTATCGACTTGTTAATAGCAATTTGCTGTGGAATATGTGCCGATCAGGTTCAGTCGGGTCTGTGTCTTCCTGGTCGGGTTCGGGTCCATCTTTCAAATAATTGACGGGTCCGGGTCGGTTCAGTGTAGCACATTTACGGGCCTCTTCGGGTTCGGGTATTTTTGGACCCGTGTAGACCGCTAGTCTGTACACCAACATATGTTGTGTTTTGGATGCTGTTTTCCACAGCAAGCTTTTAAACTTAACCAGCAAGAATCAGCTTTACAAGTTACATTTTGTTGGTGAACATGGCAACCAATCCAGCACTAGTTATCATAAACCACACTGGAACAAATTCATGCTGGTCTTTTCAGAAGGTCGATGCATAAAGTGTTTTCTCACCTTCCTATCAGCTGATCACCAAAATGAAGTAAACTTCTTCCCGAGAGCAGATACAGCTGTATGAAAGATAAGCAAAGCAAAACCATAATTAAGGTCACTGGTGGCATATTTTAAAAGATCTGGGCTGCAAAAACAAAGGCTATAGATTAAATCCTAAGTAGGAGTAACTCAGGAATCAGAAAATTTCTGAGATCACAGTCCTGCTTATGCCTCCAAAATTTTGGTACCCTTGGGTGCTATCCCTAAAATTACTGTAGTGCAAGCTTTTGTGGAAGAAAGGCATCTGCTAAATGGCAACTAATTACTATGCTCAGTCAAGACATGCCACATATTCTCCATAACATCTGTCTCTGTTGACAAATGTTTGATTGATTATGTTTCAAATATCCATACCATCTCCTATTTTTCCAGCTTGTTCTGCTGCTCCTCCCTGCAGGATCTTTGTAAGAACATTTTCCCCTTCAGCAGGCTGCTGTGCAGCACTCCCTATACCCCCTGGTCGGGGTGCTGCCTTTGAACCTGAAAGGCAAAGAACAAATGATCTTGTGCTTAGATCATACACAAGTAATGAATGTTCCCTATTTTGCTAAAAACAAAAGTATACTAATTACTCTGAATTAGCAGAGTTATTTCCACTTACCAATTCCTGTGGCAGGAATCTGGGGTATTTTTGCAGCCTGTGGTGCAGCTTTTGATCCAATAGCAACTGCAGGAGTTGGTGCAGGAGCAGGCGCAGCTGTGTCAGGTTTTGCCTGTATAGTCAATCAAAGGGCATTAAGGGGCAACGTTAAAAAGATACTGTAAACTAATATAAAAAATGTATTTGTCAATCATGCTTTGAAAGGCAATCACATACATGGCTCTTATAACCAAATGTGAAATGATTAAATGTAAACTATACCTGAAGGAGCAGATTAAAAATAGCATAAATGGTAAGGCACCAAGAGATTTATGAAAACTCACCATAGCAGCAGCTGGCTGAGCAGTGGGTGGTCCTCCTGGCTGTTGTCTTGCCTGTGCTGGAGCCTGACCTGGCTTAGATTGCTGCTGAGTTGTACCTGTTCCCATGCTAACAGCTGTGGTTGTGGGCTGAGTTGCTCCCATTGTGGTCAATGGCTGTTGCCCGGGTTGCTGTGGTGGCTGCTGCTGTGTACGGGTTGTTTGTCCCAATTGTTGTTGTCCTTGCTGCCCTGTCACAGGTGGCTGAGACCCTGTCTGCTTGGCAGACACTTGCTGGCCTGCTGTAGATCGCTGCTGTCCTTGTTGCGATTGTGGCTGCTGCTCTCCAAGACCCTGCTGTGGCCTGGAACCTGAAGAGGGCTCCTGCCTCCTTGATGAGCTTGGTTGCCTCTGCCCCCGTTGTCCACTTGAGCCATGGTGGTGGCTTGGTGGATCACGGGAGTAGTCTCCTAAGTCTCGGTGGCTGGCAGATCGTGGATCGGAGGATCTTTTCTGTGTGGAGGATGAGGTGGCACGGCCGTCTGATCGGGTGGAAGGATCTTTTGGATGTGATCGTGAAGAACGAGAGGACCTGGGATCATCTGATGAATGACGGGAAGAAGAGTGTCTTCCTGAACTACTGCCATGGTGACGGTGTTCCCGAGATGAGGTGGAAGAGGAATGTCGTTGATGTCCGTACTCATCTTGAGGCCACAGGTCTTCTTCAGGAGGCTCATCATAATCATGGTAAGTGTGCTTTACATTGCTCCTCCTGCTAGAGGATGAGTGACTTCCACTCCCATGGTGTCTTGAGCGATCTGACCGAGGTTCACGTGGTTTTTCAAACCAGTCTGTTTCCTCCTGACCCAAATGATAGGCTTTTTGGGAAATGAAGGGAGAAAGTAAATACTTCGTACAGTAGGAAGTGTCAATGGCAAAGAACAGGATATAAACACACTGAAGCCACACAACGCTCAAATCCCAAAGAAAATAACCAAAGAAAAAAGAAAGGGAAGCCAACAGAAACACCCATCAACAAGAATAACCAAAAGACAGAATGTACCAACATTTGAATCACACTCTAAAACAGATAACAGATAACACCATGCAGTTCATGCAAAAAGGCATATATGGTTTTATGCACTGATGACAGCATTCATATACAACAGTAGTCCAAACTTTCATTATCTCTGCCTTCAAGGCAAGATCATTGGCATGCAAGCTTTTAATTGTTGGATGCATTTTAACAGGCAGTTTTTAAATTCAGCACCAGTTACCTTCACTGTCTGAAACAGCACAGTGCATGTCATCAGTAAGGTAAGGGTCATCTGGCTTATATACATGACTCTTAGGCATATCCTTTATATGGTGGTCCTGTACATCTGGTAAGGAATGACTAGAGCCATACTGATTTCGTACATCATGGGGATCTGGCACAGAGCCATGACCAATTCCCATGGGCTTTCCAACGGGACTCAGAGGGCTCTCTTCCTCTGAATTCTGCGTACGCATAGAAGGACGGCCACTACGACCATGGGTGCCCCTCTGTGATCGTTCCATGGCATCCCTCTCATAAGACTTACTTCGGTAGCCACTTGAATCTCTGGAGGAAATTTTATCCATGCCATAACCTGTGGACCTTGATCGTCCGGATCCATAAAGACGGTCATCCTCTTCCAATGCCTCTCTTGATCCGTAGTACTTCTGTTGATCATAGCTCTTTTTTACGCCAGTCCTGGACACCACAGTGCAACTACCACCTGTTGATGTTGTCATGGTGTAGGAGGCTAGATCAGACTCTACATCTCGAGCTTCTTCAATTGGAGAGAACTTGGAGATCTTGTGTTCCATGCCTTGCTTCCTATGTTTGCTACGTTTTGATGAAACAGCAGGTGCCAAATTTTTGGACGAGTGTTTCTGGCTGCCCATTCCCCCACTACTACGGGAAGAATGCTTATAGTCATCATAATAATAACCTGTACCACCAGTTACAGCGGTACTTGAATGTACATGGCTGTCTACTGCACTTTGATAGGTATTTGAAGCTCTTCCATATAAATTCTCAGAGCCATCGCCATAAGTTGGTCCCCGTGGGCCATTCTCACTTACATAACCTACCCGTGACATGTCAGAGGACCCCATATTTTCTTTTGTAAGTTCACTGATATCATCAATCATGACATAATTTCTGGGAATATTTTGTTCTAGATTTGTGGCATAGACACTATCCGTTACATATCCTGATGATGGACTTGGTATGCGTTCGGTCAGAGGTTGGTCAGAGGGGCGATACTGACCATAAGCATTGTTCAGTGGCGAGGAATAGACACCACTGAATCCAGTTTCTTGAGCTAAAGTTGCTATTGGAACTGAAGGATTACTGAGAACTTCATAGTTTGTTGGTAGCTTTTGTTCAAGATCAGCAAGCGAGGTTTGCCTTGGCCTTTGATGGGCAGAAAGCATGTCTGCTTGGGGTTGGAAGGACATGCTCTGTGCAGGATAAGGTAGGGTCTGCCCTGGTAAAGGTGCAGTGGATTGCTGGAATCCCTGGTGACTGGGCTGCTGCAAACCAAGATCAGACTCATAAGTAGGCTGACCGTAGCTATGAGTCTGGTATGGCCCCGGGGTCTGATAGGTTAAAGGTTGAGGAGGATGAGGCTGGAAGGTTCCAGGCTGGGGCTGTGAGGAGGTTGGGTATGGTGTTGTCTGAAACCCAATCTGCTGATAGGCTACAGTGGGTGGTTGTGTGGGTATGGGCTGGGCCTGTGGATATTGATATGGAACATATGATGAGGAAGGAGGATACTGAGGTGCATTCAAATCAGAAGTAAACTGGTTAAGAGGTGCTGTACTTGGACGTGACAACATTCCATTTTCTTCATAGGTGCCTGGTGGTACCCCAGCTAGTCGCAAATTATTCAGCTCACTGTCTGACATGTAGTCACGTGCATCCCCCATGTATCGCAGGTATACCAACTCTCGCCTCTCTCTCTCTTTAACCCTGGTTTCCTTGCGCTGAGTAATGCCTAGTTCCAAGCATCGCAACTTAGCATCAATCTCCTTCTCCTCTTCCTCTAACTCTGCCTGTTGTTTACGTAATTTGGTGGATTCTTGCTCTACAGCTTTCAGTTCACTCAGCAAGCCTGCTTTCATTGCACCCTGTACAGAACGTGGCAAAACCCTCTGGGATGTTCCGGGAGAACTGTATATATGGGGAATTGCTGGTGTTACAATCGGTAAAGGTGTCTCATCTGGAGGGGGACTGGGGAGAGTTCTCTTCACCTTTCTCATCATTGCGTTCTGCTGCTGCAAGGCAGACATCTGAGAGCAGAGATTTTAGAGATTGATTAAAATGACAGCAGAGAAAATTGTACTACCATTTTCCTTAATACTTTAAAAAGCAAATGGAATAACAGTTTGCATGCCAAATTAGGTAAAAACGGTTAAATTTTACACATACTGAATACAGACACAGTTATATCACAGTGTATCAGCTCTGTATTACAGTATTTATCTTTTTTAATTTTTCAAATATCCCTCAGAGGAATTTTGGGGCATACAATGCACTTGAGATTCGGAAAACCAACCAAACCAAAAATCAAAACATTACCTTATAACATATTGCAAGCACACACAAAGACTAAACATTTATTTTAAGTCAACCAATTATAAATATATTCATGACACTGTATTCTATAAATGACTAGTGGTTTCAGAATCAATCAGGTAATATATATAACATGGATAAAACAGGCTACAATCCTATTAAACTGTAATAATTTTGGTGTACCTAATATTTTATTGTTAATACAAGATTAGTTTTCAGTTAACAAGAAATAAATATTAAAATGCCATATAACAAACAAACAACATCTGCATACCTTCATTAATGTAGAGTAGTAGAGTAGTAATGTATAATCCATTAAACAAATTCAGTTAAAACGCACATTGGATGAAGTGACAGAGGAAATAGCTTCCTTTTAGCAGGTGTACAGTTCTTCGAATGCACAAGCCTGAGCATTCCTTAGACAGGAATCAAACTGAGAATGTAAGACTCAGACCTCTCTGACCAGCTGCTGACAAGCCGGAAGACAGCAGGGCTGACCCAGTATGCCTACCCTTTGTGCCACCCTCTAGCATTTCTGAGACTTTGCCAGATATAGCAGTTTTTCTCTGTGTGTGTGTGTGTGTGTGTGTGTGTGTGTGTTTAAATATAGTTAAGATATATGGGGGAATAATGGCAAATGAATAATACATAACTATACTATAACTAAATAACTATTTTTATTTTATAATACTTTTATAAAATTTATTTATATTCCTTAGTATGTGAACAGATAGGTTTGGTGTTTTCCAACCTAGACCTTATTAAAACAAAACAATTGTTTACCAGAAGTATTAAAGTCTACTATTATACATCCCTGTGTATAAATGGTAAGAATGGGAATTGAATTAATTGTCTGAAATTAATATTTACAAGCTGTAGTTTTGTAGAAAACAACAGAAAACTGTATAATAAATACATTTTTGCAAGTAACAATGAAATGGTTCCATACCTGACTTGCTGGGCTGTTTTGACTTTGGTATAAGGAGAATTTGGCCTTGTCCTCTGATGTTGGACTGAGAGGCTTAGGATCTGACATGGACCGCTGAACGCTCTTTATGGGCCTCGGAATAGTTTGATGTCTTTGTGGTGACTCTGCAGTGAAGGCTTTTTGTTGGGGTGTCACATGTGCCTTGTTAAGTTTCTCACTGGAAGCAAAGGTAGTCTCCAACATACGATGGGGGGACAACGGAGACACTGGAGAGTACAGCACTTGTGGAGATTTGGGAGGTTGACGGGAAGGAGATTTATTTTGCTGCTGAGCTTGCTGATATCCAATATCTAATGGGTCTGGCTTTCTCCTTTCAAACTTGGTTTGCATGGCACCAACTAATTGCAGACTAGTGGAATAGGGGCTAACAGTAGTGGGAGCACTGAGCTGAGGAGCAACCACTCCTTGGGATTGTGCCTCTGGATCAGTTTGACATGCTAAACTCTCTCCCTTATGGGTCCTTTCTGGAGCAGATATGTAGTGAAGGAGTTCAACCTTTGATGTTTCAGCCATGGTAATGTGAATGGCTGGAGAGATTCTACCCAGCTGGTCTGACTCGGTCTGACATGAGGAGTCATTGGTGGTCTGAATGGCAATGCTAGATTTAGATGCTTCACTCTTAGTCTCTGCAGTTTGTTCAGAGTGCTTGGAATATCTTGAACGTCTGCGGCGTATTGGCTGACTGTCCCACTCCCCCTGGTCTTCTTCATCTGTCTGAACGCTGCAGTCAGCTATACGTCTAGTTCTACGACGACGAGTCATGAGTTTATCCTCTGTGTCTTCATCATCTGTTTGGACACTGCAATCTGCAATTCTCTTGACTGACTCATCCTCTGATCCATTCCTCAAACGGGGCATAGAGTTTTGTTTCTTCATAATCCAACCTTCTCCATGATCTTCACTATTTTTAAGGGACATCTCTGAAGAAGAGCTGGGCAAAGGCCTAGTGGACACCACTGCCTGGACCACCTGCCCATCGGCACATGGCAAGATCTGCACACTCTGGCCCTCTTGTGGAATAATTCTACCACTCTGATCGTAGATAATTGAGATGGTTTGAGGTGTAGTTCCACCAACCATTACACCTTGAATGGCACCTTGAGCTGTTGTAGCTGCTGCTGCAGCAGCTGCTGATGCAGCCACTGCCTCTGCTGCAGCTGCTGCCGCTGCTGATTCAATGGCCGCTGTTTTCTGCCTTTTTTGTTCTTCAAGCTGCTGCTGGAGTTGCTGTTGCAGTGACTGAATGTGGTCTAGCTGCATCCTTTGCTGTGCCAGCTGCTCTCTTTGCATCACAAGCTGGGTTTCCCTCTCAGCCTGTTGCTGCTGAAGAACCTGCTGCTTGATGGTCTGTAGCTCTTGAATCTCCCTGTGCATGAGCAGATGTTCTTTCTCTCTGTGCCTCTGGAGCTCCATGTGGTCCCTCTCCAACTCCTCTTGTAGACGTAGCTGACGCAATTTCTCCAACTCAACGCGTTCTCGCTCTAGTTGCAAGAGCTGCTCCTGTTGTAGTCGCAATCGTTCCTCTTCTTTTTCCTTCTCAATATTAGCAGATGTGGTTATAGTGGTACTGGCAGATGCATCTTGAAAAACTCTGGTAATTGCCTGGGTTTGTTTTTGAGGCATTGTTAATATTTGAGATTGTGTCTGTGGCTGGCTTTGAGTTTGGCTTTTTTCCTGACCTTTGACCAATGACTGTGGTTGAGTTTGGGGCTGTATTGGGAGTTGTGTTTTAGTACCTTCTACTGAAATATGAGCGAAGGGAACCTGTTCATTTCCAACCGATTGAACTGGCACTGTACTAGTATGTGCTAACTGTATGCTTTGCATACCCAAATTTGAAACAGGTTGACCAGTTTTAGGTGATGCAGTTGTTGACATACTGCAAGGTGCTGTAGGCTTTCCCAGGTAAACTGGAGATTCCTGGGAGGTACTAGAAGGTGGCACACTTCCCGTTGAATTATCTGGTGGTGTTACTGAAAATCGATTTGGAGGTGGATACCTGTAAGGTCCTTGGGCATTAAGAGGCATTCTTGGGGTGACTTGAGGCAACCTGGTGAGGCTAGCCAGAGGTACAGCAGTTACATTGGCTGAAGAGTAAGATCCATATACTCCTCTTAACATAGGATTGAGAACAGGGGCAGGCTGGGTGGTGATTGGCAGGGTGGAGGCTATTGGGGTGTTGATAGTAGAATATATCATGCCATCAGCTGTCCTTACAGCAGGGGGATACAAAGACCTTAGGCTAGCTTGTCTAGCATTGATTAAATTTGTAAGTGTTTGACCATGTACTGTTGGTCTGCCATCAGGACCATACAACAGATTGCCTCTAATAGAAGCTAGGCCTTGTTGAAGGTTAAGTCTTCCTGTGGGGCCTGCTCTCCCAGCACCATACTGCAGAAGCTCAGGATTACTGGTGTAACGGCTACCAAACTGTTCCATGGAGTTAAGAGCAGCACACATTCTGCTAATCTCTCTAGCTGTAGTGGCACTATACTGTGCAAGATTGGATTCTTGAAAACCACCAAGGTCACGTGAAAGATAGCTATATTCTGCATTTATATTGGACATTGAACCATATCTTCGCAAAGGTAATGGTGGGGCCGGATCACTTCCTTGATGGCGAAGATCTGTGTAAGATCCATATTGGGCACCCATTCCAAGATATCCTGCTTCATAGGCCTGCTTCATGGTGCTTAAATCCACTGCTAGGTCCCCAGGGTCAGTTCTTTGATAATATTGGAGACTTGAACTTGCTAAATTGTTGTCTGACATTGATGGTGGAAGTCGTCCTGGAGGAGGCAAGGTAAAAGATTTGCGTTCGTCTGCAGATGCTTGTATATTTACTGTTTGGTAGCCATCTTTTCCAGTTTGGCTTTGCTGCCCAGGAGCTTGGGATGGCTCTACAGAAGGATCTGACGGGGCTGTTTTACCTCTTTGAGCAAAAGGGCCTGAGCAACTACCTGCAAATGGCAAATTGTAGACAACATCACAACAAGCTAACTGATTCTCTGGTTTAATCTGTCCGGTGAGATCTAGAACTTCTACTGGTGGAGACGGCTCCTCTCTTTTAATAAGCTGGGTCACTGTACCTCCCTGAGTGCTATTCTCATCCAATTGCACCATCATTACCTGGAGCTTCCCTGTGGAGAGATTCATTACAGCAGGCTTGTTCTTTAGTTCCAAAGCCATCCCACCATATATGTCATGACCAAGTGTAGGGGTGGTAGACGCAGAGCATGATAATGGTGGTGGAGGTAGCGGAGATATTTTGGGAATGGAACTAACTGCTGTTTGAGTGCCTTCACCAGTGTTCTGACTTACCACCAAGTCCTTCTTTAACAATATTGGTTGCACTTGATTAGCTAAGTTGTACCGGGCAAAAGATGCATTTTGTTGATGCTGCTGGAGCTGTTGCTCAAGGAGCTCTTGTTGCTGCTGAAGCTTCTGTTGCTGCTTCTGAAGTTGTTGCTGTTGAATGCCTAAATTTTCCAGACAAGCATCAATTTTTGGAATGGATGCATCTGTGATAATTGGCCTGGTCTGGGTCAGACAGACTGCAGATCCAACTCCTTGACCGTAATCGACTCTATTTAGTAAAGGATCACCATACACGACTGGTTGCTTTGGCTGTGACATGAACATGGATGCTGCTACAGTCACACTTACAGTTGTTGGTGTAGTTGTTGACACCTGAGGTTGTGCCTGTGCATTTAGATTAATTATAAGAGGTTGTACAGCAGTATGACGATTTGGTGGTGTTTCTGCATCAAGTGAGTATCGACGTGTATCAGAAGCTAGAGAAGTTAGGTCCATACCATGGTCTGTCATAATAATTGGAGCAGGCTTCATTGGTGCTCTAAGATCCATTATATTATTACCTGGGGCAATTGTGCTTTGCTCTACAACTCTTGAGGTACCAGGTACTGTGGAGATTCTACACAAGGATATGTTTCCCGCAGGAAGAGATCCACTACTTTGGGAACCAGCAGAGGTGGCAGTGCTCAAAGCCACACTAACTCGTTCTGATATCTGTGTCCTTTGCAAGCTATTTTGAGGTGATGGGTGGGCTGGATATTTCTGTGGTGAAGTGGGTGACTTTGATGTTGCATGTTGAGTCTGATAAATTGTCTGTTGGCTGTCTTTTGTTGGTGAGGATAAAGGTGAGGTGGAGGAATTCACTGTCACTGGTTTGGTTTGACTGCTAGTTCCTGATCCCAATGTAATCACCATAACAGGGGAATTTTGGGAGGACTGCTGTCTTGAAAGTCGTGGTGCCCCAGCTCTATGAGCGACCTGAGAGGTCTGAGTAGGTGCCACTGTAGGAGTTGTACAAGATGCAGGGGCACGTGTTGGACTTTGTGTGGGGGAAGTGGAAGGGGATGTGGAAGGACTTGAGCCTTTAAAGTATGAGAACATCTTTGATGTTAAGGAGGACGCTCCAGGATCAGGCACTTGACCCTGTACTTTCCCCTGAACACCAGGTCTTCCTTGAGGCTGTGTGGGAGGAGGGTGCCTAACTTGAGATTGTGGGGAACCAGTAACATGGCTTCCTTTAGAGGTTTGGATGCTCATTCTAACTTGACTCTGTTGTGTAGCATGCACTCTTTGAGTCCCTCGTCCAGAAGGATCATTTCCAGAGAATGAAACTGGAGCTGAGATCTGGGTAGGACTTGTACCTGGACTCAAAGAAGTTGTTCCAGAATCTAAATGGTGTTTCTTGTCTGTTTGAAGGACTCTTTCCTGATTTTGTTGTCCTTGTCTTCCTGGTGCCCGTTGCTGCTGCTTTTGCATCATCTCTGCTTTTCGCATCATTTCCTCATAAACCTCTTCAGCACTTTTTAATGATTTATCTGCAGAGGGAGAGACAGCAGAGGTTTTCTCTGTTGGGGAGTACAAAGACATAAATGTAGGTAGATTATATTCACTGCCAGACTTGTACAGCTTTGAACCCATCTCAAATCCTTCAGCTTCTGAATCCATCGAGGGAGAGTATTCTGAGCAGGACGATCTATGGAGTTCTTCCATTTCAGCAGCTTGTCTGAGCTCCTCTGTTGGGGATGCATCTTCAATAGGTGAAAGGTTACTAGGAGGTGTCTTCGACCTCTCTCTGCGTCTTTGTGCCCTCAGTTCCTCTTTGTCCCTTTTAGTTTTTCTGGCTGTACTACGAATCCTTTGCTGCTCTAAGTCTCTCATCTTCTCCTGCTCTCTCAGAAGTTCCTCTTCTTCTCGCAATTCATCTTCTTCTGATGAGTCCTCAATGGTAGGCAGTAGTGGACCGTGGGATCGATGCCTTGCTTTTCTTTGCTGCTTTGCGTCCTCAAGCCTTTGTCGTCTGCTAGGACTGCTATCACTGTCATCTTCCATTGATGACACAGAGGTTGGAGAAGTTCCAGAGGTATAACTCGGTGTGGTTGCAGGGAGAGTTGATGAGTATTCTCCCCTTGACCTTTCTTCAGGTGACCCAGTAAGGCTTTCCATCTCAAGCTCAGGCTCCCTGAGGTCATGATCTGTGCTGAGTTCCATGTCACGATTGTAGCTATTTGTATTATTCAGTTCAATAGTTTTAAATCGTCTCAGACCACCTTGTGAGGCCATCATGTCATCCGCTTCACCTGATTTGTAGCTATCAGTGCTTTTAGTGTCTTCTTCAAAACTGCTAGATTGCTGTGTCAGGCGACGTCTCTCTTTTCCTAGATCTCCACTGTGTTTATGGCTTCTTTTTGTCTTTATGTGGCCCTCAACATCTGCTGTATCTTCCTCATCCGCACTCATTTCCAGAATTTGTCTCCTCATGAACTCTTCATCGGTCAGGTCTTTCTGTGACTTCTTCTGTCGGGGTGGTAATGGAGAAAGGCCACTTTCACTACTGTCTTCCACATAGTCATGTCTTAATTTACAGCTGAGATCATCTGATGCTTCCTCATCAGACTCATATTCCTGATCTTGTGTTATAGACAGAGATCGAGGTCTCTGCTGTTCTGTGGTGTCTCTTCCATCACGATGCTGTCCTTGGTCAGTGGCTGTATGTGACTCCAACAGAGGTCGCATAGAACTTTCCAGTTTTGTTAGTTCAGATGGACTTGGGGGGCTGCATTGGTCAGTGATCCCTCTCTCACTAAGCTTCATAGAGTCCTCTTGGATCAATCCAGTAATCTCACTCTGGGAGCTGGATATACCATCTGAGGAGTAGCCTGTATCACTCAGGCTCTGCGTGCTAGACTTGTTGGAATCCTGTAAATACAAAGGACAGTGCATTAGGTCATAGGACATATGAATCTTTAAATTATACTGAAGGATTTACAAAATGAGCAAACATAAAACATTCAAAGTTTATTAAGCACAATATACAAAACATGCAAATGGCATACATTACACAAGCATGCAAAACTTGGAGGGCATGAGGTCAAAAGTGAATCTAAATCCTAATGAAAATTTTAGTAAATGTAAAAGTATGCTGTAAATCATACTAGGTAATGATATAAATAAAAATGGCATGCATATATTTACATATGATAATTTTAGAAATACGTGTCTGTCACATTAATTGGTTACATGGGGCTATTTGTGACATCAGTTCCTTGTACTGGATAATTAAATAGATAACTTTTTGAGTTTACAAATGATGTTGACTCATCACTGTGCTCTTGTAACCATCAGGCACTGGAAATAGTGATTAGCCACTGAGACGGTTAATTTTAAACTGGTTTTGAGTACAATTTGATATTGGTTAAATTATTCGACTTATAACATTCCCATCATAGAATGCTGAAGTGATCTGTTATGAAAGACAAAGACAGTGGTGATGCAGACATGGAGGGCCACTCACGTCATTGTGTTTAGATTTCTGCATGCCACTACTTTTCTTCTCATCTTTTTTATCCGATGTTCCCTTTTTAGACGTTGCTTTGATGTCCCCCTCTTTTTCTGTTTTGGACATAGCTTGTTTCTTGTTAATGCCTTGATCTTGTTTTTCTGTCTCAGCCTTAGTTGCAGAAAATTGTTGAGAGGGGCCCTTGGATTGTGGCACCGCTTGTTTTACTGGAGAGAAATTACCACTTACTTGGGCACCAGGTGGCTTTTGCTGCTGAGGGCCGGTAGGTCTCAGCGCAGCTTGCTGACTGGGCCCTCGCTGTTGTTGTTGATTGGCTGGGCCTGGTAGTCGGGGAGATCCAGTGGATGATGGCACAGGAGGAGAAATATCCCCTAAGCTCCCTGACATTGCTCTCTGGGTCTGGCATGTCAAACACAGCCATTCTGTCTTCTGAAAATGAAAGGCAAACATGAAATAAGTATCATGAAACAATTGAGATATAAAGGGGAAAAACTGTAGACAAGGTGAAAGTGTCAATAGTCAGATCACATGTGATTTCTTGCATCACTCGCCCACACTGGCATTCTCTCTCACACTCTCAGCCTTTGTCACACTACTATTGTAATTCAAAAGGGATTTGGTCAAGCCGGGCAAGCAAGAATAATTGAAGCCTGGCAAAGACTGCGACCTTTTCTCAAAGGTCTTACTTACTCTCTTCAAAGCCACTGTGTTTAACACAAACAATTATTTAGCCTCTGTTAAGTTCAGTAAGACACACAAGCTCAGAATGATGGCTTATTCCATCCACAGCAGGAGGCTCCTATGCATTCAAAATTACAAAGCATTTAATTCAACAATTTAGGATTGTAAGACAATAAACATTAAATTATTAAGAAATCATTTTACTTTTGAATTTGGATCTAGAGCTCACAAAACTTTTGGATGAATCGCATATCAGCTTTTCATTTGTAGCACAATGCTCAGAAATGCATGTTGCAAACACTCACTGTGCAGTACACAATCTATAATAGCTATATAATATAAAAATAAAAAAATAAATAAAAAACCACTAGAAATATACAAACTGACATCTAGGACAGATGACTTCATAAACCCAGAGAGTGATATGCAAAAAGATTATAGGCAGCATTGGTATGATCTCATAAACCAGTTAAACCCAGTCGTATTGATAAAGCAACTATAAAGGAAAAACATTTGCATTTTTATTGTGAAACTCACTACAGAAGTGAGCCAGAAAATTCCTTCTGCATCATCATAGAAAATATTCAGCATAATAGTACACTGTAAAAAAAAAATCTGTGACATTTACGGTAAAATACCGGCAGCTGTGGATGCCAGAACTTCACCGTAAAAAATATGGTAGCAACATTTTAGGTTTTACAGATTTAACTTAAATTCACAATAAAATACCGTATTTCATTAACTGATGAAATGTTAATAAACCAACATATTGAAATACTAATATCTGTTTTGAACCATTGTAATGCACTGATAACCACCAAAAACTGGTGATGAAAGTCACATGATGAACCAGAGTTCACCACAAACACCTTTTCTACGAGCTGAGGGCAATATTTATATATAGAAGGTGTACAGTGTCATTCACACAAACACTAAACCCCATCATGGTGACACACATGATACTGAAATAATGCAATAAACATTAATTTAACAACATTAGATGTAAGATTAAACCCTAATGTACACAAATGATAAGAAAAAACTAAGAAGAAACATGTTATTTCAACAAAAAAAACATCAAATATGAAGTGTCATGCAGGGAATTCTGAATTACAGTTTTTTACTGTAAATTATACAATGACTTTTTCTTTTTTCACTTCCAAAAACCGAATTTTTTACATTATTTTATTGTAAAATTACATTAAATGTAATTACATTTATTCACCGAATATAGTATGGAAACTTACTGCTAACCAGTTAACAGGTTTTTACTGTAGCATGTTTTCAGTCTTTTACTGTTAAAATCACAATAATTTTTTACAGTGTACACGGGCACACCATAAAACATCTTTCACAGCCATGGATCTACAGATAATTTCAAAACAAAGAACACCAAAACCATTCAGATATACTGTTATACGAGACTACAAAACTTCTCACTAAGTTTAATGAGTCTCATGAATACAGCAAATAAACAGTAAAAGTTCTCCTAGTCCTAAATATAAAAGAGAGTGCATTTTTAATTTGCTGTGCCCCCTCTGTCTTTTCTCGATTTTCCTGTCAGACTTTTATACTTTCACAATACTTGGCAGAGGGTTTGCCAATATGGTAGTGTTGAATTGTTTGCTCGGTTTTGTTTCAGTGATTGAGGTTTGGTGACTCAGGTTGATGTACAAGCAGTTGCATCAGCATAGATCAGAACAGAATCCCATGGGGTGTACTGCTTGTTGATCTCTGGTGCACAAAGCATACACAAACATACCAAGAACCTGCATCAGATATTGCTCACATATGTAAACTGGGCCAAAATAGAAGTCATCGTTCAAAGGTGTTGTGGGTGGTTTCCAAGGCATTGCCATGCAGTTGCTAAGGTGTTCTGACCATTTTTTAGCATATTGCTATGCAGTTGCTAGTGCCTTCTGGGTAGTTTCTAGGTGGTTGCTTCCTGGTAAAAGACAAAAAACCCACCACTACCATTTACTAGATATGACTCAGATGCCTCTGTGGATATCTATAGGATTTCACAGAGCAAACTATGCTGAAGTTTAATACAAAGGTTTCAGGATTTTACAATGTATAAGAGCAATAGTAATAAGTCCTAAAAATATAACTTGTAACTTTATACAAATTATTCCATTAAAATCTCCAAAACCAAGCTTTTGTGGTAAGTAAACGGCTCTGCTTTTAACAAAATTCAGACAAAATGTATGTGCACAGCTTTGCTTGACTGCTAGAGTGGGTCAAGATGAATTCTAGGGAGAGGCTGAAGAAAGGAAAGGTTTTGCCATGTGAGACAGATGCCTGTTCTTTTGATTACTTTGGATCCCCCCCCCCCCCCCCCAGTGCTCCACACTGAAGCTAAATATAAACAGGTGCAGTGTTCACTCAATGCTTGTGCAAAGCTCACAAAATGCTCTGCCATCTGTGCCTTTCTGCTTTTTATATGCTGTGTTGAAGCGAGATGGACGTTGTGTAAGTGTAGTCATTTCTGAGGTGTGCTTTTAGCATAATAAACAAAGCATAGGTAATGCTGTGTGCCTGTGAAGAAAGTCGAAGAAAAACTATAAATTAATTCTTATTTTAAAACAAATTATGTGTGGAAGCTGTAACTGAGTTGGAGTGGCTGAAATTACATGAATGGTTGATTTCTGCCACATCTAAAACAGTCTTTTTTGCATTCAAAAATCTGAACGGAGCACATGCCTCCACAGCTTGAAGAGTATGGCACCTTTGGCTGTAGAGGTCATATAAAAGTGGTCGGATAATGAGGCAAAAGCCCCTGAAATAATGTTAGTAATGTAGTATTTTGTGTGTGCATGTGAGTTTCGGAAAGCATGGAAACCACAGACACAATGTCAGATGTTACAGGACATGGGACAATCAGACAATTTCAAATCTCAGGTTTTAGCTTTTGAGTCAATTTTCAAATAATGATGCAAAAGACTCAAGTTACAGGTAAGTAAAGTACTAAATTTAGGCCTTTCAGCCTTAAAGGGTTAGTTCACCCAAAAATGAAAATTCCGTCATTAATTACTCATGTCGTTCCAAACCCATAAGACCTTCGTTCATCTTCGGAACACAAGATAAGATATTTTTGATTAAATCTGAGCGCTTTCTGACCCTCCATAAACAGCAACGCAACTAAAATGTTTTATGGCCCAGAAAGGTAGCAAGGACATCAATAAAATAGTCAATGTGACATCAGTGGTTCAACCGTTCTTTGCACTACGAGAATACTTTTTCTGTGCAAAGAAAACAAAAATGACTTTATTCAACAACAACTACTCTTCCGTGTCAGTTGACGCGCGCTCACGAGAGTACCACAACACATCCGTGTGATGCTGCTGACCCAGGAGCCGGCGTTCTGACGGATGCGCTGCACCTTGTTTGCAAGCAGAGGAATGCACACACATGCATCGTGGTACTCTCGTGAATGGTGACAGAGAATGACACGGAAGAGAAGAAATTGTTGAATAAAGTCATTATTTTTGTTTTCTTTGAACACAAAAGGTATTCTCAATACCCATAAATTTCCCATGGAACTATTTTCTCGTGTCCGTACTAGGTTCTGTCCATAAAATATTCCAGTTGCGTTGCTGTCTATGTAGGGCCAGAAAGCTCTCAGATTTCATAAAAATTATCTTAATTTGTCTTCTGAATATGAACGAAGTTCTTACGGGTTTGAAACGACATGAGGTTGAGTAATTGACAGAATTTTCATTTTTGGGTGAAATAACCCTTTAATAATAATATAAATGTATATGAGCAGCGCTAATCATACAGAGTGAGTTTTATACATTTATAATTTTTTTAATTGATCACTATTTTAAAAAAAAAGGTCAATCTGGTTGCCAAAGAACATTAGCATGGTTAAACTTTATGCACAGATACTAAATGAATATAACATAACATACCAATGCACTAACCAATTATGGATTAATGGGGTCCAAAGCCAGGACAGTTGATTCGTAAAATAATATTCAAGATTGCTTGCAAACTACACTACTGTGAACAACAATAAATGTTTGCTAACATTATTCAGTCAATCCACAGGACCTGAATTAGCTAATTGCATACCTGTGTTGCTGTCTGTGTGTCTGTGTTTTTTGCTCTCAGTTCACAGTGTCTCCCAATGTTGCCATCAAGCAGGTGCAGACTTGACTGTTTTGCTTATTGGGATAAACTTTGCATTCAATACATTTCAAATGTGTTACATACACCACTTTCTTAACAAATCGCTGCATGCATCTGAAAGAGCAGCTACAATTTAAGTTTCAAAAGTTTGCCAAATGAAATCAAGGGGAACATGAATTAGTCCTCCGCAATCTTCGTGTAAATGCAAATGATAACTGTTCATGGTTAGCATATAGATTAGTTTGTTTTCTAAAGCATCTTTCCTCCTGTTAAGAAAATATGCCAAGTTCTGGTCCCTAGTCACAAACCATTACACGCAGTTCAGCAAATAAAAAGAAAGAGGTGGAAAAATGAAAACAAGAGTGAGATCAGTGTGTTAGCAGATCAGTAAAGGAGGACAGAAAGGTGCACAGCTCTTAAAAGATTCACTTTAAGAGACTGTGGGTGTAAGGCCTTAGCCTTTGTAGCTCTTTACATAAAACTGTGTAGCTCAATGCCCAATGGGAAAAACACACAGGCCACGTAATCAATCTCTCTGAGATTAAGGGGACAGAAAGCGAGAGAAAGAAGTATGAATGTTTGTATGTTTAATGTGTGCAAGCTTGATTTATCAGAGTTAGGCAGGTTTATTAGAATTTATTATACAGATTATGAAGCAAGATTGCACATTAAAGGTTTTAAATTCACTACAAATATTAGCAGCACCCCAATGACAAAAAACTCCACAGATGGTAATTCTTGTCACTTGTTTCATATCGACATCCAAGAAAAACTCACCCTTTTCCTCTACCAGGCTGCTTGTTGCAAGAAAACATGTCAGTCTAATGCTGTGAAGGAATTGCATATAGGATTTTGAAAGCAAGAATTGATGCATTTTTACAGACCCAGTAAGTGTAGTCCGTACAACTGACTGAAAAGAGTTCAAGCAACATACATTTGTATTATTATAAGAATGGTATTGTAAGTCTAGCCATATGCAATGGATTCGATCCGTTTATAGCCTACCTTGTTTTTCCATTTTCTACAACCACATACATGCAATGTCAAATCAAGCAATAAAAGGCGAATATCACAAATCAATGCACTTGGCCAAGCAGGGAACAGAGTTTGGATGGCAAATGTCTACATTTCTGTCTAAGCAGCCACTGATCTAAGATTAACTGTGGTTAGGAGAAAATGTAGGCAAAATACATTTACATTTATTCTGTCAGGGGCTGGCGTCTGGTGTTCTCCCTCTCACCACCAGAGGTCGCCATCTCCCATCCTCCCGGACTCTTCTCCGTCACCTTAACACCACACACCTGGGCACCCACTCACCCACACACACAGCTGTCGCCCATCCGGGACTCCATCACCTGCACTCCACACACCTGTGCACACACTCACTCTCACACAGCTGTGGCCCGTCACGAGGACTATTTAGGCGCCTTCCCCACGCCACTCGGGGCGGATGATTAAGGTTTGGTTGAGTTGTGTTACGAGTGTTTCAAGTGTCTGTTCCGGGACTGATGCAAGCCAGAGGTGGCCGTATTGCATCAGTGCCCATTTGCGTGTTCTAGCCTGTTTCAGAGTCTTAGCTCTGTTTATGTTTCTGTTTTTACTTTGTTTTCCCCAGCAGTTTAAATAAAGCCTGCATTTGGACCCAAAACCCTTTGTTCCACGGTGTGCTTTCCTGACCGCCCCGTGACAGAATCATCCGCCCAAGCATGGGTCCAGCAGGAAGGTTCCTCGATGTCCGGCAGGGAGACCGGTGCATTGAGGATTACGCCAGGGACTTCGTGGGAGTGGCTCGCCGGTCAGCGACAGAGAGGACCTGCTCACTGGTCTGTTTCTGGGGTGGCCTAGCCGAGCCATTCAAGTCCCTTATGCCATTCTGGCACCACGAGGAGGCGCTGGAGGACTACGTCAACCTGCTCGGCAGTGAGTGGGCTCGCCCATCCCGGGATGGAGCTGGCCTGCAGGCCTGCTCACAGTCTCAGGGCGGCCATCCCAGGTCCTCACGGACTAGTCGCTGACACCCAGTACCTCCGCAGCGGGAGAATCCGGGCTGGGACGCGGGCGTGCGGGAACCATCCGCTGATGCGGTATTCGCGAGCCGGGCGTGGGCTGCTCGCAGGAGTTCCCGAGAGACAGCGGTGTCGATCGTAGGTCCCCCAAAGCGGCGGTTGCCCGCGCTCGATGTTACCGCGCACGATTGTCAACGAGGCGGCGTTGCACGCGCACGATGTCACGGAGGCACCGTGCCCGCGCACGTGTTCCGCGCAAATGTATACGAGGCGACAGTGCCCGCGCCCGATGGGTTCCCGCGCCACGATGTCCCGAGGCTACAGTGCCGCCGCACGATGTTCCCGCGCAACGATGTCTCCGAGGCGACGTGCCCGCGCACGATGTTACCGCGCACGATTGTTCCCGCGCACGATGTCCCGGAGGCGGCGGGGCCCGCTCACGATGTCCCCGAGGCGGCAGTGCCCGCGCACGATGTTCCCGCGCACGATGTCTCCGAGGCGACAGTGCCTGCGCACGATGTTCCCGCGCACGATGTCTCCGATGTGACAGTGCCCGCGCACGATGTTCCCGCGCACGATGTCCCGGAGGCGGCGGTGCCCGAGCACGATGTCCCGGAGGCGGCGGTGCCCGAGCACGATGTCCCGGAGGCGGCGGTGCCCGCGCACGCTGTCCCGGAGGCGGCGGTGCCCGCTCACGAAGTCCCGGAGGCGGCGGTGCCCGCTCACGAAGTCCCGGAGGCGGCGGTGCCCGCTCACGATGTCCCGGAGGCGGCGGTGCCCGCTCACGAGGTTCCCGAGACAGCGGTGTCCGCTCGTAGTTCCCCCAAAGCAGCGGTGTCCGCGCACGATTTGCCCGAGGCGGGCTGGTTGTCGCTCACGATGTTCACGTGTTCCCGGGCTGGCGGGTGTCACGCTCACGATGTTGTTCCAGAGCTGCGCGTGTTCCTCACGATGTTACGAGATGGCGGTGTCAGCTCACGATGTTCAAGAGTGGCGGTGTCCGATCACGATGTTCCCGAGGCTGGCGGTGTCCGTCACGATGATTACCGAGCTGGAGATGTCCGCTCACGATGTCCGAGGCGGACGTTTGTCCGCTCACGATGTTCACGATGTTCCCGAGCTGGCGGTGTCCGCTCACGATGTTCCCGAGCTAGCGGTGTCCGCTCACGATGTTCCCGAACCGGCGGTGTCCGCTCACGATGTTCCCGAGCTGGCGGGGTCCGCTCACGATGTTCCCGAGCTGGCGATGTACGCTCACGATGTTCCCGAGCTGGCGATGTACGCTCACGATGTTCCCGAGCTGGCGATGTACGCTCACGATGTTCCCGAGCTGGCGATGTACGCTCACGATGTTCCCGAGCTGGCGGTGTCCGCTTACAAGGCTACACACCACCGACTGGTGGCCGCTGGTTATGCCCTGGGTCCCCAGCCGCCGGGGCTCTGCCGGGTCTCCCGCGACCACAAGGCCCTGGGCCCCCATCCTCCCCTACTCCATCCCGCTGGGCCGTTCCCTGGGGGGGGGGGGGGGGGCGCCTGGAACGTTGGAAGCCGTTCCTTAGGGGAGGGGTCCTGTCAGGGGCTGGCGTCTGGTGTTCTCCCTCTCACACCAGAGGTCGCCATCTCCCATCCTCACGGACTCTTTCTCCGTCACCTTGACACCACACACCTCGGCACCCACTCACACACACACACAGCTGCCGCCCATCCGGGACTCCATCACCTGCACTCCACACACCTGTGCACACACTCACTCTCACACAGCTGTGGCCCGTCACGAGGACTATTTAGGCGCCTTCCCCACGCCACTCGGGGCGGATGATTAAGGTTTGGTTGAGTTGTGTTACGAGTGTTTCAAGTGTCTGTTCCGGGACTGATGCAAGCCAGAGGTGGCCGTATTGCATCAGTGCCCATTTGCGTGTTCTAGCCTGTTTCAGAGTCTTAGCTCTGTTTATGTTTCTGTTTTTACTTTGTTTTCCCCAGCAGTTTAAATAAAGCCTGCATTTGGACCCAAAACCCTTTGTTCCACGGTGTGCTTTCCTGACCGCGCCGTGACACTCTTCATATAACCAAAGGCTACGTTTAAATAAGGAATACAACATTCATCTTAAGAAGGCAATAACGCAAGGAGTGCTAACAATAGAGATTGCCTAGAATAGTACAGACTAGAACACTGCAAATATTTTTTTTTATAAATAGAATGTAAAAGTACAGTAAATTGTGACACTACCAAATGCAACTAGTCTCAACTAGAAATGCATCAGTAAATGTTGTCATCCTAATCTTGTTAAGGGACTGCGCAGGTCAGATTACTACAGTTATTGCAGGACATTGGGGTGGCATGGACTAGTGGTTACTCATGTGGGCTGGTAGCTCGAAGGTTATAGGTTCAAACCCCAGAAGGGATGATTTATGAGCTATCACCACTGTGCCCTTGCTCCAAGAGCAACTGTCTCTGAGAAAAACATAGTAGAAGTCACTTAGGATAAGAAGTGTGTGCTAAATGAAGACTAATGTAATCATAATGGTCCTTTTTAGTGAAGAGTACAGAGAGACAAATTACATTTGCATACAAGTTAAATTTAGAGACTTTGAGGTTTTCCATTAAATATTAGAATCCCAGAGGTTTAACCTTTCATGTCTTAGCTTTTCAGTTGAGATGCAGCAATTTGTACATTTATTTCAGACAAACAGAGCCATCTACAGTCCAACAAATTAAATTAACTTATCTCTGAGAATATAAGATTTACATAAAACAATCTCTTACATAATCTCATGATCTGCAATGCTTTCTATATCAGAAATACAGACAGTGATTATGTCCAGAATACTCAAAATTATGAGAAAGAATTAAATATAGTTTGATATAGTATCGGGGATATCTTTAGTACAGTACATTTAAATAAGATTACACGTTTTTTTAATGTATTATTGTATAAAATTCATCTGATTAGACAGCTATGAAACATGCCAGACTGTTTAAAATAATCACAAAAAAAATCTATATTTCATTAGTATTAAACTCAAGTGCATAACTCATCCCGCACTGTTTGTGGACAGGTTGTTGAGGAGAGGTGTGCTATAATTTTTCAAAATAATGCTATAAACATTCAAAAGATTCTCTATGGGGTTCAGGTCTGGTGAGTTTGCTGGCCAGTCAAGCACAGTAAAACCATGATCATTGAACCAGCTTTTGGTACCTTTAGCAGTGTGGGCAGGTGCCAAGTCCTGATGGAAAATGAAATCAGCATCTTCAAAAAGCTGGTCAGCAGAAGGAAGCATGAAGTGCTCCAAAATTTCTTGGTAAACGGGTGCAGTGACGTTGGTTTTCAAAAAACACAATGGACCAACACCAGCAGATGACATTGCACCCCAAATCATCACAGTCTGTGGAAACTTAACACTGGACTTCAAGCAACTTGGGCTATGAGCTTCTCCACCCTTCCTCCAGACTCTAGGACCTTGGTTTCCAAATGAAATACAAAACTTGCTCTCATCTGAAAAGAGGACTTTGGACCACTGGGCAACAGTCCAGTTCTTCTTCTCCTTAGCCCAGGTAAGACACCTCTGACGTTGTCTGTGGTTCAGGATTGGCTTAACAAGAGGAATTACGACAACTGTAGCCAAATTCCTTGACACATCTGTGTGGTGGGTGGCTCTTGATGCATTGACCCCAGCCTCAGTCCAGTCCTTGTGAAGTTCACTCAAATTCTCAAATCGATTTTGCTTGACAATCCTCAAAAAGCTGCGGTTCTCTCGGTTGGTTGTGCATCTTTTTCTTCCACACTTTTTCCTTCCACTCAACTATCTGTTAACATGCTTGGATACAGCACTCTGTGAACAGCCAGCTTCTTTGGCAATGATTATTTGTGGCTTACCCTCCTTGTGAAGGGTGTCAATGATTGTCTTCTGGACAACTGTCAGATCAGCAGTCTTCCCCATGATTGTGTAGCCTAGTGAACCAAACTGAGACCATTTCGAAGGCTCACGAAACCTTTGCAGGTGTTTTGAGTTGAATAGCTGATTGTCATGTCACCATATTCTAATTTATTGAATTGGTGGGTTTTTATTAAATGTGAACCAAAATCATCACAATTAAAAAAAACAAATACTTAAACTAATTCAGTCTGTGTGCACTGAATTTATTTAATACACGAGTTTCACAATTTGAGTTAGCGTATGAAATAAATTAACTGCCAAGCATTTATTTATTGAGATGCAGCTGTATATTATAGAAGGAAATCCAACCTCTGCCAAGCTGTGGTTCCCCTGTTTCCCCTGAGGAGGGCACCAGAGAGAACACAAACCACAACATATTTAATCACCTCACATTGGGGCACAGGTGCAACCACATGCTCATACTCGCAGTCCACACACTCGCTCCACTCTGCCAGAATTCCCATTTGCCTGTTGACATAAACAGCCACATGCGTATGCTTGCCACTCACATCTCGGCAGGACGCTTCCACCCCTGCTGACAGCCCACTGGGCACAGGTACTCATGCTGAGACACGAAATGTCAGTGCTCATTAACAGCCAAGACACACCCACTCAACCTACCTACACATCACATATCTGACCCTGACCGCCGGATTCCCATCAGCCTATGCACTGGATCCCCGGTCGCCTATTTTTTTCTTTATCAATCAGCTTTGACATTGGAATACGGCATTTGCATTAGATAGAATGAGCAACACAATTATATAGATAGAATGTCAGAACAATAGACAAAAATACAGATGGACTGAAAAATGATAAGATAGATAGATAGATAGATAGATAAGATAGATAGATAGATAGATAGATCTCAGCAACTCTTGCACTGATTTATGAATGTTTCTCACATGCATGTGCATTCATCTGTCATGCTCTGCTGTATGATTATGTGCGCATGCGTGTGCATGTGTGTGTGTCAGGACAGTTTTACAGGGTAAGTCAAGAGGTATGTGGGTTAATCCTGTGGGACTCCTTCAATGGGCCACGTGGGACTGCACACACACACACAGATCCTCCAGGCCTGCTGCCCTGAGTCTGAGCCTGCACCGGATTACCGAGAGTAGGAAAGGAAAGATCATCCAGCATAAAGGCACTCAAAGAGCACCAATTCAAACTCCATCAGAGAAAAGAAAAGGGGGAGAGAGATAAAGATATGGAGAGAAAGAGCCATCTGCAGTGCACTCGCATCCACCTGAGCTAAAGCATTGCAACACATATGTTACAGTAATTTGCTCCTGTACCGCCTCACTATCCATTAGTAGCACCAGGATTCATTCACTGCAGCATAAACCCTGGAGAACTGAATGCCATTCTTCGCTTGTTGCAAGCTCCTGCATCACCCGAGGCTAACAAAAGACTTTGAATCATGTGGGTAATTGATTTTGTTGTATATTAGGGGTAGAGAGGCAGTGATATTACACAATGCAAAAGAATAGAAAGGAGGAACTTCTGAGAGAGCAGTTGGTTAGGACTTTTTTCCACAAAATGAGACATTTTGTCTGCTTTCTTTATTTTCCCAATTGCATATCTAATATAATAAATATTTGATTTTGCATTAAAGAAATAGTTCACCCAAAAATTAAAAAAAAAAAAAATTCCTCTCAACTTTTCTTCTGTGATGCCCAAAATATGATGTTAGACAGAATGACCAGCTCAGTTATTCATTTTCATTGTGTGGGAAACAAATGCAATAAAGATGAAAGGTGACTGAAGCTCTCAGTCTCTAATATTCTGTCTAATATCTCCGTTTGGGTTTCAGAGAAGAAAGAAAGTCATACGGGTTGGAGCAATATGAGGGAGAATAAATGATGACAGAAATGCCATTTTGGGGTGAACTATCCCTTTAAGCGGTGCATTCTCCTTGATCTATGTTTTGCATTACATTACAGTTGTCCTATTATTCAAATTATTCTCTCACTTTTCTGGCCAGTCAAAACTGTGAAAAAGAGAAAATGTCTGGATATTAGAAACAAGACAACATGAAAATAAAAATTGACTATTTGCATTATGAAAGGAATAGTTCAGTCAAAAATAAAAAAATTGCTGAAAATTCAATCACCCTCAGGCCATCCAAGATGTAGATGAGTTTGTTTCTTCATCAGAACAGATTTAGTTTTAGTTAACAAGAAGACTTTTTCATTGGAGAAAGCAATACTATGGATAGTAGACCCTCATTTTAGCCAGAATCAACTGTTTGCCGTTAAAATCATCTTAAGATGGATTTATTATAAACACACAGCTTTTCAAATCACAAGACGTTAATTGGACTGGAGTCGTGTGGATTGCTTGTGGATTATTGTGATGTTTTTATCAGCTGTTTGGACTCTCATTCTGACGGCACCCATTCACTGCAGAGAATCCATTGGTGAGCAAGTGATGTAATGCTAAATTTCTCCAAATCTGTTTTGATTAAGGAACAATCTTGTCTTATTGTGCACAATACTGCACATTATTTTAAAAGAAAAAAAAGAGTTTGTTTTCTTATGCTGTCACCATAATCCAATAACTTTCTCTGCCTCTGAAACATTTATTTTCTGCTGATGTAACTGACAAAATAACACAAATATTTGCATAGTTTACACATGGCTGTGAAAGCACAAACACAGAAATGTGTTAACCAGGTTCTGCTATACCATTTATACCGTGGTAGATATACAGCATTTGAGTGACCAGAACTGATTTACATTATTTACAAATGAGAGTGGCAAAGAAACATGTGAATATAATAATGTGCAAATACAGAACAAATGAGATAAAGTACC
Source organism: Sinocyclocheilus anophthalmus (assembly GCA_018155175.1). Classification (NCBI taxonomy): domain Eukaryota; kingdom Metazoa; phylum Chordata; class Actinopteri; order Cypriniformes; family Cyprinidae; genus Sinocyclocheilus; species Sinocyclocheilus anophthalmus. The sequence continues at coordinate 321,756 of JADLZN010001373.1, read as the reverse complement.
ACTATCACAATAAATATAACCATTACAGAAATCTATATACTGGTAAGAATTATAATTTATTTCTAGCAAAAAATCTGTACAGTTACCGTGATGCACACTTCTGTTCAAAAGTAAATTTTTTATGTTTTTAAAAAGAAGTCTCTGCATTTATGAAAAACACAGTAAAAATATGAATATTGTGAAATATTATTAGCATTTAAAATATCTGTTTTTCTATTTGAATATATTTGAAAATGTAATTTATTCCTGAAGCAAAGTTGAATTTTCAGGATCATTACTCCAGTCTTTAGCGTCACATGATCTTCTCATTCTCATATTTTGCTGATCAAGAAACATTTATTAATATCAATGTTGAAAACAACTGTACTGCTAAATATTTTTGTGGAATCCATGATACTTTTCAGGATTCCCTTTCATGGGAACTTTGAACTGCGTCCTCTAGGGGTCGATATGGGAAATGCCTCGTCGTGACCCGTGTCTGAAGCATACATTGAAAAAACACCAACTCGTTGGCCGGCGACAGCCATGATGTCACTACCGGTGCAACTATAGTATAAATAGGAGCCGGGAGCTACACATCATTCTCTTCTTCGTCTTCATTGACTGTTCTGTTTGAAGCGTGCATTTCCAAGGAAAAAGTAAGAGCTATCTCTAGAGCTATCTCTTGCATGTTTTTTCCAATGAAAAAGCTCCGTTCTCGTTTGTCTCTCTTTTCAAGTAAAGAGGGGCAGCCATCTGCTTCCCGCGGTTCAGGACCCGCCACTGCTGAGGCACGGAGGAGAATGAGCTCGTGGGGATCTCAGGTGGACCTAGCCGATGAGTTAGAGAGGGGCTTTCCTTCTCGCGCTTATCGGCGGGGGGCGAGAGACAGCCACTGGAGGATGATGTTCTCTCTTTAACATCATCTGAACCAGGGGCCAGTGCTCTTCTGGGTCCAGCCCAGGAAGAGCAGGAAATGGATGAAGAGAGCGAAGAAGCTGAGGCTGAGCCTTCTCAATCCTCCTGCCCTGCGTATGATGAGCTCTTAGAGGTTATGGATCGTGATTTAGTTTTTCCTTTAGTCCTTGCCATGGAAGTGGACTAAGAAAGTGACGTCGCGAGGTCATCTTGATGAACGTTTTTTTTCTGGCCATAACCCTCCAGCTCTGGTGAGCTTTCCTTTCTTCCTGATCTCCATACAGATATCGAGAAGGAATGGAAGAGGCCGTTATCCTCACGCATCCATCAGTTTCAGCATACCAGTTATGCGAACATCGAGGCGATGCGCGAAAACGGCTATGAGAGAAGGTAGCTAGCTATCTCTCTATGGGTGAGACATCGTCTCTCAAAACTCCCTCCTTGACATCCGTGCCTCTTCAAGCTACATCTTAATTGAATGGCAGGGCATACGCAGCAGCAGGTCAGGCTGTTGCTTCGCTGCACACTATGGCGGTGCTCCAGGCATACCAGGCTGACCTGCTGAAAGACCTGGATAAAGGCGAGGGCCTTTCTTCTGATGAGATGGCTGAGTTACGCCGCTCCACGGATCTTGCTCTTCGTGCTACTATGCAGGCTGCTTCTGCCATGGGCAGATCTATGGCGGCGTTGGTAGTAACGGAGAGGCAGCTGTGGTTAAACCTGGCAGACATTGGGAAGAAAGAAAGGGGTTTTCTTCTTAATGCCCCAGTTTCGCCCTCTGAACTTTTTGGCACATCCGTTGAGACGGTCGTCGAAAAAATCAGGGAGGCGAAGGCGCGCTCAGCAGCCTTCAAAACCTTCATTCCATGAAGGTCCAGGTCTGAGCCCAAACAACCCAGGGGTCCTGGCCCATCTCGATTTGAGGATCAAAGACGAGCACAGAAGGCTAGTGTCGCAACTCGCGCTCCTCCTCCACCTGCGGGTAAGGGTAGGAAGTATCGTGGGTCAAAGGAAGGTAGGCAATACCTGAGGGATGTGATCCAGACAAGGAGTCAGCACTTTCGTCCAGATCAGAATGATACTTGAGTATCTACTAATTTCCCTCGGGGGGTTTAACATCTGCCCTTTTCTTCCCCTTCCTAATTCCCCTGTAACCAACATATCTCCACCTGACCGAGGTTAGGTGGAAGCTTCATGCATAACAGTCTCCTACTGGACCTATTATGTTTTTGGTTGGTTCTATGGTTTCATAGTGACCATCTTACTGATGGTCCAGTCTAGAGGCTTCTCCGGACAGAGCTCCGACGCGGGAGCCAAGGTGGGTGAGTACGATCCATGTCTAAATATATGTATAAATAAATATATATGTATGTGCTAATGAACAGGTGGTTGTGTGTATACCATTCTGCTAGATTCTTTGCAGTGTTTCCAGGGACCTGTGTTTTTCTGTCCCTTTTTAGGTAGTTCCTTGATGGCACCCCCGCTGCTGGGTTCAGAAAACGGGTGCTCGACTTGCAGTGTTTATTTCACTCGTCGATATATGTCCAGAAGGTAAGTTAAGCCGGGTTTCGGCTTCATACTTCCTGGATAATGCGGCCATAACACAGGCTTCTGCGGGAACCTTCGTGATCATCAGGCCCCCCGCGCATCACTGCAAAAATTTCCTGGACGTCCGGGCTGGGGGTTACGCTTTCATGCTACCCTGACTGGTCTAACGTATCTGGGTCACCCTGAGGGGTTTTCTCGATCACCAGGATATCCTCTTGAAGCCTCACCCCCCTCACCATGTAGGGTTTATGTGAGTATGAGTTTCTTTCGAGCGTTATCCTCTCTGAGGAGTTGGATTCCTTGCTCCATGGGCTGTCCTCGTGGTAGTATTGAGCAATGCTCCCCTTTTATTAAAGGGTTACCTGGAATGAGCAACTTTATTCCTCTGAATTCGGAGTTCTCCTTTCACATGAGAAGTTTGCGTTCTCTGTTTCTCCAGAGCACCTGGAAACAGCAGCATCAGGTGAATTAGGCCCTTCCTCTGCCTCCCTGATGACTGAGTGTTTGGCTAGCTTGCAGTATGCTTACCCATCTGATTTTACAATCATGCTGCAGGTAGAGCCCCCTCTCATTGAGAGCTGGGTTTGTGCTCCCTCGGCCAAGGTAAACTACTGCTAAGAGTTCCAGCATTGGAACATGCTGTAGGGCGAGCCCCCTTCTCGACTGAGAATTAGGTGTGTTGCTCCCACAGTTAAGTCTAAAATTATTGCTAGCTGTTCAAGCTTTGGAACATGCTGCAGGTCGAGACCCCCTCTCGATTGAGAACTGGGTGCGTTGCTCCCTCAGCTAAATAACTGCTAGCCGTTCCAGCATTGGAACATGCGGTAGGTGTGGCCCCCTCTCATTGAGAGCTGGATGTTTGCTCCCTCAGCTACAGTTTTACTGCTAGCCACTCCAGCATTATAGCTGTAGATATAGCGTCTGGGGATACGTTATTTTATCTATGGGCTGCTCTTTCAGCGTGCCACGAGAACCCCTAGAACGGTAATCAAGTGTGTGCACGTTATGCTTTGCACACTTTATAAAATCCACATAGCTTGTAAGTGTGCACGTTACGCTTTGCCCACTTTCTAAAATCCACATAAGTTGTAAGTGCGCACGTTATGCTTTGCCCACTTTCTAAACTACTGTATGGTAAGAGCTACGTGCAACAGCTTCGTGCTCTTTTTGAGTGGTTTAAAACCCCGGTTCCGCTTGGTCAACACTCCTCCTATGTATCCCCTGGATACCTACTTTAACAGGGTGTTGCTACTAAGGGTCTGTTGAGACAGTTACTTCAGCACATACAAAGAGAAACGTGCGGTAGGCCCTGTGTGACAGGCCAAGACTAGTAATATTCTAGGCTCTTGGTCGTATTCCCTAAAAAAGAAATGTATTCCTGTTTCGAAGCCTTGAGCTCTACCTTGGGCCCAGGAGTCTGGCCCTAACAGATAAATATTTTGGGGTATGTAGCCTAGTCCTTTGGCCGTAGGGAATAACGTCACTGAAAGCCGTCTAACGTCCCAGGGGCGACTCCATAGCAATATGGTAGAGTTGGTACTTAGTGCTCGCCATGGTTCTGGCTTGCACTCCCCTCAGCATGGTGGCATGGGTATACCGTTCCCCATAGCGACCCCTAGAGGACGCAGTTTGAAGTTCCCATGAAAGGGAATGTCTCAGGTTACTTATGTAACCATGGTTCCATGAGTAGGGAACGAGACACTGCATCCACTAGGATTCCTGCCATGCTTCGAACGCAAGCTTCAAACGAAGAAGTGAATCACATGTTCTCCCGGCGCCTATTTATATTTTAGTCACACCGGTAGTGACGTCATGGCTGTCGCCGGCCACGAGTTGGTGTTTTTTCAATGGATGCTTCAGACACGGGTCACGACGAGAAGTCCCCCCATAGCAACCCCTAGAGGACGCAGTGTTTCGTTCCCTACTCAGGGAACCATGGTTACATAAGTAACCTGAGACGTTCTTTGAATATAAAGTTCAGAAGCATTTATTGCAAAGAAATCTTTAAAAATGTCTTTACTGTCAAAAAAAAATCTAACTGACTCTAAAAATTGTAATGGTAAAGTACAATTCCTTATAACATGATATTTGTTTGTTCTGCCCACCTCTACTTTAAAGTAACAATGAAGCCCTATCACACACACACACACATATACACACACACAGGCCTTAACAGCACACGCGTGTCGCTGCAGGATAACAGGCAATCTTCAGCGAGCATGCGCTGTTAGTCCCTCTCAGGGCCGAGCAGGGCAGGGTCATGTATTTGCGCTCTTTATTTACGGCTTGTGTCGCTGTGCAGCAGTCACTTCAAAAAGAAATCACAGATGCTCGGTGACAGACAGGGTGTAACGGCAACAACAATACACACACACCGCAAACCATATCAGATGTTATCTGTAAGGAAGTAAGTGCTGTGTGAAGACTGTTGCCCTGAACAGCAGCTTCCTGCAGCCCATAATGCTCTCTGATTACCTGAGTGGAAGCCCAGATCTCTTGACTACACCTTAGAGCATTCGACTCTCAACCCAAACATATTTTACTCCAGACAGGCAGAGAAAGTCTAATATCCAGGCACTGACGCTGGATGGTTAGTTTATTCTCATTGGGCTATTTGTCATTTAGCAGACACTTATATCTGAAGAAAATTACAGCACATTTGCTACAGCCACGTGTGGCTAAGTATCAAGACACAATGGTAAAGCTAAAACATTTAGATTATATCCCAGACACTTAACCAATAATAGACAATAATCAGGAAAAATATATATTATTAATCAGTGTTTGGCCATTTTGGTTGATTAACCAAAACAAAAAAACTAAATTAAAAATTAAATTAAACAAATTAGTTGCTCTATTTTATAGCCTAAATGTCAATTGAAAATTCAACTCAGTTCAATTCCCAGGGAATGCATGAACTGATAAAATGTATCATGAAATGCAATGCAGGTCGTTTTGGATAAAAGCATCTGCCAAATGAATAAATGTAACTATGTTACATATTGCATTCTCAGCATAGCCACAATAGGTGCTAAAGCAGGCATTAGCATAAATCGTCTTTTATGGTCAGTTTTCACTTGCAGGACATTTACTGTAATGTTGGCGCAACAGTTTGATGATCTCACAAGTTGAATTCAAGTTAAAACAACATGTTTATAGCTAGCTACCTGACTATTAACTTACATTTGAAGGTAACTCACTTGAATACTAAGGTTTTTTCCCATCATAGTGCATAAACACACATGTACAACATGCTCTGGCAAAGCGTTCACGTATACTTCCATAGAGAATGTTCCCTGGCCAAAAAGGCAGTGGGAAATCACCTGAGATATCCCACTGAGGACATCAGGGACTGATGTGAAAAGTGTAAGATCAGGGCCTGTGTGTATTAAGTGCCTAAGGGGAGGATTATTCTTACTAGGAACTATTCTTCTCTGTCAATTTAACTGCTTTTGATAAAGCATAACAGGCAAAAGACTGATCCACTGGGTTTTTAGTTTTGCTGAGAAATACAAATGACTCTTTATAGTACATCTCTTCACCAAACATTCACCATGGTAAATATACAGTAATTACCACCAAAAAACCATAGTGACTACAGATATCGGCTATGTCATTCCAGTGACAGGTTCACTAGGACGTGAATCAAGAATCAAACTAAGTGCTGCACAGAAACATATCTATCATAACTAGGGTGACCATACGTGCCACTTTTACGGGACACGTCCTGGCCAGGATTTCTATGTTTTCATTCTTGCTGAAGGTAATGATCGAAAAGTAGTTTGACCAATAACATGCAGGCATTGTATATAATCAACCAATCGTGGCGCGAGAACGTGGGATCTACAGAGAACGGTCAAAGTGATGCAAATACACGTAAAGATTAGGTGTGTTCGACTTGAAGCAGCACTCCGCAGACCGATCGGTGTTTGACATCAAAGTACCGTGAGAGCGATTCGAAAGCATAAGGAGCAGCTGCTCTCTATAGCTCTCACGGTACTTAAAGGGATAGTTCACCCAAAAATGAAAATGTGATGTTTATCTGCTTACCCCCAGGGCATCCAAGATGTAGGTGACTTTGTTTCTTCACACAAACGACACAAACGAAGATTTTTAACACAAACAGTTGCAGTCTATCAGTCGTATAATGCATGATGTCCTAAGACACAAAACGATCGGTCTGTTCAAGAAACTGAACAGTATTGATATCGTTTTTTTACCTCTGATTCACCGCAATGTCCGAACTATCCTGAACGCGTTCTCAACAGCCGGCACGGTTCAGTTTCTTGCACAGACCGATAGTTTTGTGTCTTTACACATCAATGTAACGTCACGAGCCGCAGGGTTTAATTTGGTTTTGTTTGTGTATGATTTTTTTGACTCTCAAAGCCGTGATTCCCATTCACTTCCATTATAAGAATGACAGACTGCAACAGTTTGAGTTAAAAATCTTTGTTTGTGTTCTACTGAAGAAACAAAGTCACCGAAATTTTGGATGCCCTGGGGGTAAGCAGATAAAACATCAGATTTTCATTTTTGGGTTTTAATTCCCTTTAAATGTCATAAACAGTCAAAACTAGGATATTTTAGGCAATATAGAAATCCTGGCCAGGACGTGTCCTGTAATATGGGCACGTAGGCTATGGTCACCCTAATCATAACGAGTATGAGTGACGATTCGATACTTTTAATACTGAAAGAGTGAGTCAGTCATAGAAAGCGACAACAGCAATATATTCACTCCTGCAAGGCTGACCTATAAAATCCTTGTACTGACTGTGGCAGATGGAATGAAGTTACCAAATTAAATGTCACAAGTTCATGATGTAAGTTCAAGTGCAAGAGTGATTGCTCCCTCCAGCAATGAGAACTCTTATGTTTTATGTAAAAAAAAAATTTATAAATAAAAATTCAATTGCGCTAGTAAAACACTAGTAAAAAAAAAAGTTGTTTAAAAGGTTTCTAATGCAACGTTATTGTGTACATTTCGGACATGGAAATTAGCAAATACTCTACTATAGATCTGATTCTTGGAATGACAGCACATGGACTATTTATAAAACAGTAAAATATCATATTAATTAAACTACTTGTGCAATACCTATTTAGTAATCATGAACTAAACCAGCCCAACTATTAATCCCTACTCATCCAAACTGTCACCACCACTTTATAAAGCAAATGGAGGTCAATAGTAGCACTTTGGGTAAAAAAAAATTCAGAAGTAAATCCTACACTTTTTTTTTTCAGTTTAAGAGATAGTCTAGAATGCAGATCCAGGACTATTCTGGACAAACCTGAAGAGTGCAGAGTCATCAGTCTAGATTTCTACAGATATCCGTTTCCTCACTTGGCACATCTTATTTTCCTCTCCTCTCATTTCTTCATCCTTCACTATCATCTCATCATGTCTTAGCATCCATCTCTCATTTCTTCCTTCACTGCTCTCCAGGCCTGATGAGGAGATATGCAGGGCTGGCCGGGAGACAGCAGCCAATGTGACTGGGAGCTATTTGAAATGGCCAATCACTTTTGAGGTGATTTACATCAGCCAATCAGCTCAGGCAAGACTAAATGCTGTCAGGAAGTCATTATGAGTCAGAAGAGCATCAGTGAACGAAGTACTGTCTATGTGCGTCTCTGACACCACCTACTAATTAATGGGTTTGGCCAGACCGCTAATTCAAGTGAAGACAGATCTTAATTGCACACCGTACAAAGACATTCAAGAGAACAGTTCGGTGTCTTCTCTTCCAGGATGACAATGCCCATGTGCACAAAGTCTATACTATCTACTGTATACAATACTATCTACTTAAGTATCTATAACTGACTTTTGAATGGTCTTTTTTATCCACAATACACATTATAGACACATTCAGGTTGTCTAACCCTGAATAACTCTGAACGGATGACAACTTTTCAGAGACCAACTGGTTTCCCCATTTCTATTCTTAGTAAAAATGGAAAAGGCAGAATATGACAAAAAAGTACAAAAAGTACAAATTAAGTGGCTAAAACCAAGGCAGATAGCTAAGATTCACATGCTAAGCTAAGGCCTCAAGATCCAAAGACAACTAAAAATTATATAATAATCCCCTAACAATTTTAATGCATTAACAAAGAATAAAGTATACAAGGATAAATTGGATTGTAATTTTTCTGGTAAAAATTGCAAATGAGGTAAAAATGTGATTTAAAAAAAGGCTCAAGGTTTGCTGCTTCTTCTTCTTATTATTATTATTGATGATACTTGTTATTATTTTATGAATAAATAAAAAATTAAACAGTAAGGACAATTACTATTCTAATATTTCACTGTAAAATGAAAAAGGTATTTAAGGAAAATAATGTAATTATAATAAATTCCTTTTATTGTATAGTCAATTCATTTTCAACAAACTTTTATTTTGGCAGAAAGCTGGAGATTTTTAAGCTTCTATTTAAGATCAAACAATATACTGTATAAACAAAAGCATTCTGCAATTCAACATGAACATGATAAGATACATTGTACCTAACAATTACATTTTCTGAAATAAGTACATATTTAAAGACACCTAATATAAAGTGGGACCATCTAATCTTTGATTACTCCTAAAACAAGACAATGCTTACAAAATCAAACTAATAGTGAACTCAACAATATTCACTATAGAACATTAAGTAAAAAAATAATAATAATAATTAGCCTATGTTGGCCCAAAAATATGCACTTTTGTGGCTTGATCACAGTGTAAAGGAATATAGGAGTCTAGATCCAAAAAAGAAAAATGAACTTGGTTAGATCATAAAGTCTCCATCATTAGGTTACTTTAAAAGACTTAAGTGGCCTGGCCTAGATGATTAAGGCTATAAAAGAGGAACAATGTCGTCATTTAATTATGAAACTGTTTCCCCTCCACTGAGTCATGTCTTTTCCAGCACCTGTGAGCGGAGACCAATCAATCAATCGAATCAATGCAGCCCAGCCAATCAGCGCTATCGCACGCAGGAAGGAGGGCATACGAGCAGGAAATGCTGTGGTCATATTCATCTTATTAAAACATATCTGGTCTAAGACAGGCATCGACCCCCTCAGGAGCATTAGTCTGATGAATAGAGCTGTCTGCATAACACAACAGCAATCTAGTCCGGAGACAAATGGATTTTGACCTCTGCCAACATTCACGGATTCAGAATAACAGGAAAACCACAGAGGCCGTGTTTGCTCAAAAAGAAAGGGAATTTGAATAATTCCTGTGTCATCTTAGCTCTAAAGCCAGGTGTCCACGGTGTGATTTTTGCCATGTGAGACACAATTTAGGAATCGTAAAGAATTTGGTTACACCTTACAATAAGGTTATAGGATTAGTTCACTTCCAGAATAAAAATGTCCAGATAAGTTACTCACCCCACTGTCATCCAAGATGTTGATGTCTTTCTGTCTTCAGTTTCAAAGAAATTAAGGTTTTTGAGCAAAACTTTTCTCCATATAAAGGATTGAAATGGTGGCCAACGGGATGAAGGTCCAAACTGCAGATTCAATGCAGCTTCAAAGGCCTATACATGATCCCATCCGAGGAATAAGGGTCTTACCTAGTGAAACGATCAGTCATTTTCTAAATAAAAATGTATATACTTTTTAACCACAAATTCTCGTCTTGCACTAGCTCGACCTCACGCATTACGTAATCACATTTGAAAGGCCACGCGAGGTTAGCTCTTCATCTGTGTACTCCGGTTAAAAAAAAGGTAGGTTAGGGCGAAAAACTCCATATAATTTTCTCCTCCAACTTCAAAGTCGTCCGTTGACTTTAATTTGCATGCTTGCTTTGTAAACACTGGGTCGGTACTAGGGCTGAAATGATTAGTCGACATTATCGACAACATCGACAATAAAAAATTGTCAACAAATGTTTTTGTTGTCGAGTAGTCATTTGATCTCATATGGCCTAATGTAAGAGCCTGCAATAATGCAGTTTGACCAGTGTGGCACTGTAGCACACGACTGTAATTCAGCCCTCCTGGTAGTGATGGGAAGTTTGGATCATTTTACCGACTCGGACCTTTGAGTCTCATTCAGCAAAATGAACAAATCTTTTTTCGAGTCATTTCGTTCATTTTAGCAAAATATAATTAAAATGTTACGTGTTACTTCCCTAATACGTCTACTACTTACGCAAACGTTGATCACACTACAAACAATACAAAACTGCTATAAGAAACAGAAAAGATGAATTCATTGTTTACCTGGGTCTTCAGTCTATGATTAGCTCACCTCACCTCTTATCTGACAAGTCTTCGGGTTTGGGCTTATGGGGCTGTCACGTGATGAATGAACGACTCGGAAAAACACGAAGATTCGAGAAATGAACTAATCAATTCTCTTTCTGGCTCAGACTGCATTGGTTAAAGTGTATGGGGCTGTCACGTGATGAACGATCGACTCGAAAAACCTGAAGACTCGATGGATGAACTAATAAATTCTCTTTCCGGCTCAGACTGCATAGGGTAAACTTATGGGGCTGTCACGTGATGAACGAACGACTCAAACCCGAAGACTCGAGAGATGAACTAATCAATACTATTTCCGGCTCAGACTGCATTGGTTAAAATTATGGGGCTGTCACGTGATGAACGAACGACTCGGAAAAACCCGAAGACTCGAACCAGGTGAACTACTTGACTAATTCCAGTACAGCACCTATAGGTGCGGCTGCGGCATGCGCGACCTGACGAATCAATCCCCGAGACGACTCTTCTTCACGAGTCACATTAAAGATGCGTCAAAATGAAACGAAAGCGTGCAAGAAGGACCCAACCCTACCTCCTGATGCAATTCAAGAGAAGACACAGCGCTTCAGAGCAAACGCAGACACTCCTGAAGCTGACCTTATGCAATAGATAGCCTTAAATCAATCAGCTTTACAGTATTAAACACGAAAAACCAAAGTCAGTGTTGCTTTTAGTTAGAATTAAAACTTAATTTTCTGTTATAAAGCAGCTCTCCAGTGTGTAGCTAGCTTATGATAAAAAAAAATGTATTAGTGGGAAAAAAATACATTATTTAATTAAAGTGATAGTTTGGTTTGTAGAGATCAAAGCTTGATCTAGCTCAGGACTTTTTTGATTATCATAACCCTATAAGGTATTTTAAGAGAGATTATGTTGTGAATAAAATAGTTTAACCAAAAATAAAACGTCTCATCACTTACCTTTATATTGTTCATATGAACTTCTTCTTAAAAGGAGGAAAACTTTTTCATATAGTGCTAAAAATAAATGGTGGAAGGAGAGGTTTCTCTGCCATCTCATTTTGTGTGCCAAATATATTTATTTGTATAAATTAATCGTATAATAACTGGAAATATCTAATATGATTTTCAAAAGCTGAAATTATTACCTTTATTTGTTAGAATATGTATAACTCAATATTTTAACTAATTGCAAAAGATGAATAATCAAAAAATGTCTACTGATTAATCAGCAAAATAATTGATGATTAGTCGATTAATCGTTCTAATAATTGTTAGATTAATCGATTATCAAAATAATCGTTTGTTGCAGTATGGTTGCAGACGTCACGCGTGACCTTTCCAACATATTACGTAATGCGTGAAGTCGAGCTAGTGCAACATGAGCATTTGTGGTTAAAAAGTACATAATTTTTTATTTTTTTTTAAGAAAATGACAGATCGTGAAGACCCTTATTCCTCGGCTGGGATTGTGTAGAGCCCTTTGAAGCTGCTTTGAAACTGCAATTTGGACCTTCAGCCGTTGGCCACCATTGAAGTCCATTCTATGGAAAACATCCTGGAAAATTGTCCTCAAAAACCTTAATTTCTTTGCTACTTAAGAAAGAAAGACATGAACATCTTAGATGACATGGGGGTGAGTAAATTATCAGGAAATTTTTATTCTGGAAGTGAACTAATCCTTTAATGTTAATTTAAAAATATATTAATTTTCCACTGTTAATTTGTTCATAATACATTAAATGTTGATAGATTAATAAATATATGTATAAAAATAAATATTTTTTTTGTACAAATACCAATAAAAAAAAATTACACAATAAAACATTGAAGTAAGTAAAATTAGGGTGGCAAAGGGGTGGTCAATTTCCGGTAAATTTCCAGAAACTTTCCAAAAACCCTGGAATATTTCAAAAAAAATCCTGGAAAGTTTCCAAAATTTCTGGAATGTTTCCAAAATTTACTGGAAATGTTCCACCTTTTTGCAACCCTAGTAATAATCAATGATTATATTCCTTGTCGATACATTCAAAATTATAAAATACATCTGCGTGTACCAAGGCTGCATTCATTTGATCAAAAATTCAGTAAAGCAGTAATATTGTGAAATATTATTACAATTTCAAATAACTGTTTTCTTTTTGAATATATTTTAAAATTAAATTGATTCTGTGATTGCAAAGCTGAATTTTCAGCATTTCTTACTTTGTAAATGTTGAAAACAGCTGCACTGCTTGTATGATCCATTTTTTTAGGATGCTTGGTAAATAGAAAGTTCAAAAGAACAACATTTATTTGAAATCGAACATTTTCCGTAACAATTTAAATGTCGTTACTGTCACTTTCACCAGCTTAATGCATCCTTGCTGAATAAAACTATTAACATCTTTAAAAAAAATGTGCATATCATATGGACAAACAGAACGTTACGCAACATAAATATCATGTTAATTAGATATTGCCCAGTCTGTCTTGGCTTTTACTCAAGATCTCCCCAGATTATATTCTACAATCAGACAAGCAACAATCATAAGGGACAGCAGAAATAAAATAAAAATAAATCACACAGCATACACCCGGCTTTAATTAAAAGACTCGGACTGAGATTTCTAAGCTTCCAGGACTCCTTACTACCACACTAGTGCCATGCAACTCCCAGAATAACTCAGCAGAAAGAACAAAAGGGAAGACGATAATCAGAAGTGACATATCCCGTCTCGGTTTGGGAGAAATTGAATGACTTGATCAAGGATCTCATATCGAAAGCTGTGATAAACTCGTTAAATGTTAACGATTTAGGGACGAGCTACGCTGAACCTCCCTATCAATATTTTATCGGCCTGCCTTGCAAAATCAAGCTTTTTAATCACAAAGGGGAGGTGGGGATCTTTCTTGCCAAAAGTGCATTCACAAATTTGCAGTCGGCAGCAAGACTTGAGCAGACACAATCACTCGGCTTGCGCTCTTCGGCTTCAAGAACCCCTGTTTTTGCAACAATTTAAATCAAGACTTGATTTCACAGTGACCTCAACATCTATTTTTCACTGTACAAAGTAATTTTTCCTGTTATCTCCAGTGTATATTTACTTCATTGCTTTCTGCCTTTCAGTCGGCCTCACTGAATCACATTTTGTGAAGCTGTGCTACCCTATAAACAACCTTTTAGACAGGCTGTTACTCTACCCGGCCCACAAAAGCACAGCACTTCTGACAGCAGGTCTGAAATGCTCACAGTAATTGAGTCGCCACAGTGGCTGATCAGGCGGATATAGAGGCGAATAACTGTATATGAGGTTATGCAGCAAAAACAGCTGCTTGACGGTACAGACGACAGGGTGAGGATGTCGTCATGTAGGAATGTGTGAGTAGAGTGCCAACCGAATCTCTGTGTGCCTATAAATAAATTAGGTGTCTTAAAGTTAACATTTGCAACTGATTTTACTTTAGTAATCTGATGTATTTTAGTGTGAAACAGCATTTAGAGCCCTACGATTTCCACAAGGCAGAGAACACGCGGTACAGTATAACACGGAATGTCATGGAATTTGGTACATTTTGGATGAATGAATCAAAAGTAGGGCTGTACAATGAATCAAATCTCGATATGGACTAGCTTCTGTGAGTATTAACCTGCTTTCTGTGAAATCTGTGGGGATAACAGCATAAAGTGGGCATAACCAAAAAAGTTTGAGAACCACTGCTACAGAATATGAGAACATGAACACATTAACTTAATCTCTAGAGCCGCTCTGAGAGTCACTTCGCTTAATTTCAGCATTTCATTAGCTAAAAACTATCATCATTTACACAGAAACACAAAGGTTTTAAGGACAAATCATCAAAATAAATTTTTGGTTTAACTTGAAGCAATTGTGACAGAATAATAGTACAGTAGAATGCATTTCTCAAACCAATGATAATAATAAAATTATAATTGTTTTAATTTTAACAGTAAACCTCTGTTGTTGAAAATTGTTGATCAAAGATTGTGACATTTTTCTGATAATTAAAAAATATTAATTTGAATTAACTTTAATTAATGAAAAATTATTTTTATGCCATTTGATACCACTGTTTTTGTAATAAATTGTTTAAATCAGACATCAGTAAAAAAAAAAAAAAAAAAACAGACAAGCACAAGTTCTGAAAACATAAAAACTTTAATTTCCACCTTTCATATAATAGAAGAAAAAAATGTTAGAGTGGACTTAATTTTATCCAAGCCGTAATTGGGCGTGGACTGTTGGAATAATGTGGGCATTATTAACATACCAGATATGGAGCAAGCAGAGGTGGATGGGTTGCAAAACAGCCAACGTAGATGCTGGTGGTTGCAGAGCAACCAAATAAAAACGTACATATTAGATGAAAATTTAACAAGACAAATTTTTTTTTTTTTTCTAAAGGGGTCATATGATGCGATTTCAAGTTTTCATTCTCTTTGGAGTGTTACAAGCTCAGTGCATAAAGAAGATCTGTAAAGTAGAAAAGACTAAAGTCTCAAATCCAAAGAGAATTTCTTTATAAAGTTATGAGTCAACCACGCCTACCTAAAACGGCTCGTTCACACAAGCCCCCACATACCTATTCACTATGGAAATGTTAGCATATGCTGACCAAGTGCACGCTAAGAAAGGAAGGCTGGTTTCAGGAAAAACAGCATAGTATTATGTAGTGTTGAAGCAGTATGTCAGGGAGACGCTGTGTTTCAGTTTGAAAGCAAAAGCACTTTATTTGGCCTCCGGAAGTAGCTGCAATTAGGATTCATTGGTTAAGATTTATTTACAACAGAAACAGCACAACCCAGATGTTCGAATTTGTGCAACGCATTTTATGGATGACAGTTTTTTGAACCTAGAAGAGTACAAGGCTGGCTGTGCACAAAGGCTATTTCTAAAAAATAAAAAAGGGTCAATTCTGAGTTTGCTATGACAATCTGGTGCTTCTGAATTAGCTACTGTTTTGTTAATAGTTTAAGTTTTTTCTATTGACTGTTCAAATGCGGAGTTTTGCGCAGCGCAGAGTAACGAATCGTGTGTGTGTGTCGAGGGAAACAGGGTACGTACAGGAGAGGAACTGTCTGTCAGAAACATAGCCGTCAGCTGTCTTAAACGCGGGGGATGTGTACTGCATCAATCACTGTGTCTGTCACGCGAACTCATGTTGCTCCTTTCGGGCTTGAATGAGGGTAAACCAAGTCTATTAACTGTCTGAATTTACTTTGCAGCTGAAGCGATTTATGGTAAGGGGCTGGGTTACATTTCCGACCGTGTGTGGTGGTCGGCCAATCCACAATGAAACTGGTTCAGCTGGCCCAATCAGGCAGACTGCCCTGTCCAAAGGAGGTGGTTTGTTGAAAACTACGTGTTTGAGAGAGGCGGGGCATAGAGGACCTACAATAATGTACAGTATTTGAAAAATAATGTGTTTTTTGAACATTAAAGCATGTCAACATATTCTGTTTCACCAAATACACAAAATAATGATCTTTAAAACAGCATAATTTGACCCCTTTAAGAATAACATGTATAGATTAATCATGCACAATAAAGCCAGGTTGTTATGCTGTTGTATGTTGACTAGCATAATTACGGTCGCACTGGATGCATGTGTATTTGTTTCTCTGTGTCTTATACAAAAAGCACAGACCTTGATATCCAGCTAAAGGCATCATCACTGCAATATGCATCTGTGTTTGTGTTGTTCTCTGGGCATAACGGGGGAAAGCATAGCTGCTGTGGATCTTACAAGAATCGTTGTAAGGATAAACCAGGATCTCGGAGGATCAGAAGCCGTCTTATAGTTAACCCACCTTGCACGCTTCTTCAATGGAAACACATATGACAGAGCTAACTGAAGCTTGCTGGAACCTTAGCATGACTTCCAAGCTGCAACAGTGAAGATACAATAAACCAATGCTGCATCTAATAGATTCCCTGTTGTTTTACAGATTGTTTGCTGCACTAAATCAAGCTATTTAAGCTAGTTAATATATGCATGTATTGAATGAAAAATAAAAACAAAAGAGTAAACACTAAAAACTTGCAGGCACACACACACATTCACAATCAGGATCGAAAATTAACACTTACCAAGCACTAACGTGAGTAAAAATGGGATTTATTGGTAATATTATAAGGATCTTCAACATTAAATGGTTTAAATAGATTTGTAAGAATGATTATCTGAGATCCTCTAATGTGAAGTGAAACAAAACTTACCGCAGTGGAACATATTTATCATGGGTTATCAAGGATACATTAAGGTACCTAAATGTTGGACTTTAGCCCAAATTTTTTGCCCTGATTTACAGCTGACGGGATGCGTCAATGCTAGCAGCCAAAAGTCAGAGCCAGTCTCCAGATTTGAGCGATTTCACAGAAAATCATGAGGAGTGTGATGGGCATAGACCCTCATACACGTCAATCTGTTCAGATTTTAAAAGTCATGTAGTGTATTTCTGCCTAAAAGTTTTTAGACAGGTGACACAATAAACTGCACACTGCACAAACGTTTGAAAAGATAAACCAGATGAATAATTGCAATTTCATATAGATCAAAATATATTTCTATGAATTTAAACAATGGTCCTGTAGGCTCTAAAATGTAAGTAAAACATAACCCTTATAAAGACTAAATGATTAAATCTTATAAAGTCTAAATCTATATAGATTAAAGCTTATAACCAAAAACAGTCAGCATAAGAAAAAAAAAATTATTACAGTATATACCCTTATAAATAATCATTCTAGTTTCACCACTGATAAATTCCTGACTTACTGCCCGGCCTGAAAATTTTCGGTTCAGTGAAACTTCTATTTATCTTATTTATTCTTTTATGGAATAGGAAATGTACCCTTTTATTCGTGCGATGCAATTAAATTGAATCAAAGAATTTAAATTAACTTTTTAAAATATATCAAACCCGAAAAAACAGATAGTTGTATAATCTTCCCCCCATGCATAGTTTCTCCATTCAAATCTAAGTATGCTCCCCTTGGTGATAGGAGGTTCATTCAACAATGCATTAAAACAAAAGTCTATTAAAAAAAAACCATAATGTAGACAACAAACGACAACCAAAACAATCCCAATTCTACGACAAAAAAACCTGTGGTAAGAAAAATGTATACAGGCCTAAAACTTGCTCCATTCACCTGGAGTTGGCAGCTCTGGCAAAAAGCTAATTTTGGACCCTGGAGCCAACACACACACACACACACACACACACCCAGCAGGCCATGAGTGGCACTGATAGAGCAGCACACAGGTGCAGGGCCAGTGCAGCACCGAAACATCATCTCAACCCGCTCTGCCAAGAGTCGTTACCAATTCAATTAATGTGTCAACAAACAAGCAGCCTTCCAGCAGAAAGAGAATGACAGAGAGCGAGCCAGACACTAGAGCAGAAGGTTATTGTCTCTACAAGTAGGAAGAGTGCAGCACACAAAATGGAAAATTTAAAACTATTTTAACAGAAATGGAGAGGAATCTGTAGGTTAACCAGCTAAAATAATCACAAGATGCCAAACTTGAGTGTTAGAATACAAAACAATGTCAAAAAAGTATGAAAATATCATTTTTTTTTCCCCCCCTGCTATTCAGAAACTCAACATCCAATCAGTCACAATCGCCTCAGTCTTATTGTGAGGTTTCCATGGTTTCCGCTCACACCTCGTTCTCATTATGCAATCATCCACCTGTCAGATGCAACATCTTGTTAGTGTCAATGAAAATTCTGATCACTCATTACGGGGGTTTATGCATTTCCATCTTTTGGCCTTTAACAGTCATCTGTTTATTATTTTGATTAATACATCTAATCCGTTGCACTTATTTAATGGATTTGCTTGTAGAACCATACGCCTGTATACATTTTGATTATGATTACATTTAATTAATCTTTGCAAATGGATTCATGTCAAATCCAACAGCCACACTTGACATATTAATTCCAGATTGGGTAGCACCTCATAACTCTTATCAGTTATTAACAAACATTATGTAATGCTTAACTGATTAGTATTTAGCTGGGATAGAAAAATTGATAAGAGACTGGCAGTGATAAGCAGGTGTAGACAGAACCTGCAGACTTTCTTTGCATTTTCTGCACTTTACTTTGAGCTAAAATCAATTCAAACATGGAAAAAAGTGTGGCTGAGAACACTATATTCACTATATTGCTAGTGGAAACATGATCAAACTAGCCAAAATATTTAATAAGCACTCCAATTATGTAGAAATCTGAGCATTATTCTGTGAAGTTCTGCAGAAGAAAGGCTAGCATGGGTGAAAAAATGACCAAGAATCATAACGTAATGCGCAAATATATGCAAGAAAGACAACCAATTGCAACCAAGTATGCAAATATTATGATTACGTCATCACAGTCGCATAAATCTGAACAAGCACTCTACAGGCCGTTCACAACCAGAATGATAACTATGAAGATAACTATATTAGCGTCCACACCAACACAAGATAACATTCAGCTTTATCGTCTGCAACTTTAAATGCTCGTGCTCTTTAAAGCAGGATGGATTTGGATTGGTCAATATTTTTTTTATCGTTCATCGGCTGGAAAAATTGTTTTTGAAAGTGATTCCAACTATATCGTTCCTCTGTGTTGATGTTGTTATAGTTGTGGTGTGGACTGTGCTATTCGTTTAAATTTAGAACACATTTAAAACTATATCTTTATTGTTATTGTTATAGTTATCCTTCTTGATGTGAATGGGCCTTAACAATGGAAGTCAGAGGAACTTAAAGCTTATAAAGGCGGAAAAATATATAGCCTGCTAATAACACAAAGCAATTAATTAAAAACTAATTCTGAAGGAGAAGGATAAGATGAATTTCATTAAATTCCTGCCTTGCAAGCACTGTAATAATGTTCTTGTTTGTTTATTCACAAACTTTCCACAGACTGAAAAGATAAATAAAGCACAGAAAGTTATCAAACTGCCATCCAGTCAGCAAGCCAAATCAATGTGAGCAGTAACACTACAAATCACAGTTCTATTCAATTCTGTTCTCTTGTGCTGTGCTCGGCTAATCCTATTGGATTCCCTGAGGTCACTTATCAAGTTTTCAGGCCCCGAAAGGGCCAATCCAATCACACTGCATGCTTTCATCCTTTTGCTTACAAAAGAGAATCAGAAAACGGACACAAATCTCTCCGGCTACAAACAGGTGTATATAAATATGCACAGGTCTGGGAGTATATTTGTATTATGTATTAAGCATGACTGGTGTTGTACCCTGTGATATTTTGCCTGGAGTACACTCGCACAGGGGCCATCTGGTCCGAGTTGGCTCTCCAGCAATGCAACAACTGATCCGTGCCAAATGAGAGTGTCGTGGCTTGCATGGATGCCACAGACCAGTATGGCACAGTACGCTCAAGCATGCACATGCATTCATTGTCCCGAGTCTGCTGTATCATGCCACAGGCCAGTTTTGAGGGACTAAAGGCAACGAATTAACAGCTATAAACTGTCATGCATCACAGTTACAGCACATTAAAATAACACTAACACCTTTGCTTACAGCACAATAAATGAATGCATCAAACTGAACAGCAATGTTTTTGTGACACACTGAAAGTGATGCTGATGTTTGCACGTGGCTGTATGTGCATGTGCACACATGAATCTCTAACCTGAGAAGCAATTCACAGGCACAGGTCAATTCACACACACAAAATGCTCCCTCATATGTCCATATAGATGTTAACACAAGGCCATCCTGCAGGGTAAATGAAGAAAATGTTTTCTGAAAACTGGTTAAGCGGTAGAAATGACGTAAAGAGGCCAGTATATGTAAAAAAAGAGAATGTAAGAGAGACCACAGCTTCAGCGGCAGATTTTGCTTCGAGTTCACATGGAGCCCTACGATATTGCATTAATTAACTTAAAGGGTTGTCATACCTGACAGCAAGTTAGTCAAAGTGTCTTGCACCAAAATGGTTAAAATGTACTTTTCATAACTATTTTTCACCTTCTCTCTGACCCTTAGAATTAAAGGTAAATTAGCAAAAACAGCCTGTTTAAAACCTTTATATGTACAGTAAATGATGTCAGTTTTGATTGGCTAAACTCTGTAAACGTGAAACGCATTTGAACAGTTTCTGAATACTGAATATGCATTGATATGCAAGTGTTGGTGGTCATATTTTAATGAACTCATGGTTGTGATATCCTAACTTAAGCATATAGATTTCTTGTATAACATTTCTTATATACACTTGCATTCAATGTGTTTCCAAAAAGGTCAGACCAAAATATGAGCACACTTATCTGTTCTTACCAGGTACGCGGGAAGTAGGGGTGCTGAGGGGGCTGCAGCACCCCCTGTTTTCACATGGTTGCAAATGCAGCGCCAAGTTTGTTCATTTAAATTTATTCAGTTTTAGCATTTAATAATTTATTTGTAATGATCTCTGAAATGTAAATTGTAAGTGGGCTATAATAAACCCATGTTTATCTTTATAAACATTCATTTTACTTGTGATGTTTTCTATATGGGATGATTAGCCTAATCCTCATGAACACGTGACGCTGGCGCGTGGTATCAGACATGAACTGTACAGAATGCAAACAAGATTACAAAAATACAAAAATATAAACAAAAGAAACAGAAGAAAGAAATACGTACAGGTTTGGAACAACATTAATATTTTTGACAGAATTTTTCCTTTTTTAGGTGATCTATCCCTTTAAAAAAATCTTCATGGTTATGATGTCACACATGACCGTCTATATTTATATCAGAGTTTTTTTCATCATGTTGGCATAGAGGTTGATACAGTAGGCCATTTCACATGGAAAGAGTTGGTCCAATCAAAGCAGAGGTCATAAAGTCTTTAAGGTAAAGCAGCAAAACAGCCTGTTAATAAGAGTCACAGAGAGGGTGGAAAATGGTCATGAAAAACTATATTACAGCTGTACAGAGAAAAGAGCCAGTGGAAAAAGCTAAGAAAATCCACAAAATAGCACAAAAGAGTTTTCCACAGACATCTAGAAAGCATCAATAATGCTTTCTAAAAATATGACCCAGTTACAAGTATTTTGCTGACCTGAGCACTAAAAAGGCACTCTAGTTTAGTTTTCCACAGCTGTTATGATACCGCTCATCTTTATATATACTGGGGTGATCAGAAGCATTTCAGATTAGAAGACCTGCCATTTTGTGTGCCTAGCCATGATACTGCAAAACGAGAGAAACACAGCTACCAGGCATTCTTTTTGAGAATGTTATGCTCAAAATATCCGAGCATCATGAGAGTCACGATTCCCAGAGGGAGTCGACTTCATGAGGTGCGAATTGGTGTGAAATCTCCGGCAGATATTATGCGAGAGATTATGACTGCACATACACCTCATGATGTCACAGCATTGCAGGGTTTAAATGATGGGGAATCCGCCACTCAGTACAACAAGTCCAGTTGCTTTGGATTAGGATTAAATTCAACCAGACTCATTAATATGTGCTGCACATGAGCGTTTCACACAGCAGCTAAGCTCTTCTGAAGGAGGTTTGCTGCAGGACCACAGCAGATGAGAGAAGCGGAAGCTGTTCGGGGATTTTTATTGATCCACACTTAAAGGTCAAATGTGTCACTGTTTGATGTTAAAATACTTACTCCGATGAGTCCCAGACTAGTTTAATTTACACACCGGAAAAAATGATTACTTATTCAGATTTTTTTTGTCTTGCTTGATGTATCTAAACATTATTAAATCAAGAAATTTACTTGAGAAGGGAAATGACTTAAGATCTTAAGATATGGATTGATATTGTTTGTTCATGCTTAAAAAATAGAAAATAATTTTCTCTTTAAATTAAGTTTTTTTTTATCCCATTGGCAGATATTTGTTCTATTTTAAGCATAAACTCACTTAATTTTGATAAATCTATCTATCTAAAAATGATTTACTAGCAGTCAGACAGAGTTGGGATGGACTACTTATCTGGTGAATAACAGAAGACAGAAGATCAATTTCTTTAAACTAAAGGTTAAAAACATGGGCTGGTATTCCAATGTTCGCAGGTTTGAACCCACAAATCCATAAGCTGTTACCATTGTGCTCTTACGCATAGCACTAAACCGAGCGATTGTCAACTTAGTAAGTCAATCATAAGTTTGTTTAGCTAAAGGCATCTGCTAAATTACCACTTACAACTTATTAATATCTGAAATCGATCTTTCTGACTTTGCATGTTTCAATCTATGAATGCAGTTCTGAATGTATTACAGAATCATGTTTTTCTCGACCAAGGTCATGTGCAATTCTTTGTTGGTTTGCTCAGTGTCGGACTAAATCCTTCTTCTTCCTGCTGCCTATCAGTAAAACACTCTCAGGACTGCAAGCTCATATTTGCACAATGACATCTCACTTGAAGCCACTGGGAAAACATACAAATCTATTTAGCTGAATCATGTGCAAAATTTTTATGAAAAAGACAAAATATATTACATAAAATGCATTTGTTTTTAGACAGCAGCTATTATCTTCTGCAGACAATGTCACCTTGATTCTTATTGGTGTAAATATAATATATATTACACTAATGTGACGTGCTTAAAAAAGCAACACATCTAATCTGATGACACTGGCCATGTGTTTTAAATGAAAATCCCTGTCATAGGTGAAACATCATATCCCCTGAATGCAAGCACACACACACACACACACACTTTCTCACAGACCTTGTTTAACACATGGATTCAAAATGTCTCCCTGCCTCTCATATCATGAACTATTTATAATGTGCTCTCCCTTTCTGAATTATTGATAGGCCATACCTTTTTTTTAACTCAGTAGTTCACTCACATGTTGATACACACACATGCACATGAGCTAGAAGATGAGGGTCTTTAGGACGGGTGTAATCAGATATATGAGTACGAACAGTCACACAACCATCATAGCTATTTGTAATGTACAGTATAAGTATTTGTATTTGTATAAGTATTTTTTGTACTGCTTTTAATGTACAGTATGTTTAAAAAATGCACACAATTTGAGCCAATGAAATTGACAAAAAAATGTATTACAGTAAAAAATATGTATGCATTAATTTGAAATATAATGCAAAAAGAGCTTTAGCTTTATGTGAATCAACATCACATTTATTTTGGTATTCATATAAGCATGAGGACATGCAGAAAGCTGACACTGAAACATATCTGGTCTACAGAAATATGAAAACACAAAAGGTGTGATGTTATTAATCTCATGTTATTTATGTGCTAGAATTTGACTTATCTGATCTTTAATAATGTTCTCAAAATGTTACACAAACACATTCAGTAACTGTATTAGACGTTCAACTTGTTTAGAATGTTTAGAGAACACTAAAAATAATGTTCCCATAATGTTTGAAAATGACCTACCATTGAATTTTTAATTAAAAAACCATTCTGCAACATCCCCCCCACAATCGACTGTCTTCGAACATATTTTTGTTGACTTGCTTTCCACTTCAAGCAAAGAGCACAGTGTGAAATAAATCATAGCGTCCTCCCAAAAAGACATGAAATTCACTTTCCTCCCCCCTTTATCATGAGTAAGAACTCAAGCTCACAGCAGGCCGATGAATCACAACCACCAGCTATGATGGGAGCTCCCTGGATTCATTTTTATCATTACTACTACTACTACAACAACACCCACCAGCACATCTAAACTGGAAGTAGAAACACAATCCTTCTCTACAATGTCTTTTAGAGTTATTATAACCATCATTGTTGCAGCATCAGTGCAGTGCATATACAGTATATCTACATGAAGCAGTTCAGATCAGTGTTGCATGGATTTATGAGCAGCTAAAATCCCCCAGTTCACAGCTCAGACTGACTCATCTCAAAGCAGGTTTCTCCAAATAATCGAGTGATCTCATACTGCCGGCACAGACGGCATCCGCAGAGTGCTTTGAAAAGCCACTTGATGTTTCAGACCACAAAATTCCTTAAGTAAAGCAGTAAAGGCTGGAGCTGGTAACAAGATAGATGTTTGTGTCATGTTTGAAGGAGAGGTCTGGAATGAGCATTTCAGAGAACAAGTGAAGCGCAACATGGCTATCACAAGCAAACGCTGATGAGAAACAATCTCTCTTTCTCTCTCTCTCTCACACACGAACATAAATACACACACACACACACACACACACACACACAAACACATACTCACAACACCATTCAGTTCTAGAGGAAATAAATGACACTGACACAGGCTATCAATTCAATGACAGACAGGCTAAGAGTACTAGCAATCTTATTCTAAGATATACAGAAAGAAAAAAATTATGCAAATTGAGCTTTTGGGTCACAAAAACATGCCCACATGACATTTCACCTAAAAAAACAAAAGGAATGAAAAATTATATTTTGCATAAAGAGATTTTTTTTTCATTCTTCTAATAAATAGCATGTACAAGAGCATAACCTATATAACTAAATAGATATATAAATAAATAGAGAGGGTACAAAACGATCAGTAATTATATAAAAAATATACATTTTAAATTATTATAAGAAATTCTTAAAACTTCTTTAAACTAAGAAATTATTAGATAATTATATCTAAAGCGTACATTGGCGTAATCACGATTAAGCATTTTTCAATATGTTTAAAACAAAGTGCATATTGCAAACTGTTTTATTTGCGACCCCAGGAGGTTAATGATTTTAGATTTTAACATTACATCTTTGCACAATTTTCTACTCACTCACTGTAAAAACAGCCTTGCCATTTGTGAATTTGCATTGTGAATATGGAATTTACATAAAATAATCAAGTTTTTTGCATTGTGACATTTACATTTGTAAAAAGATTACTCTAATACAATGTTATTTTATAATTTAAATAATAAGAGATTCTTTTATTTCTGACAGAATACAGAACATTGCACATAAAGCACTCTGTCTCATTTACAAACTGCAGTGGAATTTCATGATTCACAGAACAAGCACGCCTGCCTTCTTTCTCTTGTCTCCACATGATAGCACATCCAAACAAACAGGCATGCATGCACAGTCACACATCTTAAAACAGCATCTCAACCAAATTAATATGAAGCAGTAGGGTCTAAAGAGTGAGGATAAATTATGCATTATGAATATCTAGGTCTGTGATTTAAAAATACACACCACCTTTTCCCCATGCATCTGTTTTGCTCTGAAGAGACCTGTGAAACTGCAAACTCAATCTGAGCTCAAACCCAACAGAGCGCAAACAAAATCAGCCAATTGCCACTAACGGATAAAAGAGGATTCTAAAATGTATCTGACGTGGAGAGCCCATAAGAGTCATTTTACCAAATAGATTCTTTCAAACGATTAAAAAAGTGATTCACTGACTCATCTGAGTAATCAGTGCAATAGAGTACTAGTGTACATCTTACTGAAGTTTACACATACTGCCTAGAAAGTATGTGATAGCATGCAATACGCAACAATACATGTTTTAAACAGTAGCACGCCACAATTTTGCCGCATGAGCTCATCGTGTTAGATGTTTAATTCAGCAAGGTGACTCATCATCTCAGATATAAATGAGTATTTTGCACTTTCTATTTAAGTAAAAAAATATTTTTGGCAGTACAATACAATACTGAATTACAACAAAGCTGATAAAAGTGTAGCTGATATTCTTTCTGACATTTAAATATGTCTGTTTATTAGGCTTTCAAAATAAGTAATGCCAATTAGGGCTGTCAAAATGGCTGAAAAACTAAATTCGAACTTTGTACTTAAATGTTATCAAAATATTCGAATTATATTCGAATTTAAAATGTATAATTTCAGTTAGGTTTTGGCTTCTCTCCTGAGGCCACAAGAGGGCGGATCGAGCAAAATATTACTAATGCACGTTTATTCAACTGGATAGGCTAACAAAAACATTATAATGCAATGACACCTACATCGCCATCGCATCTCCTGCGCCACTGATAAGGCTGCCTCCTTAACGCACACCTAATGTGGATTTTTCCATTCGAATGTGGATTTTTATTTTAAATTCGACGAATATTCGAAATTCGAATATTTTTTTGACAGCCATAATGCCAATTATGGTGTTTTATTTAGGGCATATTTGTTGTGTTGCAGTTGCTGCAAGTGTCTGTCACCCTAACTGTGTTTTTGCCATCTAGGCCACATGCTGTTTGTTCCCATATTATTCAGACCTAGTTTTCATTGGGTGATATAAATAAATATGTGGCAAATATGACGGGGGTTTTGCAAGGGGCCTCTAGAGGCTTCATCATGCGTTTGGAGAGAAGTTTCAAGAGTCTGTGTTTGTTCAATATGTACACTCAACACAGCCAAAGTTACTGCTATATACAAAAAAAGATCCATAACCAGCAGAAAGAGGCTATATTATAAGCAAATCTAAGAAATGAAGTCTTGCTCAGCCAAATTATTTGCTCATAAAAATACATAGAATACACAAACATTAGGTGAAACATTCCATTTTAATCTCAACTGAGCTTTTCATCTACAATCTTTGATGGTTTTTCCTATGGAGTTTGCCGCAATGCATTCTGGATTCATGGATTGTCTTTTACACAAAGGACATATGCAATAATGCCTCAGGTCTTAATCAGAATTTCTGCCATTTTTCCCTCAGTAAAAACAGTATCATCTGATACAATTTTGGGTAACACTTTCTATGAAGCCCATTTTTATAACACATTATAAGGTTATTCTTAAGAATACTCTTATAATGTATTATAAATAGGGGCTTCATAGAAAGTGTTACCCAATTTTGCAACTCAAGTCAACTGATCTTGTTTTAAGAATGTTTAGAAGTTTTTACTGAAGAATTAGACGAAAATATTGATTAAGACAATGATTTTTGCAGTGCACCTACTGTTCGGCTCAGCTGAGAATAGGTTTATGCCATGCTGTCTGTGTAGGCAGCTCACTATGTAGGTGTTCACTTATACAAGTCAGAACATCAGTCTAGATTCCATGTTGCAAAAACATCTTAAACAAGCCTAAAGTGGTTAGCTGCACTGCAAAGCATTCTGGTCTTGTTTTTCAGTACAAGTATCTAAACATTCCTAAATCAAGATACACTTACTTGAAAAGCAAAATAACTTAGATTAAGTCTTGTGTTCTGAAAAACGTGTCAAAATTGAGTGAGTAAAATTTCTGCTTAAAACAAGAACAAATATCTGGCAGTGGGGTGAGAAAATGAATTGTTGTAACCAACTGAGAGTTTTTTTTTCATTGTTTTAAGCATAAACTCACTTAATTTTGATACATTTTGATACATAAAAAAAATTTTAATCTTGATTTAATATTTGTACTTGAAAACAAGAAAAAAATAAGTAAGAAAATTATTTTTTTGCAGACCATCCTCGTATATTTTGATGATTTTTAATGAGTTTAGGACATGTTTCGCTGGTAAAAAGCTGGCTGATCAACTAGACCACCTAAACACAAGCCTGGCCAGGCTAAAAGACCAACAAACCACCTTAGGCTGGTTTAAAGCAGTAATTTTCAGCATGGCAGCAGCAGGAATCTGCACAAAGATATGGTTAGTGCTAATCAAATTCAAGATTCACAAAACCAAGAATGCAGAACATACAGGACAGTCTAACATCAGTAAGGCTAGGTAAACCTCTAACATTAGCCTATACAAAAGCATCACATTGGGTCAAACTAGTCAGCAGAAAAGGTCAGATGAGACATACAACATAAGACAAACAAGAAGAAGCTGCTGCCTACATCCTTTAAAGTCAACATTAAATCTAAAGTAAAATAGGTTGCACATGCCCTTTCATGTTCACTTCAACCATTTATATCCTAACATTAAAATCATAACATAGACAATGATATTCAAAATTAAGATTTTCCAGTAGCGATGACTTCACACTTTCAACGTGACAGCTGTGTCTATGTAAAGACTGAGTGAGTTCATAAAACAATGCAACACTTCCCTGAAAACTTGTTATTACTGGCACCATTCAATCAGGCCTGATTTGCATATTTATCCTTATGCTGTCTTGGTGAAAAACTCTCCCAGCTTTTCTTTCTGTCACGACAGAACTTTCCAGCACAGCTAACAGAGCAGGGTCAACTTAGCTGGCCTCTGAATTAAGTAGCCCAAAAGTGATCAATGACAATAATTTGCATGAGGATCGTTACTTTATTAGAAGGAAATGAAACCGTCTGTCCGCTCACGGTCTGCTGACCTGAGGAGCACCGAGCCATTTGATGGCTTTTAGCTCAACAGCAGTGAATGACTTCAAAAGAGATCAGGACAGGTGATAAAAATGTGAGAGTTTTCAGAAATGCTTATAGACTAAGGTCACTCTTCACAGACTAGAAGCTTAGAAAACAGATGAATGTCTGGAAAGATTCACTGAATATGATGTATATCCACATAAAGATATCAATAAAGCTATTGGAAAATACACCCAAATATCTACTTTCATTTTTCAGAGCTCCATCATTGCAAACAACTTTTGCAACAATCAGCATCTGACAAAATAAACCTCAGTGGAGTTTACAGCTCAAAAATATAAACTTATAAAGTGTTTATTTCATATAAAAAATACTTTACATATATTACAATCTGAAATCCTTGAAATCTGAATAATTTCATTCTGTGATCAGAATTTCCCATTTTCAGAATTTTGACTCACTTCATCAATTCTTTGGAAGCTTAAAGGTAAGGAAATGTTTCTAAATCTGACTGAAAGTGGCACAAAAGCTCACTTTTCCCAAGAATACATTACTATGAAGAGACTGTTCTAAACTGACCTAACACCCTTAAGTAAACACGTCAAAGTATCGGAGATGTTCTCATTAACAAAAATTAACATAAGCAGTGCCATAATACATTATTTATAATACAATCACTATACAATGTTACAGATAATCTACCCCTTCAAGTAACATTTCACCATCTTAATATGATAGTATGTACAATATCATATTATGTAATCAATGATTTTGATAACTGAGAACTGTATCATGATATGCCTCCATATCAAATCCTAAACTAACCCTTGGCCACGCAATATCTGGGTTCGTACAAGAAAAACCTAGTAGAGAAGCAGGAACTAAAAACTAGTCTGACATAAATTACACCACCACAATGCTGACATACGCACTTTTCCAGAATCATTCAACATAACACAAAATCTTTGCTACTTGATGAAATTTAACCTAAGATGAAGAGTTAGCTTGGTTGGTCATACTAGGAGTGCATTGTTGTGGACTTAATTAATACTGAAAGGCAACTGGTCTCAGACGAAAACCTGTTGTAAGGATAAAAGAAACTCAAATACTTTGATCTCCTGAGACAGACAATACACACACAGTGCATTAACGTACAGACATCTGTCTCCACATCTCACTGAGAGAAAATGCACGAAAACGTCTCTCACATATGCATTGTTGTCCTCCTCTCCCCTTCTTCCCCTCACCCATCCTTCTCGTTCACCCAGTCCCATCGAATGTTCCAAGAATATATGTCAATTCATAGGATGCAAATAAGATTTACAGTCATTGCCTGGTTCATTTGAATAGTGCAGGAAGAGTGGTCATGTTCCTAATCTTACTAAAAAATAAATCCATATACCTAAGAGTTAAGAGATACTTTGATTACTGTAGAGGTTCATTCCATGCAAATTACCTTCTGTTCCCATTGAGGTGAGACCTGGGTTAATGTAAATTACATGCCTCCATTTGGAGGATGTCTTATCTTGGTTTTGTATTTAGAGGATTGGAGCAAAAGGGTCAGCGCGATTCTGTATTCAGAGAGCCCATAGTATAGAGTACCTCCACACACTCTGTACTATGTATTTTTCTAATACATCTAATACATTTAATCTCAGTAATGCATTTTACTCTTAGATTCGTCTTTGAGAATTTGATGTCTTGTATTTATTTGATATCTTTGAATTGATTATGTAATTGGCATAATACATTTTACCTGACTGATAATAAATTGTCACATTTGATGTTATTCTTAAGTTATTTCTCGACAGTCGCATAATGTCCTGCTTATTTTTTCCGCAAATCTGTGTCCAGGGTTCAGTGCACATTAGATCTCGCAGGAGATGAGCTGGGCACGTCCGGTGAGATTCTAATTTCTGACTAACCGCATTAACCTTAGTTTAAGTTGTACCACGTTACTGCTAACCATGTATATGCCTTCAGAATTATTAAGGTTGTACTAATAGACTAGCTGTCGGGTTCTAGACGAAGGTGTCTAGGCAGAACCTCTGATTAATACTTGAGTGTTAATTTAAGTTGTAACGAACTATCAGCTGTCGGGGTCTAACAAAGGTGGTCTATAAGAACCGCTGATTAATACTTGGTGTTAATTAGTTGTAGAAGCTATCAGTGTTCGGGGTCTAGATACAAAGGTGGTCGTAGAGAACCGCTGAGTATGTCCGAATATTATAGGGTTAACCAGGTATATGATTTTCATAATTTACTTAGTTTGTACTAAGCCTCTATTAGTCTGCTGGTCTAGACGAAGGTGGTCTAGAAGAACCGCTGATTAATAATTTGAGTATTAATTAAGTTGTACGAAACTGTCAGCTGTCGGGGTCTAGACAAAGGTGATCTAGAAGAACCGCTGATTAATGTCGGAATATTACATGGGTAGCTGTAGGGGGCTAAACCAGATTAGCCACAAACCTCTGAATAAGGATTAGAATGGCGAGTTTTGTGATTGTGGAGCCCACGCATAGCGGCCGCCGTGTGGCATCCTAAGCGACATAGATTCCTAATGAATGAATAAAATACAAAGTAAAGAGTTAATTAGAATAACTGAATGTAAGAATAATCAGAGACCGACAAAAAAACAATTAGCCTTTCAACCTAAATTAGAATTCAGAAACTAAAATGGAGTCAGATTGAGTTAAACCTAAATTGAATATCTCTGCGCGCTGAAAAGACCGAACACACAAGAGACCTTCATCCGCCACTGGATACCTTCTTTGGGCCAAGTGCGCGGACCTTACACTGTCAAAACACAATTCTGAAAAACCTGTCAAAGAACCATTCTGGAGAAAAAAATTTGACTTTGAGCTGCATGTAACAATGACATCAAAGCCACAGGTCGATACCAAGGACCTAAAAAGTTTAGACTTTCCAAAAATGCACAATCATCCAGATTAAAAAAAAGTTTTATCTTACCTCGGTCAGGTGAGGTGTGGGGTTGAAGCCGCACATGTTGCAGACTTGGGTGTGGCACTCGGTGCAGAGGTTGTAGTTTGGGGTCTTGGCTGGGTCTCCAATGTTTAGCTCAGTCTTACACAGTGGACAGAAAACTTTGGGCTTTGAAGGAACTTCCTGCCGTTGTGGACCTGGCTGGGCTGCGGGTTTAGCACCCACTGCAGGACCTGGACCAGGCCCAGGGGGTCCTGGCTGCTTCTGCGGGGGTTTAGGGGAGGAAGGTTGTTGGGCCGGCGGTGCAGTTTGCACCGGATCCACAGACATCAAACTGCTGGCCTGGTTCAAGAGTGATGCACCGAAACCAAAGAGTTTTCCAAAGGGCTGTTCTGGTGGAGGAGGTTGACGGGATGGGGAACTTCCGGCACTGCGGGTCTGGTCTTGTCGCTGGGCCTGAGACTGGAATCCGGGGCCCGAGCGGGACAGGTCAGGCTGGGATGGGGCTTTGGCCATGCCTGGAAGAGGAATGGCACCCGGAGCAGGGGGTTTCCTTTGAGGGGTAGCTTGAGGAACAGTCTGCTTCTTAGCTTCTGGGGGAGGCTGGGACTGAGGTTGAGGTTGGGGATGGGTTTGAGGTTGGAGATGGGGTTGGGGTTGGGTTTGGGGCTGGGTCTGTGGGGGCTGTGTGGGTTGGGATACTGTCTGGGGTGGAGGTTTGCTAGGCTGGGATGGTGAGTGTATCTGCTGTTGGCTTTTCGACCGTGGTGTCTCCATATCCATCCCCAATGCCCTCTGCATTTGACAGTTCAGACACAACCACTCCTGCACCTGGGAAAGACAATGAACCAATTACTGACTATGTAATTAGATCAAAAGATTGCTCATTCATTTCACACAATGAAGAATGTCAATGTGAAAAGGATGAAGAGGATAGAGAGAGAAAGTGGACTAGAAGACATACCATCCATGTGAATAAACCCTAACCCCAAGTCTCTGACTTTCATGCATGGCTTGTGTTACTGCTTATAGTTGTCTTACAATCTCACCAGGTGGCCACTAAAACAGAGTGGGAAAAATCACAGAGACTCACTTTGAAGGAGTAAGATCAGGATGCCCAATCGTGCCCCTTGAAGGGCTGTCTTTCAGAGTTTAGCTACAATCTTCTCCAAAAAACCTGCCTGGAAGTTTCGGGTAACCCTGGGAACCTTGATTAGCTGGTTAAGCTTCCTGGAGGTCCACCTTACAGAGTCTACATCTAAGCTCCTCCGATAAACCTGCCTGGAATTTCTGAATAACCCTGAAGACCTTGAGTAGCTGGTTCAGGCATATTTATTTAGAGTTGGAGTTAAACTCTCAAGGAAGGTGGACCTTCAGGGGCAGGATTGGACACTCCTGGACCTACATTTATACATTCTAGGGACCAGAACATCACAGATACTGTGTTCCAAACAGTACAAGAGATATCTTTGCAGGGCACCAGGGAGTGAAAATAATAATGATAGACATGCCTACCGAAACAGTTACATTAATAAGTAAAGTCTTTGAAGTGAATGGGTATAAAAATGACTATTAGAGAA
The DNA here is from genome assembly GCA_018155175.1 of Sinocyclocheilus anophthalmus. Classification (NCBI taxonomy): domain Eukaryota; kingdom Metazoa; phylum Chordata; class Actinopteri; order Cypriniformes; family Cyprinidae; genus Sinocyclocheilus; species Sinocyclocheilus anophthalmus. The sequence goes on along the minus strand of JADLZN010001373.1, from coordinate 288,355 downwards.
TGGAACACGCCCAGGCCACAGGGATGTGCCCTTTTTAGTTAGCAACCACCTAGAACACCATAGCATCCCACCAACAAATGCACTACAAACCACTCTGAACAAATAAACTGTGGCAAGTTTTACAAAAAACACCTGCAAAAATCAACCTGTAATACTTAATATGTATAAAACTAATACTTCAGTTAGAAATAGTAGCAGAAGTAGTTACTCATTTGACCACTGGAGCAGGAAATGAGGCCGCATCAGCAGCACTAACTACCTAACTGACAGAGCAAACACAATTACTTCATAATCTATGACAGAGATGTGACATGCGGGCTGCAGATAAATAGGATTCACTAATAGGATCAAAAGGCACAACTGACGTCCGGTCAGGAAATTTGACTTCATGAATGGATTATAACCATACGAGGGGTTTGATGTTGAGTCTATTAGCCTATCTAGTGTCTGTCTGCTCATGCGATATTTGGGACTGACATGTTGAGACGTGAAAGCTGACATAACGGATTTAATATAACTGACTGACAAATCATATCATACAAAACTGTAGCATCTGACAGCTCGACTGACACGATATGACACTGGTTACTCTGGGAGGGTTTCCGTTTATAGATAGGAGAGGAGACAGACAAATGTGTGTTAAACAGCCTTCTACTAAAGCTTAGAGGCCCATGACTGTGATCGCTGCTGATAAAACAGTATTATATTTATGCAAAATTGTGCCAGAGGTGAAGTAATAAACAAAAGAGCAATAAAGTAAATATTTAACACTGAAGGATGTTGATGCCTCAAGCTGAAAGAAAAAAAGTAAGCTTTATTTAAGAATACATTTATCATGATTTGTTTGAAGATGCCACCTGCCATCTAAAGCAATGGCATTCAGACTTTGATCTGTGTGACGTAATGATACAAAAGTATCCCATTCTGTATTTTATGTTTAGTAAAATTTATGCTAAACATGACTTTAGATCATTGAGGCTGGTGCTAACCAGCATTATGCCACAAAAAAAAAAACGGCTAGTCAGGACAAAAGAAAATGTACTAGATGTATGTACATAGATTTTCTAATGCTTGTTACTGAATTATGTACCCACATAGTTAAGACTAAGAGTAAAATAAAATCTTCTGAAATTCTAAAATGTCTTTTTCTCTATTTCTCATCGACAGACAGACAAACATCTCTCTCTGGGCAAGATGAATGTGTGTATGAGAGTGACAGACACAAACACACCTCTCTCAGGGTAAGATAAGAAGGCTGTCACATTAGGTCAGGTGTGATAACTGACGCCTATCTATACCACATCAGTGCTCATGTAACATCCACTGACATCATGACAGCATTGCATTTAACCCATCCAAGTGCACACACACACACCGTGAACACACACGCGGAGCAGTGGGCAGCCATGTGCTGCGGCGCCCGGGGAGCAGTTGGGGGTCCGGTGCCTTGCTCTAGGGCACCAGTCGTGGATTGAGGGTGGAAGAGAGCGCTGGTTATTCACTACCCCCACCTACAATTCCTTCCGGACCTGAAACTCGAACCCGCAACCTTCGGGTTACAAGTCCGACTCTCTAATCATTAGGCCACGACTGCCCCCTAAAGGTACCGTATACAGTAAATACTAATGCTAAACCAATATACACTACAGTTCAAATCAAGTATGTGGTTTTCAAGTATGTGGTTATAATAAAATATTAAGAATCACAACTGTTCTCAACATTGTTAATAACGAAATGTATGTTCCTTGAGCAGCAAATCAGCATTTTAGAATGATTTTCGGAAGGATCATGTGACACTGACAACTGAAGTAATGAATGCTACAAATTTAGCTTTGCATCCCAGAATCATTATATTTTATATGATAAAATATAAAAACTTATTTGAATAGTATAATTTTAGCAGTATTACTGTATTTTTGATCAGATAAATGACTGCTGCCTGGTAGCATAATATAAAAAAGAATTCTGAGCCTGAACTTACAAGATTGTATCTATCATATTTATATCTTATATCCCAAATGTTTTAGTACAGTTAACTTAAGTAATTTTATGTACGCCTCATTTGCCATCAATAAATTTTCTGAAATTTGAATAGATTTTTCACAGTTGTTTTAACTGTATTTTTGAAATATGCATTGCATAGCAAACAACATATCCGCATTGATCCGTCGATAAACTTTCACAGAAATTATTACTGAATTCTGCCAGGACATTAATCATTTTTCTGCAGATTTTTTTTCTTACATTGTTGGTATTGTATCAATATAATGCCAATATTACGCTCTGAATATTGGCATTGGCATATCTAGATCTGAAAATAAATCAATAATAAATAATACATTTTAAAAATGAACCGCAGCATTACCATCTGATATGTCATTGTACTGTGGTACTGACACAGTACTATTTTGTAAGATCATTTATCTTCGCTATAGCATTTGCACACATACAAGAACACATATGCACAAATGGTTTTCAATTACCCATTATCTGCATCACAGTACTTTTCATTTTTTCAACATAAATCCATTTAACAAAACTAATAACAACTACTGAAATATAATGACTTAATGGCTGTTCCAGAAATTACGTTTGTGAGTAAATGATCTTGCTTGCATGAGCTTCTGGGTTATGAAGAAAGATAATGAGCAGATTTCTCATAGCCAGACATGTCACAGGCGATCATTATTCTTACGATTAACTCCAAACAATCTTGAAGGATTCAACTCGAACACAGTAATTCATAACCTTTCGTTTAGGCATGGTAAATATTTGAAAAGACCTGAAAAATAATCGGTGCCCTTTTGATGCCTACAGTTAATCAGTTTGAGAATTCAACCAGCTGTTTGGACATTGAGTGATTCTTTGCTGAGATTTTGCAGTGTACTTTATCTTGTCAACAAGGGTTTGTGTGATGGTCATCAAGTCAAACTTTGAGCCTGTGTGTGTTTGTGTGTGCTAGTTGGTGATGATGTCTCTAGAAATGTTTGTCAATCATATTGAAGGACAGGGCAGTAGTCAGAGTCCAATTTCAGCAGCAGAGACACAGCAGACTGTGTGTGTGTGTGAGAGAGAGAGAGACATGTCTGCACTTGTCATTCAAACACAGCAGATAAACACACTCAATACCCATTAGACAATGGGTAATTACAGAAAGACACACACAGACAACAGGTTTGGGTCACCTATGCCAATGTACCAATAGAGAACTAATGGCCAGAACCAATGACCAGTAACCAATTCTGATGTTAAATCTGTCAAATCTGATGTTAATTCTAAATCTCTACATGAGTGTGAAATGGGATTTTAGCGCTTCTGCAGGTAAGATTATCAATATACGGCTTGAAAAACAGTTGTATTGTGCCGATAGACGATAGTATCGTGTATCGATGATAGAGATATCGCCTGTTGCTGATTTCTTTGACGACAGCAAGATGATTATTATTATTATTATTATTATTATTTTATTATTACTATTATTATTATTATCAGGCTAGTAATACTATCTAATTAATATTAGGGCTTATTTGTTGCATTATATTTCTTTTTCCGCGTTTTTACAGTATTGCGCATTCTAACCAATCACACACAATTATGCTGAGCATATGAATGCAATGGCCAATCAGAGGCATTCAAATGAGTCATCGCTGAAACAGCAGAGTTTTGTTGTTCAGCGTGCGGACTGAATCTGACTCGCGAATTCTTTCATCATTAACAACAAAGTGCAGATGTACGTGCGATGTAAGTATAAGAGGTTTATTCATCATACAGTGTAGATAGCTTCTCTGATTATAACGGGAGTGTTTTTTTTTAAGTGCATAAACTCGCACTAGACTGAGCTTGTGATGATGTTCTTTGGTAATGTAATGTTCTTTGCTCGTTTTCTGTAGCTGCTTTTTGAATAACTGAGGAAATGTAAGCATTGTAATTAGTAACTTACGATGTTTCTATTCATTTGTTATGTTAAATACAAATTCAGTCACATTAAAAAAGCTGTTTTTAGCTTTACGCTGGAGTTCTCCAATAAACTACGTAAATAATTTACATAAATTAGCACGATAATATCGTGTATTGGCTCACAGGCTGACGATAGGAACGATATGAAAATTAAGCATAATCGCCCAACACATAGTTTGTATGCCATACTTCTTGTGTCTTTAGAAATCAGTTTTGGATCTTGACCATGATCTACTTACTTTGATTGGCTCAATTGCTTTCTAAACTGCCATAGCGGAAGGCACTGACGTGTTTCAAAAAAACTGCCCATATTGCTATTATCTACCAGCAGAGAGCATCATTAACTGACAGCCAAAACACTGACCTAACATCACCCAATTTGAAATGTATTAGTCACACAGGATTAGTTTTTAGGATATGTGTATGTAAACTGATTGTTCCTTCAGAAGTTTTCTGCAATATTGATGCAATATTTCAAGCAGTATATGCGATATATTGAAATCGTTAAGGTGGGTGTGTCAGCTACACACTGCCAACACAGGTGACTGATCCAACACAAAATATATTTGAACAAATATCTGGTATGTAATCAGAAATGATTTGAATATACAAAGATACTACAAAACAGCCTCTGTTTACTATATTACATAACTTTTTTATGCAGGGGAAATTCCCGACATTTAAACAAATAACCATTTACATGCACAGGATGTTTGCATTGTAAGAATGTACAGGGATATTTCAGATATAACAATGCTGACTCGTTATGTGATGTTTTCTGATTAAAATTGTACAATTTCCTATTAATTCAATAGAATGTATGGGAATACTAGGGAATAGCAATATGACCTCATTGGCAACACAAAAATTTAAGATTTAAATGCTCTTTCGACAGAAATAAATAACACACAGTTTTAAGAACAACATGAGAGTGACAAAAAATAATGACTGCACCCATAATCTCTCTATAGGTATCCGCCCATCCCAAGTTCCGCCCTTTCTCCATATATAGAGCTGTGTTCCAATTGTTGATGGCCTATTCATTCAAACTACATGTTCTCCTGTCCTGCATTAATTCTAACTAGTGGACTAACGGACTAACTGAATTAGCTAACCAGAATCAACATAATCAAGACATTGGCTGTCTTTCAAAACCTAATGAGCAACCTACCTAGACAGCATTTTTGGACATCATAGGTTCATTTGTAGCATCACAGACACATTTAAATATTCAAATCTAGCATTCAAAGTGTCACATGTAAGGGATAATCAATGGCTAGCCCTGCATTAAATGATTTTAATGCACAACGTGGAGGCAAAGAACCACCCGAAGCGAAGTGCATTTAAAATCCTTTAATGCACGGCTAGTCATTGATTATCCCGCTTATTCCATGGTCATTTGCCAAGTTATAGACAAGTTAAAATTCTTTGCAGCACAATATTTGACCAATTGGGTAAAATTGACAGTTATTTTCGTCAGTTAAGTGACGTGACGTGACATGTGGCCAAGTATGGTATTTTATTAATGAAAATCATGGGGAAGCGTTGACAAGTTTGTGTGTGTGTGCAGAGCAATCAGCGATCTCTGACCTCTCTCTCTCTCTATGTGTGTGTATGTGTGTATGTGTGTGTGTGTGTGTGTGTGAGTGATGCGTGTTGGTTAGTGTACATCAGTTAAGCAGCGCATTAATATATAACGGCGTTAAACTGACTTTGGAACTACTGTGGCCTTAAACGTTTTTTACTGCATACCTGCCAGCCAATCAGAATCCAGTATTCAGACAGACCATGGAATAAGCATACATACAGTATAGATTTCCATGTATATAAAGATTTACATAACATCAAACAAACATCTATGTAACTACTGCTTAACATTTACAATGTCAGTCTTGCAAGTCATAACATTACTTCATCATCTGGGAAATTACACATGGACGTGCATATCTGTGCATATGTAAACAAGCATCTTTTTTAATTGTGTGCTTTATTTGTGTCGAAGATGGCATTGATTTAATTGAAAACTAAATGTTAATCACAAAGTGATGCTACTAAATCCCTCAGAGTGGCATCCACACACACACACACAAACACACTTCTTCACCACTGATTTACACCCAAATGATGGTGCAGCACCCGAGGTATTGATTAGTCAGCGGGTGTGAGAGAGAGAATCCACGAGAAGAGGAGAATCTCTCAAAGACACTGAGCTGAATACTAACACACATACACGCCGCAGAGCACGCTGCACCCTTACAGAGCTCAGTTATTAATATATTCACTGTACATGGCTCGCACAGGCACATTTAAAGAAAAGGTTCACATAAAAATGACATTTTTATAATGATTTACCCTCACAAAATTATAAATCATCAATATTTCCAAACTAGTGTTTTTCCCGGCAATATACCGGTTATTTGATGTTACTGTGATATTTAAAAAATAAACTATTGTATCATGCCAATATACAGTTCATCAATAAAATTAGAATGTCGTGGAAAAGTTCCTTTATTTCAGTAATTCAACTCAAATTGTGAAACCGTGTATTAAATAAATTCAGTGCACATAGACTGAAGTAGTTTAAGTCTTTGTTTTTTTTTTAATTGTGATGATTTTGGCTCACATTAACAAAAACCCACCAATTCACTATCTCACCAATTAGAATATGGTGACATGCCAATCAGCTATCAACTCAAAACACCTGCAAAGTTTCCTGATCTTCAAATGGTCTCTCAGTTTGGTTCACTAGGCTACACAATCATGGGGAATACTGCTGATCTGACAGTTGTCCAGAAGACAATCATTGACACTCTTTACAAGGAGGGTAAGCCACAAACATTCATTGCCAAGAAGCTGGCTGTTCACAGAGTGCTGTATCCTAGCATGTTAACAGAAAGTTGAGTGGAAGGAAAAAGTGTGGAAGAAAAAGATGCTCAACCAACAGAGAGAACCGCAGCCTTATTAAGATTGTCAAGCAAAATCGATTCAAGAATTTGAGTGAACTTCACAAGGAATGGCCTGAGGCTGGGGTCAAGGCATCAAGAGCCACCACACACAGACGTGTTAAGGAATTTGGCTACAGTTGTCGTTTTCCCCTTGTTAAGCCACTCCTGAACCACAGACACCGTCAGAGGCGTCTTACCTGGGCTAAGAAGATGAAGAACTGGACTGTTGCCCAGTGGTCCCATTTTTTTTCAGATGAGAGCAAGTTTTGTATTTTGTTTGGAAACCAAGGTCCTAGAGTCTGGAGTAAGGGTGGAGAAGCTCATAGCCTAAGTTCCTTGAAGTCCAGTGTTAAGTTTCCACAGACGATGATTTGGGGTGCAATGTCATCTGATGGTGTTGGTCCATTGAGTTTTTTGAAAACCAAAGTCACTGCAACCATTTACCAAGAAATTTTGGAGCACCTCATGCCTCCTTCTGCTGACCAGCTTTCTGAAGATGCTGATTCCATTTTCCAGCAGAATTTGGCACCTGCCAAAAGCACCAAAAGCTGGTTAAATAACCATGGTGTTGGTGTGCTTGACTGGCCAAACTCACCAGACCTCAACCCCATAGAGAATCTATGAATCTTGAATCTATTGTCAAGAGGAAAATGAGAAACAAAAAATGCAGATGAGCTGAAGGCCAATGTCAAAGAAACCTGGGCTTCCATACAAACCTCAGCAGTGCCACAAACTGATCAAACTGATCACCTCCATGCCACGCCGAATTTGAGGCAGTAATTAAAGCAAAAGGAGCCCCTACCAAGTATTGTACAGTAAATGAACATACTTTCCAGAAGGCCAACAATTCACTAAAAATGTTTTTTTATTGGTCTTATGAAGTATTCTAATTTGTTGAGATAGTGAATTGGTGGGTTTTTGTTAAATGTGAGCCAAAATCATCACAATTAAAAGAACCAAAGACTTAAACTACTTCAGTCTGTGTGCATTGAATTTATTTAATACACGAGTTTCACAATTTGAGTTGAATTACTGAAATAAATGAACTTTTCCATGACATTCTAATTTATTGAGATGCACCTGTATACACTGAACAAAATTATAAACCTAACATTAGATTAGATTAATAATGCATCATTGTTTTTCAAAATGAACAATTTAAACTATGACTGTTTCATATAATCCAGTCATAGCCAATTATATTTTTCTGTGAGTGCAGCTCTTTTCCTCACATATAACAAACAGACTTAAATTTGAGTCATTTTTCGTTAATTTAATCATAATCTTCCTCTTCAGTGAGTCAACATGAGAAACGCTGTGACCAAACAACTGAGCCAGTGATTTGAATTTGAGAATCAGATCCGTGAATTAATTGTTCTTTTGCGTTGATTCTTGTCAATGAAACTAGCTGATATGATTCATAAACTCAACTGGATGATTCATTCAGCTCACTGACTCAATGATCCGGACATGGCAGTTCTTGAATGAACAGTACAATAAATACTATTCTGTTTCTCACTCAAATCTAGACTTCACACACAGGTTTACCTGTACCTTTTAAGGGTGAACTATCATTGTATCAAAAAGAACAGCATAAAAATTGTTACAATAGGCTACTGAGGGAATTTTTATATATATATCTTTTTGCTCTCTTCCACCTGCGCATACTATATATTTAGTATAAGAAGGAAATAAAGAAACATTTGAAAAAAAAAAAAATTTTCTTGATTTACAACGCAGCTGGTACGAGAGGACAAAATGACATGGATATGGAGAACAGGTGAAAAGCAAACAGACAAGCAGATGGAGTCACAATCAAAGAGTCATGTAGACAAATAGAGACACATCAGCTGCACAGACAGTCGCGTCGACACCATTCTGTGGCATAAGAGCAGAGCAACAGATAGAGGAGGCGAACTGCTGCCTGTTTCCAGACTAAAGCGGTTGAGACACAGACGGAATGCTGCGGTTTCCTAACAACAAACCACAGTAGCAAAGCGCTGAGCCGAAACTGGGACAAAACACATCAAAAGAGCATTCTGAAGGCCCCCAAATACTTTAAATATCTCTATAAACACCCCAGAAGAACACAACACAGCTTCACTCCCGTCTCAACGGGCACCAGATTCATAAACTAATTCGCGCATTAGACCAAACTGACAGCATATCAGAGCATATGAAGCACAAATAAAGCTGATTAATGGAAATGTGCTGGTGAGGAGTTTTAAAGGTATACAACCCTTATTTGCAGAGTACCTTAATGGGTAGCTTATAATTGAGGTGTTTAAAGATGATTAAAAACTACATCAGTTTGCTATAATGAATGTGACATGTTGCAAGAAAAATGTTTTTGTGAGTAATAACGATCATAATAACAAAGTAATGAGAAAACTGAACTCTCCATTAGGGAGGAAATCAAAATGCTAAGCTATAGCTGCACTCGTCAGGTTGGAATTACCTTAATTATGAGTTTGTGGCTGTAAGGTTTTCACAACCTGGTTAGAGGCGTAATTGCAAGTTAGAAACATTGAATTTTATGACAGGTCCAATGTTAGGGACATATATACAGTGCTAAATCAAATCAAAATTATTTTTGCCTTTTTAACAACGTTTCAGTATAGTACAATCACTAGTGTGTTGGTAATAATAATAATATAAATATTTTTTTTTTTTTGGGCCTAAAATACTTATTGAATCAAATGCATTTACACTTCTTCAGGCTAATACAATCCGTAGTTTCGTAATATAATAATAATATTTATGATTACTTTTATTATTACTACACTACATCAAATAATAAATTATTTGTTTATAGCAACTTAATCATAGTTTTTAACATACAGACTATGATATAATTAATCATATAAATCATTACATCAAATAATTTAGCTGTAAACATTTTCAGTATAATACATCAATAAATAATAGTTATTATTATTCTTAACATAAAAATAAGACACTATAAGACTTATTATTACTTATTAATTATAAATACTTATTGTTATTTGATTGAATCAAAACTTTTATGCATTTAAATTTACACTGCTTCAGATAATACAATCCGTAGCTTGGTAATAAGATAAAATTATTATTATTATTATTATATTATATTACTCTTGACTCAAATAATTAAATTAATAAGTACATTTGTTGATAATAACATTTATGGTAATAATTAATACTAATAATATATAATAATCATCAATATAAATAATTAAAGTAAAGAGTTTTCTACTTGTTTTTCAACATTGGTCATCAAATCCTCTGGTGCAAAATACAAGTGTACTGATGGTGGCAGGTGCAACGTTAATTTATTCACTAAAAGCTGGCTCACTCACAGAATTTAAGTAATTTCAAGTTCATTTAGATTCAGATGTGACTAAAGTGATAATGTCTGAGTGAATAATATGCTTACTTTATAAATGTGCCTGTCCATTGCTTGTCCATTCTCACCAGTTTGATTAGCTGCTGCATGAAAAGTTACAGATGGTTTGGTAGCCAACACATATTTCTGTTTTGAAATTTCCAGTCACTTTACAATATTATAGTAAAACAAACTACGCTTAACCGTTAGCAAAACTAGCACAAAACAGTTGGCTAGCCACCCACATAATGATCTCATATTCAGTGTTACGATCATCGCTATAGAAACAAATCAATTCAGAATCCAAGGACGTAAACAGCTCTGAGTTGTCAACTCGTAATTATGGTAATTTCCGAAATGTTGTGAATGCAGCTTAGACGGCAAAGGCTACAATATTCCACATGGTCTAGATGTGACCTCCAGGTAATCGAAAAGTTAGCAAAGACATTTGTGCTATGTGAAACATTCAAAGGGTGTTTTTCTATTATCAAACTCAGAAACCTTTAGTGTGGAAAAAAGACTATTTCTCATAAACTATTTTCATTACTACACAGTTTGCACATGAATGCATATTTTGTGCATTAGCGGCAAAAGTGGGGCGTCCGTCTCTTTAACACATGACAGATTCTATTGTCTTGGAGAGGCAGCGAGACATTGTGCCATTCAGAAGAAAAGCACAGTACTCTATTGTTTGATTAATCATGTTTGCGTGGTGAGCGATGCATTCTTACTCAGCCCTCAGAGACCGGCAAGCCATTTCACACATCAGTTCAATATCAACTCAAGCACTTCTGATCCAATTTTACTATGTGCTGTTTGATATGATTGTGCTAAAAGGGGAAAGTAAGGCGATAGCCACAGGCGATTAAAGTATTTGAATGAGATTAATCCCATAATTTGTCTGTAGACAAACGTGCATTAACACATTCAGCTCCTTTTCAGGAAAAAGACTAAACAGTGGGGCTTTTAAGTTCAAATGTCCCATTTAAGGCAAAAATAAAACTATGAAAACTAAATAAAACAAAACAATAAATTTAAATTAAATTAAATTATTCAAATTAGTAAAACTAAATTAATGAAAACGCTTACCTGGCACAATAATGAAGTAAAATAAGTTACTAAAATAAATGAAAGCTAAATAGAAACATAAAAAAAATGTAAGATTAATTGACAAAAGCACAAACAAAATTTACAAAAATTTGAAATTAAAATGAAACCTAAAAGCTAATTCAAAATACTAATAAACACTACAATAATACTATATAATAGTATATAAATAATACTAAAATAAATGGAAATGCCCCTGGCCAGCTATTTCCAGTCATGCCCGTACAGCTCTATTTAAATAACATATTTCAAATCAAAAATAATATGTGACAGCAGCAGCATCATCATAAATGGTGTTACCTCACCTCAAATCACAAACTACATTTTCCTTAAGCAAGATTATGCCGATTTTTGAAAGTTTTTGCTGGGATGGGAATTTTAAAAAATCTGAAATTCGCTTTTGCGCCATTATCTCCTTATATTAAAGTTAATCTTGTTCGCATTCTGTACAGTTCATGTCTGATACCACGTGCTAGCGTCACTTGTTCATGAGGATTAGGCTAATCATCCCATATAGAAAACATCACAAGTAAAATTAATCATGTTTATGAAGATAAACATGGGTTTGTTATAGCCCACTTACAATTTACATTTCAGAGATCATTACAAATAAATTATTAAATGCTAAAACTGAATAAATTTACATGAACAAACTTGGCGTTGCATTTGTAACCATGTGAAAACAAGGGGTGCTGCAGCCCCCTCATCGTCCCTGGTGGTAACCAAATGCTGCCTAGGCACATTTATGTAATGGTAGGAAATAAAATGAATCCAAATGTCAGAAAATTATAAAAGCCATCATCCATGCACTTAAAAAATAAATATGGTGTATATTTAGGATTGCATATGGTACCCAAATAACGTGCAAATGCTGCTTGGGCATATTTGTGTAAAGGTGGAAAAATAGCATGAAATCTCTAGGGCCGTGGCGGTGTGTGTATGTGTGTTCTTTGTGTTTGTGCTGTGATGTGTGTATTGTAGCCCAGATGGCCCAACACTCAGTTTCCACTGTCAGTCTCATGATGAATCCACTAGATAGCGTGAAAACAGAAAACGTGAGATATTCGGAGCCAGGATGCAGGACCGATCTATTAGGTTTCACGTTCCTGTCAAGACACAGATTTGCGAAGAACTCGTGGAGCGAGAAGAATTCATGATGTTCACATTCTACCGTCATTACCCCAGGGTTTTCAGAGGGAACAGTGCTTATGTGCCAAACAAGCACAATTATTTTTAGCTTCCTTAACTACCTAATAAATTCCGACTCTCTTCTTTCCACACATCATCCATCTGTCCGTCCCGTTCTCCCCTTTGATCCTCCACTGGTTTTCTCTGGCAGTAGGAATGGGAGATCATTGCAGAGACAGAGCAGCATCTATAAATAGAGGATCAGCCAATAGCAGAGTGGAACCGCATCTTGTATGCTGGTGGGTGACTACTGGAGTGTGTCAGCGCCACTTTCTCTTTCCTTCTATCATTCCATCCCCCTTCCCCACCCTGCTATTTCTCTGTCCGTATATCCCTGGTTCCCACATCCCACTCAGTGTTATCGCCATCATGTCAAGCCTCTCTCTCTCTTCTCTTTCTCCAGGTGTCTGTAGCATAGTGATCAGATGGCCGCTCTTTTACCTCTTCACCAGCTGTTCTTGCTTCTCATGTTCTCTCCGCTTTGTTCTCCAAGAGACATTTAGAGTTCAACTTTAACATGATATCTTTACACTACACTAAACACCTTGAACAAAACACCACTACTGGAATAGTCCAACAAACACAAACATCACCTACATAGGCAGCTTCCTACGAAGCAGCATCCTAACTGAAATGACACCTCATAAGTCATCAATTTGTAACGCTCTATATACAGGCAGTAACTCACTGCATCATACAAGTGGCATGTGAAGGGCAGAGGAACCCAAACTCATAATTGATTTCAGTAGAGTTGATGTTAGCATGTTGCTCATCTAACAAAACAAAGCATTTCAGATTGGGTTAATAGCCTGTCATATCACAATGTCTGCTGTTTAACTAATAAATTTATGCCTGGCTCATGCTTGATGCATAAAAACTATAACTGAAACAAATTTGTTCGATATAAAAATCTGGGCTCAACCATTATTGCTGTATTTCTATTTTGCAGAGATCTCTAGTAATTTAAACCATATGCTCATAAAGCATCTGCTCTTACAGCACTTGAACCCTGAAATGACACACCAGATGACATATGTCCCATCATTTTGTCACATGTAGCTGGAACTGACAGCAGAGCTGTTAAAAACGCTGAGTTAGTGCTGTTTGCTATGTGCTGCAACATCAGTATAAATCAAGACAGTCTCAGAGCCGCTTTGTAGAATCCACCGTTCTACAGGGGCCCAATTAATTCAATCCTGTCTTTATAAAGCACAGCAGGGCTCTAAAACGCCCCCAATCGAATTTCTAAAGATGAACTCTTTTGTGAAAAATGTGGAGATATGATAGACCATTGACATATCCGTATATCCAAGATCATCACTTTCAGCTGTTGACTGACTATACTATATACTTAGTTCACTGGCTTTTTCGATATATATATATAAGAATTTTGTATATATTGCATGTATGTTATGTGAGCAATTTCACACTCGTAGATGTGATATGGCTGTATATCGGCACAGCTGTGATTCGGCCGTAGGTAATCACAGCATGCCGATACAGCCATATCTCATACGAGTGTGATAGTGCGTTTATACAACAGTTCAACAGCACGAGTGTGTAAATACAAAAAGAGACAACAATGGAGTGTCCTTAAAAACCCTCTTTTGTGAAAAACTACTTCCTTCTGCCACGGACTCAAGTCTCAGTTTGACAATTTAACAGCTGAGCTCATGCCTCCGACACTAATTCGAAAAAGTCACTTTAGAACTAGTAACGTTGAGGAACGTTGAGTTGCTTCATTGAAAGCTTATTGTATTACTGTATTAAAAGCTCACTGTATTATGTAGAGTATTATGAGAGAGAGATGATCTGAGCAAGTTCACTCACAATAAAACATTAGTTTGATGTACGTCGGGGGGGAAGCGATATCTTTGTCGTAATATCCTTATGGTTGATGACAGTGCTGCTCACTGCATTTGTTAACAGCGTCTTACAAGCTATTATTAAAGGTAAGAATAACTTCCGTTTCAGTCTCTTTCAGTATAAAAGTCTTTACCGCTGACTCGTAAAACAGTCTCTTGTCGCCATCTAAGGACGGAATAATGTAAGTTAACTCCACTGTTGCCCCATACTACTATTATGTATATAAAATATTATTTATTGAATAAACCACAACTACAGCCATCATAAAAGTTGCTAGACAATTCAGTCAAAAGTAACTTACAAAAGCAACGTTCTGGTATTAACAAGCATTAAAGTTATATAAAATATAACGTTTTGAGATTTTGCTCTCAGCCAAAACTATTTGCTCTGGAATAAATAATAGATTAATGAGACCAAAGACTGCCTGTCAGATTTACCCACAACAAATTATATCTCATGTTTAACCACTATAGAGACATCAGAGCCAGAGGCAAATTCCAGAAGATCTGGCCGAGGTGAGGCTGCTCTCGGCGGGTTAATGAGCGCTGAACGCCCGCTGATGCCCTGGAGATCACATTGTTTTCAACATTGATAATAATCAGAAATTAGCACAAATCAGCATATTAGAATGATTTCTGAAGGATCAAATGACACTGAAGACTGGAGTAATAATGCTGGAAATTCAGCTTTGCATCACAGGAATAAATCACACTTCAAAACATCTTCAAATAAAAATTGTAATTTCACAATATTACTGTTGGCCTAAATGGCCTAAATTAAGACCATCCGTTCAATCACACACTCCCGCCTCCGAAGATATGTCAGCCAACCCTAACAAGCAAAATTACAGACAAAGAGGCATCTTTTAGACTGGCTAATGCTGCACTGCTGTGTAAAGAGCCGAGATCTGTCATTGAAACAAATGTGTAATTTCAGGACACCTATTTCATTGAAATCTGCCAGGTAGTCGAGGCATTTTAATAAGTGGTATTTGTAAAATCAATGCTTACAGCTTATTTCTGCTTTACTTTTAAAGGGATAGTTCACCTAAAAATGAAAAGTCTGTCATTATTTACGCACTCTTAAACTTTATTTCTTCTCATCAAGCTCCAAAATGATAAATGCACAATAAAAGTATCATAAAAGTGATACTTGCACTATATTTTCCAAGACTTCAAAAACTCCTACAATAGTTTTGTGAGAGGAACAGACCAAAAGTCATTATTCAATAGAATGCTTTCTCTGTGCTGTTGTTCTCGAATCAAATATATGGCACCACTGATGTCAATGACATTTGCTCTCGGGAGTCACAAGAACTAAGCAATACTGTTGGATAATTTTGGAGCTTGACGGCTTAATTTTGCTTTCAAGATATTATTTCTTTTTTTAGATTAACTATTTAACATTTTTACATATAAATGACTTTTGTTGGTTTTGGCTAAACTCCACATGAACTATTGTTCAAAAGTTTGGGGTGAGGTTTCATACCTTTTCATACTGTTATTCATCAGGACAGGTCAAGTTGCTAAATACTGAACGTGTGTTGATAACCATGACAATTTCTGAGTTATTTTTGCAGCTTAGTTTCCATAAATATTCTCAAGGGGCTGGAAAGAGATCACTATAGTCTACATTTACCGGTACTTATAACAGCTTTCTGTATCTGTGATTCTCTGTCTGAATGTTTATCAACCCTTTTAAAATTGCCCTCGACTACTAACTATGGGGCTGTTTTGCATTTCCCCTCTTAATAGCTTTGCTGGAGTTGAGGCCCAGGAGAGTAGATCCCCGAAAATCACTTTAGAGCCCTTCTATGCTGATCTCCTTTCTGTGACCATGAGCTGTCAACATCCCCTCCTCTCTGTCCCCTTGTCCATTGCCTAATTTACACTTGCAGGATTTAAAGCGCCGTTAGCCATTTGCACCTTTGAGCAACATCCTCAAACACGCTGAAACAATCTCACCCTCACACACTCAGCCGTGTGCACTCTCGCTCTCCCACACACGCATCTCTAAACATTGGCTTGGTCTTTCCGCTGCATCCTACACACAGAAACAGAGAGAAAACGCAGGCACACATTCTCATACGCCCCAGAGGACTCTCTTCCTGAGCAGTTCCAGGTTGTGTGCAGTGTGTGTCCTGGGTATGTCCAGATGGAGGCCGAGACCAAGCGTAGGATTCATTACCCAGAGCTTTTTGTTTAACACATCTCCTCCTCTCTCCTCCAGAAATCTATCGCTAACAGTAATACTTTATTCGAAAATCAACAATTGGACTGCAGTGTTTGCTCTCTTTCATCGTTGTTATATCACACTGTTGCTTTACATGCCAGATGACATATTTCCCATCATTTTGTCACATGTAGCTAGACATGAGCTGTTAAAAACGCTGTGAGTATTAGACTCAAACTGGAAGAGTTCTCACAGAGGACTTAAGATATATGATTTAACTGATATGATTGAAGTCAATATTTTATATATGTATATATTAGGGATGGAACGATTACCGGTTTGATGATAAATCATGATAAAATTCCCCACGGTTAGTATTACCGTTTCATCTTTTAATAATCATTAAAACCGTATTAGATTACCGCGATTTGAGCAAATTGCGATAAATAAATACTGTCCAGCATAAAGCACAGTTTTAAGTAACAGTCTCACGTGCGCACAGCAGCAGAGTAGTTTCGTTTTGAGTGAAAACAGGGTGGAAAAGCTGGGAGGTTTTAAAAGAGTGCTAAGGGAATTATACAAATTAATATATGAATGAATTAATTATATGAATGTACTTCTGAAGGTTCTAACTGTCTTCAGAAACGATTCGATGGCATTTTGTTTTCATCTTCCCTCCATGTAATACCTAAAGGAAGTGTTCTTAATCGCAATACTGCTTTGTCCACAGAGTTCACGGGAAACAGCTCTAATTCTGCTTTTCCATAAGCGCCACCTGCTGTCAGCGAGTGGATTTACAGAGACTTATATTTACATTCAGCCTGTGTGCAGTTTCTGTCTGGCCAAAAACGGACCGAGTTTGCATGCCCTTCTGTAAATTTTGACCGGTTGATGAAAAACAAGCTTATGTGGATTCTACACATTTAAACAATTCAGATAAGTTATCTAGAATTATTTATGGAGCAGATAAAATACATATAATCATTTATTAATCAATTATCATTTTGACATATCTTTTCTTTATTTAAAGGCTGAAATGTGAGGTTTACCTTTTTTTTTTACTTTTTCAAAGCTTTATTTGAACATTTACATTAGATATTTGAACATGCTATTAAACTGTTGTCAGTCAAGTTGTCATTTAAAATCCGAACATCATTGGTAATGTTATTGTTTTAGTGATTATGCAAACAAAAAGTAATTTTATTTGTTGTTTGTTGATTTTTAAATATAAAACTTGGTGAGTGAGTATGAATTGTACTTTTTTTTAACATCTCAGCCACCTTTAAGGTTACACTTTATTTGAAGGGGTGTGCATAAGACTGACAGGACACCTTCATAATCATGACATGACACACGTCATGAATATGAAGGTTTTTATGCATGTTTATGACAACTGTCATTAAGTGTCCTTCGCTCAGTTATGTCATTTTTAATGCAAATATGACATTATTTGACCTAACCTAACCCTACCCCTACCCTAACCCAAACCCAAACCCAAACAAGACATCCCAAACAATGTCATCTTTGCATTAAAATTACATAACTGAGCGAATGACAATTAATGACAGTTGTCATAAACATGCATAAAAACCCTTCATATTCATGGCATGTGTCATGTCATGATTATGTAGGGGTCATGTCATGATTATGAAGGTGTCATGTCAGTCATGCACACTCCTTCAAGTAAAGTGTACCAATGAAACAATACCGTGATAATACTGATTTTTGTCAGTACAATATTTTGGTCACTATAATCGTGATAAGAAATTTTCATACCATTACATCCCTAGTATATACAGTATATATACACACACACACACAACACACATTAAAAAAGTTTTTTTTGTTTTTAAGTCACCTAAACTCACAGGCTATTTATTTGATCAAAAATACCGTAAAAACTAGCTGCACAATGTGGGTGGGGGGGGGGGGGGGGAGGTTTCCTGATAAAACTTGAAACTGTGATAATAAACTAATACTACAGGTTGTGCTAGTTACACTATAAAAATCAAAAAGTAAGTGTTTCATAATTTGTCTTCAGTTCAGATTTTTTCAGGGTTTTTTTTTTTTTTTACAGAAAACCACAGGGCGTAAATTGTTAAATTATTACTACAATTTAAAGTAACTGTTTTCTATTTGGATATATTTTTAAAATGTAATTTATTTCTTTGATGACAAAGTTGAATTTTCAGCAGCATTTACTCCAGTTTTAGTGTCACATGATCTTCAGAAATAATTTTAATATGCTAATTTGGTGCTCAAGAAAACTTTCTTATTCTTTTTACTATATATTTCTTATATATAGGGGATGCTCCGATCAGGATTTTTGCAGCGGATACGGAGTACCAATTTCTTGTCATGGTGATCGGCTCTGCTTTGTGTACAGCTGTTTCTGGGGAAACCTCTGTTTTGTTCCATCCTCCACACTGTGACAACTCACAAAAGACTATTTTTAACCAAGCAGCGCGGAGAGCCACTGCTTTAGAAACGTGCCGTGGCTAACTGATAAACACAAGCACTGACTAGAGCGGCCGCGATCAGCTCTGGTGGCCGTGGAGCCGTAACGCGCCACAGACGTGTGCAGTGAGGAGCAGATCAGATCTAACGTCACTGAATCTGCTGTGTAGATGAATCATGCAAAACATACACGACAAACAGCAAATTTTTCATTGTTTCTCGAAACGTCATAACATTGCCACACCGCCAAATCATTTATGTCCCCACGCATCATGTACGTTTGTCACACGTGACGTCACAAATTGCGATTCAGTTACTGAGACGGCCAAGTTGGTGAGTACCGATCGAGTCATGAAATATGATTATCGGCTGATACCGATCTCCGGACAATCGATCGGAGCATCCCTACTTATTAATATTGAAAACATTGCTTTATATAAATATATGTCTTTGATGAATAGCAAGTTCAAAATAGCAGAATTTATTTTAAATAGTAATCTTTTGTAACATCATAAAAGTCTTTACTGTCTCTTTTGATAAATGTAATACAGTCTTGCTCAATAAAAGTAAAAATTCAAATATTTCAAATAATTCAAATATTTTCTTGCATTGATTGAGAAAATGGTATAAAGAGATAAGTATAATGTCAAATATGCTCTGTCTCCTTAACAGTGTAGGTAAAGTCTAAGATTTCTCGGTGTGTCTAACCCCTAAATATGTATACATAATATTTGGTTTTTATTTATTTATTTTATTTTATTTTTATTTTTTTGAGGTGGGGGTCGATTGTTAAATGTCATTTTCTTATGTCATACTTTTATATCTCCGACTGTCATTGTTAAGTGTTATATTAGGTCAGATTTGCTACTTTCAATCGTTTAAATCAAGTTCGGATTGTTTTATTGTGTTCAAAAAAACAAAATAACAATTTTAAAAAATCTTACCGACCACAAACTTCTGAACGGTAGTGTATGGCATAAAATGTTGAATGAACATGCATTGGGTTGCTTACCTCAGTGAGGTGAGGGTTGGGGTTGAATCCACATTGGTTGCACACCATGGAGCGGCACTGCGTGCATGTATTGCATTTTGGCTGGCCGTCTGTGGTGCCCGTCAGATCTGCGATCTTGCACACCGGACAGAGTTTTCTGCTGGGCATGGGTGCGATCTGGGGTAAAGAATAGGGCGAGGTGGGAGCGCTGCTTCCGGGCGAGACGGGGTGTCCACCTTTGCTGCTCCCCACATCCACCTGGAGGTTCTTCCGTGCAGCCTGACCCGGCCCCTGAGGCTGCATTGGTGCTCCGGGACCGGGTCCTGCACCTGGCGGACCCCCAGGTTTGGGTCCCATGCTCGGGTCTGTCTGATTAGGTTTGCCTTGGATACTGTGAAAGGCGGAAAAAAAAAAAAAGAAAAAAAAAAAAAAAAAAAAAAAAGATATCAGAGTGTGAATTAAAGCAGAGGTGGTGTGGCATATGTTTGAAATCACTGATAGCTGAACACTTTGTTGAATCCATCTGCCCAGGGAATTCACAGGAGGAGATTTATAGAGCTTTGTGCCGCAGCTTCCTGAGTAGTTTGAATGAGAATAGAAAGATAAATCAATACAGCGGGGCAAATTCTGAGGGTGGAAAGATTGACGAGGACTTTTCACAATTCTCCAAAAGAATCTGAAAATATTATCTGCGGTGACAGGGGTTTCCTCTTCAGATAAGCATATTTAATTGTCTGAAATGGTCATTCTTGAACTTTGACCTAGAACAGAAGCTGCTTAGTGGCAAAGTGGCAAAATTATGGCTATTATAAATGGATCGGACGTTAATTAAAAAAAACTGACAGTTGTTATGAATGAATTACCATTAGTAGTGCTAATGAAGGCAAGCATTGCTGCTGTTGCTTAGACATATGTTTAGAGACTTTCAAAGCCACCAACACTTAATAACAATAAAAATTTATTAATACTTTATTACTAACATTAATAATATATATAGTATGTAATAAATTTAGATAATAATATCATTGTAATATATTATTATTATATTATTAATATAATATTGTAATAATATTATAAACAATAATATAAAAAAATAATAACAACAACAACAACAATAATACGCATGTTATGTTTTTACAGTATATTGTTATTAAGATAATAAATATAGTTGTTATTATATTTGTCAGAATCCGGTTCGTGGCCTTCCGGCCGATTGCCACTAAAGGTCATTCTACCATTACATTGACTCTCACACCACACAGACTGGTACAATCCGGACTACAGTTCCCATCATCCATTGCACTACCACATCTGAATTCACTGATTACACAGCACCCGTCACTAATCACCGCTCACTGAGAGCCATTAACACTAATTTACCACTCTATCAGCTCTCCATTAGTGATGGAAGTTCGGATCATTTTACCGACTCGGACGTTTGAGTCTCGTTCAGCAAAATGAATGAATCTTTTTTCGAGTTATTTCGTTCATTTTAGCAAAATATAAATAAAATGTTACGTGTTACTTCCCTAATAAGTCTACTACTTACGCAAACATGATCAGAATCAGAATCAGAATCAGTAGAGCTTTATTACCAAGTATGTTTACTCACACAAGGAATTTGACTTGACGACAGGAGCTCCCAGTGTAGAAGAAAGTACAAACATAATGCAGACATACATGATAGTGTAGACATACATAGGAATAACACAGTAGGGATGTAATATAAAACTAATATAATAAAAATAAAAAAATAAAAATTGAATAATGTACTATATACAGAAATAGAAGTATAGGAAAAAATTTAATTGTTTAGATAAATGTACAGATATATTTATTAATGTGCAGATATGTTATTTACAAAGTGTACAGTTTAATATAAATATACTATGTTAGTTGTATAATTATGAAAGATTAATTGTTAAGACTGAGTATAGCCTGTGGGAAAAAACTGTTCTTGTTCCTTGCTGTTCTGGTGGTCAGTGCTCTGTAGCACCGACCAGAAGGCAATAGTTCGGAGAGAGAGTGGGCTGGGTGTAAGGGGTCCAAGGTGATTTTCTTAGCCCTTTTCCTCACTCTGGAGATGTAAAGATCTTGGAGGCTGGGCAGAGGGGCACCAATAATCCTCTCAGCAGTCCTGACTGTCGGTTGTAGACTCTTGATGTCTGATTTGGTAGCTGAACCAAACCAGACAGTTATGGATGAACACAGGACAGACTCAATGATAGCAGACAGAGTCAGAGTTGAGTAGAAAGAACTGTTTCAGCAGCTCCTTTGGCAGGTTGAATTTCCTCAGCTGGCGTAGGAAGTACAACCTCTGCTGGGCCTTGTTTGCAATGGAGTCTATGTGAATGTCACACTTCAGGTCCTGAGAGATTGTGGTGCCCAGGAACCTGAATGACTCCACTGCAGTCACAGTGCTGTCCATGATGGTGAGTGGGGGGAGTGCAGGGGGTTTTCTCCTGAAGTCCACGATCATCTCCACAGTTTTGAGCGTGTTAAGCTCCAGGTTGTTAAGACTGCACCAGACAGCCAGCTCTTTAACCTCCTGTCTGTAAGCAGACTCGTCTCCGTCCTTGATGAGGCCGATGACTGTAGTGTCGTCTGCGGAACTTCAGGAGTTTGACAGCGGGGTCCTTTGAAGTGCGGTAATTCGTGTAGAGAGAGAAGAGCAGTGGGGAGAGTACACATCCTTGGGGGGCGCCAGTGCTGATGGTGATAATCCTGGATGTGAGTTTGCCCAGCCTCAATAGCTGCTGCCTGTCTGTCAGGAAGCCGGTGATCCACTGACAGATGGAGGTGGGCACGGAGAGCTGGGTTGGTTTGTCTGAGAGAAGGTCAGCATGGATGGTTATTGAGGACGAACTAAAGTCCACAAATAGGGAATCCTTGGGTAATGCCCAGGTCTGTCGAGGTGTTTGCAGGATGCATGCGAGCCCTCATGTGACATGCACTCATCAACCCCCGACCTGTGCTCTGTAGGCAAAATGAGATGTGATCCAGCAAGGGTCTAGTGATGTCCTTCAGGTAGGACAGGACCAGTCTCTCAAGTGACTTCATGACAACAGACGTGAGAGTGACAGGTCTGTAATCATTAAGTCCAGTGATTTAGTTTTTTTTGGGGACCGGAATGATGGTGGAACATTTAAAGCAGCAGGGAACTTCACACAGCTCCAATGATCCGTTGAAGATCTGTGTGAAGATGGGGGACAGCTGGTCAGCGCCAGAATTTTTAAACAGGCAGGTTGTTGAAACACCATCTGGGCCAGAAGCTTTTCTAGTTTTCTGCTTCCTGAAGACCCGGTTCACGTCCTCTACACAGACCTTAAGGTTGAATGGTGGGGGAGGGAGGGAGGGGGTTGCAGGGGTGGTAGGTGAAGGTGTGAAGTGCAGATCAGAGCGGATGGGGGGGTGGTAGACTATCCCTTTCAAATCTGCAGTAAAACACATTCAGATCATCAGCCAGTTGTTGATTCTCCGCAAGCTGTGGGGGTGGTGTCTTGTACATGGTGATGTTCCTCAGACCAGTCCATACTGACGCTGGTCTGAGGAACTACAAACAATACAAAACTGCTATAGAAACAGAACAGATTAATTAATTGTTTACCTGGGTCTTCAGTCTATGATTAGCTCACCTCACCTCTTATCTGACAAGTCTTCGGGTTTGGGCTTATGGGTCACGTGATGAATGAACGACTCAAACCCGGAGACTCGAGATGAACTAATCAATTCACTTTCCGGCTCAGACTGCATTTGTTAAAGCGTATGGGGCTGTCACGTGATGAACGAACCAGACCGGAAAGGAAAAAAACCCGAAGACTCGAAACAGGTTAATTACTTGACTAATTCCAGTACAGAACCTGTAGGATGTTGTGCATGCGCGACTGAACGAATCACTCCCTGAGACGACTCGTTCTTCCCGAGTCACATTAAAGATTTGTTCAAAATGAACGAATCGTTCAAGAACGACCCAACACTAGTTCCTGTTCAGATCGCCGTTTATTGTTCTGCGTTTATCACTCGATAGCTGCATTACCGAGCCTAGTGTCTTGTTTTCCTTGTTTTCTTCGTCTTGCCTTGTCTGTTTCCCCGTGTTCTGATCACTGCCTGTGTACCTGGATTATCCCTCGAGTCTCGCCCAATTGGATACTGTTCGCCCCTGCCTGGACCTTTGCCTTGTACCTGGATTATCCCTCTTGCCTTGCCATCAATATAACTGTTTGCCATTTTCTGACCTATGCCTGTTTTTGACCACGTCTCTGTTAATAAAGCCTTGCAGATGGATCCGCACGCTTCCTGTGTTCCCTCCGTAACAGAATACATGGCCCCACAAGGATCCAGCGGCTTTTCTGAACGACACTGGCCAGGTATGGACACCGCAATACTGTTATTAGCTCTCGAGCAGGGCACCCGATCGCTCGAGAGCTATATTCAAGAGTATTTAGATCTTGCATGTTTCTCTGATCTGCCGGACTGTGTGCTGATAGACTTCTTTTGTGAGGGCATTAACCAGCCGCTCAAATCGCGACTAATACTTGAGAGTCCCCGTTCATCTCTAAGTGATTTTATGGACTATGCTCTGTTGACTGTTGGTTCAACGTTCACTGTGGACGTCGCGGAGGAACGCGACCTCGCACTCACTCGTGTAATGGCGGCCACACTAGAGCACACTCACAAAATGGCGGACACAACAGCGCCACATTATGTCACAGCTGCCAATCCTGAGTCAAATCAAGTCACAGTTGATCTTCATGAGTCAAGTCAAGTCACAGTTGATCGTCATGAGGCAAGTCAAGTCACAGCTGATCTTCATGAACCAAGTCAAGTCACAGTTGATCTTCATGAGTCAAGTCAAGTCACAGTTGATCGTCATGAGTCAAGTCAAGTCACAGTTGATCATCATGAATCAAGTCAAGTCAAGGTTGATCATCATGTGTCAAGTCAAGTCACAGTTGTTCTTCATGAGTCCAGTCAAGTCACAGCTGATCACCCAGAGTCACGTCACGTCACGTCACGTCACAGCTGATCATCCAGAGTCACGTCAAGTCACAAGTGATCATCCGAGGTCCGTCACAGCGGATCATCATGAGTCAGGTCAGGTCACAGCTGATCTTCATGAGTCAAGTCAAGTCACAGCTGATCTTCCTGAGTCAAGTCAAGTCACAGTTGATCGTCATGAACCAAGTCAAGTCACAGCTGATCTTCCTGAGTCACGTCACGTCACAGCTGATCATCCTGAGTCACGTCACATCACAGCTGATCATCGTGAGTCACGTCACGTCACAGCTGATCTTCCAGAGTCACGTCACATCACAGCCGATCTTCCAGAGTCACGTCACATCACAGCCGATCTTCCAGAGTCACGTCACATCACAGCTGATCTTCCAGAGTCACGTCACAGCTGATCATCCTGAGTCACGTCACGTCACAGCTGATCATCCTGAGTCTCGTCAGGACACAGCTGATCGTCAGGAGTCTTGTCATGTCCTGTCTGTTGCACCCAGATCGTCAAGGTCAGTCTTTCGGTATCCCAGTCTGGTATCTAGTGTGATGGATACACCACTGGTGTCTGCACGCACAGCTGTATCCCCAAACCCTCTCACTCTAACCCTTCTGTTCATGAACTAATTCCCGTCTGAAGTGTTTCCCCTGATGGGGATCGCTTTTTGGTGTGTTTGGGCTGCATACACCAACACAGAACCTCCCAAGGTGGCGGAGGCGCCAACTATTAGGTCTCCAGAGTTGGCGGCTGAAGCTGCAGAATCTCCTGAGGTAGTGGTGCTCGTTGCTGTGTTCCCCGAAGTGATGGTGCCCGCTGCAGTTTCTCCAGAGGTGGCGGCGCATGCTGCAGAACCTCCCAAAGCGGCGGTGCTCGCTTCAGCTCCTTGCGTGGTGGTGGCACCCAGAAACGCACTTTCAACCTGTCATGTCAAGGTCGAAGGAACCTTTGCCGAGCTCTCCCTGTATCCTGAGGGCACTACTGTAGAACCACCAGAGGTGGCGGCATCCGCTGCAGAACCTCCAGAGGTGTCAGTAGTACCCACCAATGAACTCTCTCTCTGTTCTGTTCCGGCCAAGGAGGCCACCTGTGAACTCTCTGCCTGTCCTGTCACGGCTAAGGAGGCCATCTGTGAATCCTCGTCCTGTCCTGTCATGGCTATGGAGGCTGTCTGTGAACTCTCGTCACGGCTATGGAGGTGTCTGTGAACTCTCTGTCTGTCCTGTCATGGCTATGGAGGCCGTTTGTGAACTCACTGCCCATCCTGTCACGGCTCTGGAGGCCGTTTGTGAGCTCTTTGCCTGTCCTGTCACGGCTATGAAGGCCATCTGTGAACTCTCTGCCCGTCCTGTCACGACTATGGAGGCGTCTGGGACTCCACTGCCCATCTGTACGGCTGGCTATTATAGGCCGTTTGCGAACTCATCCTGCTCGTCCTGTCACGGCTATGTCTTGTTTTCCTTGTTTTCTTCGTCTTGCCTTGTCTGTTTCCCCGTGTTCTGATCACTGCCTGTGTACCTGGATTATCCCTCGAGTCTCGTCCAAATGGATACTGTTCGCCCCTGCCTGGACCTTTGCCTTGTACCTGGATTATCCCTCTTGCCTTGCCATCAATATAACTGTTTGCCATTTTCTGACCTATGCCTGTTTTTGACCACGTCTCTGCTAATAAAGTTTTGCAGATGGATCCGCACGCTTCCTGTGTTCCCTCCGTAACAATATTGTCATAATAATAATAATAATACATGTGTTTTTACAGTAGTCTAAGTTTAATTAAGTTATAAATGTGATTTATTGTCATTTAAATGTTAATTTATTTAATATTCATGTGTTATAATTGTGTCAAAAAACTGAAATAAAACTATAAATATCTGTTTTTGGATTGGGCACTTAAGCATTAAAATAATCAATATCAGTATTGGTTATAAAAAGAGTATCTGTCAATCTCAAGGAAACACCACAAAAAAAATTTATTTTAATGTAAAACATCAGCTACCAGACCAAAACAATTTAGAAAAACAAATAAGATTTTTTGGCATGATTTGGAAAAAGCAAAATAGTTGGATGACACGACGCAGAAATTGACCATGAAGGAGATCTCACAGGTGAAAGAAATCCTTTCAATAGAAGCATTTTAATGGAAACACACTTTCCACCACAAGAATCTCAAAAATCTGCCACTGACAGTTTTATCACATTGTTGTGGTACTACATCATGCTGCAAATTAGTTTATGAGCACTTTTCTTTAGAAACCTCTGGTGAAGGTATGCATATGAGCTGTGAATATACTTAAGCATTTAATCAATGTTCTCTAATGAGCTATTTATTGTTGTTTCACTCAAAAAAACTGTCAGTGGCGCCTTTCAAACCATGATCAATAAACATTATGTAAATCCCAGAGCTGACATGACTGAATCTCATCCAAATGCCTTTATAAAACAATATAATTACCCAAGCATGAGATGCTGAATGTGTGTCCTGTTCAAAGATGAAAAGCTTTAGTATGAATATGAGTCAAGGAGTCTGTCATAAAGAAACGTGTTATCATTGCATAACTTTTTTAGTCTACTAGTGTTTTATTTAAGATCAAATTTACGTATAAATGAGGCAATGTGTTTCGTCTGAGCTTACTAAACAATATTGCCATTTTCATTGTTGCTTTTACAAGAATATTTGACGAACCCTAGTTGTGCCCTAAACTGATGTAGGTAACTACCATGAATTTATATTATTTAATATATAAATTCATGGTTTATATATTCAATTAGTGCTGTCAAAATTAGCGCATTAACGCAGGCGATTAATTTTTTCAGTTTAACGTGTTAAAAATACTTAACGCCGTTAACGCAGGGGCGGGACTACGGTTGGCCACCCCACTCACAACTGCTGTTTCTGTCTCTTTTTTCGTGATGAGAACCATCGTTTATTTAAACTCAGAAAGTCTTTATGACCACATCAAACCGGAAACATTTCAGATGTGCGCTCCAACTTTACTTCAGTGCCAGGCGCGAGTCACACAAGCGGGGAACGGTACTGTGCGAACGCCATATTCAATTGCACACACAAAGGCAGTAGCCCCACACTGCAGAACAAAGATCAAGGGGGCGGGGTTGGATCCACATCTAGGGGGTGGAGATGGTAGGTTTAGGGGTGGAGATGGGTGGGTTTAGGGCTCAGGGGTTGGAGACATGTAGGTTTAGGTATATGTAAGGTGGGAGGAGTCGGATCTGGATCCAACCTCGCTCCCTGGATCTTGTGTTCTGCAGTGAGGACCATCTCCACAAAGGCGCCGGCGCGCGCTGTAGTATAATTTCATATCAAATCGCGAAAGACACAACGAGCATGCAATGTCGCAGTTATGTCGTCAGTTAAGTCATGAAGTTACCAAAAAGGCAATTAAAGCTGCCTTAAAACTGTGCATGTATGTATGTATTTGTTATATGAGTCACATTTGAGAACATCTGAAATGCAGTGGTTTTCCAAACTGTCCTGGAGCAGCCCAGCACTGTCACTCATCTAACACACCCGATTTAAATCATAGAGGGACTTTAAGAACTGAAGTGGGTCAGAATAGGTAGAGATGTGTGTCAGATCGGCGTCATGTTCAGCATCGGCAGCTCTTAAAGGGACAGCAGACAAAATACCTAATAACCAGCTGCTGTGATGTCTGTTAATCAAAGATCAAAAGAAAAAAGAGGAAATCAATAACTTTTGTAGCTTGAAGGATTCATCTACAGTATATTTAATTTAGAATTTGGTGTTTGATAAATGTATTCAATTTCTGTATATTTCCTACTAGCTGAAGGGCACAGGTAAATATGACATTTATTATAATGGGTTTATTGAAGATTGTTTTAAGTTCACTTAAATTATAAGTTATTTTTAAAGTCTAATAAATGTTAAAATCGATAGCTTTGTCATGTTGAATGGCTAATCAATGGTTAAATATTAGGGGAAAAAACTATTTCATAGAGACATCAGAGTGATACTGGCCTACAGTCATAAAAAAAGATGCCATTATACAAATATTAAAAATATACTGTCTTTGTGTTGTTTCTACATTAATTTGAAGATTGAATGTGAAATGATTGCAATGTAAAAGTATTTTTAAAAACTTTAATGTTAGGCGGGATTAATCGTGATTAATTGCGATTAATTTCAGAAAAAAATATTTTAATCTCCGATTAAAAATGATGAATAAACGAATCTTAATTAAACAGTTAAGTTTCTAAAAATAAATAAAATAATTAAATAAACTAAATCAAATCAAATAAATGTCAAAAGCATATCATGAACAACAGAATTCATATTTTATGCTACCAGAGACTTTTGCTCAGACTTGAATCACTGAATAATTTATTTTTGAAAAACCATTTCACTAAAACAACAGAGGAACATTTTAGCAGAGCATGTTTACTGCATCATCTCGCTCAGCGGCAACTGCTTCCTTGAGACAAAACCAGCACACATAATGGACATCAATTACATTTTACAGATCCCACATTTGTTTCCTTTTTGCTTTCTCACATATTTTTTTCCTTTTCAATTAAGCCTCAGTGTTGAATTTACAGCTGCCTGCTTTCTAACTTTCACTTAAGCTACTGTCAAACCCTTTTTTGGCCTCTTTTTCTCTCTCTCTTTTCTTTTTTTTTAAAGTCCCCAAGTTGGCATGAGGGGGTTTGTGCAGACTTTCAGCTACTCTCAGGTCATTTATCACATGTCAACAGCAGTAATGATTTTCTTTTCTTCTTTCTTCCACAGGCTGGTGCTGGGATTAGTGAGCAATTAGAACGGACTCTAAGCTTTCTCTATGGTCATAACAGTCTCCAGAGAGCCGGCAAACACAAGTGCACGGGTACACACAGAGAGCCTCAAATGCACACATAAGACACTTCAAAAGCTTACACTTCCTCTGTCAGATTCTGAGGAGAAAGGAAAAAAGTGTACGAGAACTAAAATAGCAGGTTTCACAGTAACAGGGAGTCTGGCTGAGACTTGCTTGTGTGTGTGTGTGTGTGGATCGCTCTGTTGTCTGTCCAGGAATATTTTCAGCACCTGGTCCCTCATTATATGCAAGCCTTAAAACTGAGACACGACAAAAGTGGGAGAAAAGTTCATTATTTAAGTGTCAGCTTTGTATTCGGTGAAGAAATGTAATCTCAGTCCAACTAGGGATCCAAAGTTGCTTCCCAACATTCAATTTACACACTATATTGACTTCGAAACAGTTCAGGTCAGGTGGAAAGGCTTACAGGTACTATCCATTAGCACAATATAATCTTTCAGCATATTTAAAGGTGAAGGGCATCATTTTTCTATGTTAAAAGACTTTCTCCTACCCCAAGTCAATATGTAGTGAAATATAAGTAGGCCAATCGAAACACATCAGATTACGGAAGTAAAATAGGCTTACGCTGAATTTAAATGTCAGCTCCACTCTTATATTTCCACACTTATATTTCCCAGAGTGACTAACTGCTAACAATTGACTAGCTTTGTTTCAGTCTTTACAGATGAGACATTAAAAATGTAGAAAGCATGATTAAAAGTTAGTCTAAATTAAGAATCGAATGACTTTAGTATGTCTTAATAGGCAAAAATTATTTCTTTGAATTTGGCTCAATTATACTGTTCAGAGGTTGCTGCTTCTCAGCTCAGCTAAGTATTGTGTTTGTCTCAGATGTCTCTACAAAAATTATTTTGGGACACATAAACGTAGATGCAAATCAGAGAACTGTTGGCATACATGAAGACTACAGAGCTATAAAAACAATAGCAAAGCTTGGGTTATTTGTTCTAAAAAAAATGAAAATAATAAATAAATAACAAATATAAATATATAAATTAAAAATTCAAAAACTTAAAATTAAAAAAATAAATCAAAAATGAAAATAAATAAATAAAAAAAAATAAAAAATAAAAAAGACTAAAAATAAAAAATGAAAATAAAATTAAAATAAAATAAAATAAAACAAAAAAGCAGTTTAAAATAGTACTCTCCAGGAGACCTATGTGATTATTAGTGGCTTTTTTCCAGTAGTAAAAAGAGAGAAGCAGGAGACTTCAGCTAAAGTCTATTTAATCTCACTGATGTCTAGAAGAATCACTGCGATAGTCATTTTAAAATAACATACAATGCATACAAAGCTTTAGGATCTGTCTCTGTGGCAGAAATCAACTATTGACACTTCAAATAATTTTCATCACACGGTCGATGGTTTTCTGCAGATGGAATTTCATCATCTCTATATATTTATTTAAATAAGAAGAATTATGCACCCAGTACACTCTGAGGTATTGCTAATATCAATATGCACTGAGTTTACCTTAAATGAAATCCTGAGGCCTAGTCTGAACAGAGCAAGCTATGCATTGGCACAATTTCATTCAATAAAAAGTTAATTAAACAATAAACCAAACAGCTTGAGGCTAAACCAAGCTTACTCAATGTCAATTGTCAAAAGTTAGACACAGGACAGCTACACAACTATAACCTTCTAAATTGTAATAATATTTCATCACAATATTACAGTTTACTGTATTTTTGATCAAATAAATAACAGACTTCTGTTACGGATCCAAATGATTTGAACAGTAGTGTATATAGCATAGTATACAAACAGGGATACAGTCTATAACATTGTTTGCTAACATACCCTTGAGGCCTGTCTGTCACTAATAGTTGACGCCCACCAAGTGACGATAGCGCCTCATCTAGAGTGTAGGAGACGTTGAAAGCAAAACAAGCAAGGCCACGGTTATTGACAGGGTTACTCGATACACCATAACTTGTGCTTAATCAATGAGTTATTGTGTCTGCTATGATTGATTGTCTCATTAACTGAACCATGTACTCCTTATAATTATCTAGTGCTCAGGTAATTATTGCTGAATGCAGAAAACATAAAACATAATGGAGCACCGATTAGCAATTTCTACTCTGTGTCTCCATGCAGGTAATCATTGTACTTTTTGTGGTCATTATATTCAAAAATACATGGCAAATTTAGATATTTTTCACTCAGACCAATTTTCTAGATCTAAACAACACTGTCAATTTGCTTGACAGAGAAGCTAGAGGAGAGAAAAACAATTCGGAAGGGTGAGTACATAGATGTTTGCTTGGCAATTCAAATAAGGACATTGCTTAGAGACTAATTAAACTACTGTTTTATATCAAATTAATTATAAGTAGTATAATGATGAATAATGTGACATCCAACCTTAAAAAAGAACAAAAGAGTTGTTAAATGTTTTTAATGAAAAGTCTTTACAAGCTGCATTTATGTGCCTCTAATATTACCGTAAAAAAACAAATAAATGTAAATAGTATTACGATTTAAAATAACTGTTTGCTATTGTAATATGTTTTACAATGTAATTTATTCCTGTGATGCAAAGCAGATTTTTCGCATCAGTATATCCGTCTTCAGTTCACGCCTGATCCTTCAATAAATGATATTTTTATATGCTTTTCTATGAATTCCTTTTTTTTTGGCCATAGTTGTCTTTTTAAGTGTGGATTCGGCTAAATCTTCAGCACTTAAAACAGAAGGTCATATGCTTCTCTAAAGACAGCCAATTGACCGGTGCATAAAGCACCAGCTCCTTCTGACAGTTTTCCCTTTGAATGCTGCTTTAAATTCATCAAATCTATATGCAGCATGACAATATTTTAATCCTAGCGCTCTAAACACAATCCTAAATTGGGCACAATCGCATGTACAAAGGGGCTTAAAGTGTTTCCCCAGACAGGAGTGAGCATTTACTGTGATGCTGTCTTCTCTCTGCAGTCCGTAAAGGGGCTAACAGCAGCCTTAGACAGCCACATCTGCTGGATCAGATTAATTTGGATCTGTAGTGCTGAGCAGTCCCCTTCACTCCTTTCTCTACAGCACAGAGCCCGTGTTAACACCTCTGATGAGTCACAGAGTGACAGAAGGAGAGTACAAAACCAGTGGGAGTCAGCTCCACATGAGAAGAACAGCCATGGGTGAAGCCTTACAAACTGAAATCATGTCTCCTCTCGCTCTAGATACAGTCCTGTGAGGAATACTGCACTATATACTATAACTGTATACTTCTTTGTGGAGTGAGTGCTATACTCCTGTAGTGCACTATGATTTTGTGTGCTATATGGTGTTTAAGAGTACAAGTTAAACTCAAATCTGAATCATTTGTGGCATAATGTTTGATTACCACAAAATTCATTTCCACTTCTTCCTTCTTTTCTTTGAAAAAGGCACAAATATGGGTTATAGTGAGGCACTTACAATGGAAATCAATGGGGCCAATAAACGTTAAAACCCAATAGTGTAGAAACAAGATATATGCAATATGAATGTTAATATGATTTCATAAAAAACCTGCTTACTAACCATTTCTGTGTAAAGTTTTCCTATTTAACAACATTGCTTTGACGTCTAAACATCATAAATCCAAACAGTTTTAAACAACTATAAAATTGATTATTTAAACATTTTTACAGCTCAAATATGGAATTATTATAAGTAATTTTATAACATTACCAAGCTAATTATAACTAATACAGACTAAATCAAATCTATCAATCTACTATGTATTTATATAATTATTACAAACATAATGAAACCCTAACCTTAAATAAAAAGTTATTATAAAAAATTCTATATATATATACAGTTGTGGTAAAAATTTCACATACACTTTGCAGTATCTGCAAAATGTTAATTATTTGACCAAAATAAGAGGGATCATACAAAATGCATGTTCTTTTTTTAGTATTGACCTGAATAAGATATTTCATATAAGAACCCAATTTTAAAAATGATTGTGAATTTAACGGTAAAAAACTGTAAAAAATGCTACATTAAAAATCTGTTAAATGGTTAACGGTAAATTCCACTATTATATTTACAGTGAAAAAACTCTATTGGACATTATTTTACGGTTAGTATAAGTTTTTGGAATGTGATAACCGTTAAATTGACATTACCAGAATTTCCCTGCGTCATTTCAAAGTTGATGTTTTTGTGCTGAAGGACTATGTTCCTCTTATTTTCTTATCAGTTTGTATGTCAGGTTTGAGTGTACACCGAATATTGTTAGATGAATGTTAGGCATTTAATTCAGTTCATGTGTGTCCGTGATGGTGTTTGGCGGTTGTGGAATGACACTGTGCAACTTCGATATATGATATTATTTAAAAGCTGCTTGTGATGGGCTTTGGTCCATCATGTGACTTTCTCATCAACACCAGTTTTTGGTGGTTATCAGTGCATTACAAAAGTACAAAACAGATTTCAATACTTCAATAGGTTGGTATATTAACATTATATCAGTGAATGAAATTATGGTATTTAACTGTAAATTTAAGTTAAAACAGTAAAACAGTATTTTTTTACGGTAAAATTCTGGCAACCACAGTTGCCGTTTTTTTACCGTAAATTTTACGATTTTTTTTTACAGTGCATGACATATGGGCCACAAGAGAAAAATAATAGTTGAATTTATAAAAATGACCCAGTTCAAAAGTTTACATACGCTTGATTCTTAACACTGTGTTGTTACCTTGATGATCCACAGCTGTTTTTTGTTTTTTTGTGATAGTTGTTCATGAGTCACTTGTTTGTCCTGAACAGTTAAACTGCCTGCTGTTCTTCAGAAAAATCCTTCAGGTCCCACAAATTCTTGATTTTCCAGCATCTTTGTGCATTTGAACCCTTTCCAACAATGACTGTATGATTTTGAGATCCATTTTTTTACACTGAGGATAATTGAGGGACTCGTACGCAAAAACTAGTATCCGGTTTAAATGATCACTGATGCTCCAGAAGGAAAAAAAGATTCATTAAGAGCCGGGATAGGTGACAGATGTGGATCATCCAGTAGCAACAGGTCATTTTATAAATTAACTATATTTTGTCTTGTGGAGTATATATAAGCATCTGTTATGTGAAATATCTTATTCAGGTCAGAAATAAATAAAACATAACATGCAGAGATTTTTACTCAAGATATGCAAAGCAGGCAGTGATTAGCTGCTTATAAAGGCTATAAATAGCATATTTCAGACACTTGACGGTGGTTTAAAGTGAGTTTTGAGTAAAAATGTTTATTAATCTCAGAAATTGTGTTATGTAGCTTAATGCTAATGTTAGTCTTCGCTCTCCCTCTGTTGTAAACCAGGCTGTGGATTAAAGGTAATAATGTTGTAAATAATGTTCATTTTCTTACACAGGGGGGGGGGGGGGGGGGGGGACGATCGATTCGAGTATAACACTTTAATTATTCAATCAGGAGCCATGGGTATTGATTTGGTCTTGTCTGATTGTTTTTTTTTTAACTAAAAAACCGGCAGCCATAAACGTGCATTGTATGAATTGCCAAGGATACCGGTTTCACCTAAAAATCTTCTTTACTGTTCTGCTGAAGAAAAAAAAGTCACTCCATTTAGATGGCCTCTGAGGTGCGTAAAAAAAAAATTGGGGGTGAACTATCCCTTTAAACAGATTTACAACTCTTTACAACCAACTTTGAAACTAATTTTATAAAATTATGAGCTTCACATTTCTGCTTTTAAGTTCACTTCCATTGTAAACACCTCACCACAACTAAAAGGGCCAACCAACATTATGCCACAATCGCTGTCAACTGAGATTAACTTGTAGTGAATCCGAAATATTCCTTAAAGTGTATAGCACTGAACTCCTATGTAGAGTACTATACTCTAGCATTTAGTGTGGAGTACTATATGCCTATATACTACTGCACTGCAAAACAGACCATAATTAGTATATTGACTCGCAATGAAGATGTCTGCAGATGCTGGTACAGTATGGTTTGAAGGCCAGGGGAACAGTGAACAACTAAAGATTAAGTGTAATATTGATGAAAGAGGTCTAAAATGGGAAGATTTGGCGTTAACCTTTTTAAAATTGGCCTTTCGACATGTGGGCTGGGGTGCATGGCTATATTCTAGGTTTTCTTCCGAGGCTTAATAAATGGAACAGTTTAAAAACACTGAGCGGGAGCATAAAGAGAACGCTAAAAGAATGCCGCAGGCTCACAGAGAACATTTATTAGATTTCTGTGTCATTACAATTCTGGGCCCTTTTATGAGGGTGATGTTTGGAGGCTAAGACAGCGATGCTCCTATTCCATCTGCTGGGAAATAAAGCACCGGATACTCTTCAGTCTCTCCATCCATCTCCCTCAATCCTCCTGTCTTTCTCTTCATCCATGTTTCACTAATAGCACAAACAACACCTACACACTCCTCTGGAAAGTCCATACAAACACACTAATAGCTTCTGGTTCTTCATTTTGGCCGTCAGTCAAAAGAACACATTCTGAGTTTGTGCCATGAAAATTCTCAAACATGTCGACTGTGAAACTAATTTCAAGCTGTCGCTTTCACATGCTTCCCCATGTGATTGGATTCATGAAACTATATAGCTATATAATTCAGTTATAACAAAATTCTTATTTTAAAGCTTAAATAACCGACTGTTTGTAATGCTGCTTATCGGTGCTGGGGAAGATTTGAAACTGTAGATCGCCAAGACACAAGCTACTCAATTGAAAACTCAATTTCAAACAGTCAAAATTCACTACAAGCTAAAAACAAAAAATAGCTAACTATACTGAAGCTATGTAAGGGGGCGATATCTTTTTACTTTTTACTTATCAATGTATGAAATTATAATAATTCCAATAAAAAGAGCAAAATTTGGCATAAGTTATATAGATACATAAATTACACCAAAATTTGTGTGTTAATGCACTTAAACTGAAACCAAGTATTGCAAGAAACTAAAAAAACCCTAATTTACACTAGTTCAAAAGTTTGGGAACAGAAAGATTTGGGTATTTTTTTTAATTAACTTTTAATAAGCAAGGATGCATTAAATTGATCAAAAGTAACATTAAAGACATTTATAATATTTAACAAAGTCATATTTTAATAATTGTTGTTTTGAACTTTCTATTTATCAAAGTATCCTTAAAAGAAATGCATCATGGTTTTCACAAAAATAGGAAGCAGCACAAAACTTTGATAATAATAAGCATCAAATCAGCATATTAGACTGATTTCTGAAAGATCATGTGACACTGAAGACTGGAGTAATGATGCTGAAAATAAGCTTTGATCACAGGAATATAGATTATATTTTTAAAATATATTCAAATAAAAAAAACATTTATTTTAAATTGCATTTATATTTCGCAATTTCAAATAATAATATAATAGTTTTTTTTTTTATCTTACAGACCCCAAATCATTTATATGAATCCAAAACATAACAGTGCTAAACAACAGTAGACATTTATTTCGCTACAAAAAAACTAAGTAAAATGTTTCCAGGGGCGTTCAAGGAATGATTTTATGTTTTAAAGCAGAGTTACTGTCATAGTAGTACTACTAAAAAAGTTAGGAGTTACTCCCCAATATCGCTTCTTTTACAAAGCCCAAATGCTGTGAAATGATTTTAAAGATTGACTTCAGCGAACATCAAACTTTGAAGGCAGTTTTAAAAGAGTTTGTAGCGAAAGAAACCCTTGAGGAGATTAGCACAAGGTCTGATGGGATGACACTGTCCAGAAAAATCTGAGCATTTCAGTACATCAATAAAAACATGAGATGTACACAAGAAGAAAATAAATGCAAGAGTCTCAGAATGGCCCATGAGAAAAACAAAAGTTTCCCCTGCCCAGGTTGTAATATCCTCCATGGGTTTGTATTTCCCTCAAACACTCACGCAAGGCTACGACTGCGACTACACACCCATTTCAGGAGTTTTAATGATGCTGGTCAGACACAGACAAACTGCCAGTACGTGCAGCAGTAACATTACTGCTGTACAAATGCATTTGTGCGTTTTTCACACGTCCAAACAGATTCAACTTATGAACAAACCAATCAGACCATAGAGAAACATTGGCATCAAGAATATAGTCTTACTGTGAGAGGCCTGACTTTAAACACACCGACAGCTAGGTCACCCTACTGCAACAAATACATTTCATTTGCATCATTGCATTGTAAATCGATGTTTCAGGTCGGATACACGGTGTATCTGCACTTCAAAACACTTGAGACGCAGTTGTGCAAGATGCAAAACAAGTCTTTCTTGTAAGAAAGGCGTCTAGGCCTAATGGGACGTCATGGCCTAATGGTTAGAGAGTTAGGTAGCTCGTAACCCAAAGGTTGCGGGTTCGAGTCTCGTACCGGCAGGGATTGTAGGTGGGGGGAGTGAATGTACAACGCTCTCTCCCACCTTCAATACCACGACTGAGGTGCCCTTGAGCAAGGCACTGAACCCCCAACTGCTCCCCGGGCGGGGAGCAAAAAAATGGCTACCCACTGCTCCGGGTGTGTGTTCACGGTGTGTGTTCATTGCTGTGTGTGTGCACTTTGGATGGGTTAAATGCAGAGCACTAATTCCGAGTATAGGTCACCATACTTGGCCACATGTCACGTCACTCACTCTAGCAACTATATAACAATGGTTGTCAACTGGTAGGTTGCAAGGAAAAACAATGCTAAAAGCAAAAAAATATAAAGCAACTTTGGAGAATAAATAGGCTTATTAACTCTTACAATGGAGGAGGAAATGCTTCACACATGTTTTGGTGTTGATGTCAAAGGTTGTGCAACAAACTTTACCATATTTGGACACAAATTCATTACTGTAGAGGCAAGTCATAAAATTATCAGATCTGTAACAGTGGGTTACAGGGTTACAGGGAAAACAACTACAAATAAAATGCAACTAACCGTATAATTGTGCATCTTTATTGGAAAATAAATCGGCTTATCAGCTTTTAAAATGGAAGAGAAAACATTTCCCAGATGTTTTGTTGTTGACATCAAAGGTTGTGCATCCGATCAAAATTTACATTATTTTGGCACAAATTCATCTGTTACTGTAGATTCTAGATGAATGATATTACCCAGTCTATAACCATGGTTCTCAATATTGTGCAAATAATTGTGCATATTTAGGATTTGATAATAACTAGGCTTATCAGCTTTTAAAACGGAAGAGAAAACATTTCCCAAATGTTTGTTGCCGATATCAAAAGTCAAGCATCCGATCAAATTTATGTTTTATTGGCATAAACTCAACTGTTATTAAAGTCAGATTATAAAATTATCCAACATAACAGTGGTTCTCAACCAGTAGGTTGCAGGGGAAAATAATATTAAAAGCAATTAATAAAATGCAATTGTGCATATTTACGACTCAAAAAATAGGCTTATCAACCTTGTAAGAGAAGTGTAAGAGAAAATCCTATCCATATGATTTGTTGTTGTCAAAGTTTGTGCATGCAATAAATCAGATTATAACATTATCCAGTCTATAACTGTGGTTCTCAACCAATGGGTTGCAGAGGAAAGCACTGCTCAAAGCAAATAATATAATGCAACCAACCATTTAATTATGCATATTTAGGACTGGAAGATAAGTTTGCTTATCAACTTTTAAATTGGAAGAAAAAACATTTCCCATTTGTGGTGTTGTGGACACCAAAATTTGTGTATCTGATCAAAATGTACAGTATAAATAAAAAAGCATTTTATAAAAGCAAATAATAAAATGTAAATCATAATATAATCGTTTAGGATTTGAAAATAAATAGGCTTATCAACAGAAAATGCTTCCCATCTGTTTTGTTGTTGATGTTTGTCATTAATCCAAATTTACAGTATTTTCACAGAAATTAAACTGTGACTGTAGATGCAAGACAAATTATCATATTATCCAATCTATAGCAGCATTTCTCAACCAGTGGATTGCATGAAAAAACAATGCTAAAAGCAATAAATAAACTGTAACTAATCGTATTAATCCTGCATATTTAGAATAGGAAAATAAATAGGCTTATCAACTTTTACAATGGAAGCACGCACAAAACACTTTATATACGTTTTGTTGTAGGGGTCAAAGGTTGTGCATCCAAACAAACTTTACAGTATTGTGGCTCAAATTTCAGTTACTGTGAATGAAAGACACATGACCTGCCCTCATCCAAAAAGCATGAAGAAAATTTAAAAGAAAATGCAATCCAGACAACAATAAATGTCTGTGCCAACCATAATGCGCTTTGTGCTATGAATTATTGGCTGCCAACAGCACAAAACTATCATAATTCAAGGGATTTTTATACAATAAACAATTTTGCTACTGCTCTGAGTTGCCACTTCATGTCCAATGTAAAATCTGTGTCCTGAAGCAAAACCACTGGAGAACCACTGCTATACAAAATGGACCCGGAGAGAGAACGACAGCTAGTAAATTTGCAAACAGCATAAATTGCATCACAAAGTTTGATTAATTCTAAATCTTTAGAGTGCAAGGTAATTCACACATTGCATTATTTAAAGATTGTAGAGGGAGATGAGAGAGGGGTGGGGAGGAATTGAGATAGAGTTAGTCACATGAGTCACATGGATCCTCGTCAAAATTTTATCAATTATTAATGCTATAACAATTTTATCATGCTTGCACTCTCAGAGTGTGTTTTACAGTGAGATTTTAGTACCAGTGCATTTTGATATCAGCACTATTAGGCGTGGCTAACAAAGCAATGAATTTCACATCATGTGACTGTAGTCAGCGTTATTAAAACATCATACCGAAGCAAATTGAGGTTTATATGACTAAACAAGAGTATGGCATGCACCAGATTATCTATATGCCTCACTCTATAACCTACCATATCAGACACCAGATTCTTGTATGCATTTAAAATACCACTAAATGCATATGATAATACATTTGATCAATACACATCTGGTAATATTATCAATCATGCATTCAGATCATCAATCTCCTATGTCCATTAAAGCTCATAAAAAAAAACATAGGTGGCTCAGTCTGGGACAGAGCAAGGCTAATAGTATAGACTGTCTGTCATGAATGGAAATAAGACATGACAAACCAAAACATTCTCAGATGGCTGCTTATACAGTATATCTATATATATATATATTATATAGATATATATATATATATATAAGAGAGTATTATATCTTATTGCATTCTCATCTGTAAAAGATCTATGCATCAAGAATGCCAGAGATCAATAACCCCATGAGTCCAGCATATGTTAGTTGATTCCCGATCTTCTACACATAGGTTTTTAGCTGACAGCTGGCTTAGTAGCTTTAGGTAATGCATATCATTGGGTGTAAATTATCGGATGTAAAGTGCAATCAAATGAAGGCTGTTAAAAAACAAAATGATCGATTCTGAATGTGGCCAAAAGTGACTAGTTCTTTTAAATGTAAAAGCACAAGATTAGACCCCACAGACTCGCTTCGTGTAGCACAAAGCATTGCATTTAATTCCCCAAAATATACACGCTTCACAAGCGTTTGAAATGATTCTCGATACCTGTTCATTCCCGGCCCGTGTGCGGTGCCCATTCCCCCGGCAGGCGCTCCGTTGCTCGGCTTGTGGAGCTGTCCACCGCCCGCTGGTGCTGAAATGGAAGCCGGGGCTCCAGCCGCGGGAACAGCGCCTCCCGGTTGCCCCGGCTGGCCCTCTCCTTCGAGGCTCGCTTCATTCCCCATAGTCCCTCTGAGTGAGACGGAGGAGAAAGACAAGATCTGCTGACGAGTGTCTTATAGGGGTGTATTTAAAAAAAAACTGGGAGAAAACTCAGCGCAGCTCCTCTTCCGCCATCATCACCTACAATCCAGCATCCTGAGCGGAGCGCGCACGCGTGCGCCCAGCGGAAGGGCTCGTCCGAGCACGCGCGGAGCTGAGAGCGTGCAAGAGAACAGTGGCAGGGCGGAGGAGCGACGTGAACGCGCTTATGTCCTAGATCCACAGTCCTGTAGAATCAAGCCTCGGAAAAATGCATAGATTACTCATGGCTTCTAATTATGGAAAAAAAAGTTACTCTTAATGGCATTTTGTTTCTTCACTTGGATAAGGTCGTTTGGCTTTTTACAGTGTTATAAGAATAAGCGCATTATACTGAATTTTAGAAATTTTTCGGAATCAGAATCAGAAAGAGCTTTATTGCCAAGTATGTTTGCACATAAAAGGAATTTGTTCTAGTGACAGAAGCTTCCAGTACACAGAGGCAACAACACACAGATCATTTAAAAAAAAATGTGTGAAGAAAATATACATACAGGTGCATCTCAATAAATTAGAATGTCGTGGAAAAGTTCATTTATTTCAGTAATTCAAAAATTTGGGTACAATAATAGAATACTTAAATTGTGAAACTTGTGTATTAAATAATTTCAATGCACACAGATTGAAGTAGTTTAATTCTTTGGTTCTTTTAATTTTGATGATTTTTGGCTCACATTTAACAAAAACCCCACCAATTCACTATCTCAACAAACTAGAATAAGGTGACATGCCAATCAGCTAATCAACTCAAACACCTGCAAAGGTTTCCTGAGCCATCAAAATGGTCTCTCAGTTTGGTTCACTAGGCTACACAATCATGGGGAAGACTGCTGATCTAACAGTTGTCCAGAAGACAATCATTGACACCCTTCACAAGGAGGGTAAGCCACAAACATTCATTGCCAAAGAAGCTGGCTGTTCACAGAGTGCTGTATCCAAGCATGTTAACAGAAAGTTGAGTGGAAGGAAAAAGTGTGGAAGAAAAAGATGCACAACCAACCGAGAGAAGTGCAGCCTTATGAGGATTGTCAAGCAGAATTGATTCAAGAATTTGAGTGAACTTTACTAGGAATGGACTGAGGCTGGGGTCAAGTCATCAAGAGCCACCACACACAGACGTTGTCAAGGAATTTGGCTACAGTTGTCGTATTCCTCTTGTTAAGCCACTCCTGAACCACAGACAACGTCAGAGGCGTCTTACCTGGGCTAAGGAGAAGAAGAACTGGACTGTTGCCCAGTGGTCCAAAGTCCTCTTTTCAGATGAGCAAGTTTTGTATTTCATTTGGAAACCAGGTCCTAGCGTCTGGATGAAGGGTGGAGAAGCTCATAGCCCACGTTGCTTGAAGTCCAGTGTTAAGTTTACACAGTATGTGATGATTTGGGGTGCAATGTCATCAGCTGGTGTTGGTCCATTGTGTTTTTTTTGAAAACCAACGTCACTGCACCTTTTTACCAAGAAATTTTGGAGCACTTCAGGCTTCCTTCTGCTGACCAGCTTTTTGAAGATGCTGATTTCATTTTTCCAGCAGGATTTGGCACCTGCCCCCACTGCCAAAAGCACCAAAAGTTGTTAAATGACCATGGTGTTGGTGTGCTTGACTGGCCAGAAAACTCACCAGACCTGAACCCCATTGGGAGTATTGGGTATTGTCAAGAGGAAAATGAGAAACAAGAGACCAAAAAAAATGCAGATGAGCTGAAGGCCACTGTAAAAGAAACCTGGGCTTGCATACCACCTCAGCAGTGCCACAAACTGATCACCTCCATGCGACGCCGAATTTAGGCAGTAATTAAAGGAGCCCCTACCATGTATTGAGTGCATGTACAGTAAATGAATATACTTTCCAGAAGGCCAATAATTCACAAAAAAAAAATTTTTTATTGGTCTTTATGAAGTTTCTAAATTGTTGAGATAGTGAATTGGTGGGTTTTTGTTAAATTGAGCCAAAATCCTCACATTAAAAGAACCAAAGACTTAAACACTTCAGTCTGTGTGTGCATTGAATTTATTTACTACACAAGTTTCACAATTTGAGTTGAAATACTGAAATAAATTAACTTTTCCACGACAGTCTAATTTATTGAGATACACCTGTATATACAGTATATATATATAACAAAATAGACAAAAATTGGTGTGCTA
Organism: Sinocyclocheilus anophthalmus; assembly: GCA_018155175.1. Lineage (NCBI taxonomy): Eukaryota > Metazoa > Chordata > Actinopteri > Cypriniformes > Cyprinidae > Sinocyclocheilus > Sinocyclocheilus anophthalmus. Next base: position 244,528 of record JADLZN010001373.1, on the reverse strand, counting down.
TATAAATAGAATAGAATAAGATGTAGGGCTGGACTAAGTAACGTTTTAATAATTATAAAATATAAAACATTATTGAGCAAGCTAAATGTGACATTTGCAAGGAAAACAACAACCTCAACATAAGTTATATATACACATGCATATACACATATACTTCAATAATGTCAAAATAATTAGCAGACTTAATAGGCCGGGGCTAGTTGTCGCACAGGCATATCTGAGTAAATAAAAGGTTTCCATTCATCTTTGTCAAGGTTGCATCAGTCACCTATGAACTAGTGCATCAGAAGCTAGTTCATAATATTGTGTGATGTTAAGAAAACCTTTGAAGCAGAGAAAGTAAAATATTAAACATTTTTACCCACAGCCATGCTGAAAAAAAAAGGGAACTGATTCTTGGGTGTGATCCTGTGCAAAACATGATGCCTCCTGCGATGAGCTCAGTGAATAAAGAAAGGCACAGCACTCTTTCAAAGTCACCAGACCTCTCTTCCAGATGGCAAAATTGTCTTTCACTACCTGACAAAAAAAAAAAAAAAAAAAGAAAACAAAATCAAGCTAGCTGCTCAAATCATCAATCAGTTAAATCAATACTAATTTTGACTCCATCCCAAGCTGTTTCAGCAGACACTAAGAATGTGGCACTAATAGATGGCTGCTATATTCCCTACAGCATAAATCTCATATTCACCTGCATGGAGAGAATAAAGGAAAATGAAAGAGAGAAAATGCTGAGAGATCTGTTTGCATTGCAAACAGATTGAGGATACTTTGATGCCTTTTCCTCAAGCTCTTCCACTCACAGTTCGTGTTGGGTCAGTACGATTTTTAAAATTAATTGCTTTATTCAGCAAAGATGCATTAAATTGATCAAAAGTGAAAGTAAAGACCGTTAGAAAGTATAAAAGATTTCTATTCTATTCTTACTTACGTTTGTTTTGCTCCCAAGAACCTGCAAAAAAGATGCATCATGGTTTTCACAGAAAATATTAATCAGCTCAACTGTTTTTAACATTGATAATAATAAGAAACGTTTCATGAGCGGCAAATCAAGCATATTAGAATGATTTCTGAAGGATCATGTGACACTGAAGACTGGAGTAATGATGCTGAAAATTCAGCTTTGACATCACAGAATAAATTACACTTTAAAATATTTGAATGGAAAGAGTTAACAATATCACGTTTGAACTTCATTTTAGGATTAAATAATCACCCTGTGAGGCAGCAAGAGGACTTTTATTTCAAAAACTTTGACTATTCGGTAGTATGGACTAGCTGTATCCACATATGGTCGATAGAGTTAATGGTTCATGCGAGTTCTTCAGGGCACGCCGAGGTTTAAAACCCTGAATGTTAGGTCAGGTCCTCAGACTGAATGGTATCTCTCACCAAGGCAAGGCAAGGCAAGTTTATTTGTATAGCACATTTCATACACAATTGTAATTCAAAGTGCTTTACATAAAATAAAATAAAAACAATGATCACAACAATAAAACAAGGAATTTAATTTTAAAACTTTGAAAATGATAAAAAAAATTGATTTAAGATGTTTAAAATGAATTTAAAACAGTTAAAAATAGAAAATACATAAAATACAGTGCAATCAGTTCAGACATTGCACAGTGCTCATTCATTAAATGCACAGCTAAACAGATGAGTTTTTAGTCTGCATTTAAATGTGACTAATGTGTTAGCACATCTGATCTCTTCTGGAAGCTGATTCCAACTGCGTGTGGCATAATAACTAAAAGCACATTCACCTTGTTTTGTGTGAACCCTTGGTATATATTGTCTAATGGACATCGGTCCTAATGATCTTAGTGGTCGTTAGGTTTATATTCAGATGAGGCATACTGCTATATATTTAGTTCTATGCCATTGATTTATGTAGAAACTAGTAAACTACTTTAAAATCAATCCATAAATATAACGGGAAGCCAGTAAAAGTACCTTAGGACTGGTTTAATATGCTCCAGATTTCTATTTCTGGTTGCTAGTACGATTCTGCAGCAGCGTTTCTGGATTTTTTTGGGAAATGCCTGTTTTTTTTTTGCAAAGGGGCCCCTGTCTAATGGTCTTCTTGTGAAGGCCGGTGAGGAGACCTTTACAATAGTCCACCCTGCTGGTGATAAGGCATGAACAAGTTTCTCCAAGTCTTGACTGGAAACAAAACCTCTAATTCTTGCAATGTTTTTGAGATGATAGTATGCTGATTTAGTTACAGCTTTGACATGACTACTGAAACTAAGGTCTGTCTCCAGAATCACACCAAGATTCCTGACTTGATTTTTAGCGTTTGACTCCTAGAGTTTGCATTCATCTTGAGAACTTCATCTTTGTTTCCAATGCAATGACTTCAGTTTTTTCCTTGCTTAACTGAAGAAAGTTCTCGCACATCCAACTGTTCATTTCATCAATGCATTGGCAGAGGGAGTCAATGGGGCTGTAGTCATTTGGAGATAAGGCTAGGTAAATCTGGGTATCATCTGCATAGCTGTGATAGGCGCTAAGAGAAGTAGCAGCACAACTCTGCTCAACAAACCACATGAGGAATAGCTCCAAAGTTCAATACTTAAAGTTTTGTGCAAATCCCCAACACTAAATTATATAGCAAGTTTTTCACATGTAAGAAAGTTATTATAAGCACATATTTGCTAAAAGGAATAGTTCGCTCAAAAATGAATATTTGCTGAACTTTTACTTACGCTATGGCCATCCAAGATGTTTCTTCATGGGAATAGATTTGGAGAAATTTAGCATTACATCTCTCGTCAGAATGAGAGTCCAAACAGCTGATAAAAACATCACAATCAATCCACACAACCCCAGTCCATCAATTAACATCTTGTGATGTGAAAAACTGCGCAAAGTGAAAACCTGAAAAAGTATTATCGCAGAGTATGGACTGGTGTTTTGGCAAAAAGTGAGTTTAAAATTAAAACACCTTAATAATGGATTTGTTTCTTACAAACACACACTTCACTTCACAGGATATAATGCTAAATTTCCTGCCAATTCTGTTCTGATGAAGAAACAAACTCATCTACATCTTGGATGGCCTGAGAGTGAGTAAACGTTAAGCAAATTTTAATATTTTGGTGAACTATTCCTTTAACTTGCGTTAAAACTTGGGTGGCGAAGGCCAATCAAGAAGTGAGACTCTAGCAAAGTAGTACAGCCCACAATCGTGTTTGATCTGTGGTTGGTAAAGTCATCCTCGTATTACATTAGAAAAGACTGAAGTATTTACTTAAGCTTAAATGATCCATAGGCAAAGTGAAAGTGCATGTTTGCCGAGTCTGTCCTCTCTGGCCTGTATAAGATTAACTCATTTTGAGGCCTAATTGAAACAGAGCTGACTGACTGGCACTGAGACATGGCATGGTGGCATACTCACTACAGCTGAGTCCTCTCGCAGGCCGCCTCCTGCTCATACAGCTGGTCCGCGATTATCTCTATTTGCATGGGACCGAGACAAGCAAATATGGAAGCACATTGGTCTCAGAAATATCAGCTGTGGTGAAACTAAAGTTTATAGCGTGTGGTTTGGGCAATGTTACTAAGATGAATTTTGCATTGAAAGTGCATGAAACTAAAGTTTTTACAGCATAAGGTCGTCAGAGTGAGGTTTGTGGAGTTACTACATCAGAGTAAAGCACATTACCTACATTTTTAAAAATTATTATTGGCATCTATGGTTCCATAAAGAACCTTAAACATCCATGGAAACTTTCCATTCCACAAAAGATTCTTAAAGTGGAAAAGGGTTCTTCAGATTATTAAACATTCTTCACACTAAGGAAGAAATGGTTCTTTTAAGAACTGTCACCTGACAGCTTCTTTGGGCAGTCCATAATGGTTCTTCTAAGCCATTGCTGTGAAACCCCCTTTTGGAACCTTTATTTTTAAGAGTGTATAAGGTTCTGGTGCTGCTTATTGATGTAGTTAATAATCAGTTCAAAAATATTGATTGTAAATCTGCCTGGTACATGCCGTCAGCCAAAACTCAGAAGTATTGCATTGAGGAAAACCACATAGAGGTGTTTGGCAATGTCAAATGTAGAAGAAATGATTTAGCCTTAAAAAAAACTAATCACATCTCAGCCATAACTGTGACATATTCAGCCAATTAGAAGAAGTTTTTAAGTCTAATTGGACCAAACACCAAACAAGACAATAGGTTATTCTTATGTGAACAGCCTTCATAGGGTGGTTTTGGAGGTCAGCAGCAATAGATGGTTCTTCATAGTGAATGATTGGACTCGGACACCCTCTGGTACACTGGCAAGCCACCAATAACTCACTGTCAGTCAAGTGGCAATGATGACACTGCTCAAGGAAATAAAGAGAAAAATAAGAAACTAATCTATAAAGCAGAACTGAACAGCATGGAGGACAAAAGGACAAAACTCACCCTAAAACTCATTTGAAACACAAAAAAACAAGCTCACACTTGAGCAGCTCACATTATGAATAACTGACTGTATATAAACTGCAGATCTGAGTATACTGTACAGAGTCAAACACAGGTGACAATAAGCTGAACAGGTGGAAGTCAACTCAAAGAAAGAGGAAACCAATTCAATGGCGACATCTAGTGGTCAAAAGTACGGATTGTCAGCCATAACCAAAATCTGCCACCACATAAATCTTTCCTATGGGCTCAGCATGGAGACTTTTCGCCCAGCAATTCAAAATTCTTTTAGAATTTATGCATGTTTATGTCTAAACAAGATGTCTATCTATCGATCGATAGATTGATAGATTGATAGATCGATAAAATTAAACTATATATATATATACTTTTTAGATGAGATTTAAATTTTTTATATACAGCATGCATATATAAACAGCAAGCTGAAGGAGACAGTAGCGAGAAAAAAATCTTTAAGATGTTTAGCTGATATATGGAAGTGCCTAACAAATTTGGATCCCTTATTCAAAGAGCACCAGTATGAACTATTTTGTATGAATTGTGACTGTTAAGCACTTCCTTTCACCATTTGTTGAAAATGACTTTATTTTTAAGGGTTTCAAATGAAAAGTGCTACAAACCTAATGAAGCACACAGTGAGGTCGAGGGGCTATGCAAGATGCTGTCTAATTCAGGATTCTTCTGTTTATCATTTCCCTGAAAGCAACTGAAACAAAGGCAACTTTGTCCAGGAATAACACACTGAGATATAAATTATGCCAAAAGAGCATTCTGATACTATTACATCTAAAACAGCTCCACTTGTACACCAATTTCTTTGGACTTTCGTCTCCAAAGCAACAGTGGGCTATCTCTCTAAAAAGATGAAGGTTTGTGTTGGCATGGTAACCACATAGTAATCTCACTGCTTTTATGGAACAGGCACCAAACACAAATGTCCAAAAAAAAAAAAAGTAATAATAATAATAATCATTATTAATCTAATCTCTGTGTTTAGGAACCCGATAGAAAAGTCGTTTCGCTGGAAAAGCTTTGGATCTTGTATTTTTGCAGCAGTGGGTTTTGCTGGGGTGGATGATTGTGTGGGACACCACATGGTGGACTTTGAAAGCACACAGAGTGTGTGGGTGCTGTTTCAATACTGCATGAAACCCCACAGATTGTGTTCTTTATCCGTTTGTGCATCAGAGACAACATGCATTTATTCTGCATTCTCTTAGAAAACCGGCTGCAACATATAACATTTTAAAGGGACAGTGAGGAGTATCCTCTGATAAGATCAGGTATATATGATACTTGCTGAGATATACGTGTTATACTCGACATATGAATTCGTGGGCATGTCAAGCCGTCCTGCGGGGATGTAAGACAACAAAAATTAAAACTAAAACTGAAACAAACAAACAAACAAACAAAAAAATTATAATAAATAAAATGTTAATTGAAATAAAATAAAATATATTTTTTTTACTTTTATTTGCAGCTTTTCTCCAAGAGAACATTTCATTTTTGTATTTACTCAATTGCTGTACTAAAATAACTCAAACTAAAACTGAATATAAAACTTTATGAAAAAAAAAAATAAACAAGTATGTAAAAAACATAAAATAAAATAAAAAAACTGACTTAAAATGATAAAACACTTGAAACTGTACTTAAACTTTAAGGAAAAAGATAATAATGAACCAACTTAAAACTGATTGATATATATATATCATATTATATATATTTATATATATAGTTTATTACCATTCAAATAAATTATTACCAACCCATAAACAATAAATTTGAACCTTCTGAAGAGAAAAATCATATTTTTAGTGTTAAGCACCTCTTTCACAACAAAGTGTAATCAGGCTAGATTAAATATAAATAAAAGCTTTTATTTTAAAAAAAAAGGTGATTCCAAATAGTAAAATATGTGTCAGCAACCACATTCCCTACTAAGCCCAGATGACCATTCACATGGTACTCCAGGTGCTTAAAACAAACATTGTTATGTTCCCCACCCACATAATATAATACTTGTTAAAATGTTGACCGTTTGTAATAGTTTTGTATAGTATAAAAGTGTATAGAGCAGCACGTGGAGACAGCTCGACAAAGACATATCTCTAGATAGCTTTTATAAAACTATGAAGTAATGTAGGCATCAAATGGCAATAATGCATCTATGTGTAGAAAATGAACGGATTTTAATCGCAAATAACAAAAACCAAGCAAACAGGATAACATTTTTATTTTTAAAATAAATGTTTAACATTATTTATTGCTTTTTTGTATAACATATAAATAAATATAAAAATATTTGTATAAATAATACCCTTTTCGAACGTTACACAAAATGAAAAAAGCATTAGGTAAATGTTATATAAACAAGTCATTCTGTAATATCGTTCATAACATCGTAACAGTGTAGCTCACAAAAGCCGGCCTGGTCCTTGTACGCGCACGCATGCGTGAACACGTACGTCGCTATGCGTACACACGAGGGGGGAGGGGCACGTAAACAGAGAATTCCAAAAAGGAAGGGAGTGTTTCTTTCAACTGACAAACCAGTACATAAAGGTATGCTTTAAAAAGCTCGTTCTGAAATTGTGCATCCTCAGTTTACAGATTTTTTTTTAGTTCTGCAGGCGTGTGTGTTTTATTAAATCTTTTGAATCTGCAGCCTCGTGCATTTACCATTTTCATCCCAACGCAGCGCCATTACTGTACAGGGCAAAATGGACAAAATGGCCATTTTCGATTATATTGTTTTTTACGTGCAGTTCAGTTCTTGTGCATTAGTAAAATGTGTGCAGGTGTGCCTTTATGCACGTTATTCGCTGCACATATCAATAAAGACCATTTGGAGCACATAAACAATAAGAGATGTGCTCTTCTTGGTAATTTGCGTGCCTTCTGTCCAAGCGCCGGTTTGTCGGACGGTTTTTCTATGCACGAGCTTCCATTTGCTGACCAGAGGTCATGGTCGTTCATTTCAGGTGTCCAAAACAGTGCATAAAATCTCGTAATTGGACATCTCCAACAGTGCGGATTATAACGTAATAAACAATGCAACTTTTTATTGCACTCCCAGTTTAGATGCATACACATTGCTAACGAATGCAATCTCTGGGTATAATTATATTCATATCTAATATGGATTATATAATAAAGTCTTTATTTATTGGCAGGTTAGAATCATGCCCATTCGCCGATCAGCTGCAGCCCCACCCAAAGAGGATGCACCCCCTGCAAATGCCCCTGACGGAGGTAGGTATTGCCCCTTACCTGGTACATCAGCCATATTGAGCGGGAACGGGAATAATGACAGTCCACATAGACAGAAGCACGTCATTAGGAATAATTCACCCACAAATAAAAAAAAAAAGTCTGTCATTATTTGCTGAAATAATACTGGGACACACGCAGCTTGGCACTGAAATCCTTTGCCGAAATCATATGGCTTCGGGAGAGTTTATAAAACAATGCACAGGTGGTATGAATTTTGCTTGAACATTTCCATGCTTCTCATTGTTTTCCGTTCCACAGATGCTCCTGCCAAAGGGTCTGCAACTGTAGGTGAGAAGGAGAAAGAGAAAGATTCGGCACCCACTGAACCTGAAACCACGGAGGAAAAGAAAGCAGGAGATGAAGGAGAGGAGGCAACCGCTGATGATGAGGAGCAGGCCAAAGATGAAGGCGAGACACCTGATGAGGGGGAGAAGTCTGAAGAAGCTGCAACTGAACAAGGGAAAAACAAGAAGAAAAAAGTCAAGGACGTTGTAGCCAAAATGTAAATCTGGCTGTTGTACAAAAAATACATTTATATTTAAGCATTTGGTCAATTCCACTTGTTACTGACTTCTGCTCAAATGTTGCAGTGACAAGGAAGATGACAAAGGGAAAAAGGTGAAAAAGAAGATTCCTGCTTGGGCGACCATTTCCGCCAAGAAACTGGCTTCAACCTCTCTTTCCCAGTTCAAAGTTGAAGAAATCATCATAGAAGCAGTTGAGGTCTGGTTCAGAATTGATCTATTCCATTACCTTTTAGAGAGGATTTGATTGACTTTTAAATATGTTTTTGCCCACTAATCAGTTGTTTTAAAGGTTTTAGTTGTTAAAATGTGTATACCAGTATAGAGTGCTACAGTGATGACGTATTTTTGTAGGTCAACGTGGAAGTTAGCAACAACCTGGTTCCCTTGGGGGAAAAAAAACTAGGATTATTGCATTGGCTTTTGGTTTATTGAAGAAAATAGGCTCTGTGAACAACAAATGTTTATGGTAATTACATGTTTTGTTAATCATGATAATCCTGACAAATGAACACAACTTTTATGAAGTTTGAAGCCTAAATTCAATCGGCAGAAGTGGACTGTAAACAAACTACATCTCAGTCACGCGACTTTAACATCACCATCATTAAGCATCTTTAAGAACTCTTTTGAGCTTTATTTCAAATCTACACTTTAGACATTTTAAGTTGAAGTTGATGAGTTTACCTGTTCGGCGTGATGACATCTAATGTTCCCGGCAACCTCTGTAGTCCCATTTAACTTTTTTTCAGAGCTTAAAAAAATTGTGAGTGAGGTATTACTGTAGTATTTTATGTTGTAGATTAATAAAACGAGAAAATCTCTTTAGTTTGAGTTAACCACAGACCTTATTTCAGGCGTTTAACCAAAAGCCCATTCTAAAAACCCAATGATTTCAGGACGATGAAAACCAAAGTGCAAGAATTTCTCTGTTTTAGGACTCGGTTTTCCATTGTTTGGAAATGTAAGAATCTAAAAATTGCCATCTCGTATGTAAATCTTTACAATCTACTTACAGAGTTGCAAAGAGCGGAGTGGTATCTCTTCGATCACCATTATGAAATATGTCATGAAGAAATATCCATCTGTGGAAATGGACAAAAAGACCAAAAACCTCTACAAGAGGGCTCTGAAGCGAATGGTTGAGAGGGGCACTGTCAAGCAGGTCATTTGCAATTTAATACAGGAATATTTCTTGTTTTATATGTAGAGTAAGTTAAAAGCAAACTTTATCTTGTCGTCTTTACACACAGCTGAAGGGCAAAGGCTTCTCTGGAAGTTTCGCCATTGGGAAGGTATCCACACGTCGTATGTTTGTTGTCTTTGCATTGCTGTTTAAGTTGTTGAACATTGCTGAGGCACACGAGGTGGAGTACTTTTTTGATGGTTTGTCATCATTTTTTTATCTTTCATTTTGTCGATGTCATGTTGTGGTGCAGAAGCCAGCTGCGTCTGCAGGGCCGAAAGAGACGCTGGGAGAGTCTCTGCCTCTGATCATCACCCGCCTCTGTGAACCCAAGGAGGCTTCCTACATCCTAATCAAGAAGTACATGGAGCAACACTTCCCACAACTTAACGTGGATATCAGGTCATTATTGACTTGTGTTTTGGGCAACATCCTAGACTACAGTTTGAATCTGAAAGAATTTACGTAACATTAGCAATGATATACTGAATTCAGAAGTTTGGGGTATGTACGATTGTTGAGTGTTTTGAAAAGAAGTCTCATCTGCTCACCAAGGCTGCAACTATTTGATCAAAAATACAGTAAAACAGTAATATTGGGAAATCATTCTAATATGCTGCTCAAAAAACATTTCTTATTTTTAGCCATGTTGAAAACAGTTGAACCGTGATTGGAGGATTGCTAATGTAAAGGATTGGGTTGTTCTCTATATCTCTCCAAGGCCTGAGGTGTTGAAGAACTGCCTGCAAAAATCTGTGGAAAAGGGCTACTTGGAGCAGATCACTGGCAAGGGAGCCTCTGGAACATTCCAGGTTAGTTAACCTTCTGAATTGCTCAGCACCTAAAAGCAGGTTTGATCAAAATCTACATTTGTGTTTGACAGTTGAAGAAAGCTGGGAATAAAGTGCTCTTGGGTGGCGGACTGCTGGAAGACGCCATAGTGGCCGCCATCACAGCCATGAATGAGCCCAAGACCTGCAGCATCACCATACTGCGCAAATTCCTGGTGGAGAGACAGAAGGAGCAGAATAACTATTTTGTCGGTACGGTACACAAACTCCTCACTTATCACAGGCTAGGGAGCGTTTTCAGTTTCTGAGGAGTGAATTAAAGGGGTCATATGATGTTGCTAAAAAGAACATTATTTTGTGTATTTGGTGTAACGAAATGTGTTTATGCAGTTTAAAGTTAAAACAACACATTATTTTCCACATACTGCACAATATGTTCCCTTATACCGCCTTTTTGAAAAGCGTCGATTTTTACAAAGCTCATCGGATGGAAAAGCAAGGTGTGCTGTGATTGGCCAGCTATCCAGTGCGTTATGATTGGCCCGAATACCTCGAGCGTGTGACGGAAGTGTTGCGCCCCTTACCCTATTGTGATGATGCCCTGTCCGGCCGGGTGCGAGGACAAAAACATGAAAACCAGTATTAAACGAGGCATTCGTTGATCAAGTGGGGACTAATAGGATTAGTAATGACTTATACTGCTCTTTTACACGTTGGTTGCATCGCGGCTCGCTGGGGTAAACATAACACCATGTCTGCTTTGTGATCGGACGAGACTGGGACAACAATTAAAGCCCTATCTACAGGCCACAAAATTGGTTAAATATACAAAATTAAAATGATAAAAACCTTAAATATAAAAAACGTACTTACAGTCTGACAGCCGGTATTGTAGTCTACTCTCCCGGGTTCAGGAAACGGTCCTCCATAAAATGTTTTGCACACATCTGAATATTTGGGTTGAGTGTTCTGGAACAGTGTTGTAAATAAAAATTAACCACTGATTAGTGGTTGTGTCCTACAAGGCCAAACAAAGTAGTTTGGCTTTCACAACAAAACACACAGCATCACACACGGCGGCCTAGAGTGAGCAGAGGCCGGGGCCTAGAGTGAGGAACGGCCGGAGGGCTAGAGGGATCAGAGGCGGCTGGGCTTGAGAACTAAAAAATAAGCACCATGGCGCGGCTGGCGTGCTTGCCGAAGAGCCGGCTTGACCGGAACATCAATGTGACGACACACGTGCTGGACTCCGCTTAGTCCACCGCGGAATGACGCCAATCGGCGATCTAACACTTGGCGACGTCGATGCTTTCCTCAGCGTCCCAGCACGGGATCAGCTCTGAGCATGCACGAAGCAGCAGATTCGTCCTCTTTTGGTAGGTCAAACAAAGTAGTTTCGCTTTCACAATGAAGCACACAGCGCCTTCACGACATGGCGGCGGCAACAACAATACTACAGCGATAATAAAAGTTATGCCTTCTTTCTTTGCGTGAACATTTGGGCGGCGTATGCAAATCTTCCCACATGTGACGGAGACATGTGGGGGCGTGTTAGAACGAGCGTTTTAGGTAGGTGTGGCTGAGTCTAGAACTTTGATAAAGAATATCTCTTTGGATTGGAGACTTTAGTCTTTGCAATATGTACAGATCTTCTTTATGCACCAAGAGCTTAGCTTGTAACACTCCAAAGAGAAAGGTGAACTTGAAATCGCATCATGACCCCTTTAAGTTTGCTTTTGTTTTAGGGTTGCTTCTAATTGTTATTCTCAAATGAGTTGTTCACAAGAACATTGTTACAGAAATAGTTTCTTGATCTGCCCTTGTTTATATTACAGACACCATTCATATCTGTCTGTATTTGCTGATCGTAATGTGTTATGCAGAATTTTGACGATTATTTTCCATCTTTTTGCCAGTGTCAAACCTCAAAAGAACCTTGCAGAAGTGTAAAATGATGGGATGGATGGAGCAGATTTCTGGCCATGGACTCAGTGGGTCATACCAGCTAAGCTATCCGTATTACCCAAGGTAAGTTTAGCTCACCCTAAGCCAGCTTGTTATTGCTAACTAAAACTAAAGGTTGTTATCTAAAAACTAGTTGTGTAAATGCAAAATAAATGAAACATTCATTAGTATACTTGGGAAAAACTCAACGGAACCTGGACGAAATGTTGCCTTGGCAGCTAACTGAAATAAAAGACGTTTCAAGTAGTTTAAAATAAAATTAAAAGAAGCTTTAAGTACTTTTTACACTGAAATAAAAATTAATTAAAGCTGAATAGAAATATAAAAAACTAACAGAAATGACTGCAGCACATAAGAAATAACTACAATTAAAATTAAACTGAAAATATAAAATTAATAAAATATAAAAACTCCACCAAATCTTATTCCTAAAGGGATAGTTCCACCCAAAAATGAAAAATTTGTCATCATTTACTCACCGTCGTGTATTTTCAAAGCTCAATGACAATGATTTCTCTTAGTTGGAATATAAGAGAAGATATTTTGAAGAATGTTTCAGCCATTTTTTCCATACAGTGGATGTCAATAGGGTCCAAAACTATTCTGAGACAATATTTTGTTTTGCACAAAAGAAAGTTATACAGGTTTGGGGTTTTGGGGTGAACTTGGATTGTGTGCACATAATTGTTTCTTGAGGTAGTTTTTGAGGTTTGTTGATTTTGTCATAGAAGTGCCTTAAAGGTGAAATTTTAAGGCATTCTATGAGATGATAAAATTGAATAAACTTCTCCTCTCTGCAGCCCGGCAGTTCTGTTTCCAGAAATGATGGCAAAACTTAAACAGAAGGAAGGACAGACGCTCAAACGCAAGAGAAGTGATGAATCTGATGAAGAATCCGATGAAGCGGCAGAAGAAGAATCTGAAGAGGAAGAATCGGATGAGGATGAGCCTCCTCGAAGAAAGAGGTGAAGTATATCACATAACAGTATCAGTGTGACATTATCTAATGTCATAGAGACTTTTGGCTTGGGCAAGGCTAAACATGCTTTTTGTTTGTCTACAGGACCCAGCGTGCAAACCGAACGTCTGCGTCTAAAGCTCGTCAAAATAAAAGGGCTAAAACAGTCAGCAGAAAACCTCCTGCTTCAAAGAGATCAGTTGCATCGGCCAAGAAAGCCCCTCCACCAGCCAAGAAACCAGCCGCTGTGAGCAAAGCAGCGTCTCGAAAGGTACCAGCACCTGTTAAAGCCACACCAGTCAAGAAGGCCACACCAGTCAAGAAAGCCACACCAGTCAAGAAAGCCACACCAGTCAAGAAAGCTGCCCCAACCAGTAAACCGAAAACACCAGTAGCCAAAAAGATGACAAGCAGGGGGTCCAAACGGCCGTCGCCCAAAGCAGCTAAGAAGGAGGCAACTGAATCTGCCGTGAAGGCTAAGCCAGCCGCCCGCAAGTCACTCCGAGCCCGGAAATGAATCCCGCGCTTACCGATGGCAGAAAAGATCAACTGTAGTTGCGTAGACTGCAGTGCTGGCTATTTTCTCCTCTTATTTTTGTAGAAACTTCCATGTTCTCCTCGTCTTGGGGCCTCTGATGAATATAGGACCTCTTCAAAGTTATTCTGCCATTCAAATACAGGCATTTTATGTTCAATATTCTTAAATTACAGGTAAAGATATAGAGTAGAAATGCTACTGTTTGTGTTAAGATGCTCATTCAGGTCACATTATGAGAACGTCGAGAAGGAACTGTTCTCAGTTGTGTATCAACAAAAAAATCAATTATTTAAAGTTCTTGTAGTCAGTCTTTTTGTAGAGGCAAGCATTTCAGTTTTTCAGTCGCCCCTTTCGCATCAGTGTTCAAGAAACCTCTTTTTGTACGTTTTATTTCGGTCATGTTTTGTGAAGTTAGGTCTTTAGCTACTGTTGTAATCAAAAAAAACAAAAACAAAAAATTTTGCTGATGTTGGTTCTTTCGTGTAAGTCAAAGTAAAGAACGATTATTGATGCCTAACTTTCAGTTGAACGGTCTACCTGAATGCAAAATTGGATTTATTAAGATGCATTAAAGAAACGTTGGCATCCATATACACAACTGTCTTTTTGTTCTGTATAGTCTATGATGAAGAATATAAGTTGAAAAGATTTTCCGAGCAGATGTTTAAAACATTTGACACTATTAACCCGGTCATACTCTTGTGTGTTAGTTTATCAGAGGGGTTAGATGTAATTTTATGAGCATTGCTCACCTTACCGTGCATGCATGTAACTGATATACTTTTCTGTAGTCCTTAATAAAGTGACTTTATTTGTACTTCATTATTTGGCCATTGTTTTTTGTTTTTTTTGGGGGGTGGTTTGGTTTAATACTCAGTTAAGGTTAATGATAAACCAGCACTAAATGACTTAAGCTCTGAAACACAAGGTTTGTGTCATTATCACAGCAGTCTATGTTAATGTGAAGTTCTCCATGGTAAATTCTTAATCTTGTTCTAACATGCACTCAAAGATATGATTTAATTCATTATACTAAGCATTGACATTTTTACATGAAACAACGTATCTTGTGACTTGCTTTGACTTGTCTTGGTGCTTACAGTATCTTAACATTCACAAACCTAAAAGGTTTTACAGAACCAGAGATCGCAGTTGAAAAGAAAATGTACTTGGTTCTATGAACAATTTGATGATTGTTTAAAGAATAATATTTACATATCTATATATAAATGTAAAATATATATTCAAAAGAGATTATTTTTTTTTTTTTTTTTTTTTTTTTTTTTTTTTTTTTTTTTTTTTTTTTTGATATATATAATTTTTAGCAATCAATTAATAAGCAATATTTAACTCACGTACTCAGCCTTAGTTTTTCCCCCACAAATATGTGCTAGTCACGCCTTTCGTTGTTTATTTTTAAAGGGGTCATATGCGCCTTTATAAAGATTTATTGGTAAACAGGAAACTATGCGAGAGGTAATGTTCAAAAAACACATTATTTCATAATACTGTAAAATAAATTAACGACAGGAGTCGCTGCCGTGGACATGACCACCCGTGAATTGATTATAGCTGGTGTGTTTGCCAGTTACACAAGTACGGTTAAGACAGTGTACTCCACGTGATGTGACCTGTCTCTCTCTCTTCTTCTCCGCTCCCTCTCGCTGTCTCCAAACACACACAACACACACAATGCAAAAATCTGCATTTGAACAGTAAATAGCAAATACTTCAACTAATAACAAAACAGTAGCTCATTCAGAAGCACCAGATTGTCATAGCAAAAATCAGAATGACCTCCTCTCCTAGGTTCAAGAAACAGTCGTCCATAAAATGCATTGATGTTCTTTTGTAAGTAATTTTAAAGATTCCTAAATCTACTTTCGGAGGCAACAAAGTGCTTTGCTTCGCCATAGAAAACCACAGGCGTCTCCTGAACGGATGCTTCAAACACTAAACGCGGGTCTGAACAAAGCTCTTTCTTTGCGTGACTGGGCGCATTATTCCAATAGTTCCACCACAGTGACGTCGATGTGGGGGCGTGTTAGAACGCAGCCGGTTTAGGGGGGCGTGGCCAGGTCGTAACTGTGATTTAAAGATACTCTTTGGGTCGTTGAGAATTTAGTTGTCTTTGCAACTTCAGGGATCTTATCTATGCCCAATCAGCTTGTAACACTCCAAAGAGAAAGGAAAACTTGAAATCGCATCATATGACCTCTTTAATGAATAATCGAGCGGAGTTGCAAATTAAATCAATTCAGTCCGAAGCGATTTAGTTCGGTTTTTGTAGTATAAATGGCAGTTTGCGAACACAAAATTGGTGTGTATTATTAAATGAATCGATATGAATGAACAGTTGGTGACTCATCAAGGAGGTCGGAGGATCCCGAATGAACTGTGCATCGGAGAGTCTTGTCAAATTTTTTCCGATGAATCCAGTCTGGCTCTGGATAGGCGGGATTTAGAGGATTAAGGTGAGTCAGGATTGCAAAACCCCGGAGGATAATCGACCCGGACCCACCCTGCCAGGTTCAGTCGCGTGGACTAATGTTTGTAAGTTTGGATTTGTTTCAACTGTCTGTTTTACTGTTATTTCAGCCACTTTCTGTATCCTCAGGGTACTGTTCAAGCATTAAAGCGTTGTTATGTCCGAAAGTTCAAGTAGAAATAAAAACATTTTCTTCCGTTTTTCGTGAAAACGGGTTGGCTGTGTCTCAAAACACACTTTCATTTTGAGCAGCCTGTTCAATGTACAACTGGTTTTTGAGATATACCTATTATCTTACTTTCACTAGTTGTACTGTGCTGTTCTTCCTTAAGTTGAAATGTTGAGTGTGGCTTATCTTATTTTGACAAACATGCTGACCTCTTTTTTTTCTCTCTATCTCTCTTTTTTTTTAAACAGTAGATAAGGCAAAGCACAACAGGCTCGGACTGAGACATGGGTGAGACGGCTGGCAAGGAGCATGGAATTGTTACAAGATCTGCTGAGGTGAAAATGTTTTAATGCTGTCCGTGTGATTTTGAGTTGATTTTGAAATTGAATCAGTGGTTTTAATGTATTGTTTCATCCCACACATTGGGATGAATGCATCTTGAACTCACAGTTCTGTTTACTGCGTTAAAAACTCCATTTGTCTAGTATATTGGCTCATTTCCTGTGGATGACAGTTGTTTGGATGATCAGATTCAGCAGCTGCA
Organism: Sinocyclocheilus anophthalmus; assembly: GCA_018155175.1. Lineage (NCBI taxonomy): Eukaryota > Metazoa > Chordata > Actinopteri > Cypriniformes > Cyprinidae > Sinocyclocheilus > Sinocyclocheilus anophthalmus. The sequence goes on along the minus strand of JADLZN010001373.1, from coordinate 227,648 downwards.
CACTTGGCTGAAGTCTTTCAAGGTAATTGGTGTGCCGTTAAATGAACCTCAAGAGTATGTTTGCTTTTTGTATTCGTTTGCTATATAAAAGTTTGGACACTTGACTAAATTGGTTTTTAATGCTCTTGAACGCCTTTTGATCTAAATACATGCTTATGTGCTTGCAATTAGTTTTATAGACAAATATAAATTTATGCACACATTCATTTGAGTATTTCATAATTTTAATGACTTTTTGCTATTATTGTACAATGTCAAAATATTTATTTATATAGCGCTTTATACAATAAAGCTTCACAGGAATAAACAAGAAAGTAAGAGCATTAAAGAAGTAGTTCACTTCCAGAATTAAAAAAAAATCCTGATAATTTCCAAGATGTTCATGTCTTTCTGTCTTCAGTCGCAAAGAAATTAAGGTTTTTAAAGAAAACATTTCAGGATTTTTCTTCATATAATGGACTTCAATGGTGGCCATTGGGCTGAAGGTCCAAATTGCAGATTCAATGCAGCTTCAAAGGGCTCTACACGATCCCAGCCGAGGAATAAAGGTCTTATCTAGAGAAACGATCGGTCATTTTCTTTAAAAAAAATATATATATATATACTTTTTTACTCCCAATGGTCATCCTCACTAGCTTGACTGCACACATTACATGTGCCACTTGGAAAGGTCAATCTGACGTAGGCTGAAGTACCAACCCAGTGTTTACAAACGAACGTGCAAAAAAAGTCAAATGGCCTTTACAAAAAAGCTAAAACAACAATGATTTTGAAGTTGGAGGATAAAATGAGATGGAGTTTTTTGCCCTACCCTACCTTTTTGAACCGGAGTACACAGACGATGAGCTAACCGCGTTTGACCTTTCAAACTTGATTACGTCATGTGTGAAGTCGAGCTAGTGCAAGATGAGCATTTGTGGTTAAAGTATATAAATGATTTTTTTTAGAAAATGACCGATCGTTTGGCTAGATAAGACCCTTATTCCTCAGCTGGGATAGTGTAGAGCTCTTTGAAGCTTCACTGAAACTGCAGTTTGGACCTTCAGCCCATTGGCCACCATTGAAGTCCATTACATGGAGAAAAATCTTGGAATGTTTTCCTCAGAAACCTCAATTTCTTTGCCAGTCGCAAATTGAGACTGAAGACAAAGACATGAACATCTTGGATGGCACGGGGGTGAGTTAAATTATCAGGATTTTTTTATTCTGGAAGTGAACTAATCCTTTAATGTTGCAAAGGTCTTCAATTATAAAATAGAATTTCAACTGTTAAACTGCTCTGAAAACACAGTTGTGTCAATGTTCAGCTCGATCTAGCTCAGTGTTTATTCAGCTTAATTAAATGAAAAATAAAATGTGGAGAATAATCATAATATATATATGATTTATAAACGTCTGTGTCTGCAGTACTGCAAGAGCAAGCGAATGGTCTCATTGAGATTCTCTGTCAAGGGAGTCAAAGTTTATGATGAAGATGAAACGGTAAGATCGTCTTAGGATTTGTGACATTCCTCTGTGTATGTCATATGGTTAAAACTCTGTTATGCATCTCTTCAGATGCTCCTCATGGCTCACGCCATGTGTCGAGTCTCGCTGTCCACCTCCCGTCCATCTGATGCACAGTTTGCCTTTGTCTCCCATAATCCTGGAAATTCTGATGCCCAGCTCTATTGCCACCTCTTCAGAGCCAGACATGCCCGAGCTGTAAGCATTAACATGACGAAACCCAGCAAAGGTTTTGTGGTTGATGTGTTAATCACTTCCGTTATAAAGCGTCATATTGTGTTTGTAATATTGCACATGTCGGCTCTAGAATCAAGTCACAGTAGTGATCTTTAGTAGTGCCAAGACTTATTATCTGCTTGCTTTGCTATATACCCTCAACAAGATAGGATTCAATTAAAGGGGTCATATGATGTGATTTCAAGTTTTCCTTTCTCTTTGGAGTGTTACAAGCGGTTTGCGAAATAGATACGATCCCTAAAGTTGCAAAGACTAAAGTCTCAAACCCAAAGAGATATTCTTTATAAAAGTTAAGACTGGTCCACGGCATAAAAAAAAAAAACGGGCCCTGTGAAATCCTAAACTGCTTGTTCAAACATGCCCCCACATGTCTACGTCACGATATAGGAAGATTTGCACAAAGCCGCCCAAATGTTAACGCAAAAAAAGAAGGCGTAACTTTATTGTTGCTGCCGCCGCCATGTCGTGAAGATGCTGTGTGTTTCGTTGTGAAAGCGAAAATACTTTGTTTGGTCTTCCAAAAGAGGACACGACTAGACCCATTGGTTTGTGTTATTTACAACACTGTTTCCAGACAGTTCAACTCCAAATATTCAGGCAGAGTGTGTGCAGTGCATTTTATGGAGGACCTGATGATCCTGGTGGAGTAGACTACAATGCCGGTTGTTCTTACTCACAGACTGTAAGTACGTTTTTCAGATTTAAAGGATTTGCCACTGATGATTCAAATGCGAGTTTTTTGGGCAGTGTAGAGTAGCGCTTGTTTTTTTCTTCTTTTTTTTCTCTGATCACAAATGCAGACATGTTTTTATTTTTACGCGGCGCGATGCAACGCGTAAAAGACAGTATAAATCATTATAATCAATAATTATGTCCCCAATAGATGCAACAAATGCCTCGTTTGTAATGAGTTTTCATGTTTTGTCTTGTCGCGCTGGGACACGGCATCATAGTATGGTAAGGGGCGTAACATTTCCTTTACACGTTTGAGGTATTCGGCCAATCAAAACGCACTGGATATCTGGCCAATCACAGCACACATCGCTTTTATGACGATGAGCTTTGTAAAAATCGAAACTGGGGGGTGGGTTCAGTGCTGGAGGGCGGGAGCTATAGAGGAGGAACAAGAATGTACAGTATGTTGGAACATACTGTGTTGTTTTTAATCCTTAAAACCACATACAACAATAACATCAGAATAACATCCTCAACCACTGTAAGAATTTATTTCCTTGTTTTTTCCTCAAATAAGGCACCATTCCTGACCTGCTGCTTTGCCCGGCTGTTTCAGCTGTTTTCTTGAGAAGCACCCAGAGGAGGCACAGGAACACGAGTGTTATCATAATGAAGAAAACCACCCTCGAACGCCATCGTATGCTAATCCAGATTCCCTCCAGTGTACAAGTGCCTTGTTGTCCGCCGCAGGCCCCACTTTCAAGCCTCTTGTGCCGGGGGCAAACGTTTTGTTTCTCCCCGTATCTAGCATTTGCTTCTGAGAGTAATCCTAACCTTGAAAAAGCTTTCAAAGGAAAATGATCAATGGCATAAAAGCAGTTGATACTGAGCACTGTTTTGATACAATAAAGGAAGTATTAACTGGTATATTTTAATATAGAATATTATTATTATTCAATTAAAAAATTATCCATATGTATATTTATATTATACTTTTTTTTTTTAAATTGATAGCACACCACAGAGTGTCAAAGAGCTGGTTTTAAATACCCTCAATCTCCCTTTTGAAACTGCCTGCGAAAAATACTTTTTTCAACGTTCGAATTCTGGACTGTCTGCAGTGTGTTCATATCGATTTCCTCCCGGTGCAACGCGGTGTTCTCGCACCGAGCACCGAGCAGTCACATCCTGAAGAAGGCCCCACTTTCCCTCCCTGCTCCCGACTTAGTGTCGTAAAATGGGCGATTCGAACTCAAGAGCGCGCTCCGGAGCGTACCTCTTTACATTTACCTCCCCTAAACAGCGCCACCTCAGGATAACTGAGTGCACCACAAGTGGATAAGTGTTCATAAACACTTTCGAAAGTGAAAGAGTTCTTAGGTAATTCAAACATCTAGTTAAGAAGGTGGATCCTGTCTTAAACACGGTGGGTTAATTTAACAATACATGATCATTTATTTTTGATTTGGATGGTTAAGTGCGGAATTTCACATAAAATATGGATCCTTGTTTTTTTAATTTTTATTTAAGATTTATTTTAAGTTTTTCTCTCTTATGCATGGTATATCTTTTTTATTTTTTATTCCCAGACAGTAATATGTGTGCTACTCTGAATATTTTTATAAAAATTATTTTCTAAAGTAAGACTGAACTTGTGGTCAGACCACACTAAGCTTACTGCAATGTTTTCTTTTACCAAAGAAAACAAACATGGACATATCATTTGTGAAACTAATGAGAACTTGATTCCTGTGGGAATCTGAAGAATCTTTTCTTTTTGTGAAACAGAAAAGGAACAGGCCAGTGCAAAAGCATGCAAGTCTCCCAGTTTGGCCGAGACAGAAGAAGCTCTGGCTCAAGCAGTGTGGTGCTGGGCTGGCGTGTCTAGGTCAGTATTAGTACAATAAGACAATGAGTCTGTTGTTCTGGTAAATTTAAAGGAACAGTTCACCCAAAAAAAAATTTCTGATATTTTACTCCCTCTATAGCCAATCCAGATGTAATGAGTTTTGCTTCCATGGTAAAACTAATTTGATAAGTTTAATGTTACATCATTGCTCACCAATGGATCCTCTGCAGTGAATGGGTGCCGTCAGAATGAGTCCAAACAGCTGATAAAAACATCACAATAATCCACAAGTAATCCACATGACTTGTGTTCTGTCAGTTCATATCTTGTGAAGTTGAAGGCTGCTTGTTTGTAAGAAACACATCCAACAAGTTTGACTTTAAACTGTTGCTTCCAGTGAAAAAGTCATCTAGTCTGAGTCCGTAGAGAAAAATGCACATATCAAGCGCCATTCTCACACACAAAAAAAAGTCCAAAATGTTTTTTTGATGTGAGAGGACAACGGTATGGACATTTTTACTTTTATTATGGAAGCGTTATTGTTATTATTAGATTTGCTTCTTACAAAAAGGCAGCTTTTCACTTCACAAGATGTTAATTGATGGACTTGCGTGTGGATTACTTCTGAGTTATTGTGATGATTTTTCAGCTGTTTGGACTCTCATTCTGACGGCACCCATTCACTGCAGAGGATCCATTGGTGAGCAGGTGATGTAATGCAAAATTTCTCCAAATCTGATCGATTAGGAAAAAAATCAATGTCTTGGATGGCCTGAGGGTGGGTACATTTTCTGCAAATTTTCATTTTTGGGTGAACTATTCCTTTTATAGTTTCAACAAGTAATTTCAATGCTTTATTCTTTAGTTTAAAGCAGTGTCTCTTAATAGTAACTGTCACATGGTTCTCCATTGCATAATTCTATTCTGAACACATTTTTCAAGATTTTATTCTGTCATTTGTCATTTTTAGGCTCAAATGTAATCTCTTGAATTTAGTTGATTTTTGGGTGATATACCTTTACAGCATATAAAGATCTACAATTAATCTCTCTCTAAATAAACTAGGTAGTACATCAAAGGAATTAATTCTCATTGCTTTTAATCTATTTCCTTTACAGCGACTGTAGTTCCTCACTTCTGGCAGATGATGTCTTGGGTGCCTTCCTGCTATGTCCTCATCCCAAAAAGCCCAGCCGTGGGTCTCTTATAGTCCGCTTTCCCTCAGGACTGGTAACTCATGATATTAAGAATTCGAAGGGGAAGTTCCGGCTCGAGGTGAGAAAAGATGGAAACTTTTTCATTAGTATTTTGTTTTCCTTGCTCCACTCTTAAACCATGTGTCAGAAGTAAATTGTAGTAAATGTTTAATTTTCCTTTACAGAAATGCCACATTGACTTTGAAAACCTTGCTGCTTTGATCGAGTACTACGCAGAGTTCAGTGAGGAGCTGGAATGTTCTCTGAGCTGCGCCCGCGTCAACCACTGCTACGATTGGGAAGAGATTGTGAATAAGAGTTCACGTTCACTGCAGGACAACAAGAAAGGCACATTCCAAAACCAAAGTTGGGATTGAGTCCTGTCTTGTATGGACTTTTTTTTTTGTATATAATCGTTTAAAAAAAACAAAACATTTTATACTTTATATTTTACTTTTGTTTTAAACTTTACAGAGCTGCTGACATTAGTAAACCTTCCTAACAAGGATCTTAAATCACTGACACGCTGATATTTAGATTTTTGAATGGACACTCCTGTTTTGCCTGTTGGGAATAACCTTAACCCACCTAAAGCACTCACATTGTGGTTTTTTTTTTTTTTTTTTTTTTTAAATTTGTTTTCTAGGGAAACAAGCACTTCCGTTTTTCCTGTAAATGTCAGATTTAAATGTAAACTTGACAACTTTTTCGAAGGTGCAGACTGTGTGTTTCATGTACCATGCCTTTAAATCCTGTGTTGTATGTATATATTGCTTTAGGTCTTTTTTTTTTCTCTCTCTCTCTCTCTCTCTGTTGTATATTACCACCAGGTTTTTTTTAAGTGATAACCTGAACGCATCCAGTGAATGATTTTTTTTCTCTCTTTCTATCTTTGGCTGGCTTTGTTTTAATGTTTTGTAACTCTTGCACACTGCACCTCATAAATGCACACATTTTCTGTTATTATCTTTGCACCAATGTAAACTAAGTGTCTTTGCAGCTTTGCATAAACTGACTCATTATACAGTAATTTTGTCTCCTTTTTTTTTTTTGTTTAGTTTTAATGTTCATTACTTTGAAAGAAACCAGTGGAACACTGCTATTTAACCAGATATGTAGATATTGAGTTGATAATGGAAGATTTTCATTTAGGCTATATAGCTACAGGTGCATCTCAATAAATTAGAATGTCGTGGAAAAGTTAATTTATTTCAGTAATTCAACTCAAATTGTGAAACTCGTGTATTAAATAAATTCAATGCACACAGACTGACGTAGTTTAAGTCTTTGGTTCTTTTAATTGTGTTGATTTTGGCTCACATTTAACAAACACCCACCAATTCACTATCTCAACAAATTAGAATACTTTCATAAGACCAATAAAAAAATAATTTTTGTGAATTGTTGGCCTTCTGGAAAGTACGTTCATTTGCTGTACATGTACTCAATACTTGGTAGGGGCTTTTTTTGCTTTAATTACTGCCTCAATTTGGCGTTGCATGGAGGTGATCAGTTTGTTGCACTGCTGATGTGGTATGAAGCCCAGGTTTCTTTGACAGAGGCCTTCAGCTCATCTGCATTTTTTGGCCTCTTGTTCTCATTTTCCTCTTGACAATACCCCATAGATTCTCTGTGGGGTTCAGGTCTTGTGAGTTTGCTGGCCAGTCAAGCACACAACACCATGGTTATTTAACCAACTTTTGGTGCTTTTGGCAGTTGGCAGGTGCCAAATCCTGCTGGAAAATGAAATCAACATCTTCAAAAAGCTGGTCAGCAAAAAACATGAAGTTCTCGTCACAATTTCTTGTAAACGGGTGCAGTGACGTTGGTTTTCAAGAAACTCAATGTACCAACACCAGCAGATGACATTGCACCCCATATCATCACAGACTGTGGAAACTTAACTTTGGACTTCAAGCAACTTGGGCTATGATCTTCTCCACCCTTCCCCAGACGCTAGGACCTTGGTTTCCAAATGAAATCCAAAACTTGCTCTCATCTAAAAGAGGACTTTGGACACTGGGCAACAGTCCAGTTCTTCTTCCTTAGCCCAGGTAAGACGCCTCTTGACGTTGTCTGTGGTTCAGGAGTGGATTAACAAGAGGAATACGACAACTGTAACAAAATTCCTTGACACGTCTGTGTGTGTGGTGGCTCTTGATTCCTTGACCCCAGCCTCAGTCCATTCCTTGTGACTTTCACTCAAATTCTTGAATCGATTTTTTGCTTGACAATCCTCATAAGGCTGCGTTTCTCTTGGTTGGTTGTGCATCTTTTTTTCCACACTTTTTCTTCCACTCAACTTTCTGTTAAAATGCAACACTCGAAAAAATACAGCACTCGCACGGTGAACAGCCAGCTTCTGTGCAATGATGTTGTGGGTTACCTCCTGTGAAGGTGATCCCAATGATTGTCTCAGAACTGTCAGTCACAGTCTGCCCTGGATTGTGTATCCTATTAACCAAACTGAAGACCATTTGAAGACTCAGGAACTTTGCAGGTGTTTTGGTGATTAGCTTATTTAGGCATGGTCACATATTCTAATTTGTTGAGAATTTTTTGTGAATTGGTGGGTTTTTGTTAAATTGAGCCAAAATCATCACAATTAAAAGAACCAAAGACTTAAACTTATTTCAGTCTGTGTGCATTGAATTTATTTATTACATAAGTTTTACAATTTGTTTTGAATTACTGAAATAAATTTAATATAATTAACTTTTTTCCCCATTCAATTATTGAGATGCACCTGTATATTATATATTATATATATAAAAATATATATAAATATATAAAAAAACGGTGTTACGTCGTATCATGATCAAAAAACTGTAGCTCAGGTCTGGCCAAAAGTTTTGGCAGTGACATAAATTTTGTTTGGCAAAGTTTGCTGCTTAAGCTGTTTTGGTGTTCATTAACATTGTTTCTAGGTTATTGTGTAGAGTGATCAGATGCATTTTAAATAATTGCTAAAAGCTTCATTGGCCAAAAAATGAACTTTTCACAAAAAAAACTTTTCTTGAAAAAAAGAACCTGACACCGTTGTACTTCGGGAGACCCCAGGTAGGGTTTCCAGGTTGGAAAATGGTGGCGCTGGAGACTAAATGGTTCCTGGTGATTTCACACTTAATTCTTCAACTTAATTCCTAATTATTTTGCAGTTAACATGCATCTTTTCTTCTCCACATGTTTTTGATTGACCCTGTTGACACACTGAACATTTTGCTGTCCAATGGTTATGCATTAACTTTGCAATTTCTAGTATTGTATTCGTTTTTAATATTTCTCATGGGCATTTCATAATTTTTGACTTTCAGTCTGAGTTAAATACGTTTTTTGGCTCATTTTATCTGTAAAAAAAAAAATCTGCTTAATTATGCACACCTGAATAGAAGACATTTTTCACTATGACTTTCCAGCCTTCATGAATAATTATATATAAATTATAAATTATTAAATACAAGATTAATAGTAGTTATTATGATTGATGTCATTTGGAATTGGTCAAATGTGTTTGGAAAAAATATGATCAGAATATCAACTTGCATAATAACTATGCATGCACTGTATTTTTCCTCTTCTGCTGTCAATGTAATGCAAGGAATGTTGTGATTGATTGTCAAGGCAGTCAATCAGAATTTAGCAGCCTCATCTCTGATTGGCTGGAATTATGGCACAATGTAACGCTGGTTTGTGTTGATTAGCAAGCCTCCATTAGTCATTTAGAGAGCTCTGAGTGGGGCAATCCGTGGAAAAGCTAGAGAACGTTGCCGCGCACAAGAGGAAGGATCGCACAAATCCAAAAACTATTTAAATGACAAAATTTAATTTCATGCTATGCGCGAGTGCATCGAAGACTTTCTTTGCGAGACAAACATTTTCTCCACAAAACTCAGTTCGCGTGCCTGCAAAATGCACTTTTGCAGAATTGTGGCAGAGATGTAATCCCATAACAGTCAGGCAGGGAAACAAGAAGAGCGGTTTATCCGAGGTTATTTAAATTTTTAATTATGTATTTTTTATTAACTTAATAAAATATTTTGTTTCTTTTTTCTATTGAAATTTACAGCATGACAAGAATATAAATGACTTAGATTTTGTTTCATAGCCTGTCATAATATAAATAAATTAAAATATATATATTGGATGACCAGTGTTCGTAAGCGTCGTTTCTATTCTAATAACAGAAGAGGTGCTTGTCTTACTGAGATGACCATGACACACCGCAGTCTGATCTTTGGAGTGTTATTTCCATTTCTGTTCAGTCGATAAGCAGTGACCACACCATCCGTCCAGATGGCATCAGAATCCGTGAAGGTGGTCGTCAGATGTCGACCCCTGAACGACAGAGAGAATGCGATGAACTGTAAGATGGTGATTTCGATTGACAGCAGTCAGGAACAATTCACATTTGATGGGACTTATATGAATGAACCATTCCACTTAGCAGATCTACAACGAGATCGCATATCCTCTGGTGGAGGTAATATTGATTTATGTGTGTGGGTGATTGGCGTGGCAGCTAGAGCCTCTATAAGGGGCCACTAACTTTCCAGTGTGCATGCCCATAGATATGGTTATCTGATCCCTGTTGTCTCTTATCTGAAACAGAACACCATAGAGAATCAGTCACAGAAGTAACCTACAGCCCTTCTATTTATTGATTATTTACTAGATGCCTGTAAGTTGGGCCCTCTAAATATTAAGCATTGAGCGCCTGATAGTCTATATATCTATCTATCTATCTATCTATCTATCTATCTATCTATCTATCTATCTATCTATCTATCTATCTATCTGTCTCTGTGTAGCTGTCTATATCTCTGTTTGGCTGTCTGTCTTTATTTTTTGTATTATGCAATAATCAAATATTTTACAAATATTTTGTAAACGGGGTGTAACTGAGGGCTACAATGGGACAATTTTCACTTATGGACAAACAGGAAGTGGAGATCTTTTGGGAAAAGAGACCAAACAGAAAATGAAAGTACGTACTCACTAATCACACAGCTCTTTGAACATTTGAGTACATGTACTGAATGTCTCAATGCTGTGTGTGTGTGTTTAAGCTGAAGGAGCATCCCGAGTGTGGTGTGTATGTTTTTGCTGAGATTTGACATAATTTTGCATCATGATTACTTAATGACGTCAACCAGCAATGTCATCACAACATCATTTAGCAACTTTTAGCAACAAATCAACCTTCCTTTAGCAACTTCCCCTGAAAATTATTTGGCATCACTGCTTCTGCCATCAGTCTGAACGGTCTGGCTACACAAGACTAAATAATCACTAACTCATCCAGTTTGCCACTGTTTTTGTTTTCTTTCCTGGAGCTCAAACAATAGAGTATTTGGTTTTAGCAATGCCAAGTTCATGGGTTCAGTTCCCAGGGAAAGCAAGAACTGATAAAAGTGTATCTTGAATGCAATGTAAGTCTCTTTGTTTAAACTTGTCTGCCAAATTCATAAATGTAAATGTACATTTAAGAATATGAGAAGAAACTGTTGAGGCTACTGGCCGAGTACGATGCTGGACAAGAGTCCAAAGTCAAACTCCAGGAAGACATTGCATCCTTGAGAACATCATACGTGACCAGACTCTCTTCTCTGGAGAGGTCCAGAGCTAGTCGGAACACATGCCACTGGTAATGTTGAAACTACAGTTTCCTTTACATCTAACTGTATATCTTTTTAATCTGGTTGAATCTTATTGCTATCTCTCCTTAATCAGGTGACCCTCATGTGGACCAACATAAAGTAGACCCCATCACTGCACATGTGGCTTCACAGGAGCAGGCGAATGTTGACTACACTGTACCCGAGGTGCTTTGATTTCACCTAAAACTGGGTTTAAATAGGAGAGTTTTTAATGGATCTCACAAATCTAAATGAACCTTTTTTTGTTTAGGAGAATCCGTCTTGTGTCAAAGGAGCTCACAGTGAAGAAAGTTCGGTTTTAGATGTGGTTGTGGTTGCCACACCCGGTCAACTGGACCAGAAGCATGTTTTAGAGAAGCGAAACCTCAAGAATTACAGCTTAAAAATGAATGTGTAACTGCATTAGTTGAACATAGAGACTATTCCATCTGCAGACAAGTGGTACTAAATCTTTTCTCAGAACTAACTACAATCATTGCAATGACTGAATGTTTCTTTCTTTAAAGTAAATGCCAATTGATTGCATGTTTTGTTTGGGATGTAATGCAGTGAAATAGACTTCAAAGAGAAGCAGACTTATTTATTGAGATGGTAGAATTCAGGTTAATTGGGACATCCCAGTCATCTCAATGGCAAAATGTGTCCCAGTTTACCTGAATTCACCTTTATAGCTATAGAGATGACATCGATAAACAGAGGATAAATATGGAGGTGATGTACTTAAAAGCGGTCTCTACTATATTTTGTTGGCTGAAAGGCTGCAGCAGCTGGAGCAAGAGTTTGTGGGTGGAGAGCAGGTAAGGAACGAGGAGCTGAAGCAAGACACAGACAGAGTAGCTATGCTGACCAGAGGAAGAAGCAGCTAATCGAAGCTCTGAGCCAAAGCAGTGAGGACAGTGACAGCGTGCTGCTGAATGTATACTCAGCATTATGTATAATATTCCATTCAGGAGGAAGTTCATGCCAAGAGCAGACACCTGGAGAATACACAGAAGAAGGTAGAGGTGTTCTTTCATTATTTGCATAGTATTTAGTATTCACTCAACATTCGACTGTTACCTAACATGTCTCCATTCAAATTATGTCACGTGAGAGTTGTGGAAACAAATCTGCTGTTCTTGGTACAGCAATTACACCATAAATCAAAAGGATTTATGATATACACAGAGCCGATCCTCCCTATACGCAAAATACGCAAGCTGCGTAGGGCCCCCGAAACACCAGGGGGCCCCCCTTACTCTCAAAGATGATTTAATTTTAGTTTCGTTTTTTTAATTTGGCCAGCGGTTATGAAAACACGAATTATCATTTCTTTTAATGCGGTGCGTTGTTGCCCTTTCTACGTAAAAATCAGTCAAAGCATGTAATGTGAATGTCGTACAGTCTTGCTCGAGACTAAAAAAACGAGTTGAAAGCGTACCGAGCCGCGGAAGAGACACTGTTTCTCAAGTGCTTTCCGCGAGTGTGATTCGAGACAGAGTGAAACACGGACAAATTTGTTTCATTCATTCGTTCTTAACCACTCATACCCCACTCCACCGCCGACACAGTTTTGCGCAGGGCCCCCAGAAGTCTAGGATCGGCACTGGATATACAATCTCGAATTAAAATCTGTATTATTTTATATTTACATTATATTTATTTATTATAAAATATGTATATTATGTTTATTTCATTAACTTTGAAATGTTTAAATGCACAGAATCTATTCTTTTTAAAAAACTAAAAAGTGTATTATTCTTTTCCCTAATTTTAGATTAGATTTCTAGTTTCACTATCAAGATGAAACCAATCCAAAATATACACCTCTGTTTATATGATGAACAGCTAATTGCTGCCAAGTTGTAAATCAGGGATCTTCAGGCAGAGTTTGAGATGGAGAGAGATGATTATCTGGCCACCATCCAGTGCCTGGAGCGGGAAGACCAGCTCCTGCAAGGAATTTTGGAGCGTATGGCGCCCCAGGTGCGCAGGGACAGTAACTACAGCAACCTGGATCGGCTGCGGAAGGAGGCAGTGTGGGATGAAGAGGGAGGGACCTGGAGACTGCCAGAGGTGGTGGTGCAGAAAAATTACCTGCACGTGAAATGTCAGAAAATCTTTATGATCTTTGTTCAGTCCATTTTGTTCATTTTTATACACTATAGTTTTATGTGCTATTTTCTATTGTGATTTAAAGGCATATTCTCTCTCTTCTTGCTCTACAGTCCCTGCTTCAGGTGTCATTGCCCCTGGCAGACTTTCAGCACGAATTCTGCCTCAGACCTCGCTGGCCCTTTTGTGGTATTCAGAGAGTGAATTAACACCATTCAAACATGAGTTATGACACTTAGTTATACACAGATACACAACAAGTATCCCAATACCAGATTCATATGCCACATTCAGTCAGAGGCGGACAAAGTACTCAACTCCATTACTTGAGTGAAAGTACAGATACTGCTTGTCAAATATTACTCCATTACAAGTAAAAGTTGTAAAGACAGATTTTTACTTAAGTAAAAGTACCGAAGTACTTGCTTTTAAAAGTACTTAAGTACCAAAAGTAAATGTCCTTTTTTATGTCAATGCACTGTTTTTTTGTTGTATGTAATACTTGCAATACCTCTAAAACAACTTACAATACAGTACCCCTACTGAATACACTGACTAGCTTGTAGTATCTTTGGAATAAAGAGCTTTTAGAATGTTAAAAACCTATGGGGGAAAACAATTATTTAACACCCCTACCCACCCCCACAAAAGCAGGGTGGTAGTGATCTCACAGTTCTGACAGTGTGTGCACACATCTATGTGTAGCCATTCATCCACATTTGAACAGAGTGGACAGTGAAATCCTGTAAATACAGAGTGATAAGGAAGAAAGAAAATCAAACCTGTTTTAAAACCCAGCAACACAACTTTAGCTGTATTACTTTACAACAGCAGCACTGCTTTAATAAAAAATCTAAACAGCAAGACCTATTTGACATCAAAACAAATTTTTAAAAAATGCTGTCTAATCGCACTTGCGGTACTTTGATGTCACACACATAATGGTCTGTGCAGTGCTGCTTCAGTCAAACACCTATTGTGTTTTATTAGGAGACGCACAACAGTTCTTCTGTGGCTTTATAGGTAATATTTTCACTTACACAATTTAGCAAAATCAGACAATATTGTGTCTAATATATACCACAATACTAACTTCTTATTATTGAATATCCCGAATAAATATCATATTTGCAACTGGTCAGTGTTCAAAAAATGCTGGGAAATCACTTCATGTAGCCCTACAAGAGTGATTACTGATAAACTGTCTGAAAAAAAGAGAAAGTCAAGTTTTAGAGAAGAAAAAAATCTCCCACTGACTTTCAAAGCTGCTACATAGTAACGACTTTCTACTTTGAGGACCTTGATGGAAATGTAATGGAGTGAAAAGTACAATATTTGTCTTTCAAATGTAGTGAAGTTAAAGTCATAAGTTCCCAGAAAAAATAATACTCAAGTAAAGTACCAATACTCAAAAAGTGTACTTAAGTACAATACTCAAGTAAATGTACTTTAGTTACTGTCCGCCTCTGCATTCAGTAATAGGATTTTAAACACTTGAAATTGCTAGCTGAGGGTCATTTTTAACCTGGATTAAAGCCATCCTGTGTTAACTTAAGTATTTGCTTATTCACGCTGTGCATGTATATGCTTATTTATTTAAAGTCTTTTCATTACTCCAGTTAATTTTAGTTAATTTTACCTTCACCAATTTGACATTGTATAATGTTTTACTGAAACTAAACAAAGTGTGAAGTTTATGTAACAAGTACATTCAAGTATTGTCAAGTAAGAATCAAGTACAAGTACATTCAAAATATTCAAGTGCATGATCATTCTTTATTTTATGATTGGTTACCATTCTAGCGCTAATGCAGTGCAATTTGGTGTTAGCACTGTAAAAGCTCTAATCATAAACTAGGGTTAAAAGTGGTCTTGTCCCACTTTAAAAACTACAAAATAAGTTTGAAATGTTCTTAACCCAGGGTTAAACCTGGGTATAAGAAAAAGGTGTTAACCCTGGGTTAGTGTAGTCTGAAAAGCCTTTTAGATCCCCAATATCTTTCTTATGAATATGAGAAACATCCATAGCCTAGTCTCATGTCTGAATGACTACAAATCTCTTTTTAGCAGGAAGAGGAGGAGGACCGCTACAAGGAAATGCTGAACCGCAGTGATAGCGAACATATCGCCACTAACTACTTCAAGCCAAAATGGACCAGTCAGCTGTTGGCTGGCGAATCTATTAAAAATACAAGTGAGAGACTGATTTAATAAAAACCATTACATATTCATATTCACTTGTTTCTCTCATGCAGCTGCTGTATGTTTATAAATTATGCTAATTCTAATCATTTTTCTCACAGTGAATTATTCTGGTTCAATCGGAAATGGTCCAATCCACCAGACTTCCGGTGTGTCCAGTTTGTCTCCTCTAAATGTGGAATCTCTCCTCCCACGCCCCTTCCGTTTGGAGTCCCTTGGAGTCCCACCTGCACCCTGCAAAGTAAAACGCAAGAAGAGCAAGACGCTCATCCCAACTGAGGACAACTGACAGGACACGGCTTTACAAATCCCTTGTATGAAAGCCTAGAACTTATAACTTTTTAAGCTGCTTTTATCTGTTTTTAATTCATTTGTTGGTATATAAAGCCATATTTTTGTTGTATTAGTGATTAATGACAAACAGGGTGATTTTGTGACCTAACCACTTTCAATTCTGAATGTCACATAACGTGGCATGTAAGCGCTGTGTACAATTTTTTAATTTGAACTAATACTACCTGAAGTAACCGAAATAATGCTACCTAATGTGCTGCACTGTTTTCATTTTGCACTGAGAGATTTCAGCACAGAAAACATACTTTCTGTGGTCTTTTAATGTCTGTATCATTAAATATTTTTGTCCTGAAAAGCTGGTCTAATTTCATTGTCTAATAATTGGGGATGTGGCTGATCAAATTCAACATAGGGACCATGTTAAACAAAGTACACTTTCATGTGAGTGTGCATTTGTTCCTATGAGCCAGTATTAACATATATCACATTAGCAATATAAAATAGGTTGCAAATGTTGTTCGGTGTTTAAATTCTGTCTTTGATTTGCAAAATCAAATGTGTCCTTTTAGTGCACATTTTGATGATTTCACCTCTTGCAGCCAGACTCAAAACAATAAGGTGTGATAAATTTAAGTCCTAGCTTCATTGGAATGCATATGATATGTAAAATACCCATTCACTCCAACATTAAGCAACTGAATGCTAGTTTTGTGTATTTCTGTGACTTTGAAGCGCCAGAGAGTTAAGCGAGAGGAATTCACTGTAGTAAATATGTGTTGTAATTACTGCCGTAAAGCAATCCGCCCTTATCCCGGAATACATTTGTTTAAATAGATGTAACCTTGATTAAAAACCCAATAGTTATAGTGACCTTTGGCCAGCAGACAGTAATCACTGTAAGCAAAACCACTCTGTAAAAAAACACTATCACGCTGAAGCCAAGCTGAGTATCATTTGATCATTTGAAACATAGTTTCAAAGTTCTCAATATATAAAAAAAATGCATTTAACAGCAGCGCATTACCTGATATATATTTCACATGTGTTTTATTAATCTAATCACATTGGGATTGAACCAGTTATATTTTTCACAATGGTTTTGCTTTCAAACATATAGTTAAATAGTTGGTCAATCAAAGCACAGTGTTTGGACTTGGATACAGTTTAAGCATAATATCCTGCTATCTGATTATACAGCACAGCAACCAGTCAAACCTGAAACTAAGTAAGATATATCATCATGCTGAAATTATTGCTTTATTTGTGTGTGTTCTGTGGTTAAAAATTACCGTAATTTATGGCTGCTTTCCATGTGAAGTCCACACAAACAGAAGGAACCATTCTCAGTGTAAGTCATGGACTAGGTCAAATTCTGAGATAAAGAACTTTAATGACAGATGAATCTGAGAGGCCAGGTAACATGAATACCAGTCTGTTGGTTGCAACCCAAGATAATGTGCTAATCCACTGAAGTGCTGTGTCAGATCTCACTGACCGGCGTGTAAAATGAGGAGTTTGACTGATAGCTGATCTTTGGGAGCCTGGGTTCCTCAGGCCCAACAGTCTCTGGTGGAGCAGACATACTCCAATGTATTAAAAAAAAGAAAAAAAAACAGGAAGTGATTTTCTGAAGCAACTGATTAGCAAAACAGGCATGATTCATAAAGACAGATTAGGAGCAGGCTTCCAATGGCAAGATCAAAGAGTAATTTAAGGTTAATTGCTAATCTACTTAGATGTAGTTCGAAATCGAAAAGTATCGAAAGATACTTAGGTTCACCTGGAAAAGTAAACATACAGTATCATCTTAATCTTCAGTGCTAAATTAGGCAAAGGCATCCAGGTGTTATAGTCAATTATTTAGATTCAGTAATTAATCAACTAAAAGTAAATTGCAACACTGTGCAACTGAAGTGAACTGCAATTTCTTTGCAACTAGTGCTACTAAACAGAACTGAAAAATAATGAGCATTGATCCATCAAATGCCCGAAACCCATGTCATTGGTTGAGCTAATGTCGGTCAGGATGTTTTTACAGTTTTCAGAAGAATCAGCCTACCAGTGGCTTTCAGCATTATAAAATTGCATACTTTTATTATTCGGTTGTTAAGTCTGACGTCATGTGTCACTGTTTCTGGGTCCAAACGCTCCTTCAGATGCTAAAAGCAAACAACAAAATCTCCATACCAGAATCTTAGCAGGCTAGAGAGTGATTCATGTTTTAAAAATGGTTCAAATACTGGTGTCCGGGATACCATGAGGCAAGAGGTTGTAGCATACACTATGAGAAACCTGTTAAAAAATAGTGCTCATATTGCAGGTATAACCCCTCTCCCCCGGGTCCTCACCGCCACACCTCGTTTTTGTTCCGAGTGGGTCTCGAACCCGGGTCTCCGGCATGGGAGGCGGACACACTAACAAGAAGGTTAAAGACCTAGTCACTTGCACAGCACCTACCGCTGGCCTCCGTTACACAGGAAATCGTATTCTTACTTAAATGGAGAGGAGGTTTGGACCCGGAAACAGTATTTGACGCATCATGACTTGCAGAGAGCATACAGTCAGCAAATTTCAGTTTTTCAGCAATCCTAGTTTTCGTAATGCCTCTCTCCGATCTCTTCCGATGCTGGGAACCGGCACGTTGACACCTTTGGAACGAGATGATGCATGCAATTCCGTTTTTGTGGATACCGATTCATTAGAATCCATTTGAGTGTCTGCAAAGTGGTTTTTGGTTCCTACTGTAGAAGAACCTGATTGGTGGTTCTGAGAAATTGCATTCAAGACTGTGATGTTAGAACCTGACAGTACAATCCCAGTGTGTTCCAATGTGGCAGATGTCCCGGTTGAAGTCATATCGGCATTTTGCGGATGAGATGAAGCTGTGGAAAGGTCGCACGTTTGGTGGAGAGTGCTGCAACTTTGTACTGGCTGGTTTATTTGTTCTCCAGGTCTTGCAGGAACACTTGGAGCAAGACGTTCACTTGTGGTCTGGTTTTGCTCTTTGTTTGCTGGGGACTGTGAATGCTTTAGTTGTTGACAGATTGGGTTCTTTGCATCCTTAAGGAGACCCAGCTTGCAAAGAGCCTCTACTCTTACTTTCTCTGGGTTCATTAATTTATCTACAGACAATACCCCTGGGTAAGGCATGGTTGAGTTGATCTTGGAGTTGGAGTCTCCTTCCTGGTTCATTGGGACTTTGTGTGGGGTTTTCATTTTAGGTTTAGGGGCCACAGGTGGAGGAGTGGGCTTGGAGTTCCTACTTGTCATAGCCTGTGAGTTCTGGGTATGAGTTTGGGATGTAGGGATGCTTCCCTCATGATCTTTATTTGTAGAAACCTGCTGTTCTTCGGTTTTGGCTTCAGTTGCATTGGTTCTCCGCATTGAAGCACTCTTGCGCAGATGGACCAGTGCTTCATACGAGAGTGGTCCTCTACGTGCCACATTCTCTGGCTGATGATTATTTTGTTGTTCTTCCGCTGTATCTTTACTGCCTCTGATTTTATATGGAGGTGGTATCACTACCACACTGGCCTCTGAGGGAACTCGTAGAGCTTCTTCATGGAGCTGGTTACTTTCACAAGCCACTTTGGGTGCAGTCTTTTTCTGGGATGCAGCTAATTCAGGTTTGGTTTGGATACGTGAGTTATGGTTTGCAAGGACAAATGGAGTAGGAACCATATAATTCAAAATTTCATTTTGCACCAAGCTGCTATATGACAATGGACCTTCAAATGGGCTTTTGGGCACATCTACAAACAATAAAATAATATTTTATTTCATTATCAGCAATAGTTAGGAGTTATAAATACTAAAGGAGCATCAACACACCTTGGGGGAGCTTGTTGAATTCTGTCGACGAGGAAAGGTGGGCTGCTTTGTTAGCTACATTTCCCCGAGCTGGCAGTTGATCAGACTCGTCATTGGATAGGCCACTATCATCCTCTGTATCCAGTGACTGAATGGTCTCCTCTAGGTACATGAGACAAGCCCTCTCCTCAGCAGAGAGATACTCCATACTTTCATCACTCTGAAACATAAATTGTTCGCATTTGTGGACCAGCTTTATTGTGTGCTCATTACAGGGATAGTTCGCTCAAAAATGAAAATTCTGTCAGCATCTTCTCACCCTTATTTTGTTCAAAACCAGAATGACTTACAACTCAGGAAAAAAAAAGGTACAAAAGTTGTCACTGGGGCGGTACCTTTCAAAAGGTACAAATATGTACCAATATATGTACACTTTAGGTACTAATATGTACCTCTAAAGTACGAATATGCACACTTTAGGGGTAAATAAGGTACAAAGGTGTACCTTTTGAAAATGTACCGCCCGAGTGACAGATTTTGTACTGTAACTTTTTTTCTGCCTTCTTCAGAACACAAAAGAAGATATTTTGAAGAATGTTTCTGTCCACATGAAGTCAACGGGGTCCAAAACAGCCCTTCATTTCTCAAAATATCTTCTTTTGTGTTCCAAAGAAGAAAGAAAAGTCATACAGGTTTGGAACGACATGAAGTAAATGATGACCGAATTAAATTTGTGGGTGAACTAACTCTTTAATATATTTTATCAACATTTCCTAGACACACACAATACATCAAAACAACTGAAGATGTAGATTTAAATGTATTTGATAACATTATGTACAGTATGTCTTCATAAAAAAGTATTTCTTACAAAGCATGAGTTGAAGCTGACCACACTGTCACAGCTGCCATTACTGTCAATCTCGCCCATTGTGTCGAGGCCATTGCCATCTTGCCACATGTCACTTATCGGCATTTGCAAATTATGGAAACCTCCACCCTGATTTGAATTCAAAGTTCTTTAACAGTGTTGATGAAACTGCTTTTCCCCTAAAAGTAGAATAAAAAATGCTAATGAAGTGTCTTGATATTTGCAAGCATTGGTAGTAATAATAGTGGAAATTGTAGATCAATTAAATACAATCGTATACCAAAAAACACATAAGAGCCAGCAATTATATTTGTATTTTTGTGAACATTATAATGTTCAGATCATGTGAATGAGATTACAAGCAGGTCTTACACTGAGCTTCTCTAGTTGGATCAAGTCCGGCATGAATGGAAGATAGTGAATCAGCTTTTTAAAGATAAACTAAGCTTTGTCCTCCAATTCAGAGTTTAATTGTTTAATATATTGTGCTTCAGAAGTGGTTTCATTTATTCCAGCTTCCACTTACACCAAAGATCAGTAAGAACAATGCCGATTCACTTTGTTTTATTAGTTGTCACATAAAAGGCTCTCAGTTGTAAATTTGAATATGACGTGAATGATGATAACCCTTTTTTTTTCTTTCAGTGATGGATTGTATTGTGTGATAATGCAAATGTAACAGCAAACGGGTTTTCTTTGTGGAGAGATGAATGGGCCAGTTGCAGTCGGATAGAAAATAAAACAATCATCAGTACAGTATGACATTTGTTTTCAAATGATCATTATATTTTAAAAGTTGAACTGTAATATCGAGCAGTAATCAGTAAACCATAACAATGACTGTAAAAACAAGGTCCATTTCCATAATTAACCCATTGGGCCTTTTTAAAAATATAATCTATAACCTTAATAACATACTAATAAAAATGCTTGATTCTTTTTGTAATTGCAACACCGATATGTACTTTGAAATATCGTCTTGTATGCTGTTCTAGAGAAACCATACCCATCTATAATCATAAAAACACTGAAATGACTTTATTATAGCACACTTATCTATGTTATCTACTCTAAGGGTGTGTGAAACTATCTGTGTCAGACTACACTGGAAATTAATTCACAGTGTTTAACACCTGGGTAAGACTAATATAGCAAATAATATTGCTGAACAATCTAAAAAAAAAATGAGAGCGTGCATGTTAATTAAAATCTGATTTCAATTGATGCATTTCAGCACATTGCATAATTAATTTACTATTCATCTCTGCTTTACATTCTAGAATTATTTGCCAACCTTTTAATTGAAATCTTAAGAATACTCATATGCAGAAATAAACGAATGAAGCATGCCTTAATAAAAGTTTACCTTTAGTGCAGAAACGAGATGGCAGCCCAGTTCACGTGCTTCTGTCAGTGCTGTGAGGTACAGTGAGGTGTCAGTACTGTACATAAAGAAATCCTCGACCAATCATTTTCGTTTCTTTCCTGCAGCAGCCAATCAGAGAACAGACCGGTGAGTGTGGAGCAAAAACACAAACACGAACAAAACCGAACGTTCGTATCAAAATAGTCGTTTAGTGACTGGAAAAGACTTTATGAAAGATGCGTAAGTACACACTTAACTACACACAGTACTTCTGTGCACACAAGATGACAGAAAGTGTCGAGAGAGAGGATCACCGGCAAATCCTGGTTAATCGCGTTATGAAGGGTTTCTTAAAATAACATTCGTGTAATCCCCGTCAACTGGAGCTGATTTGATCTGTTTAACTGACTGAGATTCATTATGTTTTCACACCACATACAGGCGATCAGTTTTATCATCTATTTCTCAAAACTTAACTAGTTTTTATGGTGCTACCTGACTGTGCTACTAGTAAGAAGTCCAGTTGTAACTACTAGTAACTATTCATTCGTTCTTATTCCGATCTGATAGTATATATTCAATTACTCACCATTGTTTAGTCAACACCATTTAGAAACCAAGAAATACTATCTAGTAAATGAGATAAAGGATTAACTATTGATTATATATTAGTAATTCTAAAATAAGCAGTGCTGGGGAAAGTTACTTTGAAAAGTAATGCATTACAGTGTTGCGTTACTCCATAAAAAAAGTAACTAATTACGTTACTTGGTTACTTTTTATGGAAAGTAATGCGTTGCGTTACTTTTGCGCTACTTTTTGATCATGGACAACCCAGTGGCTTGCTTTGTCGTTTCTTAAAAAAATAGAAAGTTTATTTTGGCAAATATAAAAGCTTTTCACACCAAAAGTGAGATGAATAAGCCTCAGGCTGAAGGGAAAGGACATTTACATCCGTACAGTATAAATGCCGAACGAGACATTTCACAACACTGTCCCAAGCATAAAAAAAAGACACAAAAAGTGTTTTCTAGAGCATTGTGCTTATTAGTACGTTGACTGGATCATCGAAAGTCAAACGCAAAGACATTGGTTAATAGAATGATTAAATACATAAAGCATATTTGTGTTGTTTAACATTTAATTATTGCAGGTTTGCGTCATATTCTGAGTTGTATTTTTTTATTCATTTTGAGGAATACTGAATCTGTGTGGTTTTTGATGAATTAATGCATATTCATATTTATTTTTAACTACAGTAACATCTGATTTCTCGGGGATTTTCATGGGGACAGGAGAGCTGTCAATCATTAAATTGGAGAAAAAAAGTAACTTGCGCTACTTATTTGAAAAAAGTAACTTGGATATTCACTTGTAAAACTTTTTTTTTAAATAATTATATTTAATGTAATTTATATAACTGTACCTGTCTAGGTGTGGCTTTGTACATACCAATGTATTGTTGTTTTTTTTGGTGTTTGCTTAGTGTTAGGTTATAATCAGTTCTTATCGCGTACCTTTTGTTCTGTTAATATTTTTAGCTTATATTCTTTTTTTTTGTTTCATTTAAAATGTTTTCACTTTTGAATGTGTTGTATGTCATTTGTCATTTTTCTTATTTTTCATTAAATGTGTTTGTAATATATATATGTTTTTAGAGTTTTAGCTTTTAGTTTTAATTAATTTTTCTTATTTGTAAGTTTGAATTGCGTTTTTAGCTTTATATTTTCGTTTTCATTTAAAATGTTTACTGTGTTGAAAGGTTTGTGAGTGCATTGTCATGTTTTATTGTCATTGTTTTGTGATTTTCTTAATGTTGTTGTTTTATATATATATATATATATATATCTTGTATAGAGTTTTTAAAGCTTTTAGTTTTAGTTACTTTTTCTTATTTGTAAGTCGCTTTGGATAAAGCGTCTGCTAAACGACTAAAACTAAAAGTACAAGTAAAAAGGTCGTATTAAAAGGTATATTGTCGTTGACTTTCCTTAAGTACTCTTGAAAAAAGTAATCTGATACTTAAACTCACAAAATTAATTACGAAGGCACGTTACTTGTAATAGGCGTTACCCCCAACACTGAAATAAGTACTGGTAACATAAAATAGATACTAGTTAAATAAATGTTGAAAGGCATATGCAAACAAGTCAGCATTGGGTTTCCTGTTTCAATAGCAATTATGGAACATTTTGCTTGGGAAAGTTTAATACTGTCACTAACATTTTGGCAGTAGTTAGTTAACACTAGTAATTAACTACTAATAACATTTAGTTAAAAACTAATTCGTTAGACAAAATAAATAATAAATAAATCACACAAGGATATTTATATATATATATATATGTATATCATTTCAAGTTTATTTATCATTACCCAGTATAACCAGTGATTTTGTAGCAATGAATGCTGTACATGCAGTTTCTCACTCAAAGTTACCTTAGTGTAGATAAAACACTGATCACGGCCATTTAGAAAAATCACCGCAAAATAAAAAGAAAAGTCCTTTGGACTTACAATGGCACCATTTCTTCAAAATAAAAAGGTTGCAAACAAGTAAACAACAGTGTGGATATTACCTGACTGAAAAATACTGAGAATGTACATCATCATCAGGCCTTACAAGATGTTTTCGCTCTAAAGTTCATCCACACTCACACCAATATGATACTTTGCTACACTAAACCTCAGACATCGGCCCTGTACGCAGGAAAGAGTTCAGTATGACACATTTCATCACTTAAAATGTCAAATGAAAGTCACTACAATCACTCTTCCTAACAATATATCATGGTCACTTGAGAGAGAATAAACACATTTTGCATAAAACAATCTTGTGTGGACATTTGCAGAAATTACACAAGTGCCCTTCAAAGAAAAACAAAATCTAGATTCACAAAATAGTTCAGTGAGATTCTACTATCAGCACCATTGTGGTCCACTTCAACTCAAAATCCACGCTTTCTTGCTAACTAGCTTACTCAAAATGTGTAAAAACGGCATTGAGTAGAGTATTCAGAGTCGACATTGATCTATGTGACTATTTCAAGTAACAGGTACAATGGAGCCAGTGAACTTAAGACTTCATGTAGCGCCATCGATTGTTCAGAAACTGTGCGTATGATCTTAAAAAGACAGATCATATAATAAATACAGTAATGCCATGATTAAATTAGAGTTAATGAAAGGCATGTTTTTAGCTGTGCTCCACCGTTCAATACTACTCTGGCCACATCCACAGAAGCACTTTATGTGTGAAAAGATGAACATTTATGATATATTTGTTTTAAAAATGAACAATTAGTATGCCTTATGCGATCACTCATTAAAACTTTCAATATTTGTTAGGTACTACCAAGGGTTTAGCTATAGCATTGTCAAACAGTCGCACATCTTTGAGCTGCAGGCAACAGAAAAGTGTTTACATGAGGTTATGGGTGAATCTCACGAAAACATGTCTAGGTCACATTTAACAGCGAAACTGAAAGAAAAAATGACGTTATATTTAGCATAAACAAAAGGATTTTAAGAGCATTAAGATTTTTTAAATTTATATGATTTTTATGACATTTTCACTCTAAATTATTAAAAGTAATACAGTAACTACTTTTACAGTTAAAATTACTATAATAACATTAATAAGCATACATCCTGAGCAGCCTACCATCAATACGGCAATGTATAAATACTTCATAATTTATAATATCATACTATATTACTAATAGTAGCATTAAATTTCTTGGGGAAAATGTGCCTACTTTGTCATGAAAAATATCACAATGCAAAAAAAAAAGGCATCCTCTCTCTCTTCTCCTATAATATATTATATAATTAATATCTATAATTAATATGTAATTATATTTGAATTGTGAGTTTACCACAATTATTTTTAATTTTCTTTGATTTTGCAGTGATCCGTGACCGTGGATGTGTTTTTTTGCAAAATTTACACCCTAAGACTAGTATTGTACCCAATTATTAAAAAAAAGGTAGTCAGTGGGAGAACCCTTAGAAATTTGGTTGTGAAGAACCGGCTTTGTTGTCATTTCTGCTACCAGACTAAAAAACCCAGAGCATATTTTAATACTTCACCTCAAGATTAAAGCAAGTTAAAAGAATACTGAATAATGGGGGACCTCGACAAGTGATAAAGTCTTCTGTAAGCCGTCGAGACAATGTGAGGTAGAGTCTGTACCAAGCTGGAACAGGGCAGCAGGAAAGACGCGGTTACCATGGCAGGTGGCGTGGCAGGACCCCGGCAAAGGTTTGTGTGTGTGTGGGGGGGGTCAGGAGCCGGAAGGATGGGGGGTGAATTTCAAAATCCGAGCGAAGACATCACCCCTCCCAAAGTTGGTGTGGCGGTCTCCTCCCTTGGCATGCTCTCCCTCTTGGCTGTCCTTCTGCCCACCAGGCCATTTGGCACACCAATGGGCAGCGCAGAGTGAAGCGGAATCGTGTTTCTGACATCCGTTTGGACTGACGTCTTCCTCCGGGCCTCATCCGCTGAGCGTCCAACGCTTGGGCCAAACTTAAATCATCGTAGTGGAGAAACAGTCTGTGCGGGAACATCTGCATTTGGCACCACCTTCTGGATTCGGGTCATCATGAATACGCATCATAAATAAGGCGCACTCTTTTTGGGTCATCCCGCATCCCTCGCCGAAGCGGTTCTGATCGCGCACAGTCCGAGTTGCCAACGGCAACTCTCAAGCCTGGTAAACTTAAGAGAGGATTGGTCTGTGAACCTCAATTGGGGCGTCCTCCCCCCCGTGCTTCACTCTGCTGCACCGGCTCGGTGCAATAGGGTCCTCCTTAGTCTTTGGCCTCAAATAACGGCCTCCGAGTACAACGTGGGGTCACTAGCTACATTTGTGCAATGAGCCCATAGCAGCATTTTTTGGCTCCACACCTGGTGTCTAAACACCCGTTCCTTCCCATAACGGAGTGTCACTCTTGTAAATACAGACAAGAGTTGTCGACAGGGAACGACTGGAGCACTAGACCTCGGGGACAGGTTCACAGGACCCACGCCATGCGCGCTTTGGTCACAAGCTGCATTTCATTTGTGTTCTTCGTGGCCCCGCAGCTGGTTTTGTGGTGTTGTTCTTTCTCCTCCTCTACAGAGCATCGTGGTCTCCTGGAACAGTAAACGTATCGAGGACCGACACAAGAAACTGTCAGCAAGCACAAAGGTCCGCACGAAGGGCTTTATAAACCACCGAATTAACAGAATACGTCACCCAAAAATGAAATTTGCTGAAAAGTCGTTTCAACGTTTTAACTTCAACCCATCGTTTCTGGCTAAAATACGAGTCCTCTAATAATTTGCGTTAAGTGGGTGTGGATTACTTTGGATTATATATAGATATTTAAGACTCTCAGTCTGCCGGCTACCCGTCAATGCAGAGGATCCACTGGTGACAAGTCTCTAGAATGCGACATTCTCCAAATCTGTTCGCAATGAGGAAAATACTCATCTTACATGTGGCATGTCTTAAGAATGAGTATACATTTTCATTCTTGTGGTGAACTATCACCTGTACCACCCTTACAAATAAAGTAGGGTGACCATGTATGTGCCCGAATACAGTTGTCCCAGGACCGCGTCCTGGCGGAGTTCTATATTGGCTAAAATACTACGTTTTGGCTTTGTTTGCGCTTGTCCGACCGATCATCAAAAATAACCATACAGACCGGTTCCTTATCTTTCAAATACTTGCTCGAGGTATTTGAGTCATACACTTGACTTGTCTATCTGCACAGCGCAAACAAAGCCAAAACCTAGATATTTTAGGCAATATAGAAATCCTGGCCAGGACGCGTCCTGGGAAAATGGCACGTATGGTCACCCTAAAATAAAGTGTAGTGATTCTGATCAAACCTGATTTTATAGGGTAGTCTTTTAGGTGGGCTTCACCATTGCGTAGATCCAGGCTGGATGGTGGATAACCTACCATGATCTTCTGTACATCACAAGGTATTCCTGTTAGCTCCTCAATCTTATCTTTAAGCTCCTGAACACAAGATTGGTGTGTAAGGCCCTGCATCAGATGGGTCCCATTCTTGGCTTTACAACGCAGACGTAGCATCCTGTACCTGTTCAGTTCTGAACACAGAATAGTTGCATAAACCAAATTTATATTAAGTTAGAAGCAGTCACATTCGGGCTTTAAAATAAGGCAATATGCTACAATAAAATGACCAGTAGTGTGAAAATACTAAGTAAAAAACAATGGCAATTACTTTTGAATGCCAGTTGAAAAATAAATATGCATGCATTTATACAGTATATGAATACGTAATAAATACATAAAGAAAGAAAATAGTAATATGATCGAGTAATTACAAATATATTCCAATATCACTACATGTAATGGATTATACTGAGTACTTGCGCAAAAACAAAAGTCTACAGCTAAACAAAAGAATAAACACAATATATAAATACAAATGTAAAACTTTGTCATTTTATTTTTTTCTCACCTAAGCAATATAAAAGACAATGTTGACAATAATCTAAGCTAGGCTAGGTTAGCCAGGCTAAAGATAACGTTACAAAAACTCAGCTGATACATATTAAACAACTTAAAATTCTACAGTTCTTTCACTATAAAAACATCCTCTAAAGATGAATGGTAATATGGTCTTATTTAATAAAAATCACGGGTAGTTTGCAGTTGGCCCGATGCTAAGTCACTCACCACTGAGCGCCTTTAAAACAACAACAATTGACACGCTGACCGAGCAGAAACATGCGTGTTACGTCACACAATCTGTGTACTACGTCCTGTAAACGACACAAAATGCGTCAAATTTAATTATACTATAAATTAATTGTTAACTTAAAAATCGAGCAATATCAGCCTTGCTATATTAATAAAAACTTAACAGGAAATATATGTACTTTTAAAAATTCAAATGTAACACCGCAGAGACTAGTTAAAATGAACTAGCGACAGCACACGCTGATGTAAAATGGGGAAAAAAACGTGTGTAATTATTGGACGATCACATATAATTGGTTTTATACATCTGCATATATATCATTTGTTTTACTGTCGTTTATTATGCAACGTTCTGGGCAATAAAAAACATTTAGTCTGTAATGTGTCTCCCGGCCACAAGCGGCGCTACAAATAATCAACACGTCCTTTTATGTGCGTCATGCTGTTTCCGGAATTGCGCCGCCATTGAAACACCAGCAACCAACGTGAGAGTGTAGTTTCCGCGCCATTAACTATTGCGTTCACTTTGACATAGATCACCTTTTTCTAAAAATATCTGAATATTATTTGGGAGAATGGCGTACAGAGGACAAGGACAGAAGGTTCAGAAGGTCATGGTGCAGCCTATCGTATCCTTCAGAACGCAGAACTAAACCGGTTCCTTCCATTGTATTG
This sequence comes from Sinocyclocheilus anophthalmus, assembly GCA_018155175.1. Lineage (NCBI taxonomy): Eukaryota > Metazoa > Chordata > Actinopteri > Cypriniformes > Cyprinidae > Sinocyclocheilus > Sinocyclocheilus anophthalmus. The sequence continues at coordinate 198,491 of JADLZN010001373.1, read as the reverse complement.
ATATGCTTTTATTTCCTACTTCATAATGTTAATTTTATTACATGTTGTATTAGAAATGAACGTTTTTTTTAATATGATCATATCAAACTTTTAAAAAAAAAAGCAGCATCTTTGAGCAATGTTTGTATCAGGTTTGTGTTGGTCCCGCTGCTAATCGTTTACGTTGCTTATAAATGAATGAAAAAAATGATATTTAAAATGAATCATGAGTCATATTTTGATGACAGTATAATGTTATTGTTATATTTGTTTGTTTCCTTAATTTTACTTTCAGAACCTTATTTTCAGGTATCTACAGAATGTAAGTTCTTTTTATTTAACATTTAAAGTTATTTAACAGGCATATAGAGTATATACAACATAGATGCATACATTATACATTATGTATTAGTTATTTTGTATGAAATGTGCAGTTTCCCCCATGCATTTTTGTTTTCTGTTACTTTTGGTTTATTTTTTTGTTTGTTTATTTTTTATAAAGAAAAAATGACGTTATATTTAGCATAAACAAAAGGATTTTAAGAGCATGTTATATTTTGATATAATTTTTTTTAGTTTTGTGGATAAAATACTGTACAAGATGAATAACACAGAATCTTGCAGTCTACCATCAATACTCAATGTATAAATACTGTCCTAATTTATAATCTAATAAAATAGATGACTAATTATAAATTGAGATTTTGGTGAGAAATGTGCCAAATTGTCCATGAAAATTATCACATGTACAAAAAAAACAAAAAAGCATTCTCCCTCTCCTCCTCTCTCCCCTCTCGCCTCTCTCTCTCCTCTCTCTCTCTCAATAGCGGACCTCTCTCTCGCCTCTCTCTCTCTCTCTCTCTCACACAAACACTCTCTCTCTCTCTCTCTCTCCCTCTCTCTCCCTCTCCCTCTCTCTCTCTCCCTCTCTCTCCCTCTTCTCCGTCTCTTCCTCCCTCTCACCCCGACCCTTCTTCTCTCCCTTCCCTCTCTCCTCTCCCTTTTTTCGTCTCTCCTTGGCTCTCGACTTTTTTCCTTCTTTTCCCCCCTCTTTCTTTATTCCTTCATCCCTACACTCCTCTTTTATCTCCCTCGCACGTCCATTCCTTCTCTTTATCTTTTCCTTCTCCCTCCCCTCTCTTTCGCTTTCTCTCCTCCACGCTTGCTCGCGCCTTCCCCGCGCTTTCCTCTCCTCTCGCTCCGCTCTCTCGGGTCTTCTCCACTCTCCTCTCCTCTCTCCTCCTCTCCTCTCTCATCCTCTCCTCTCCTCTCTCCTCTCTCCTCCTCTCCCCTCTCCGCCTCTCCCATCTCCTCTCCTCTCCTCTCTCCTCCTCTCCTCTCTCATCCTCTCCTCTCCTCTCTCCTCTCTCCTCTCTTCTCTCTCTCTTCTCCCTCCGTACGCTCTTTTCTACTAAAATGCGCATCGTTACAGTGAATTACGCCTGTATCCACATCTTATCTGTAATCTTCCCCCACAGTTGAGATTGGTATGTGCTGGTGCTTCTGGAGTGTGGGTGGGCGCCGTCTCTCTCCCTCTCACTCCGTCCTGCTGCGTCTCCCTCTCCATCATCCCATCTCATCGCTCGAACCGCTCTCTGCATCCTCTCTCTCGCTCTCCCCCCCCCTCCTCTCGTCCCTCTCTCGCTACCGCATCCTCGGTCCCCGCGTCTCCCTCGCCTCCCTCGCTACTCTCATCTCCTATCCTCCCTCGCTCCCTGCCTCTCTCTCTCTCATGCCCTCTCCCTCCCGCTCTCCCGCCGCTCTCTCCGCTCTCTCGTCGCCCGGCCTCTCTCGCCGCTCCCCTCTCTTTCCGCGCTCGTCGCTAGTCCCTCTCTCGCCTCTCTCGCCCTCCGCCCTCACATCCCTCTCCCCCTCTCTCTCTCTCCCTCTCCCGCTCCCTCTCTCTCCCGCTCCCTCTCCCTCTCCCTCTCCCTCTCGGGACTCCTGCCCCCCTCTCTCTCTCTCCCGCGCACATCGCCCCCTCGCTCTCGCACCTGCTCTCTCTCTCTCGCTCCCGCTCGTCCTCCCTCTCCCTCTCTCTTTCCCTCTCTCCCTCTCCCTCTCCCTCCGGTTACTAATAGTTTTTCCCTTTCTGTGCAGCGTTCCCGAATCCAGGTATGGCTCTACGAACAGGTCAACATGCGGATAGAGGGCTGCATCATTGTGAGTAAACACAGCAAGTCTCACATTGAATTTTTTCCGCACAGCTCATTTTCATCTTTACAGATAATTGTGTGAACACGCATGTGAATAGTTTATATTTGACAAACTTTATATTTGATTTCTTTGTTTGTGTTTCAAGGGATTTGATGAGTACATGAATTTGGTTTTGGATGATGCAGAGGAGGTTCACATGAAGACCAAGAACAGGAAGCCCCTGGGTAAGTGTGAACTTTGCGATACCGGCGAGTCATGCGTTTCTGAGAAATAACTTTTGTTTGATGTAAAATAAGATATGACTTTAAACATTTTCTCTCTCTCCAATAGGGCGGATTATGTTGAAAGGAGATAACATCACATTGCTGCAGAGTGTGTCCAACTGATCGTCTGTTAGTTCTTCATCTGAATATTATTTGTTTGCTGTTTTATTTTTTCATTTGTCAAGATTTGGAATTTTGACCCATGCTTATAATTGTGAAAAACATTTTTTTTCTTTTCTAAATCTCAAAAATAAAGTTTTTTTTTTTCACCGTTTCAGGCTACTGTTTTTAGTGTTGGAATTAAAGTGAAGTGACATGTGGCCAGGTATGGTGACACATACTCGGAATTAGTGCTCTGCATTTTAACCCATCCAAAGTGCACACACACACAGCACGATATAGAGATTACACGGTCGCACGGCAGCCACCCCACCACACTTCCCCGGGTCAGCAGGTCCAGCCACTTTTATGCTCTCCCGCCGCCCTGGGGACCACGTGCGCCTTGCTCTCAACGGGCACGCCTCAGACCTCGTCGATTACATTCCGCGCGCGCCAGGTGCGCGACGCCAGAGCCCCTGTACCTACAATCAACCTCCACCTCTTACCCATCATCACGCCACTCACTCCCTCCCCCAACCTGATCCCACCAATCTAGCCTCCTACTGGTCCTCCCAGGTTTGTTTTAATGCATTTTCCCGCCAACGACACATTCTCTGCAATGCGCTCCCCCCCCCTGCATTTTTTAAAATCAAAAATACAATAAAAACAGTAATGTTGTGAACTTGCAACTTAAAATAACTTTTATTTAATATTTTAAAATGTCATTTATTCATTCATCTATACATTTTTGCTTTGATGAATATAAGCTTCAAAAGAACAGCAATTTTTTTAAATGTAAATCTTTTTGTAACATTGTAAATGTCTTTACTGTCGCTTGATCAATTTGATGTATCCTTGCTGAATAAAAGTATTAATTTCTAATGTAAAAAAAATTATACTGACCCAATACTTGGTGCATGTTTGTGTGCAATCAAGCGTGGCTGCTCATTGACATGGTTCTTTGTTACTTAAATTGTTTAGAAATCTGCATATTTTAATAGTAGTTGGAGGTAATATTTGTCATGTTTGACACCTGTCTGCAGCTAACTGTCCCACCACTAGAGGGCAATACATTAGTTTGTAGTTGTACTGTATTAGCGGGATGCGTCTATATAAGATGCTACTTGTGACATTTTAGGCACCTTTTAAAAACGTTAAAAAAAAATTTTTTTCCCCCACTGTGTTGCATAAGTGAATTTGACCCGTATATGGCCCAATGACACAAACTTAAAAAGTTAATGTATCTTTAAAAGAGACCCTTTTTTGTCCTTTCAAAAGCAAAAGGTAATTTTGGCCACAAATGTTACCGGTGGGTTAACAGATGCTTTTAACCAAAACAGCTAGCTGTTATGTATATAGCACATGATTTAATCACTTGTTGGACTTTTCTAATCCTTTTTGAGGCAAAAATAAATGAATAATAAACAAAATAATTTAAGAATATTTTCATTTAATAATAAAAATACATTGCCCTTCACGGTCCTAAACAAGTCAAATCAAGTCACCTTTTTTATATAGCACTTTATACAATACAGATTGTGTCAAAGCAGCTTTACAGTGTCAAACAGGAAAAACGTGTGCTGATAATGCAAGAGGACAATAGAAAACAGTCAGTTTATCAGTTAAAGTCAGTTCATGGATGATTCAGTGATGTCATCATGTCATCCAGTTCAGCTCGATTTCAATAGTGTCTGCAATCAGTCAAGCGAGCCAGAGGCGACAGCGGCAAGGAACCAAAACTCCCATCGGTGACAGAAATGGAGAAAAAACCTTGGGAGAAACCAGGCTCAGTCGGGGGACCAGTTCTCCTCTGACCAGATGAAACCAGCATGGTGTGCACTGAAAAAAATGTTTCATTCATTCAATTAAAAAAGGGCAAGGTATTTATTTTCAGTGTGGTTTCATTCCAGGCTGCAACACAAGTCAGATTGAGCAGAGGACTCATCAGGTTCCCGTGGTCTTGAGCCGATGGCCGATGAGGTCTTCGCAGGTGACATCTAGTTGACATGGTCTCCGCTGACATTCATGGCTGTAGAGGTGCTGATCCACCATCTGGACTGGATACACACTGGATCCGTATGGCTACGGTGATCTCGGAATAAGAATAAAACAGACTAATATTAGCGTAGATGCCAATTAAATAAAATAAATGTGATGAAATTATAGAATACAGCAAAGTTGAAAACAATCCCAACCCAGTTGCAGCCATAAAGTGTCAAATGATATGTGCACTGAAGTGATTTTTAATCAGTATGCAATGATTGTTCAAGAGATGAATACACTACATCTGCATAGCTCTTTATCGAAACGTTATTGCGTGTTGCAGTTTGTGGTGTTAGTTTCAAATCCCCCAACAACTAATTTTACGCTCAAAGCTTTAGATTTCAATAACGGCTGTTTTCCTCAAGGGGAAGTTTGATAAAAATCTGGAAATATGAAAACAGCAGCATGTCAGCAGTGCTCAGATGGTTTTGCCAGAGAGCAGGAGAGCTGTGACTTTGAAGTCAGAGGCAGTGGTTGGTGAGTCTCTAGATAGGGACTCACTGCCAACCTGTGGAGGAAGCGGTATCTAAATCACGAGTACGAGCGTTGCATGTGTGCACACAGAGCCGGAGAACCAGATGCAGCCGTGAAGCTCATCGGGAGGAAGTCAGTTGCTGACTCCAGAGACTTTAAGCTCACTTCATAACTGCGACCACACGCGTTTAGTCGTTCACTGTGGGTTCAACCACAGTAATGTTGCATAAAGTCGATCCCCTTGTGAATTTTTCTTTCATTATTCATTCGGTGTGAATCTTTGCTGGGGGCTTTTAAAGGTAGCTACATGATCAAAATCAATTCTATTTCATATGCAGATGAAAACTAATGGCTCCAGAATTTCCAGAACGGACTAAACTGAACTTAAAATCACTTTCTTAATACACGTTGATGATCTTTTTGTGAACAATGCATTGGTGTACATTATTCTAAAGTAGCAAAAATGTGATTTTGCACATCAAAGTATAACTTGTTTTAATTTAATGGCTTTATAGTGTTCAGGTGATGTCACGTACAATACAAACAAACCCCACTGGATAAATTACAACCCTACATTTTGTTCTTGTTGAATATTGGCTGTTTATTGCATAGGCTATGTATATTATGCATAGTATTTTTGGTGCTTATGGAACACCTCTGATAGATAGATTTGCTAATATGTGCAGTACAGGGTTATAATAATCAACTAAAACTAAAACCATAAAAATTCAGTTTAAAAAATCTGATATATATACTGTATATAAAAAAACATTAAACTGATTGTATTTATCATTTTTATTTAGTTTAGCATGAGGTAGTGAAATAAAATGGAATAAAAATAATAAAAACTAATACAATTATCATAAACAACCAATTGACTAAAACCTTAACTAAAATGAAAATGGAAAATATATATATATAAAAAAAGAAATTTAAAATAATGATCAAATAAATAAAATTATAAAAGTATCTCAGTTATACTAAAATAACACAATGCAATCAGCTTGGTTTCCAGAAACCAAGAAAAAAAAAACCTGAAGTGCAAATAATTTTTTACAATTTTATTTCAAATTGAATTAAAAAAAATGCAACACAATTTTGATTATTTGAACTGGACGCCAGCCGCATGTGCTTTGATTGGGTCAGTGTTGGGTAGATTACTAACTAATTGTAGTCTGTTACTGATTCCAAATTACATGACAAAAATTGTAGTTAGTAATGTAATCCATTACGTTACACATTTTAGGTAATTTAATCAGATGACTTTTTGATGACTTTTAGATTACCTTTGACTTGTTTATCACAATAATTTAAATAAGATACTCTTGGACCATATTGATATAAAATAGAAAGAGAAAGAAAATATTTTCCATTTGTTGTTAGTAACACTATAAAGGAAATGAAACATTACATTACATCCAGGTTTCCCAAACTGGAGTTTGCGAAGAAACTGCAGGGTAATTAAAAATGAATGTGTTCATCAGTAGTTGATGTAATCCGGATTACATGTAATCAGTTACTAAGCATTTAGCATGGAATAATGGCCACTGTTGCACTTAAATTATTTTATTTATTCTATTAGTAGATTTAATGGTAGGTCCTCGTTTCCTTTTGGACAATTTTTCATTAGGCGATGTGGCCGCTGTGGTTTTTACCAGTCATACTCTTCCATGCACACTTCTGCACGTAATGTCACCCAGTTTCCTTAAATTACGCAAATCCCATCCTTCAGTAAGAACCAGCCCTTCCGTTCCTCTCACCCCAGTCAAAAACCAAAGAGACAGTGCATTTCTGCCATGACCAGGCTGTGGGAAACCAACCAAACGCTTTGGAGGCAGGTCAGCTCTTGCTGGGTTTAGCCGTCGGAAACACTGCCCAGGTCAGATTGCCAGCTGCGAGCTCCCGAGGGGCCTTCCTGTTCCTGCGGGTGTGATTGTTGTGAGCGTGTCCTTTGTTCTCCCTCCCCCCGGCCCGACCCGTCTCCTACCTCGGCTCTGACTGGACAGGTTCAGTCTGTACGCTTGCATTGCCCTCAACATCCACACCATCAACTCAACCTGTATTTATAACCCCTGATTGTCTGGTGCACTCACACGTGTTTGGACTGATTATGTTTTTGTTCACTTTAAGAATAGTGTGTGCGTATCCAAACAGGAGATGCTTTCACATTAAATAGGGATTTTAAAAGATTTCAGGCAATTTATCTGGCTGCTATCCTCTCTGTCTGGAAGGAGTGATGGCCTGTTTGTTTTCATTGTTCTGAACTGAAGATGAAAGCACTTAATATAGAGACTCGAAGAGCTCAAAAAAGAAACATAAACCTTTACAATGTGGATTCTTAACAAAATTTAATTTATGAGAAATGACACTTATACAAATACAAATATAATGACAATTCAAAAACAAAAAACAGATGGGAGAACTTTAGTTTTTATTAATAACAATATTTAAAAATCTATATTTATAAATGTAAAGAAATATATATATTTACAAACATAAATAATAATATTTGACAAATGTCCTCCAGAATTAAAGTGTAGTGAACAGAAACCGCTGGAACCTTTTGTAAACTAAAACAAAATAGTTTACAAGTAGTTTATTGTTGATAAGGTTGGAGACCTGGTATTGAAAACATAATAATAAAGAATATCAGTTGCAAGCAAGTTTTTATTTAATAATAGTATTTAAATTATATAGTTCCGAAAGTTTCATTTAAAAATACTGATATGCAAAATAATTATGTTTTTTCGTAAACTTGTATCATATATTCTTTAAAATTATATATATTGAAAAATTATTTAGAAAAAATAAAGAATAATATTGAAAGTATAGCTGTCTCCAATAAAAGGTCGGTTAAAACTGCCAGAAAGCCTTTTTGTAAACAAACAAACAAACAAAACAAAAAAATTCTTTAATATATTTTTATATATAAATGTGAACAGTCCAAAACTGTGTGTCAAGGTAAGCTAACCGTCTTTTCACCATAATAGTCCCACCCCCCCCCCCCCCCCCCAGCATGACACAGTTTAATGTATAACGTGTAAATAAAAGTTAGTACTTTAACCTAAATCAAAATAATTTGTTAGAAATATATAAAATGTGTATTAGATTATTTAAAATGTTTTTAATTATTTAGCAAAGGGCATAGGTTGTTGATGTAGAACCTCCAAAACTAGGTTCAAAAATACTTTCCTCACTAGATGTGCAAAAACAAAATAAAAACCACGCTGCACAAACGCTGCATATGCTGTTTACACGAAGGTGACACTCCACCAAAGCTTTCTGAGCGCACAGGCAGTGAGTGACCTGTGAACATGTTGCTTATCTTGTTTTAACAGTCTGGTCGTAATACATAATACCTCAATTTTTCTCCTATTAACACATACAATAATATGCAAGTCTGATAAGGGCTTTTGTTTCTCATTTTCACCCAAGGAAACATTTGTAGCATTTTTGATTGTGACTCACTTTGGTTAAAATGGACTTGGCACCGTTGGGCAAAGGCCCAGACTCTGAGTGTGAGTGAAAAAGAGTCCAAATCAGGCCGGGCTTTGTGCAAATAAATAATGAACAAGCTTCAGACATTTGCATGTTTAAGCATCATCAAATGATCAGTGATGATAGAGGGTATCAAAGGACTGCTGGTCAACAGTTATACAAACGTAAAACACAACAAATATGAAAGCAATCGCATGTTCTTAGCACTAAAGGTGATTCAATGAAAAGAGCTCCTATTTGCTGTGAAAAGGTGAAAATGAATTTTAAAATATATTTGGAAGTAATTATACCTTTTTAAAGGAAACAAAGACAGTTTAACAGTTTAATTACATTTGATCATTATTAACCTTTTCATGAAAATGCAAGGAATGTTTCATGAAGACATTTTCATCTTAATTTTTCAAATAATATCCTCTATTACAGGGGTGCCCAAACTCGGTCCTGGAGGGCCGGTGTCCTGCAGAGTTTAGCTCCAACTTGCCTCAACACACCTGCTGGTAAGTTTCTAGTATGCTTATAAGAGCTTGATTAGCTGGTTCAGGTGTGTTTAATTGGGGTTGGAGCAAAACTCTTCAGGACACCGGCCCTCCAAAACCGAGTTTGGGCACCCCTGCTCTAAATGAATCACTGCGGACTAGACAAAATTATGGGGGGGGTACCAAATTGACATTTTAAGATCGCTCCTATAGTGACCGCAAAGAATTTGTGTAAGGACAACAAATATGCACACACACACACACACACACACACAATTCAATATGAAGTGCCTAATGTACCGAACAAAAGACCTGCAGGGGAGCAAAAGGAGATGTGGAACAAAAAACAAACGAGTAATGAAATTATAACAATACAGAGAGAGAGTGAGGGGTGCGGGTGCCACAATGGCAGGGAACAATCGCGCCGCGTCAATGGAAAAAAAAGTGTGTGCGGAGGGGGGCAGGCTTTGGACAATAGGCCGGTGACAGCAGCACAATGGCAGCACTGTTTTCAATTAGACATTATCTCATAGACAGAGTGGCAGGTTTCATTGTACTAGGGGGCTATTTTCAGGACCGCCTTTGTGTGCGGCACTGCCAATATTCCCTTCAGCCCCTGCTGTGAGCCAGCCCTTTATTCTCGCTACTGTTTGTTTTTTTTTTGCACAAGTGCTAAGTAGAAATGTGGGTGGTTTTTGGACCAGCAGGCCTCGGAAAGGAGAACAGGGTGGGCGTGGGGCATAACTTGGGTCTTGTCACCGGTTGTTTACACGGCGAAATTGGAAATAGCAAGAGCTGGAGCTTCTTGGCAGACTTGAATGCGACACCAATTTGACATGCACTGCGTGTGCGTGTGCTTGCGTTTGGTGGGCATCATGGTCTTGATGGTTTTTGAGATGCATGTGGATTAAAATAAAAATTCACAGGTTCAGTCCGAACGAGTTGATTATAGAGCAGGGGTGGGTAAACTTGGCCCTTCCAGGCCACTTTCTGCAGAGGTTAGCTCCAACCCCAATGAGTTGGTTGTTAAACACCTGAAACCAGATAATCAGGTCTTCAAGACTAGTAGAAGGCCACAGACAGGTGAGTCATATCAGGGTTGGAGTTAAACTCTGAAGGAAAGTGGCTTGGAAGGGCCAAGTTTGCCCATCACTGTTCTAGAGCAGTGGTTCCCAACCCTGGTCCTGGAGGCACAACAACACCCCCCACCCCCCCCCCCCCCCCCCCACCCCCCCCCCCCCCCCCCCCCCCCCCCCCCCCCCCCCCCCCCCCCCCCCCCCCCCACCCCCCCCCCCCCCTCTGAAATTTTGATGTCTCCTTTCTCTGACACACCATTTTCAGGTCTTGAAGTCTCTACTAATGAGCTGAGGACCTGAATCAAGTGTGTTTGTTTAGGAGTAGACAGTGCAAAACGTTGCAGGGTGGGGTCGCCTCCAGGACCAGGGTTGGGTACCACTGTTCTAGAGCATGGCTCTAGCAACGTCAAGGTCATGGGTTTGATTCCCAGGGAATTCATGAAGGGAAAAGCCATTTCTGAAGACAATGACAAGACTGATGCTAGACGGAAGCATGCCAGTTTAAAAGATTGAGTTTTTAAAGAGTTTTTAGTTCATAGTGTGACCACATCTGTCCCCTGTCATGTAGCTCAGTCAGTAGAGGATGGCTCTAGCGATGCTAAGGTTATGGGTTTGATTCCCAGGGAATGCATGAACTGAAAAAAAGAAATTCTTGAATTTAATATCAGTTGCTTTAGATAAAAACATCTACCAAATGCATAAATGTAAATGTCTGTCAAGCTACAAAAAGTATTATAAAAGTACCATAAAAACAGTCCGTACATCTTGTGCACTACATCTCAAATCTTCTGAAGCTGTTGTGTGGACAGTATATCAAATTTGAAGGACCATATAACAAGTTTGACATCGTTGATGCCGTGTGCAAGCATGCAAGATTAAAAGAAAGAATTTTTAAAGATAAACATCTGTCCTCAGCTCATATAGCTCAAACAGTAGAAAATAATGGCTCTAGAGATGCTGAGGTTATGAGTTTGAAAAGAAAAAAATGCTTGAATGCAATATCAGTTATTTTAGATAAAAAAAAATCTACCAAAATAAAACTGAGTATGCAAAGTTTTTTGGCAAGGGCCTCTTGGCAGCTTGTTTGCATTACGGGTAGTTGAGAATGTGCTGGCTTTTAAATTGGCATTCAACTCCCTTTTAACATCTGCAATATCTTTTCTGTCATACATACTGTACTTTTGCAGAGCTGTGATGCTTGTTTCTGTAGAGTTTTTCATTCTACAATGTGAGTTCCAAACAAGCAGGCATGAAACCTGACGAGGTTAATGTCCTTCGCCCGTATCCCCCGGTTTGGAGATTGAATTCTGGCACATCGAAAAGCCTGAAAGCACCATCAGATAAACTTGTTTGGTGCCTCTAAACCCATTTTGTTCAGGTATGAGATATTTGATGAAAGCCAAGTTGCATAAAAAGCTTGTAATTGGCCCGAAAATAAACGAGGCCCAACTTGCCACTCAAACCTTTTGGTTCTCAAACCACCTGCTGCTTTTTTGCTATTGCTTTTACCTCAATTAGGTTGTGCAGACCTGAGTCTTGTGATTTCACTGAGCGTTTGCGGTCGAAAAGGAATGTTTTGCATGAAATGTTTCACACAAACATGTTTGTTGCTTGAAATCAACGGAACAGAAATCGGAACGGGTTGCGGCTTTCCGATGATTCTCAGAAATAATACGCTCGACCTTATCGCATATGTGCTTTTGGGCAAATATCTGTCATGTTTGCTGTTCTATATCACCCTGGTTCCCTCCCATGCGGTTTGAAAGACTATCTGGCTCAGTATTATTTCCCCATCAACATTTTTTTGCGCTTTTTATGAGGACACATTGGTTTTTGTAAAGTGCATACATAGGCAAAAATGCCTATTTGGTTGGAGAGTAAGCAGAGCAGATAGCAGTTTCAAAGGAAAATAATCATTTCATGGTGGTTTGTCATTCTCCCACAATTCCACATTACTGCCACATTGAACAAGCATAATTGGTTTGATGGCTTAGTTAATCAATAAAATGTCAAAGGTTCAAAATTAAATCACTTATTGGGAAGCTAAATTAATTGCTACGATATGTTTTGTCGTATTAACAAAGCAATTTTAATGTGAATTCTGAATGTTCCCAGCACTTGCCTGATAACATCACTGAAATACTGTGGTAAAACACTGTGTACTACCTAAATCTGCCTCTTCTAATCAGCTTATCGTTCTCACATATTGAAACAAGCTCAAAAAACATGTTTGTATCTTAAAATACCTGCATGTAGATAATCAGATTTATTCACTGCAATGGGAAAACGTGAAATTAATCATCATTTATAATGCTTTTAATGAGACGCATTTGCATGTGTCGATAAAGATCTTTAATAGGCAATGCGGCGGGCGGGGGGAACAGCACAGCTATGCACAAGCAAACAGGAAGAGAGAACACAGGCATATCCGCTCCCAAAGTTCTTTTTATAATATGTGCCATTTTTGCAACCACAATGTGAGATTATTCTTATTAGTCACAATGATTGCCTAATTGGCATAGTGTGTAGTGCGGAGAATACAGAGTGATTCTAACAGGCCTGACAGGCAGGCTGTGTTATAATGAAGACAAGGGGTCTAAAGAACGCTTGGTTGTATTCCAAAAGACTGAATGAACGTCTTCATTCTATGGACTCATTTGCATTTGTAAATGCCACGGTTCTGCAGAAACGCACGCAAGATGTAGAGTGTTTGGGTTCACCAATCTCTTGATGGACAAATGTCTGTCCTGGCATTGGGAGCTCACGGGGAACGTTCCAACAACGTTATCTAATGCCAGAAACATACTCTATGCAAGTTCACAAGTAAACCATTCATAGGTTGATTCCTCCAAAACAACGTAAACACTGAAATATTTCTGTGTGTGTTTGAGCATCCCAATCATTTTGGGAAACCTTTTTGGAAAATCATTCAAAATGGTTTTACAAGCAATTTATGCTGAAATATTGTTCACATTTTATGAGTAATGCCCACACACACACACACAAACACAGCATATACACTTTATATACCAAACTGAGTATGTAAATATGATGAAAATATATTGAGTTTAATATTTTTTCACCTTTAACATTGCTTGTGCGTTACAGTGGCTATGATGAACCTCAAAGGAGCGATAGAGATACCTTCAAATTTTTGTGTCATTAAACCAGATTTAATTAATTTTACACATATTTGAAAAATGTTGCTTAAAAGGCAATATTCTCTTCCATCTTCAAGTACAGTCTTCTTCTAATGTTACTGTATGACAGTATACAGTATACTATATACCCTCTATATAGTGCCCTCTAACACTGAGAATGCAACATGTACTTAAATTACGAATTGCGTTCTGACACATTTCGAGATGCAATGCATAAAATCAACTTGCATGGAAGCATTTGTGTTCATGTGCTTTCTTAGAGTATGTATTAGACCTAAAGGTTGTGCAACTGTTAGAAACAAATACAGAATATTTATGGAACATTACTAATGATCTTGTTGGCATTTGATAAAAACTCTCAAGTTATTAGGGCAACATCTCTTGATCATTTTATGAACATTAGAGGCCTTAAACTGTGTAAACTGTTCTTAAAACCATTTTAAAACAAACACCTGGGTTTAATTCAAATTTGAATGATAAATAAAATGTTTTAAAAAAAATTAGACAGAAATTTGTTCTGATTCATAAAAAATTGTGAGAATGACATGTGAAATTGAGAGGAACATATTTGGAACGTATCTGTTACCGTTTCCACAATGAAAATGGAATCACTGTAACACGTTTTTAGAACAAAAACCTCATTATCTGTGATAAACAACAGCTTGAATCACTAATAAACACTATGGACTCCAGGACAAAGGGTGCGGGTCCAAGCGTACAGTCCCCAGATGGACAATAAAGACTTCTTTTTCAATAACCTTTTTTTCAGAAGAGCTAGAACGCTGAGGAGTTATATCAGCTCGGGTCTTTCTCAACCCCTTACAAAGCTTCAGTCTGGGTAATCCTTTAGACAAATGAAGAAAATGGGAGAGAGTAATGAAAAAAAAAATCGGCACCTTCACCTCAGCCCAGCGGGGGACACAAAGGTAGAAGACCTGAAAAGCTCTGAGCAGAACAAAGATGCGAGCGTTCGTCTAAAGCCCCCAGAGTTACTTAGTGACAAGAGAGTGACATGGAAATAAAGAAAGAGAGGTGGATATAAAAGGCAGAGGAAGAAAAGAAGGATGGAGAGGGTTAAAGAAAGACGGAGTGGAAAAAAACACAGAAGAAGTGGTGGTGTTGTGAAGGGGGTCTTGGTGGAGGGGGGGTGGAGGGGGTAAGGTTCTGTAATCCTGGAATAGTGGTAGTCAAGCATCTCCATGGAAACAGGCACAAAGGCCTGTGGTTTCCTATTGATGGCTAATTGTATTCTTCACAGCTCTTTTGTTAATTGTTGTCTGCCCAGCTCCTACTTCCTGCTGGGCCACTACACAAAGGCAGGAACAGAGGGGATTAGAAATGGCACATCGGCTTTGCGCTCTCACCCCTGCGCGGCGATGGCTAGTTGTGCATGCACTGAGGGAAAAAGAGACAGAAAGAGACATAAAAACGCAGGTCTGGAGAGCTTTGAAGGACTCTGGTGATTCGCATTGGCTAATGGGCCCCCATGCAAATGTCACACTGACGGATCTGTGACGGAGCCCCTTGTTACAGAAAACTTTAGTACAATGACGCTGCTGTTGGAAAGGTCTTAATTGAGGGTTTGCTCAAAATGTTTAAGTATTGTGTGTCAGGTTTGGCAAGCATGCACATGGCACGCTGCTATTTTTCTGTCATAGCAAATTTCACACTTGATTTTTTCATTTTTTCCTCCACACTTTTTTTAATTATACTGACTTAATTGAATGAAATAAACGTTTTTCTCAGTTTTTAGATGACATGCAACATATATACATACATTTAGCATTATTTACTCACTCTCATGTCACGGCAAACCATGAAAATTGGTTAGTTTTGGCTTTGAAAACTTACAATAAGCACTAAAGTTTCATAAAAGTCCATACGACACGTTCCAGATCATATACCGCCATATTTTTGTGTCAGGATTAGACTAAAATTGAATTGATTCAAATTGAAATTCAATGTTTTTTTTTTGTAAACAAAAAGTATAAAAATGTGTATTATCATGTGCCTCTTCTGAAACGCTGCATACTTGGATATTTTCTTAATTGTGTGCATTAAAGCTGCATTTTAAAAAGCATAACATGACATTAATACTTTAAAGCTCAACTTGAAACTGCAGGTACCTAGTGGACTTTCAAATTTAAAAAAAAGTCCTTACAACATATTACAGATCATTTACAGCCATATTTCAGATTTGTGTCAGTATTACACAATTTTAACAATACTTAAAATTAAACCAATAAAAATGCATGTTATGCATGCATGTTTTTCCAAAACTCTATGTGGATATTTTCTCATATTGTGTGCATTAAAGCCACATTAACCAAATGATAAAATTACATTAAAGCTGAACTTGAAACAGCAGGTACTCATGAATAGAGCATCTCCCTTTCCCCCTTCAAGGATCCCAGCATTTTTCCTTTTGCCAAGGGAAACCCAGAAAGAAGAGCTTTCCCTTTAAGGGGGAGGTGAATGACAGGCAGCAGGACCGAGAATGTTGGAAACTGAACACCAGAAAGTCACTCTGGAGTGAAGGGAGGCTGGATCGGCGAGAGTGCGACGCATTCATCAGCTGTGCGCTCGGAGTCTCAGGTTGTGCTGTAAGCCGTTGGTAGACAGAGGCGTATTATTCATTGACACGAGGGGAAACCACATTTTGCATGCGGCGTTATCGATTCTGCGGCCCAGAGACAACGGAAAGACTAAAGGAATAAAGTTTGGGGAGCGCAAAGCGCAGCGCACAGTTCTTTTGGAGTTGGTAAGTGGGCAAATGGCGCTTTGTTTGAAACTTTACGCACGAGTGTTTGGCACGTTCGAGACGTTTGTTTCTGTCTGTAGTGAGAGATACAACAAACTAACAGAAGTAGATCAATGGAACGAGGATTTTGATTCACAATATCATCTACCTGAATCACCTTAGCGAGCGTTTTGTGCATCCTTAAAGTCAAAATGTCCCGGTTTTATGAACCTGCAGAGTAAACAAAACCCACTTTGACTAATATTTCTGTATCAAATGAACTAGTTTCTTACCTGAAAGTGTTCTGTGGTGTGTGTCAGAACAGCATGTTTGCGCATACGGTATGATAGGAAATGACAACCTGCTTTCATTGCGTACTCAGTCAATTACTATTGATGGGAGCTGAAAATGTATTTAATGTCCTCTCAAGGCCATTGCAGCAATCCATTGTACATTAAGAAGAAGTTCTTAGTTGTTTTATTTCAAAGAAGTTCCTACTTATTTTGACATGAAATTGTACACCTGTTATTGAATAGGAAAAGAAGCAAGCGTTTGCAGATATGCTTGGTTTATCTCACATATGAGGTGAGCTTATATTGGCAAACTTTCTAAACACAATTAAATGCATTTTGAATTGATGTTTTTGTCTGCTCAGATTGCTGTTAGTGTTGAAAGGGTTGTTTCCTCACTCATTGTCGGAAAGTGTGGGAACTGAATACTTAAAAGCATAAAGAGAAAGGAGAATCTTAAATTCCCCTTCTATTTGCTTTAGGATGGTGACAAATTCTACCGTAGAACAACTTATTTTAAAGGCTCGATAAGAATAGAAAACATTAAAGAAATTAAGAACAGCCACACATGTAGTAAAGTTGGTTTCAACCGTATGGGCCTTATCAAAGGCTGAATTATCGGTATCTAAAAGAGCATTGTGCTCTTATTGCTTTGAGTTTATACATTTTTATGACAGCAATAGATTGCAACACAAAAATTTCTAGAAATATAATGAATCATCAAATGGTTGCACTGACAATATATATTTTCTCAACAATAGTATATGGTTTTCTCGACTATTTAAAAAAAAAAAAGTAATTAATGTGACTTAATGCAAATTGTATATACTGTATGCTGTGGGTTTGGGGTTTAGGAAAAATTATTATTCATCACACACACACACACACATATATAATTTCATAAAATGTATTAATAATATAAAAACTGTTTATCACTGTACATCAGTAGTTGAATATGACTTTGTTGTTACTTATCTGATTTAAATGGATTACACTCTATTGGCTCTGAACGTTTTTTTTTTTTTTTTTCTTTTCCATTTTGAGAACTTGTTAGAAAGAAATTGCTATTGCATGGCAGGTCTGACAGATTTTGTGTGTGAAGTAAACTGTTGATCTCTCTGTTGAAGAATATCAGCCTTCCGGAATAACCAGAAAGCAGAGCTCCTCAGGGCAGACCGACTGTGGCGCAATCTCTGAATAGCTGTTAAACTTTGATAATGAGCTCCAAGTAGACATTTTATTGTCCCGGTTTGTGTTTGCATGGTTAAATAAGCCTGTCATGCCAGTGCAGGCAGCATATCCCGCTTTTATCCCGTCAAGAACATCCAGCACCTGAGTTAATACAGACCTAACTCCGCTATAAAGTGGAGACGGGCATGTTGACGGATCTAAAAAATAAATGGGAGTGTGGTGAAGTAGTCATAGATTGTTTGCTTATCACAGTGGCTGACTGCGCACAAAGCTGCCTGTCATTAGGGAGTCTCTGACCTTTTGCTTTTTTCCCCCTTGCTTCTACCCATCTTATGTTTACGCTATGCCTTATTTTCCTTATTTGCATCCCTCTCCGTTTCAGCTCCATTATTACCCATCTCTTTGTATATTTGTACTCCGTTTGAGAGGTGAGGAAACCAGTGGTGGTTCTCTCTAGCTCTCAGTGTGTCTATACATCCGGTCTCTGCAAAGTCTTGAGCCTAGATCACTTCACAGGCTCATTTATACAAACTCTGTGGTGCTCTAATCTGACAATCAAGGCTGAAATTTCCATTACAGCTCTTTGGAAGGTAAACATACTGAAAATGAGTTGTTTAATAGCTTTTTGAGTTCTCTTCTGGTTTCTAGTGGCCGACTGCTTTTTTTCCAAATGGTTTGAGAAAAAAAAAAACCCTGGATCAAGTAATGTGTACATTATCGGAAATGCCATTTGGACAGCGAAAAGCTGAAATGAGAAGTAAATGACCACTTATTTGACACTATTTTATGAATTAGAATTTGTATTTGTTAATAAAGCTGTTGGGATTTTCCAATTAATGCAAGGAAGTAATAATACTCCCATTATTTGTCCAAATGAACATTGTTTTAAAGTGGCCAAGTATCATCAAATTAATTGGCCTGGCCAATATATTGATCTCTCCTTTACTCCTTTCTATATCAAGGCGGACACTACTTTTCTCTTTATATAAAATTATTATGTGCTTAAAAAACTACACTTGGAGTTGTTTTAGACAGGATTGCCATTGCATTTTTGGTCATCTGTCATATTTTTACCTGGATAATTTCAGTAAAAAAAGCCAAAATGCACGATGCCGAAAGAGTTGCGCTGAGAACTTCTGCTGAAACTTTTGCAGCACTGATGGACGGACAACCTTGTGATGTTATTTCCCATAGGCTAGGTTTTTATTCAAAAAAAGACTTAACGAGGAACAAACACCAGAAGTTACAAAAAGTTTGGGAATCCAATGGACATTGGGTTGTCAAGTGGGTGGTCCTAATATGGGGAGTCCAAGGGGAAGGGTAAAAAAAATTGGAATGAGAGAGAAAAGACAGACAAAAAAACCTCAATGAAGGGGGATCCACAAACTAAGCAGGCCAGGAGAAGCTGGCACACGACTAAAGAATAAATTCTTATTGATCATAAAAAAAGGAGCGGCTGTCCATAACAAATAAAAAAATGAACCTTCCCGCTTATGATGAGTGCGTCGTGTTCAGCCGCTTGAGTTTGGAGTCAAGATCTTCACGTTTTTGGGCACGGCTAAAAAAAGGGTCAGAAGGATAGTAAGCTGGTAATTACTGGTATGTAAAATCTTAAAACTATCTGGAAAACGATGTTAGCTTAACTATTTTAACTAAAATTTTCAATGATTTTGTAAGTGGCAGGGAGGAAGCTTAACTTCTAGTCAAAGTTTTGTTAAAGGGTGGTTTATGCTCAAAAATGAATGTTAAAAAATAATTAGAGAACAAGGGTGAGGAAACCTGCTAGTAAAAAAAACCCTGTAGACCGAAGCATGTTAATAATCGAATTCTCAAAAATGGTTTTCCAAAAATTTTTAAAAACTTTAAATACTGTTGACTGCACTGTTTCTAAACAATGCATGTCACAAAGTTAGAAAATGCACGGGAGAAAATAATTTCCCCCCCCCCCTTGAAAACGTTTAACTATATTGTAACGCGCAAATTTTTGTCGATTCCATCTTTGGAAGTCTGAAAAAATAAGGAAAGCACGGAGAACACAGACGCCGGTCTATCAATCGATCCCCTAATAAAAAAAGACAGCAAGTTATGCTTGGGGTCCGACTGGGTAAAAAAGCGCTTAATCCGCCAAAAAACAAAAGGGTAAAAAAAAGGAGGAGGGGTGGAAAACTGGAAAGTGCCACATCAAAATAAAAAAAAAAAAAAAAAACAATACTTGTGCGCAGCTACGGGATGGAGGTAAACCCAAAAACCGGTCCAGTTGGTGGTAAAATGTTCCACCAGAGCCCTTTTTAACCAATAGAGAATGGACTTCAGACAAACCCACAGCGGAAATTATACGTGTCACAGACCCGAGTCACAGTAGAACATTAGAACAGAGAAATTGCAGCACACAATCTGACAGCCGCCCATCAAAAACGAGCATCCCTCTCTGTGTTTTGTCATAACAGTCAACTCTGACACTTTAGGTAAGACTTGCTTTGCAAACTTGCGTGCTTTGTGTTCAGTTGTTTTGCATTGTTTTCATGCTTTTTACATTTTTTTAAAATTGCTTTTAGTGCTATCTATTTTTCTATTGTTTAATATTTTTCTTTGCATCGTTATTTAGTTTTGGCAGCACATTTATGCGATAGTATTATTTTGCGACAAATTCCATTTCTAAAATATATTTAATTGAAAATGTATACCTATATTATATTATATTATAGAAAACTGTAAGTCTTAAATCTGTTTTGAGTTGAGTAACTGGTTTGATCCTTCATGCTGTGACTGGACTTTTAAATTTATTTAGCATGTGTGTTTGTTCTGCAGCATGTTCTCGGGTTTATTAAAGCATGTGATGGGCAAAAGGTAAAGTTTTATGTGATGCAAGCTTCAACATGACTTTGATTTGGACTGAATATGCTGGTTTGGGTGTGAGCTTAAACAAAGCTGCAGGGTGGATTTATGCCCTGAATGTATAATTGTTTAAATTAGGGAAAGAATTGTGCTGAATGACATAAAAAATCGAAAGGAGACAAAGAAAAGCAGACAAACATGCACTATTCAAATCTTGCTCAGGTAACAGAAATGTTCCCATGGCTCTAGTTTGTAGGTTCTAGAATCTGGAAAATATAGTCAAAAGTTATTCAAAAATACTCCTGTGGCTAATTCTGGTTAATTAAAAAACAAGTCGATAAAAATGTGTGAAGCTAGTACACATCATAGGTTTTCATTAATTACCATACTTTTAAATCACTGTATAAAATATTTTAATACAAGTTTTAATCTCCCACAGAAGTGTTTCAATGCATCTAATTCATATGCAAAATAATTCATTATTATGTCTTTGCACTAGAAATATAAAAAAGCCACAGTAAATGTAATATTCCATTCTGTTTAATCATTTACATTAATCTGAATAATAACGTCAGTGCAAATATTGTCAACAGATTTGTGTGGGCTTCATTTGTTTGTTTGTAAAATACAAATGTCTTGCTATGTTCACTCACAGTCAGATAAACTGTCATTCTAATACAGTAAGGCCGCTTTCAGTTGTAATGAATGTGACCAGGAAATAGTCCCGCAGTTATTTGCATGAACTTCGGTGGCCTCCACTGTGACTTCTGAGAACACAGCGTAGTGTTCCTGCGGGTTGATATTTTAATAGACCGCCGTAGCCTCATGATTTGTTTCTTTACAAATTAATCAAGGATTGTTATTTATTAATTCACACTCACACAAACAGTCCACAGATTGCACTGGGGAATTATTTTGAGGTTTGTAAGGTGTAGTTGTGCTATCTGAGAGA
Organism: Sinocyclocheilus anophthalmus; assembly: GCA_018155175.1. Lineage (NCBI taxonomy): Eukaryota > Metazoa > Chordata > Actinopteri > Cypriniformes > Cyprinidae > Sinocyclocheilus > Sinocyclocheilus anophthalmus. Next base: position 177,257 of record JADLZN010001373.1, on the reverse strand, counting down.
TCCTTTTTATTGTCTGAAAATACGTTCAGGTTGATGTCTTTATGGCCTTTTCATTATTACACATGATCTACATTAAAAAAACGATATGTATTTAGGGTCTCAAAAACCACTGTGATTATCTCTACCATGTTAATAAGTGTGCAAAATTTGTACTAAAAAGAGAGATGATAATAATATCCTTCATCCTTTCGAAAGGGGAAATAAGAGATGAGTTTTGAAATCATTATTATTCTTTTTACGTGTAGATGACTTTGATGATTTTTTTGTACAATTAGACCACAAACACAAGAAATAGTTCCTTACTAATGTCAAATTCTCAGACCATTTTTTAAAAACACGCTGCTTGACACCTGAGCTTTTCAACGAAAGCGAAATAACATGTTTAGTTCCTTTTCAGATTCACAGTTGACTCATCACTAACGAAGAATCACAGAAATGTAACATTCACCGCTTACAAAGAAAGCAAATGTAGTGAAAGCTTGGGGGAAGCGCCTTTGCCAGAAAGCCGTCCGTTTATGTCACTGTACGTAAGAGGTGACAGATATCACCTCTCTACAGTTGAACCACATTTTTTCAGGTTGGGTTTTAAATGCAAAAGTTTAAGACCTTCTTAAAAGTTTGTATTTGTGTTTGGAAGAGTGACTGCGGGGGAAAAAAAGAACTTGCAAGCCAACTTAATTTTACTGCTGACATAGGCAATGTGATAATTAAGTTAATGTGCGCTTGACTAAAAAAAAAATGTAGGTGGGCTTTGTAGAAATGGGGGTTGTGTTTGTATGTTAGTGGAAGTGTGTGTATTTCTCATCTCTAGTTGTGTAAGATGTTTGAGGAGCATCTCTGAGATGTTATCAGAATGTGTGATACTGCATACTGATGTGGCTTTTAAATACAAGCTCAACATTTGTTAGCAGTGACACTTTTTCCAGTCGCTCTTTCCCGTGCTGCATTCGTTCTGTCTTGTTTGTTCACCATTCTTCTACACGACTGGAGACTGTTTGTGTTTGACCCAGTCACAGGAGTGCTTCTTTTCCCTCTTAGTCCTTAGTCTTAGTACTTTTTTTGGAGACGTGCAACACATGCTTTTAGAGTTGATTTACAAGAATAGTTTACCAAAAAGAAAAAAAGACGTTTTGTCCTCATTTACTTTAAAACCAAAGTCATATGGTGAATTTCTGAAGAATTCTAAAGCTCTTTTCAATACAATACAGTAAGGCCGCTTTCAGTTGTGTCCACAATGCAGAAAAAGGGTGGGTCCGAAAATAAACATGAACTTTTCATTTTTGGGTGAAATATTCTTTACATTTTTAGTTGAATAGCTCATAGATAAAACTTCTCACAAGCAGAATAAACTTGATGTTCACCCAGTTCTGGATTTTTTTCTCTCACAACATCCCAAATCCTTCTACATTTCCATCATATCCTTCTGGTCTTCCTCCGTCATGCCTTCTTTTCCCACCTATTAACCGTTGTTTCTCAGCCGTGCGGTGAGTGTGTATCCTGTTTTTGACAGCAGGAGCCCACGTGCTCCGTCCTGCACCGGTGAAGTGGCCAGCGGGGTGGGGTGGGGAGGCGCAGGGTCTCAGGATGTCCTGAAAAAGGTGAAGGTTTCGTCTTCTCTTCCTTTCTGGGTCCACACGTTGAACGATGGAGCTCTATGATCTGAATGTGCCACCAGGTGGTACCATGAAGAAAAAACGGACAAGTTTCTGCCTGGTTTTAGCTCGATTTGTTCTAGTTTTAAGTAGTTCATGCAAAAATGAAGCTTCTTTCGTTATTTACTCTTCCTCATGTTCTTCACAGTTTTACCACATTTTGATACACTGTTAAAACATATACATATTTTCTGAAGTTGTAAATAAAACAAAGATTACTAGAGTATGTTTAGTCTTTCTACTTCAAAATTACACATTTAATTCAATGTGTTTCTTGCATTGCATGTGACATTTACTAGCAATTTCTGATTGAAAATAGTTTTTCCAGTCTAGTGAGGCAAGGAGAAGATCCGTTACATATAACGACTAAGATTTAAGTACGTTTTTAGTGTAGGATTTAGTTTTCACAAGACTTCCGAACTGCTTGGTTAATAGTGGTCACATTTGTGACCCTGGACCACAAAACCAGTCATAAGGATCAATTTTTTGAAATTGAGATTTATCCGTTATCTGAAAGCTGAATAAATAAAAGAAAGCTGTCTGCTAGGCTAAAAACAATAGTTTGGCAGAGATACAGCTATTTGAAAATCTGGAATCTGCAAAAAAAATCTAAATATTGAGACAATCGCCTTTAAAGTTGTCGAAATAGTCCCTTAGCATGAAATATAATTACTAATGATAATACATTTTTGATATATTTACGGTAGGAAATGTACAAAATATCTTCATGGAACATGATCTTTACTTATATCCTAATGATTTTTGGCATAAAAGAAAAATCAATAATTTTGACCCATACAGTGAATTTTTGACTATTGTAAACCAATTTAACTCCACTAAATAACTAACCGGAAAGCTTAGGCTGAGGGGAGGGAGATAAGGGGAGCTAAAGTGTTGGGTGCTGACAAACAGGAGGTTCAAATAAAAATTACGAAAGAAATGGCAAGTAGCATGTTTTGGAGTAAATGGACAAAATGTCTTTTTTTTTTTTTTTTTTTTGTGAACGATTCTTGTAATCAAACTCTAAATGCATTTGTGTTGCATGCCTTTGACTCTTTAAAAAAAAAAAAAAAAAAGCTCTAAAAACAACAGGTTAAACGTGTTATTAGTAAGCTAATTTAACATGAAATTTTGAAGCAAAAAGACCGAAATATTTTCTTGTAGAAAGTATTCAAGGGAATCTTTCTTATAGTTATGACTTTGTGTCATTCGTATGAAGCTTCAAATATAGGACATAAATCATATGGACTACTTTTACGGAGCATGGACATTATACAAATGATCTCTTTTCATGTTCCACAGGTTTAAAAGGATGTGTGAACTATGCCTTTTTGGATCAGTGTAAGGTCTTAAGTCATTCAAACAGTTCTGTTATCATCAGTGCTTCCCTACACATCTTCAGTTTGACCTGGAGAATGGGACCTCTGGTTCCTTAGAATTACCTGTTGTGTTCCTCGCAGCACAAAACAGCCTGATCTGGTCGCCATGACAACGCCATAGATGCACTGTCTTTCCTCAAAGACCCCTAACTTATTTCAAAGACCCGTAGTCATTCAAGGACATGCCAGCAAGACCCAGAGTCTTGTGGAGCTGACGTTATGATCCGTAGCTTTGGAAAACGACGTCTAATGCATCACGCACAAACCGCTGCATTTGTATGCTTATATAAAAATCTGAATCAAGATTGAATATAAAAGTGTGCCAGGCTTCGAAAATAGCCCATTTTAATGTCTTTCGCCTTTGTCTTTCTTTGCCTGAAGGGGGTGGCGGAAGGTTTTTGTGCGTCTTTTTTCCGCAGAGGGGGCCCTTCACTAACATCTTTTATTCCCTTTCTCTTGTTATATTTCTTTATTCCAAGTGTGTTTTGTGCTGGGCCTCCTTTCATTGCCCCCTCCTCTTGTCTCTCAGATAAATGCCACACTAGCCTTTCACTTGGCACCACAATAACCGGACTGTTTTAGGCCCAGAGAGGTACAATGAAAGAGGCTGCTTTTTAACCTGCGCTTCTCAAAAGCACAAGGAGGAAAAAACGGCGGCGACCCACTCTCCTTTCTTTCTCCTCTCCCCCTCTTTTGTGTCCAGAGAGTGGTCATACCATCTTCCCATTTATACGTCTTATTTAGAAGGTCTCAAAAGAACATGAGCCCAAAATTCTGATCTTTAGAGCTGTTTTTGTTGTGGAAAAAGACAAAGTCGACTGGAGAGAGCCACAGACAATGTGTGTTTTGGCGTATCGGGCTGATTTATGGGAAATTTAAGGCTGCTGCTTCAGCTGTGGGCACATTTGTCCCTGTGGACTTTTGAAAACGTAGCTCTTTTAATTTGTTTACATGCATCATATGCCAAATTATGAACTTATGATATTTCCACAACATCTCAAATGATATTTTGTTTAAAAACATTCTATGATAGAAATGATGGGACTGACATATTAAACTGTTTTTATTTGTGGTTACGGATAAATTTAAAGCTAGCATTTGTATATGTTATAAATAAAAATATATCTTATTTGTGTATTATCAATAAATACACCTGACCAAATTTGCATAATTTAGACAGACAAAAATTACAGCTTATTCATTGGAAATTATGCCCACTGTGCGTAGTGATACTGCGTATAGATTTTATCTGAGCACACTTTTCACTTTTGTCTACTTTTGGTAAATCTTGAATTAGTTACTCTTTTTTTTTTTTTAATTTTTTTTTTTTTTTTAGTTCCGTTCATGCAGGCCAGCAACTAAATAGTTTTTATTAAATGAATGCCTAGAGGGAGAGGAAAAGAAAAAAGAACACTTTTGACGTAGTACTTGGAAAAACGTATTAAACCAACCTATTTAATTTTCTTAATTTTAATGGAAAAAATAGATAACTACAAACTGTTTGAAATATACTTACTATAAAAATTTAGAAAGTTTTACAGAAAAAAACTTATAATTTTTAAATTTATAATAATAATACAAACACACAAAAAATGGATATGATAATGTGTGTGTATATATCTATATATATAGATATAGTCTGATATAATATTATATATATAATATTTATATATATATATATATATATATATTATATATATATATATTATATATATATAATATATCATTATATCAATAATATTGTAGAAAAACCAGTCCGATATGCATCTTACTAATGATTAATTTTTTTTGGTATATTTACGGTAGGAAATGTACCAAATATCTTCATGGAACTGATTTTTTCTTAATATCCTAATGATTTTTGCATCCTTAACGATAATGTTGACCCCATAGCATGTATTTGTGACTATAAAGGCTACCAATTTACACCCGTTGCTACTTATGACTGCTTTTGTGTCCAGAGGTCACAAATAATTACAAAGACATGGGCAAAGTACATGTTTTTGGAGTAAATGGGAAGACAGAATGTAATTTTTTTGTGACGATTCTGGTAAATCACTCTAATGCATTTGTTGCATGCCTTTGACTCTAAAAAAAAAAAAAGCTCTAAAAACAACAGGTTAATCATGTATTAAACAAATATTTTCTTGTAAAAAGTATTCAAGTAATCTTTCATTTTTGGTTACAACTTAGAAAAATGTGTGTAATTTGTATAAAGTTTCAAATATAGTTTAATATAGTTATAATTTGTATTTAATTATATATATATATATATTACAGTGGGTACGGAAAGTATTCAGACCACCTTAAATTTTTCACTCTTTGTTATAGTGCAGCCATTTGCTAAAATCATTTAAGTTTTTTTTTTTTCTTCATTAATGTACACACAGCACTCCATTTTGACAGAAAAACACAGAATTTTTGAAATTTTTGCAGATTTATTAAAAAGAAAAACTGAAATATCCCATGGTCCTAAGTATTCCGACCCTTTGCTCAGTATTTAGTAGAAGCACCCCTTTTGATCTAATACAGCCATGAGTCTTTTTGGGAAGATGCAACAAGTTTTTCACACCTGGATTTGGGGTTCCTCTGCCATTCCTCCTTGCAGATCCTCTCCAGTTCTGTTAGGTTGGATGGTAAACGTTGGTGGTCAGCCATTTTTAGGTTTCTCCAGAGATGCTCAATTGGGTTTATTCAGGGCTCTGGCTGGGCCGTTCAAGAACAGTCACAGATTTGTTGTGAAGCCACTCCTTCGTTATTTTAGTGTGCTTAGGGTCATTGTCTTGTTGGAGGTAACCTTTCGGCCCAGTCCGAGGTCCTGATCCTCTGAGAAGGTTTTCGTCCATGATAGTCCGCGATGTACTGGAATGGCCGGGGCTATCCTCTTTCCTCGATTGCAACCAGTCTTCGCCAGTGCCCATGGAGCAGGTCCTGAAAAACACCCCCACAAAAATCAATGATGCTTAAAATACACACCACCATGGCTTCACTGTTGGACTGTGATTGGACAGGTGATGAAACAGTGCCTGGTTTTCCAGGCCACAAACATAAACAGCTTAGAATTAAAGGCACAAAGTGTAAAATCATACATCAGACCCCGAAGGAAATCGTATTTCTCACCATCTTTATCTCCAAAATTCAGGTTGTTTATAATTAGCAAACGTCATAAGTGTCTTAGCACTGCATGAAAGAGGACTTCACGAAGAGTCGGCCACCAATCTGCCATAAAGCCCCGAGTGGTGGTGGGCTGCAGTGATGGTTGACTTTCTATAATTTTCTCCCATCTCCCGACTGCATCTCTGGGGTCAGCCACAGTGATCTTTGGGTTCTTCTTTATCTCTCTCCAAGGCTCTTCTCCCCCGATAGCTCTGTTTGGCCGGATGGCCAGCTCTAGGAAGGTTTCTGGTCGTCCCAAACGTCTTCCATTTAAGGATTATGTAGGCCACTGTGCTCTTAGGAACCTTAAGTGCAGCAGAAATTTTTTTTTTAACCTTGGCCAGATCTGTGCCTTGCACAATTCTGTCTCTGAGCTCTTCAGGCAGTTCCTTGACCTCATGATTCTCATTTGCTCTGACATGCACTGTGGGCTGTAAGGTCTTATATAGACAGGTGTGTGGCTTTCCTAATCAGGTCCAATCAGTATAATCAAACACAGCTAGACTCAAATGAAGGTGTAAAACCATCTCAAGGATGATCAGAAGAAAAGCACAGCACCTGAGTTAAATATATGAGTATCACATGCAAAAGGTTCTGATACTTGGACCAATTGATATTTCAGAATAGTTTTCTATATGTTTAATAAATCGGCAAAAATGCAACGAATTCTGTGTTTTTCTGTCGATATGGGGTGCTGTGTGTACATTAATGAGGATTTTTTTTTTTACTTAAATGATTTTAGCAAATGGCTTTAATATAACAAAGAGTGAAAAATGTAATGGGGTCTGAATACTTTCCGTACCCACTGTATATATATAGGTATATATATATATAGGAAAATATATAAAATATATAATATTTACACTAACCTCCTGGTCTTAAAAGTTTCTTTGAGTTGAGGAATCACTGGAATTTAAAATCCCCAGTCGTGTGTTTTTGTTTTTTGCTCCTAATTTCCAGGAAGATTTAAAGAATGTTGGAAACTTTATTCAAATCAAACAAGTATATACACGTTACAAAAATACAGACATTACCGTTTCCGGGACCAAATGCAAACAATCAGATCCCAAAAGCAAACAACAAATGATGCTAATACACACCCACGGAATCCTATAAATAATAACTAAATAATCCTAATCTTTCATTTTTTCGAATTGTTACAAGAGAGGGTGTCCAGGAAAGCATGAGCCCAGAGACTGTATCATAAACTGTGAGTTAAGCTTATGTGCTATAAATATATAATGCTCATAAATGGCAGTTGAGATAGTATTTGAAGCAGTACCCGGAAACAATATTCGATTCATCATGACATAAACCAATAACACAGTTTGGTTGTGAATCCATGTGTCCTTGTGGTTTCTTCATGTGTAAACCCTGTTGATTTGCATTGTTTTTTTTTCCTTTTCTGCATTCAAAACATTGAGACTGGTGAGTTTAGGTGTGTAATATTAGGGACTGTCCCCTGCACGGAAGAGGAAAGTCCATCAAAAAAGGGCTGTTATTACACAAAGCTCAGCTATCAGTACTTAATGAAAATACATTTCGTCCCCTTGGAATTATATGGTTCTATCTCCATTCCAAGTAGTTTTGAGATATTGAACTTCAAATTCTGTCTACACATTCGACTGTGTAGACAGAAGCTTTTTTTCAAATAAAAAGTCCCAAAATGTACACAACATAAAAAAATCTATTACATAATGTAAATAAATGGTCACAGAATAAGAATATGTGAATTACTAAAGACAAAAATGTCAGATAGAACCTTATAATCCCCAGGGGACGATTTGCTTGTTTTTCAAGTTAGAGTCGGTATTGTATCTTGTTGGAAAGGTGTTTTGACTACTAGCTTGCCACAAGGTTTACAACTGGTGAGCTGAAAAACTACCATCGCTGTTTTTGTTTTTTAGACACTGAAGATTTGCACGCTACTGTTTCATTTGTTTTTTTGGCAAACTGAGCAATTTGTGTTATTGATTTAACTGTCATCGTAAAAGTTACATTGCAATATTTCCTATGACGTAAATGCCAGATTATTGTTTTTACTATAATTACTACGGAATTAGTTTGAAGGCGTTTCTTTTAGAGTTTGTAAAGCTTTTGCATGAGCAATTATTAAAGATATTGCATAACACACACCCTATGATTATTGGTCTGGAATGTTTTTTTTCTCATTAAAAACAATTAATTAGCCTAAAATTATTGTTCTTCCAGAAGACATTTTGCCTGTTACCTAATGTTTTTACTCTTGTGTTCTTCAAAATGTACGCATTGTTTGATTAATTTACATATAATTTTTTCCCCTGTCTTTTTTTAGTCTTATCAGATATACTTATATTAGGGTGATATGTATCCTTTTTTTTTTTGTACAGCGAAAGTAAATGTAATCAGCAGTCAAATCAAAACACAAACAAAATGTTCTTTATATATTTATCTGATTTTGTTTTGTGCCGTGTTTATTCCTGGATACCCCTCTCCTGTTTCACTTTTACAATGTTATCAAATCCCTATCTGTGTAAAGTACTCAGTGGACAGCTATAACAGAGGCAAACGTCATGCAAATGCTACTGTTTGCCTTCGCTATAGGGCATACTTTCGTGACCGCAGTTTTGCGCATCCGGCATCGAGAGCACCAGCTATCCTCTCCATTACTGGGAGGTCACTGGACAGTTTTACTAAGGGGGTGTCTACCGTCTTCCATATAACAAGATGAGTTGCTCCTCCAGACTTTCACACTGGCAAATGGAACCGTTTCCAAGAGACAACCAGAAGACAATGAAAACTGGCCAGATGATCTTGAGGTTGGTAGACCATTTGTGTAGGGCAAGGCTTTGTATCTTTGTTAAGAGTACAGTTACTGGCAGGTGGGTTTGGAAGCTCCTCTTGTAGGGTTTCAACAGCTGATTGGACTTTGCGTCACATGCTGATGGGCTCAAATCTTACAAGCACTTCTGCTTTTAACTGAAGACCCAAAAGAGTTCATCCGTCTTGTCTTAAATGAAACCTACCATCATCCAGTGTGCTCGGCTGCATTCTCACGGCGTGTCAAGAGCTGGTTTACAACAGGTGTTTGTAAAGTTAGAATGTGTCTAATTGTTATGTGCCTGTAGTTGGCAAGTGCAATGATTTAGGGGGTTAAAAAGCAAAAAAGAGCCTTTGGACTTCAAGTTCAAACTGGTGTTGTGTCACTACGAGTCTTCTGTTCTTTTAAAGATTGATAAAATAATGTCTTTGCGAGCACAGGCTTGTTCTTGGCACTCCTGACAGTTTTGTTTGTGCTTTTTGACAATTTTTATAAGCCCGACTTGTCACAAGGTGGAAGTTAACCACTTTAGGATCATCACTAGGAAAGGGAGAAAAAAACCCCCTTGCATCTGCATCAGGGGAGTGCGGGCCAGAATGTGGGGCCACACGACACGTTGCGACTTGTAAGGCAACTTAAGCTTTTGTCTCGTGCACCCCTGACCGTGGGAAGTATTTCATTTTAGAGGTGTTTTAGCTCAAAAGCAAAGAACCTGGAGGCTGATGTTATCTTGGACCACAAAAGTCTGTCAGAGCTCTTTGGAAATATGTCTTATGGCTCTACATCCGAACAACAGGTAAGGACAAACTAGAGGCGACTTCTCTAGTACGACCGACTGTCAGTTATCATCAATCATACTGTTGATTCTTCTGGCTTGTTTTGCATGTGCTGACATAAGAGCTTGCCATTATAGCTTGCTTGCCATGACTCATTCACATTTTGCTTGGAGCCAAGATTAAAGAGGATCAAGAACAATGCTGTCAGTACCGTCCTTTTGTGTGTGTGTGTGTTTTCCTTTTTTAAATCTAATGAAATATTTGAGGAAGCCTGTTTTTGAATAAAAAAATCTTGTTTACAATAAGATAAAGTCACAATTCTGAGACATAAAGTTGCAATTGTGAGAAATTGTTACCTTTTTATTTACTTTGTTCCGTATTTCAAATGAGAGATTTGCACATTGTTACATTTAGACAAAAAGACCACTATGCTTCACAAAGTTACTGCTACATGCAAAATGTGCAGTAGGCATATCATGTCATTTTTTGTGAATTCTCGGCTTTGCTGGTTTAGGATTTATCCATCCAACTGTTGCTTTTTTTTTTACAATGTAACATTGTAACACTTGTGCATGATGAGCGTGGAGAAGCTTCGCTTTCGCATTAATCTTCACGAGTCCGTTTAGAGCTTGAGGCTGTGCCATTTTTTGACAGTCAAATCCCTCCAAGCAAATAATTGGAATATCTCTAGAACTACAAGTGCACTGACAAATTCACACTTCCTGCACCTGGTTTGTGGATCAGCGCTCCTCAACTGGGGGAACAGGAATAATTTTAGCTCCGTCACAATAGGAACTTAATAGCGCAGACTCCTCGCAAGTGTTTATTTATAATGGGTGGTTTAATTGCCACCAAGGGGTGTCAGGTTATTTGACAAAGGATCTTCTTTCTTGGGTGCAACGGTCCGTTCCCAGGGAAAGGGACCAATAAGGCATGGGGTACAGTGTCCTTGTGATTTCTAAAATTAGATTTGGGAAGGACGGGAACAGGAAAAAATAAGGACGTGTGTATCAAACTTTGCACTTCACACTGAACTGCGATTAGTGCCTAGCGGAATAATAGCAAAAAAAGAGGACTGAATGGATTCAATGATTATCCAAAGTTCTTAAGTTTGTTGGTCATATGGCGACCGTCTAACAAATCCAAATTGCAATTTCATGTATTTTTATTGTGTGATTCAAAACTTTGTTTGCTTCTAGGTAGGAAAGACATGAAAGGAAAGCAACTACGCCATTACGCAAAAAACGTCATGCTGGGCTTTACATGGGCTTCTCCCTCCGTTCAAAGAAACAGATTGGTCTATTGGAGTTTTTTCGTAAATAATCAACCCAGTTGAGCTCAGCGTTTCAATCCTTTTCTTGGTTAATACAATGCCCGGGCTGCTCTTTTGTGTTTGTTTCCGAGTGGGATGACCAAATAAGGGGAACTTGGAATCGGCAACAGGTGCGTGTCTCGGCCTCTTTTTTCAGCTGCAGGACATCCTAGGAACATTCGTTGGGTAAATTGTATCCCTGCGTGTTTTGATGACCCAGCACTTGTTTTGCCGATCGTAATGACCTATGTTGGAAAATTTCTTGGTGGGTCCGTGCTCTGTAACAAGGGCTATCTACCGTATATCTCATCTATACCTATATCCTATTTATCTATAGTATATATATATACATCAGTTTATCATTCAGACAACATACACCGAGAAATCGAGAAGATGAGTTTGACAGTGAACCGAGAAAGGGGGGAGCTGATGCATGTTTCTCGGGGTTGTGTTTTGGGTTGTTGTCTTGTGTTTTTTGTTTTGGTTTATGACACCAGCGAAGGAGGAGATGGTGGCAGTATAGACTCTCGTGCTAAATTTGAAATCGCTCTTTCCTCTTTCTTTTCTTCACTCCGTCGTCTTTTCTCTCCTTCCCTCTGTCCTCTTGATAGAAGGGTTTGCCTGTGCTACTTGAGACTGTGCCAGGATAATTGCCCCCATGGGCAATTAGAGTATTCGGCATCCCCTCTTGTGTTCTTTGACCGTGCTCTCGTTGACAGACTTGAGCACCGCCACCCCTTCCGGCGACCCTATGCCCACCACCCCCCACGCCCTACACCAACAACCCACCTGCACCCCATCAATCCAATATCCCGACCCACCCCTGCAGCCCGCGCCTCCTGAAACCCCCCCCCGGGACTCCCCCCCAGACAAAAAGCACATCCCCCCCCCCCCCCCCCCCCCCCCCTCAGGACCCCCCAGGCGGCCTCATCCCGTCGTGCTGAAAGAAGTTTTGACCATGGGCACCTCCTGAAGGTGCCCCTCCGGACAGCTGCGTCTGGGATCTACCAAAAAACTTCGTCCTCCGTACTGCAAAGCTACGTTGGCAGCTGTTTTTTCTTTCTTTCCTGTCCGTGGTCTCTGTTCTCCACAGACAGTTATGACCATACCCAAACGCCGACCATTAACCCCCCCCCCCCCTTCCGCTTAGTAACTGCAGTCGACGCGTGGTTTCCACTTTAAAATTCTTCGTGAAATGTCAACTTCAAATTTTCTGTATGCTATGAATACTTCTGTCAACTTGCTCCCTGACCCGTCCCCCGACCCCATGTATGCGCCCATCGCAACCACTGAATACCCATATTTAACTCCGGACCACCCACCCCCCCGGGCAACACCACATGTAGGACGGGACTTAATTTTTAGCTGTCAGGAATTGATCGGATGCTCTTAAGCATCTCTATATGACAGGTGGTTGGATGGGAAGGGGTTAAAAAATAAGAGGCCTTGATTACATCAGCTGAAAAGTGACATTGTTTCAGAGGCAGAGCAAATTGTTATGTTTTGGTGCAAGATTATGAAGACAAACTTGTATATTTCTTTTGATTAACATGGACTAATTAATTATATTTTTAATTTTCTAAATGTCTTGGTTTTGTAGAATGTGTGAGCCCAGTCCACCTGCTCTTCATCCCCATGCCAAGGGCAATGTGACCATGGTGGGTGTTGGTATCAAGCTTGAAGACGATGAATCGGGAGGTAGAGTCATCAACCGAGAATCCCAGCAGTCCTCTCCAGTCAGTGATTGGTCAGTTCGGCAGCTGTCGGACAGAGACGACTTTGAGAAGTCAGCACCCCCTAATGCACGATCTCCTTTGGTATGACCCGGAATTTTATGAAGTGTTTATGTCTTGTAGGGGATGCACAATATTATCGGAACATTATCGGAATCGGCTGATAAAAGCTTAAAATGTAAACCTGCATTGGCCCGATATGAAAACATTATGCCGATATGCCTTGCCGATAAGACGAATAACTCGCATGTGCTCAGGGTGTGCTAGCGATAAGATCACGTCAGCAGTGCAGTCGTTCTTGAAGCAAACTTTTGCCTGAAGAGTGATTAGATTCACTGTTTTGGATCATCGCATTTAATTTGAGAATAACTATTTATAGTTATTTTCAAAGCTTTCAGTGCTCTATAAAAAGAAGTGTATTATTGTTTATTTAGTTCTAACACGTAAGTTTACGCTCAAAACTAACCAAAACATGGTTTACAAGACATTGTTATAATCTGCAAGGAGGGAGAGAAGACTGGTGTTTTGTTGCAAAACAAAAGGAAATACATAGGCATCGGCTATCTGCCAAAATGAGTTGAAAAATATCAGCATTTTAGATATCTATATCTTGTTAATGTCTTGTTTTATAAATGAATGAAAGCCATGGGGATGTTTTTCCACATGGGTTTTTTTTTATAAGATAAGATGAGCTCTATAAGATTTCTATAGTGAGTATTTAACTTCATGGTCCCTGTGTTCTTCAGGAGAGTTCTCCCAGTAAAGAATCAATACGATCATACATATCTGCCAGTCAAGATGGAGGCAGCAGAGCTCATGATAAGACTGACAGGAAGCCTAATGTCAGTGAGGGTAAGTGCGACGATTTCTTTACAAAAATAAGGTCTTCATGGAGTGCTAATTAACATATTCACACTTGGACCATGGCATTCATTGTGTTCCAATGTTTCAAGGCTGTTGTTTTAGAGTAAAATAGGTTTTTAAAAGTTTAATTTTGATGGAAACCCATGCAAGTGGTTTGCCCATGTGTTTCAGCAATTAGGATGCCATCGCTATTAATGCAGTCTACATCGAGATGATCCAAGTCCCTCATTTGTTTCAAGTTCTGTGAAGCTTTTCAGTGATTTCATTTGATGCATTTAACAGCCCTTGTGAAATCATTGGTATTTAAAGAATCCTTGAGTGTTTTCTCAAAAGGATTTCCTTTTGTTTTCACCCATTTCACCAATTCGAAATTGTTTAATTTTCTTTTGGTATAATCGGGGTTTTAAGTTCAAGGATTTTCAGTACAGTGTTTCTCTCATCTAGATGAAAAATGCATTTTCTTCTCTATTAACCTCTTTATTTAACTACATTAAGGACCTTCATTATATTAAGTACATTATATAAATGTATTTTATATATTGTTAAATATATTAAATAAAAAATTAATTAATATAATTATATATATATATAAATAAATATATATTTTTTTTACAAATGTAATGTATTTTCGTTAAGACACTTTGTTTTTTGTCCAGCGGTTTTTAAATGGAAACACTGTTTAACTAAATGAATATAATTAAGTTACTTTTGCATAATTGTTTGTTGATTTTTTTTAATTTTTTTTATCTTTTTAGTGATGCCCACTATTGAAAAGCTTCTGAATACAGACTGGAAAGAAAAGTTCTTCGGGAAGGGTCTTCAGGGCAGTGTCAACCTAAAAGGTGAATTTATGTGTTTATACTGCACATAGATGCACTTTGTCATGCAAATCATCAAATGGAGCAACCATATAGTATTGTTTCTGTGTGTGATTGGTGTTTCCATTATGATTCCATTGTGGTTCATCTCACATTTGTGTTTCACTGACATCTTCCGCCTGACCACCAGCATGTGCGTATGTGTTTACAGGAACCCCAGAGAGTCAGAGCGTTCTGCAGAGATAGGAGAAGGAGACTTCAGTTGTGGTACTGATGATTAAAAACCAGCTCTATGGTGGCTCGGGGAAGCAGCTGCTGCTAGGAGCTCATTCTGAGAAGGAGGAGGGGAACCTGGCCCGCTTCTGCTGCTGGGAGAGAGGAAACACAGCAACAGAGGAACTGGCATCGCCTTACCAACGGGGGGCAGCTAGCAGCACGGAAGGAACAGGTGTGGAGACACAAGAGTGCAAGAAAAACATTTTTTGAAAAAAAAAAAGGTTATGGAGGGAGGGAGGGAAACTGTTGCAACAAAAAAAAAAGAAGAAAAAAAGGAAAAAAAAAAAAGAGGTAGGATGTGTCTCGTAAAGTGATATAAGTGTTATTTGAAATGGGCTACGCTCATGGATGTTGAATATATTAGTTTGGTTTCGAAATGCTTGATTCTCTGTTTAGATCGCCAAACAGCAGCAGCAGTTGATACTAGCAAGGCCAAACATAATAAAATCAAAACTACTGCAGAGCCACGCAATTCAGGTTGAGTTGAAGGTGAGTCACGATCAAAAAACCTTGCCAGGTTTTTTTCACTGTTATATAAACTACTAGGGAACTGCGGCAGGCATCTTAAGCGATACTACTAAAGAATAGTCAGGAAATCTAAAAATGACTAATATCAGACTCCTTTTGACCAGTTCTGTTTAAGACCTATCCTTTTTGTTTGTAAAGAAATCTCAATTAAGACCTACAACGGTTCATAACGGACAGGTGCCCCACCCTCATCAACACCTCTAACAACTTCCATTTGGGGGTCCGTTGATGTCCCTACGCGTGTCGTGCTGAACTGTTCCTTTAAGACTATTTGGACCATGTGAAATACAATATAAAGTGACTTAAGGTGTTTTCTGTGACCTATGACCCAGCAGGTGAACATGCCTTATGTTATGATCCCTGCCTTTCATCCCAATGCCCAACCGTTGCCCGTCACCTCTGAGGCCCAAATGGGATTGCCTCGGCATCCCATTCCCTGCAAACCAGGTGAGCTTCACCAATCCCTCAATAGCTTCCTCAACTCACCTCCCATCGCCAAAAAAAATGGAAGGCCTACAGATGTGTGTGGGTGAAGTTCGAAAATTCTGAATGCAGAAGACCTACCTATTGGCATATTGAGCAACTGTTAGCTTTTACAATAAGAGTCTGTTAGGGCACAGGATTCAGCCATCTGTTATCTTCAGATGGATCAAATAGCATCTGTCAAAAATCCCTAAATAATTGACTTTAAATAATATCCTGTCAGTTATTTGAAAAACTTGTTTGCTCTTGCGCTTTTCAGCACAAGCTTATCAGCTGTGGTTTGTATTTTTAGTTAATAAGTAGCCTGGTGCAAAGCTGAATTGAAAGAGTTAATACTTGCTATTCTAGAAATGTATTAACTGCAAAATAACTTTTTCCTTTTCTTAATGCATGTTCATCTGAAGGTCTGTTCTGTAATATAAGTAGTTATTGCATGATTTGATGGTTTTGCTCATGTCTTTGGTCCACTTAGAACGAACTTTAGAAAGAAAGACTAATTTAAATGACCGCCCGAGTGAATTCCTTGCATAAACCCTGAAGAATGGCTCAGGGTTGGCCATTAATTTAGAGTGTATATTGATCATGTAAAATACAGAGCGGGTTCTTTGCATTGACGTCTGTAATGTATGGCACTGTGCCCTCACTCAGTTAAAAGACTCTTGTGAATGCACAACTTTGATGCCTGCATGCATGTACTCATTTAGCTTAGAAGATGGAGGCTAGAAGGAAAGAACAGGGAACAATAGAACAAGTGTATGAGCTAGTCGGCTAACAGTGTGCTTGACACAATTGAGCCGCCTTTGTAAAGAAACCTGGAGCAGAGGACCAAGGACGCAAGTGAGTCTGAGCTCAAAGACTTTATTCAGCTTAATAAGATATGTTCTCTGGCGATAAACACTTTTAGAAGTTTTTACCTTAAAGTTAGACATGATTGACCTGAACCTAGCCTGATAGTTGCCCAGGTGCCATGGGCTTGGGTTTGGTAGCAGATCTCTAGCATGTTCACTGACCATTTACGCATATTTGTAAATTAGGGTGACGTTAGCTAGAGGAGTGTCCAAAAGTTATGTCCAGCCTAGGAAAATGGAAATCTTCACCATTATTCAAACATTTTATTATTAGGGATTTTGTAAGCATATTGCAAAGTTGTGCTTGGATCAAAAACAAGGGAGAACCAACAAAATATTAATAACTGATTATATTCTTGTATTCTATTTCCTGTGAGCCTTTTGTTTTTCTATGTATTTTTTAATCTTGTAGGGTCATTAAAAGCAAATATTGAGAAATATCCAGTCTATGGACATAATTTTTGGCCACTACTGTACCGAAAAGCTTTGCCTTCATTGCTGATAGTCGCAATTTTTCTGCTGTCCACGATACATTCATTAACAGGCATAAAACAAACTCCACGGCCAGATATAAGACTCCAGTGCCTTTGATCCCATGCGTGCCTCCACTCATCACCCTATTTAATGATACCTAATTGGTTCTTTTGCCAATATCGTCTTTTGAAATATAAACATTTAAATGGTGGCTGTCATAACTTATTTTTTTAAGACTGATTTATTCAAAAATACTGTACAATATGAGACATCACTAACAAGTTAAATAAAAAAAATACATATAAGGAATAGTGCATTTATTAAAATGTTCCTCTCTAGAGTTATTTTCTCCTGCTAATTAACAAGTTATGGTCACTGAATGTCTTTCATGACCGTCAACAGCTAACGTTACTTGTGCCCATTAAAAGGGATAGTTCCGCAAAAAGAAAAAAAATGAAAATTCTGTCATTAATTACTCACCCTCATGTCATTCCAAACCCGTAAGACCTCCGTTCATCTTCGGAACACAAATTAAGATATAATTCTATATAAATCTCTGACCCTCCAGTAGACAGCAAGGGTACTACCACGATCAATGTCCAGAAATGTAGCAAGGAGATCTGTAAAATAATCCATGTAACATCAGGCGTTCAACCGTAATATTACGAAGCTTTAGGTTGAACTACCCGTTTTGTCGCGAAAAAAAAAAAAAAAAAAAAGTTTATTCAACAACTCCTCCAAGTCACCCTGTAGCGCCATTTTGGAGAGTATCCGCTGAATGCAAACAGCCTATGTTGTTCTGTGTCAGCCGCACCACACGGATGTGTTTTCTACGTTGTTTGGGGCTTTGATTGCCGCGGAAAACAAGGTGGTATCGTGTGGTGGGTGGTGCGACAGAATTTTTATTTTTGGGTGAACTAACCCTTTAAGCTGTTATATTGACATCTTTTTGTGGTTGAAACTGATTAAGCGATTACATGAGACACGGTACATTTCAGTAAGTTGTACTGTTTCTTTAAACATACTTTCTGATGTTGTTAATGTTTGTTTTTAGTGGAATATCCCTTGCCGTTGCTGCCCAATCCACACTCCACTCCAGTCAAAAGGTCCAGTGGTACAGTCTTTCGCCAGGTACAATTTCTTGCAGGTCACCTGCTCTGCAGGTCATCTCAGATGTTTCACTTTGTTGTATTCATTTGTTGATTTGTTAGTGAATCTCGCAATGACTTTGTGCTCCAGGATTCCAGTCAACCTCTCAACCTCACGGCTAAACCTAAGACCCCAAGTCCTCAGGCACTGGAAATGGCCCACTTGCAAGTAGGGTACCGAGCCAGAGATCTACCCCATAGTCCTACTCGATCTGCCCTCAGCCTGAGTAGGTGACACTACACCTCACTGCCAAATCTAGTCTCCAACATGCTTTGCTTGGAAGGTTGAAGCCATGCTATGTGCCTTAAGTCGATTTGACATGTCGAAAGATTGTTTTGTTACAACTGATCTTGCAACTGCCTCTCAACAGCAGAACTGTTCAGTAGATTTAGACTGTGACTGTAAATTTCTTTATTACAGTTCCACAACAAGTTCCATAACTTGGTTGTGCAGCCAGGTGTGTCAGAATATCTTTACCTGTTTATGAGTCAGACATATCCACTGTGGTTTTCCTGCTGTGCACTCATGACATTGTTTGAGAGGGAAGTCCTTGAGGTTCACATTCAAAGACCTCTCTGCACCCTATTAGAAAGGGCCCATCGTAGGGGTTTTCACTGCCAACATACTTATATCCCAAGTATTAATGGCAGTTGTCGGCAGTTCAGAAAAACCTGCTCCCCCTTTGAACCAGCCCCTGAGAATGTGTCAGCACCTCAGACATGACTGTTTGTCTTAAGCCTTTGGACTCAAGACTAGGGGCTCATCCGGGATGGGATCATATTCTTGAGATCGAGCCAAGTGCTTTATTTGTGCATCACAAGACGGAGAGCGATAAATGTATCTCTCTTTTGACCTTGTCTAAAGTTTCCTTTCTCTCTCACCCTTTCGCTCTTCAGGCTTCTTGGGAGAGGGTGATGTTGTGACACAAGCCATTCATGATGCCCAGCAGCTGTTGCGTGGAGGACAAGGCCCGATGGGCCGTGAGAGGGACAACAACACAAGGCTGGTGAGTCGACATCTTGGTGCACACAAACACGCTCTCACATACTCCACACCTCAGTTCTCCAAGGTTCCTTGGCAATGTTCCCTCTAAGCTGCGTGAGCGCGCGTGGCCGCGCAGACTAATTGAAGACCGCGCACACAGCGCGCAGGCACTCCGTAAGCAGCAATGGCAAAACGAAAAGAAGAAACTTTACCTCAGCACCATCTTAAGAAAAAGGTTTGTTTGACTTTCAAACAAGAATGGTTAAATTTAAATAGTTCAAACGGATACAACTGATGGCCCTGGTAAATCAGTTAAATTGTCTGAAATATTCAGCTACGGCGCTAATGATGTTGGGTGCCAAATTTGCTCCGAAGCTAAAATCCAAGGGGAGTTTTCCACCGGGAAAACATGGACAGAGTGGAAACTTGACTAACTAAAACGCCACTTAACACAAAAATTTCACACTGACGCTGTGAAAGTATCGTATAATCGAAAGCATGGAACTTCAATTAACCAGCTTCTCGAGGAGAAAAACGTATTGACCTTGCCAACAGGAACAAGTCAAACCCTGAACAAATCAAAATATTGATCGATAATGTGCTTCTTCCAATCAAAATGAACGCGTTCATGCTGTCTGTTCAAGAAATTCATAATCATCTGGCAAAATATGTTAGCCTTCCCGACAGCTGGAGAAGTAAAAACTATGCGTTTGAATTTGTGGAGTCAATTAATGCAGTTGTACAAGCTGAAACTTTGGAAAGTGTGAGAAATGCCCAAGTCCACACGCTGATAGTCGATGAAAGCACAGACATTACAGTGCATAAAATGCTGGTTCTTTACATTAAGTTTAGGGAACAAAATCAAGTCACTTACAAAACTGTGTTTGCCGGGATCATTCAGCTGGCAGGATGCAGCGCCCAGCATATTGCGGCACATCTGTCATGTTAGGTAAACATAATGGAGTCACTGCAATACTGAGACGGCAAATACTGCACCTTACAGAACAGCATTGTGTTGCTCATAGGGAAGGTTTGGGAATTGAGGATGCTTGGAAAGGTGTGTCGTTGATGAAGGAAATGGAAACACTTCTCAGGACAGTATATTCACTATTTAGCATTCTTCTGTGAAGAAAAGCAAATTTGATGAGTTGGCAACCGTTTTAGAAGTGGATTCACTGTCTTTCAGACCTCTGAATGAGGTTCGCTGGCTGTTTCGTTACCAAGCTGTAAATTTGTTTTTGCGGAATTACAGTCTGTTAACAGAATACTGCACAAAAGAAGCTGACAACGACGACCCGTTGCGTAATACTGTCTCAAAAAACTAACCGATCCGAAGTACAGAGTTGCAATTACTGTGCTTGGAGATGTGTTGGAAGAACTCGCTCAGCTCTGTAACTCCTTGCAGCGAAGCAATCTTACCATCATTGATGCTCATTGCTTTGCCAGAGCTAAAATAGAAAAATTTCGTTCTCAGTATCTTGAACGGCATGTTTATTGGCGCAACCGAGTGAACAAGCTGTTGGAAACATGTGACAGTGCCATAAATACAGCGGACATTATCCTGTTTGTCCATAAAGTCTGTGAGCATCTTGATGCTTGATTTCCTGAAGGTGAGCTCAAAGAATGGTCTGCTTTTAGCTTGGAGACACTGGATTCAACACTTGATGGTATAGATTATGTAACCAGACTGACAGAGAAGTTCCATGCTTTTCTGAAACAAACAGACGAGGCTGCCACCGAGCGCATCTGTAATCAGTACAAGGATTTCAAGTTAACTGTCAAAGAAAAACGAAAAATATCAGCGCTGCAGACATTTGCTGAAATGGTAACCTGGACATTAAAAAGTGAGGAGTTTACTCAGCTTGTACAGCTGATTGACATTTGCGGGACATTCTAAGTGTCTAGTGCAGACTGTGAATGCGGTTTCAGTCTGATGAATCGTATCGAGATAAATTCACGTAACCGAGTTCAGACCACTCACTTGGATCAGCTGATGAGAATCTGGTCTGCACAAGCAGAGGGCCCTATAAATTTGGACAAGCTCTACAACCACTGGAAAGGGGACAAGGACAGACTGGAGAGGTTTTAAGGTAGGCGACAATATTAATAAATACATAAATAGTAACAGTTTATTCAGTTACTATGTGCAATGTGTTTGACTTGGACAATATTTTTACTCTTTACTTGAATAACAATTTTAATAATCCTTAAATATTATAATGTATAAAATATTAATTAGTTGACTAAAGCTTTACACTTTTTTTAAAGGGTAGATTACTATTTTGGTGTATTAATACACACCAGAAGAAATAAGCACAAACAGGGGAGTGCATACCTAAACAATGCCTATAATTGCTGAAATAAAACAGGCAGATTTTTATTTTTTTATTTTATTGTGGTGCTTCTGTGTTTTTTAGATGCTGTTTTGAGAGAGGCCTTCCAGAGACCTGCAGGGCCAGTCAAGAAAGGACTGATGATGAAGCAATATGGTGTTGTTGTGTATATGGTTTTATTAAAATGTGGTTTAATAAAATGTGTTTGGTTAAAAATATTGTACTGTCATAGTTACTGTTAAACAGTTGATAGAAGGGACTAAGTCATCAATCAAACTATAGCATAGTTAACATGCCCTTTTTGAGTAGACTCTATCGTCACCAATGATTTTTGCTCAAGTTGCTCAGTTTTAAAGGTTGTGCTCAGAGAAATACTTGCTCAGTGCGGAAAAAAATTAGAGGGAACATTGTTCCTCGGCGGCACCTTGGGCCCGCCGTTTGTCACCATTGGTCATGCTTCAAGGCCGAAGCATCAGGGCAACTATCCATTAATGCGCCCCTCTTTCAGAACACCCACTGTGTTACAAGAGAAGAGGGGTGGTTAGGGTCAGTGATGGATATTGGTTTACAGAGGTTCATGATATCGGTTAAACAAGGGGTACATTCCCCTTTCAGCCAAGAACAGCTGCTTTTAGAGTCCCACCCACCTCACTTGTTTGAGTACGTGGCAATTGCGGAACAGACTCGAGTCTCCGTAGACACCTGTTGCGACAACCACTTTGTTGCTGCTTTTGAGTTCAGTTTAACCGCAGGGAGATATGACAGTGATTTCGCCTTTGTTGTCAACAGGGTTTTGAAGCATTCCACTTAAACCTGTTTTAACAGCTTGACATTTGTGGAACTGGTAGACCGGCGACAATGCCGATGCATTTGAAAGGGAGAGGAATATAGATCATTAATGTTTGAATTTCAAAATTATATTTGACAACCACAAATGTCTCTAGGGCTCTTTATGTTTCTAAGCATAGGTGTGGCTGAGATGCTTTTGTAATGTTGACCAGCTTCTGTAGCATCAGTGCTAATGTAATAAACCAATTGCTGTGCCAGCTGGATGCAGTGATTACTGATGAATGTTTTTATATATGTCTTACATAAGCTGGATTTGCATCTGTCTGTCTGTTGATTGATTATAAGGAGGCGTCTCGAGAGCGGATGGATGATGGACAGTCCCTGCGGATGAATGAGGACCACCACAGCAGTGACACTGAGGGTATGTATGGGTCACAATGGTCAACTATAATTTTTTGCGGGGTTTTTTTTTTGGCTTTACATTAATTAGCATGCTGTGCTTTAGCTGTTAGTCAGTTCATATGGGAAAGTCTTTAAATTAGTTTTTACGTTGTTTCTTGAGTGATGATGTGTCAACTTAAAGATCGCTTGCATTGTTCTATTCTGTTGCAAACCACTTTGATCTCATGCAAACACCCCCTAAGAAACCTGTCTGATCACCTCATCCCAATCTAATTATATATGGCTACCAGTTAAGACAGATTAGTTCATTGAGATCTGTAGTTTTGCATGTCACTAGTATGTGTGCAAATTTTTCAATCTTGCAAATTTCAGTTGATCACTTGAATTTTAGCTTTGCGTGCTTTTCTGATCAAATAAAGAATTGCCTTACGAATGCAAATGAATTTAGGACTGTTCCTAATACAATAAAAAAAACTATTTGGCATGCAGCAAACACAAATGCCACCTGCCTGTGTAATTGCATTTGGCTGCAGGGCGTGTAGTCAAACAAGAGGAAGGCTGATTGTTTTGTTTTTAATCTTGTTGTTCCCAACAGGGCAGATGGCAGTCTCTGGTGTGGGTAGCTTTGGTGAATCCCGGACTCCCTCCTCTGGCCACATCAAACGTCCCATGAACGCCTTCATGGTGTGGGCCAAAGACGAAAGACGGCGTATCCTGCAGGCGTTCCCTGACATGCACAACTCCAGTATCAGCAAGATCCTCGGTAAGAGAGATTGGAGCTGCTGCTTTAAAAAAACATTCGCTTTGGCAAGACATTTTCATTTTACGTCTAGTGAAAGTTTATTGATAGTTAGTAAATTTAAGATAGTTGGTAACACTTTAAGATTAGGTAACACTATCCCCTATTAACTGGCTTATTATTAATTAGCGTGCATATTATTAGCATATTGGCCTGTTTATTAGTGCTTATAAAGCACATATTAATGCATGACCATATTCTACATCCCATAAATATAACTACTACAACTACCTTACTATCAATAAGCAGCAAATTAGGAGTTTATTGAGAGGGAAACCTCTTAGTTAATAGTAAATATGTGTTCCCTAATCTAAAGTGTTACCAGTTTAGAACTAGTCGTAATAATAATATTTTAAAATTAATTTTACATGAAAATAAATGATTGATACAAGTTTGACAAGTGACTCTAATTTGCAAATTGTAATTGTTGTACTTAGTCTTTCACTCTGCCCAACGATTAATAGGATTATAAGCACATTATGTTAGCTTTGTCCATCAAAGTGCTTTTTTTGTTTTTTTTAAATGTTGCTGTCAATTTTTTCACACTTTTCATCAACGAAATGAATGCTCTAGTGACTATAATGTCTCTAATCATTCCTCTTTGTGAATTCCGAAGCACATGTTCTGAAAACATTGTCCTCATTGTTGTATTATTATTTCATCTCTTCTACCCCTTTATCTTTTTCTTGAGATCAGTTGTTTATTGTTGGGATGGGCTGAGGGGTTATGGGAACGGCTAATCCTACAGTCACAAGTGTTGGTGTTACTCTGTAAAACATGTCTATATTTTCAAACATGTAACTTACTGTTGCCCCTGGAATGGAGAGGAGGACAGAAGGTCTTTAAGGGGATGAAAAAGGGGTCACACCAGGGCACAAACAGCCACCTGGCTCCAGGAAAACAACACCCAAAACTTCAGCCCCCTCATCCCTTGCTGCACCTCTGCTTTCCTCGGTTCTTTCCTTTCACAAAACAATCGCATTCCATTCCATTGTGGTGACACTGACACCCTCCTGATTCAAGATTTTTTTCTCCCCCGGAACATGGCCCGCAGCTCCTTCTAGTACACGCCTACATTTCTGTCAGTTTGCTACCTTTTTAGCCTGCGGCACACTTTAAGAGAAGGTGGCGTTGCACGCATACAGTCAGTAAATCAAATTCTTACGATGTCAAATATTTGCAACATGTAGAGAATTAGGTCAATGAATTCTACAGTTCACTGATTGTTGTTTTTTTGCACTACTTTGTACTTTTACTCTGATTTCTCTCTCACTTCCCGGTTGTTGTGGAATTTAAACTCACCAACTGTAAAAGAAAAAAAACCCATTGAAAAACCTGCTCCAAACGCACTGTGGCCAAAAGTATGTGGAAACTTCCACATAAGCTGGTTCAGTAGCTTCTCATTTTTTACTGAAATTGAGTGTATCTTTATTTGCCAGTATTATCTAGTTAAAAACATTCCCATATGAGTGGATTCTGTTAGGACAAGCTCCCATGATTTTGACATTAAATGTTCAAGCACATGGGTGTATTGTTTAAAGTGATAGTTCACCCAAAAATGAAAATTTGATGTTTATCTGCTTACCCCCAGGGCATCCAAGATGTAGGTGACTTTGTTTCTTCAGTAGAACACATTTGAGGATTTTTAACTCAAACCGTTGCAGTCTGTCAGTCTTATAATGGAAGTGAATGGGAATCACGGCTTTGAGAGTAAAAAAAAACATACACAAACAAAACCAAATTAAACCCTGCGGCTCGTGATGATACATTGATGTGTAAAGACACGAACCGATTGGTCTGTGCAAGAAACTGAACAGTATTTATATAGTTTTTAGCTCTGATGCACTGCAATGTCTGAACTGTACTATACGCGTCCGCGACAGCTGGCGCGTGACGCGTCGTCGTCTTGCTTTACGGCAGATCGCAGACTTATAAGTGCATTACCGCCACCTATCTCTCAAATGGACCATTGACACTCTATCTACAATCTCAATTGGGAGTGTCAATGGTCCATTTGAGAGATAGGTGGCGGTAATGCACTTATAAGTCTGCGATCCGCCATAAAGCAAGAAGACGACGACGACGTTCACGCGCCGCGAAGAAGACGCAACGCACTCAGGACATTCCTACATTCAGGCATCAGAGGTAAAACTATATAAATACTGTTCAGTTTTTTGCACAGACTGATCGTTTCGTGTCTTTACACATCAATGTATCGTTACAAGCCGCAGGGTTTAATTTGGTTTTGTGTATGTTTTTTTTGACTCTCAAAGCCGTGATTCCCATTCACTTCCATTATAAGACTGACAGACTGCAACGGTTCGTTTGTGTTCTACTGAAGAAACAAAGTCACCTACATCTTAGATGTCCTGGGGGTAAGCAGATAAACATCAAATTTTCATTTTTGGGTGAACCTTCCCTTTAAGTACAATGACTGTTTGTGCCCCATGTAGTTTTCCTTTGGTTATATAACGCCGTACCTTACTGTTTGCCACCCCTTCAGGTTCCCGATGGAAGTCCATGTCCAATCAGGAGAAGCAGCCGTACTACGAAGAGCAGGCCAGATTGAGTCGGCAGCACCTGGAACGTTACCCAGACTACAAATACAAACCCCGGCCGAAGCGGACCTGTATCGTAGAGGGCAGACGACTGCGGGTCGGAGAGTACAAGGCCATGATGAAGAGTCGCCGACAGGAGCAACGAGTAACTTACCCTCCAAGGTGATGCCTGCAGACACTCAAGTTTTCTTTTTTCAGTGGTGCATTTGGTTGGAGAATGCAGTCATCAGTCTTATAAAATAGCTGATGTTTGGTTTGACGTTTATTCCCACAGCCATTCAGAGCAGCAGCTACCATACCCTACCAGTGAAGGACAGTACCAGACCACGCCGGTGTCAATGGCCCCATTGGCCTTGCACCCTGCCCTCCTGGAGCACTACCTTCCTCGGGGTCTGGAGCCCATGAAAGGCCAAGGGAGTGAGATGCGGGAGGTCACGCGGCCCAGACAGCCCTACAGCGAAGGGGAGGAGAGTGATGCGGGTGAACGCAGTGAGGGAGAGCTGGTTGTCCTCACTGACTGAGATAGGAGGAGGAAAGGATTGGAGGACAGAAAGGGTAGAAAACGCAAAAGAGAGGGAGTGAGATGGAGAAAATAACTGAGTGATTTTGCAGTTTCTACCTACAACATGATGGTGTCCAATAAATGGTATAGGCCAGTGTTTTCCAGTCCAGTTGTGAGGATGTCCTTGCAAACTTGTTTCAAACCTAGATTGGTCACATGGTTCTATAGGGTTGGTTAGGAAGGCAGCAGACATGATAAATGAAGCATAGATCTTCATTTTTCCAGTGATGTAGGCCAGACAGGATAGGTCTTACATACTGACCACAGCTTGGAAAAAGCAAGACTTTTTCAATCTACAATATTCATTGTGAGACTGCACATCTTGAGAGTTTTGAAGGCACTGTGAAGCTGGTGTGCAAGAATTGTTTTACAAATCAAATGTCACTGCACATATTATGAAGTAAATGTTATCTGCAAAGTGCATAAGAAATTGCACAAGAATCGACTTTTCTAGAAGGGGTACAGATACGTATATTCACTTTTGGTGTATCTGAGTTCTAAATTTGACATCATGTCAAAAGATTGGCAATAATAGGAAGGAACAGTTCATCCAAAAATGAAAAGGAGATTAGGGTGAGTAAACAATGAAAAAAATTTTTTTTTGATGAACTTTTTCTTTAAATAGTCAATGCACTGAGAGCTCTGCATCATTTTGCCATAGAAAAAAAAGCTAATACCTCTGTGTTATAATGCTTCTTGATGTCACCAGGGTTTTCCTGCAAAAGTTCCTGTTAAGACTGTGCCAAGGTACTTTCCAGAGCTCAAGGGCTGAGCAAAAAGAAAACAAGTTAACATGGAAAAAGGAAGGAACATTCCTGAGCTCCTTGTCCAGTTTATTATATCAGATAGTGACTATTAGAGGCTGTTCTGTTACAGAGATTTAAGCAGCTTGCCCTTTAAAGATTTGCTAAAGGCAGAGAAGACTGCAGTCTTTCTTCGGGTTGGTTGCGTCCTCTGCTGTTTGAATCTGGGTACTGCACTTAAAATATTCCCCCAGATTAAATGAATGTTTTTGATTTAGTGCAAAATATGATTCAGAACAATTTTTTTTTTCAGAGTAGAATTTTGCACTTGATGTACATATGCAAATCATTTCTACTATCCATTTTATGAAAGGAGATGTGAATAATGCCCTTCCCTCAAATTACACCCATTTTTAAAAGTTTGGATTACTTTTCTTTTTTTTAAGTGTGTGTATAGAGTGAGCTTGTGCTGAAGAAAATAACGGAGTTATCATTCCAGCAGTTCTTATGACCGGGTCCATATTATTGGGCTGCTAGTCAATTTACAGTTGAGCTGAAATGTAAACATTTTGTTAAAAATGATAAACTTTTATATTTTAAAGAGGCGATTTTAGAAGATACTTGCCAGTTGACTGTTGTGATAAACCGAACATGTTAAAGGAAATGATGACATGTATATAGCTGGATACAGAAATACACGGTTTGTATTTTATCTGTAAAATGAACCCCAGGGAGGAAAAATATGATTCGCAATCTGGACAACTGTTGCAAAACCAGCTGTTGTAAAATATAGAGAGAGACTTTATTTTGTTTATAAAAGCGGATAATTTAAATGTGTACATTTTTTTTTCCCCCCCCCCCCCCTATGTTGCATTTTTCCAAGCACGTTTTGTGGTTTGTTTTTGAAGCATAAATAAAAATGTTATGTTTAGGCTACTTCTGTGGTTCAGATTCATTTTTATATTTTTGGAGCAATCGGTGAATAGCTGGATTCTGATTAGTGAAGCGCTAATTATTAATCCAAGTCATAAACATTATCCGGCTATTTGACATCTGCAAGACGTATTTTTTACAATGTTTGCTCATCTGCAATACGTCTATAGGACATCCTATCAGATGTCAAATAGATGTTTAAAAAAAAAAAAAGATGATTTATGATTTAGAGTGTATGTAAAACTGACATCTTAAAGACGTCTATCAGATGTTTGCACACAGAAGATGCTTTCCAGATGAAGAGATCTTTAACAGACTTAAAAACATGACATTGTATTTTGCATTTAAATGCTTATGTAACGATATGACACTGGCACAACTAGGAAGTCATTCATACAAGCTGAATCTCTGAAGCGAAACGTGCAAAAAAAAAAAAAAACTAGCTCCAGCACATTAGCACTGAGGATGCTGTCCTGCATGTGTGTGCCTGCATTGTGCTTGTTTGATTCAGGATATCCTCAATAGCGCTCTTCCTGTGCCTACCAGGACAAAATGCAGGTCACCGTCCACAGGAGACAGGCAAAAGTTCAATGAGGAAACTTAAGTGTTGGACCGGGTGTTATACAGAAGACACGTTGGGTTACCCGAGGCCACGCTGATCCACGCGAAATGGGCATTTATGCATATTACAGATTTATTAATATATCAAAGGAAATCTGTGCACAATTAGATCCAACTTTGACATTTTAATGGAAAATGTGAATAATTATTAAATTATTCTCCGCACAGTTGAATAGAAGCCAAAACATTGTACAGTATTTTTCACAATATTTCACAGTATTTACAGACTCCTTATCAGCGCGTTATAGTAACCGTGCTGGTCTTCAGCAAACACACACTTTTTTGTGTTGGTTCATGCCAACCTATTAACCCAATACACTCCCAGTTCAGTTAAATATACAAAAAAGTAGAAATATTAAAGATATAAGGATAAATGAAACACTATCTGTACATTTCTTCAGTACATTCACAAAAGAACTGATCTCAAATAAAGCGCACACCGTGAAGCCGACTTGTTTGGTATGTTTTCAACATGGCAGCAAACGAAACAAGAATCCCCACACAGATGCTTCCTGTAAACATCCCTTTTAAGAGCAGAGGTTTAAAAAGGGATATTCACAAGGTCATTTCAAATAATAGAGATAATAACGGGAATGGTGCTTGTAAACATTTCCCCCTTCACATTAGAAATGTCCTTCATATCATAAAAGTAACTAATATTTTACAAACAGAAGTGGTTTTCATCTGGTGGACACAAACATATGCACATCTACACACAGCTTGCAATTGCACTCCTGTTATATGAACAAGTTGTTCAAATTTATAACATTCTTCATGCATGTATGAAATATGCAACCTACTGTATATAAATATTTTTCACTTTTTCAGTCATCATGGACCACTAAGTGACAAAGATATGTAAAAAAAACAAAAAAAAAAACATAACTTGACCTTGAAAGTTGAATCTTACGGAAACTGCCAAGAGCATATGCAGGCCATATTTCACCACAAAATAAAAAAAAAAGAAATATGTGAATATGAAGTTTGTAGGACCTTTTTTTTTTTATGACAATCCCAGTAGCTTACTGTAATTCTAATACATTTAGCCTTTTCATTACTGTAATGCACATTAAACTGTATATCACATTTGTGAAATAGATTTAAAAAAAATTTAATTTATGCTGATTTTAATTTATGTTCTCAGTATTTTTTTAACATTGCAAAAATGGGAATGTTTTTGCATTTTCTGCATTTTGCAAAACATTATTTCTTACTTTTACTTTTAATTGTAGGGTGAAATTTCACATGGAAATGTTTTCTTAAGATTCACCTAAAAATTGCAATTTCAGTGTTGAATTTCAGATCCAAGCAGTGAGAAGTGGACACAACCAGAACAAAGTATATTAGCACAGAACTATCAGGCAGTTCCAACTCATTAGAGAAACATTGGCTACAAATTATTCATGATTTTGTTGAAGGGCCTCTCGCTTTCAGTTGCTGCCTGTGGCTCAGAGCGTTTCATTATTAACCTGCTCCTGACACAGAGTCTGAGATTTCACAGTGACCCCACTGCTCAAACGCAACGGCTAGCTTCAGTTTCGAGACATTCTGAAAATGACTGCTGTACTGATTGTTTAGGGACTGATCTGGTCGGTCAGGAAAATGACATTTGGGTTCAAGAAGCTACCAGACAGACAGTTATTCCAGTTATACAGATACAGTACTGACTCACAATGGAGGAATCACATATTCAGGTCATATCTCATCACAAAAGTGATGCGGAAATTAAGAAATTACATTTGCATTAAAAGAAAATAGAATCTGTTTTTCAGACAGTCTGACATTTCCATTAGCTATTTTTTTCCCTCCCCATTTTCTTTTAATGCCTCCACATTTTTTAAGTTTTATTGATTTTTTATTGTCATACTTCTCAATAATTTCCACTGGATTCTCAATACCATGTAATACAGTACTTTGAATTTTCGGGTGAAGGCATAATATACACAAAAAGAAATAAAATGTGAAATGTGAAATGATTCGTCTTGTAGGCGAGAGAATTTTAGATGAACAGCACTGAAACTAGATGAAATTCTAAATGTTTTGAAAAACACTCAAAACCACATGCAATCAGACAGTCCAGGTATTAAGGACTTTCTCCAGTGAAATGGCAATTACATCCTTAAATCCACAATTAATTTCTGACCTTAAATAATGTTGTCCTTTTCGATCCAGGACATTGAGTCCTCACAGATGGTGACCCGAATCAAACTACACAACACTGAAACTACATAAATATTGCCCCGTTTCCAGTTTTGGAAAACCATTAGATTGACGTTTAAGGAGGGGGTTTACATTAGGAATGAGCTTAGTGATCATTGAGCAGATAATGACTTTCAAATCTCAGTTTGAGCTCTGCCAGGTGATGCAAACGCATTTAGGACAGAGAGCGAGAGAAGGAGGGGGAAGTGGGAGGCAGGTGGTAATATTCCACAGCCTGTGATGAGTGGAAAATTCAACGGAACTCCTCACAGCCATAAAAGCTAAATAGATGGAAATGTGGCTGAGGGGTCTCGTGGCCCTGACTTCTTGGGAATGTATAGAGTGAGGTCAGATAGACTTCAATGGTTACTTGGTTACTTGCCTTTTAGCTGACGGAGTTCATCCAAAGTGACTAATTGCAGGGTTTAACTAATTTGCTCAAGTGCGTAATAGTGCAGGATTTTGACCTTGGCAACTATCTAGTTCCTGAGTCACCCCTGCTTGGCTCTAAACCGGAAACTTTTGTATTAACAACCCAGATTTTTACCCATTACCCCAATTTCTTCTCATCTTTACTGCACAGTGAGATAAATCTGAAAGCATTAGCACATTTTTGGTCTTTTGTCCAGCATTTGTCATCACAAAAGAGACAACAGTGGGCCTCAACCATTTGACAAAAGCATTATGAATCTACAGGCTGAGGTGTTTCGTGTTAGTCAACGCCCCCAGTATCAATGTATCTTTGCTAAACATCACTACAGGCCTCCTTAACAGCAAATCTGCATACGTTTGCTATGGCTCTCACACCGCCAAACCCATAACAAGAAGCCCCAAAGCAAAGTCGGCTCCAAGAGCGGAAGGACTACTTTGGTGCAAAACAAGTGCCCAATAATAATTAATAAATAAATTGTAATTAAAACATATAAACACACTCATTTCATGGGAACTAGAAGTTCAGTCCCAAAGAGAAACATGGTGTTTGAAAAAGGAATCAAGAATTTGTGGAACTAAGCCTTGGCAGACAAGTTGTCAACCAATCATAAGCGGTCCCAGTGCTCACCCCTGCTGTATCCCCATACCCTGCCCCGACTGAAAAGGCCTCTGATTCCATGGTCAAACGGTCAACAATGAGGTCAGCAGATACCAGCACTGTCCTCTCAATCTTGACGTCTCATTTGG
The DNA here is from genome assembly GCA_018155175.1 of Sinocyclocheilus anophthalmus. NCBI lineage: Eukaryota > Metazoa > Chordata > Actinopteri > Cypriniformes > Cyprinidae > Sinocyclocheilus > Sinocyclocheilus anophthalmus. The sequence continues at coordinate 144,907 of JADLZN010001373.1, read as the reverse complement.
GGATCTCCAGGGCCATTACATCAGGTTTGGTCTTGAAGTACTGATTGAAACGCAGCACAGCATACCTAGGAAAAGGGTCAGAATCAGAAATTAAAATCAAAATTAAAAATGGGATGGAATTAGAAGCATTGTCAGAATTTTTTTTTAATTTATATTAATATTATCCCCAATAATTTTTTTTTTTTTACCTTTATAAGTAGATTTTTTATAATCAAATAAAAACATACAACATGTCACCCATTTATGTCAAATACTTTTTAAATATAGTTTTGACCAATTATTGCTGTTATCCATAAAATTATCACATATTTTAATGTATTTATAGATCATGTTTGTATTATGTTTTATCTATTATGTTTTTAGCACAACACTGCAAGTATAATACAAATAAATGTATTATTAAATACAAAAATAACTGCAAATAATTGTCAAAATAGCACAATAAATGCTGATTAAAATAAAATATATTTAAAAAATACAATTTTAAATAATTTGATGGCCCCTCTGTTGGATTATATATTATATTGAATTCCAAAAATACATCAAATATTAAATAAGATTTAAAAAGGCATAACGGTGTTGTTTATTTTGGTGGCATTTTGACTTAAGACCTGGTTAATTGTTGACTCTGAAAGACCCAAAAGATTAAATAAATGTACATAATTGTTTTAACCTTTCTCTACATGCGACAAGGCTGATTTTTTAAACAGGCTGTAGGATCCCTCCTGATCTCATATGCGCAGGCAGTGATTTGTTGTTAAAAGGTGCAGCCTGAGAGGAACCACGACCTGTTGCTTGGAAACTGGCAACGTAGGAAGTTTACAGAATATATTACTTGAGCCAGTTAAATAAAAGTGAGCCACGATTCCTACAAAAATATCCTCAGCCTACGGATGACATAACTCACCCCCTCCAAAAAAACCAACTGAAGAGTAACTTGAGTAAAGTTTCATTGTGCTACAGATACACAACACTGAGGATTTTGAGTGCGGTTTAGGTAGATTGCCAAAGTCACCGAGGGTAGCAGGCCGCAACTTATTGCAGTCAAATCTACTTTTCACCTCTTGAAACAAACACCATTGACTGGTTTCTATGGGCAATAGAAATAACAGTCCACACTCATTCATTTTACAGTATGTGGGAGAGCTTCATACAAGACCTTCACCTCCAACTGAGACTTTCATTCAAAGATTCACATCTTATGTATTTTTAAAGTGCAAAGACAATAGACATGGTATTGGGACTGTTTTAGCCATGAACTCAAGAGATCTCAGCTTCATTTCAGGTCTTGTGTGATTCTGTCTGGTGAATAATTGGGTATTAACTTTGGTTTGAAGTGGTTTCTGCTCAAGAATTACTTTGGCCAAATTATATTTTGACTTACATGAAAGAATAAAAATGCATGAATGGAAATCAGAGCAGAAAATGGGTAAATTCTCAAGCAGAATTTAAATGTATAATTTGTAATATTATTTAATAATAATCCTTATAATATGTGTATAGAGGTGTGTGTGTGTATAATACATTATATCTATATATATATAAATCTACACACACACACCACACGTTTCTTTTATAAATGTAATTTAGTCTTAGGACCTTTTTTTTTTTAAATATCGGAAATTGGTCGCATTTGGTCCAATACTGCCCATATAAGATCGTATTTCCAGTATACAATTTTATATTAGCTTACAAAAGTATCTTCTGGAACTAAAACTTGCTTGTATATTGGCTGCATTAGTAGTCACCACTTCCTGTCCCTTACATATCACTTACTGTACATTCTTTATCTGCCATTAATATCCATTTCTCTTAACAAAGTCAGAGTTGATAAAGATCTTTATGCCTGTAAATAAATCCTCCCCATCACAGAGATGAAAGGTTTTCTGAGCTGGATACGCTGCTTACCCGAGGAAGTCAAACTCGATGGTGGAGTACTTGGCTTGGATCAGGGCCCAGAAACCCCAGAAGAAATGTGAGGCCTGCCAAACGGAAGAACAAGAACTTCAGGCCAAAGCCTTCTAGCTCAATCCATAAACAGACATATCACTGACACCAATCAACATGCAAAAAGCTTTTAAATCCAAATCCTTGGAATAAACAAACATAAATCAACTTCATAAATGTAGCATTATCAAAACACTTCCTCCGCTTTGATCCTCTGCAAACTCACCAGAGCAAACTTGTTGACCTGTACGTAGAGCGTCTCCAGTTCAAGCTGGCTCACCTCTTCACCTTTCTTGGTAAAGAGCTTGTAGGCCTGCAAGTAAGTGTGCAACCAGTCCAACTGCATCTCTCGACTGGGATAAAGGTTATAGTCGGGTTCACTCATGCCTGATAAACACACACATGAGGTTAATGCAAAACAAATCCCATAGGAGTATTTTTGTGAATGATATTTTAACGCTGCTCACCTGCAAATTCATTAAAATGATTTCCAATGTCAAATGCTTGGTAGTTGTAACTTGAGTATTCATAATCGATACACCGAACATGGCCTGAAAACAGCAACAGAGGTTTAATTTGCAGTAAATAAGACAAAATATTAGACTTGAATGCATTTTTGAAACGAAATCCCAAAATGTAATGCCTTAGTTGAAAAGGCACTTCGGCTCTATGGTGTTGTCAATATTTCTTTCTTTGAGTGTCCCAACATGTAAACTTCTGGCTCAACCAAATGCAGGATCTCATGTTTGCCTAAACAATAAAACACAGGAGGCAGCATGGACGGAGCAGCAGTAGTGTTTGAGAAATCTGGAAGCACTCAATATATACAGTATGCTATTCCGTTGCACGCTGCAGATTTTAAAACGACAGAAAAAGTCATTCACAGTGCATTTAACTTGAGTACTATGACATAGACACTACCGTCCAAAAGTTTCAGACAGAGGTCATTATCCCCCCCCCCCAAGAGAAATTAACACTTTTATTCAGTAAGTATGCATTAAATAGATCAAGTGTGACAGTAAAGATATTTATAATGTTGCAAAATATTTCTATTTCAAACAAATTCTGTTCTTTTGAGCTTTCTATTCATGAAAGAATCCTGAAAAAAAGTATCAGGGTTTCCACAAAAATATTGTTTTCCCCATTAATAATAAGAATAGCATATTAGAAGGATTTCTGAAGGATCATGCAACCTCGGCTGGGGTACTGATGCTTTATATTACATTTTAAAACATATTAGAATAGTTTATATTATATTAAACTATTTCACAATTTTACTGTTTTTACTACTTTTTTTGTTGATCAAATAAATGCAGCATTGGTGAGCATAAAAATACTTATTTCAAAAGAAAAAAAAAAAAAAAAACAACAACAACAAAACAAAAAATTTCTCATCCCTAGGAGTTGAATTAAATATGAAAAGTGGGCTATGAAATAATTAATATTCTTCCCCCTCCCACATGACTGGGGTACACCCTAAGACAAAGCATTCAGACAGAGAAAATGACTCGCTTTTAATACACACTTTTGTGTACATTAAGACCAGGGACATTTATTATAAATGTAAGTTTGATTTCATGCTGTCATGGTGTTTAAGTAAAACCCACCTTCTTTTGCGTTGTGAATGATGTTCTTGCAGAGCAGGTCGTTGTGACAGAGCACTACAGGAGAGCCCAGCTGCGACAGGTGTTCCTTCATCCACATCATTTCCTGTTCTAGCACTTCCTGACTGGGCACTTCCTGCTGAATTCTAGTTCAGAGAACACAGAAACAGATCAGTGATTCAAGCACAAGACAAACAGAGAGTCAAGAGTGTTTGACAAAAGAATAATGCCGGAAAATTAAACTTTGTTCAATTAATGTTCCCATAATTTTGCACACCCTTCCTAAACAAGGCACAGGGTTTGAGGTATCATTTATGACCATAGATCAAACAGTGCAGGATGAGTTACAAATACAATGCTCATGGTTAGGGGTTTGTTCAAATCATTAATCTCAAGTATGAGTAATAGAAATTTCCTTAGCAAACATAATTAATATATTAAATTTATGTGGCCGGCCACTTCAAATCTCATCTGCAAAGCTCAAATTCTCTTTTGAATGAACTTTTCAATTAAATTATTAATCACCCAAGTTTTAAAATGTAATAAATGCTTAATACACCAATAAATCAATTTGCTAACACTACTACTGTAACTTTCATTAACCAACAATGAGCAGTACATTTGATACAGTATTTATTCACCTTTGTTGATCTTAGTTAATAAGTTCATGTTAGCGAAAGCCTATTAAATAACATTAAGAAACACACTACACACTAATAATGTTTTATTATATGCTGAAATCAACATTAAGTTAACTAAAAGCTTTAGAAGTATTTTTCATTGTCCGTTCATGTACTTAAACTTAACAACCTTATTGTAAAGTGTTATCAACTAAATACTTCATCAGGTTTTACTTAAAGGAAATTCAGACAGTGGTAAAGTCGTCCAGTTCGACCAATGAGAAAGCCTGTCTTATGGTGACCACTCTCCCCTTGTAATGGGCTTAAGGAGCTATTTCTAGAATCTTCTTTTGTGCTGCAGTGGCTCACTCAAAACCTAGCAGTACTGATCTGCTTTGTTGCTTGTATAAAGTAACCGCAAACTACTGCGTGAAATCGTCCTATTAGACTTTGGGCAGTAACATAATCTCCATCAGAGAAACTCTTATGAAACAAATGCTCTAATGACTGCTGATGACGTAAATGACTTCGCATGTGCATTATCTCTGGCTCCCGATAAACATCAGGATGCAAACAGCCACCAGCTTTTAAGAGCAAGCATCTTTGTTAAGGAAGACAGTGGAGATGATTATGTGACATAACAGCTCTGTGCATGAGATTAGATGGACGGAAGCAATCTGTGCACCGCGAAACACCTGTCCGAGCAAAATCAAAGTTTACTGAGGTTTCAAACGGCTTTAATGGGTCTCATCCAATCAGATTCTGAGCTGTGAACTATTTGTGTTAGAATTTGAATTTGAATGAGATCATTTAAGATTCACTCTCTGAAGGTTACCTGACGTTAGAGGCTTGGTCTGTGAACTCAGTGGCCACCAGCGAGAAGTACTTGCGCATTTTGAGCCACAGGTTGGGTTTGGGGATGCAGCCGTTGTGTGCGTGGATGGCGTGAATGCGGGCCATTTCTTGTGCGATCAGTCTGCCAATAATAACAAAGGAAGACGTTGGTCAAAATGGCAATGTTCAATTTCAGCTTAAACACAATGCCTGGAAAAAGCTGCTTGTGTGGAAACATGGACATTAGCCCAGGGTCACCGGTGTAGATTTTGTTACGGTTCACTGTGTGCCTGGAAGGAGATTACATGACCCTCATGAAGTGCATATGAACTTCACTCCAAATTTGCAGTTAGCTTAGGCTATATAAAGAATGTTTGCACAAAACATTCTTCAATATTTAAAGACATTTTTTCAAAGGGTGCCTACTATGTCAGCTTTGTTCTTATTTCTTTTTCAACAAATTATGTTTCTATTTAATTATTTCAAATAGTGATACTCCAACTAGTTAACATTTATTCTTTGGCATAAATCTATCGCTTACCAATAGTGATTAGTATTCTACCTATTCCATATATATATAAAATTAATAAGATATAGAATATATGACAAAAAGAGTAATCACACTCTTTTCAACATTGATACATAAAGAAATGTTGATCCGCAATCAGCATATTAGCATGAATTTCTGAGGATCATGTACCTGACGACGGAGTAAGAGGAGAGAAAATTCAGCTTTGCCATTACTGAAATAAATTACATTTTAAAAATATATTCAAATAGAAAAGTTATTTTAAATTGTACTAATATTTCATAATATTACCGTTTCTACTGTATTTTTTTTAATCAAATAATTGGTGAGCATTAGAAACTTATTTGAAAAACATTTTAAAAATCTTAAAGATCTGAATGCTAGTGTATACTAAGCATTTTCAGTATTGATGTATGAAATCCTTGTGTTATAATTTTACTCCTTGCCATGTCATGTTGGGATACTCGGAAATCAAAAAAGATTTAAAAAAAGTTAATTATCTTTGGACAATTTGGACAAGTCGGGTATAATTATGTACAAAAATGCAAGTAGCATAAGGTTTTGGAAAAGAGCTAAGGTCAGTTTTAATGACTTCCTCATTATAGTCACAAAGGCCACAATAGACACGGTATTTTAAGCTAAAATCAGAGTGAAGTACTCTGCGTTCTAACCCAAATGCCGAAGTCAAAAGACCAAATAGGTGTGTTATTTTTAGAATGAACACCCATTTGGATCCTTCTATTTTGTGCCTTGTGCTGAACGGACCCACCTGAGTAACACGGGGTCCCTGACGTCTTGAGTATCCAGAGCGCGTCCTTGCATGAACTCGTAGCATATGCCATTCTGGAAAGTGCAGTAAAGTCGGGGTGCACAACCGTTGGCGTGCAGAACCTGGAAGCTCTTCAGTTCGTTGTCTCGGTCCACGATCAGCTCCGTCTTGTTGCCGTACACCCTCACCAGCACCACATCGTCAAGGCAGTCCTCCAAATAACACCCCACCAGTTTGTTAGTTGTGCCATCTGTGAAAAGCTGAAAGGACAAAAACACATAAGTACGGATTACAATCATGGCTACTTTTTGTTGCAGGATGCATAAACTTTACAGTCAGCTTGAAACTGCATTCATAACCAGTTTTACTTCTGTAACGTGGTGTATTTCATGCATTAAGAACTGCATGTTGATCAGCCAGAAATAAAAAATTTACAAATTCTCTGCCATCCAACATGTAGAGGAGTTAGTTTGTTATTTGGAATGGAACAGACTTGGAGAAATTTGTCATTACATCACTTGCTCAGCAATGGATCCTCGGCAGTGAATGGGTGCCGTCAGAATGAGCGTTCAAATAGCTCATAAAAACATCACAATAATCCACAAGTAATTCAGACCACTGCAGTCCATCAGTTAATGTCATGCAAAGCGAAAAGCTGTGTGTTCGTAAGAAACAAACTCATCATTAAGACGTTTTTAACTTCAAACCGTTGCTTCCGGCTAAAATACGAGTCCTCTATCCATAATATTGCTATATACAGTGGAAAAGTTATCTTGTCTGAATCAGGAGAGAAAAGCGCACAGATCAAGCATGGTTTACAAGTGAAAATAGTTCTAAACCAAATGTCAGGTGATTTTGGATGGGAGGACAATAGCGTTATTATGGAATACGGATTCATATTTTGGCCAGTTTAAAGTTAAAATGCCTTAATGGATTCATTTCTTACAAACACACAGCTTTTCACTTGACGAGATTGAATTGATAAACGTAATAGAGTTGTGTGGATTACTGTTTACTGATATTTTCATCAGCTGTTTGGACTCTCATCCTGACGTCAACCATTCACTGCAGAGGATCCACTGCTAAGCAAGTGATGCAATGCTACATTTCTCCAAATCTGATCCCATGAAGAAACAATCTTGGATACATCTTAGATGTCAAGTAAATTTGAGCAACCTTTCATTTTTGGGTGAACTAGCTCTTTAAAAGAAACAAATAGGCTATTTCAAAAAATTCAAATGTCAATCACAATGGAGCATATGATAAACTGGCAAGATTTAAAATGCTTTGTGTTTGTAGCAATGTATCCCACAGTTCACTGCACCGGCCTTGCCACCCACCAATGCATTTCTGAGATTCCTGAAATGACTAATGTACAAACAGCATGACTGGTCAACATACAGAGGATGAATTCAACTTGGAGCAGGTGCCGTTTTGACTAAGTGTTGTTTTATACACTTATCTTATAATGTGTCTCAATAGTAAATGGGTTCAAGATAAATTGCTGACAGTAAATATTCCATAATTATACGAATAAATGCAGGATAGTTTGAATATTAAAAACTGATTTAATGGTCAGTGTTTACAGCTGAGCCTAGGTCAACCACAACACAACGTCGAACTCTTTCAGCTATGTCATATGACCGCGCGGATCTCCTAAATGGCTGGAACGCCAGAGCTCATCTTGTTGTAATCTGATGAATGGTATCAGTATGCCAATGTGCCAACAGAGGAGCTTTATTTTGAGCATTTTGGCTTCATTCAAACGACTGTACCAAAGCAGCTGTGAACAATACATTTGGGCACAATGCGTGTTTTTCATTGATGAAAACTATGCTGGCTATCTGTAAACAGTGCCGTGCCACCCGCATGGAGGTCGAACGGGATTAGGTTCATTCATCCTGGCTTCAAACCTGTAGCAAACACAACTCATGTTATTGTCCAACAGTAGCCACTCTAAAATCTTAAGAATAAAATATGGAAATTAAGCATATCTTTTAGGACCAGGACCAAGGATGGGTCAGTGTAAGAGTTTTGGGCCATGTGTTTTTGTCTCATGCAAATTTAGATAAACTGAATATCACTGTTGTGCATTCTGGAGATTTGAAAGTGACCAAGGTTACATTATCTAGCTGGCTGGCTTAGTTGACGTTTTGTCGAATTCACAACAAGGGCTTTTGAAAGGAATCAGAAGGTTTGCATCATATGTCATCAGTTTCCTGAAAAAAGTAGTGTGGGGATATATAACGTGTATATAATTGCAATTTTGACTTCATCTTTTTTTAAACAGCAAAATCATGTTAAAATAAGAGTTTCAAATATGATACATCAGTCTTTTGGGGAATGTTTATTTGTTCATCTCTCTATCATCACTGTATTGCATTATAGCTATATTTTGACCCAAACTAAAAACCAGAGTGTGATCATAAAACTAAGCATTTAAACATCTTGCTAAGACATTATTGGGAGATATAGATATTAATATGCATTTTATGCAAGTAGTCTGCTGTGCTTGTATAAATACATAAATGGGACAAGCGGTCTCTGCCAAAAGACAAACAAACAATAATAACACTGTACAATAGTAACCCTTCACTTCCCATCACATCATGAATGATAACACTCAAAGAGATATGACGGATAAGGCTGACAATCGGTGCAATAATGCAAAGTTTATAGTTGTGTTAAGTGTGTAGCCCATGTGGCGATGGGCGGAGACATCAGGCCAGACAGTAAGTGTGACTCCACCGAGTCTGATCAGCTGCATTAGGATAAACTACCTCTTAGGCTACAGTAAGGGAGGTTTGCTTGATTACTATTAATAACTGTGTGAAGATTGTGATCCTCCTAAATTAAAATCAATGCTATTTTTTGATGAAGTCGTGAGACATTGATCTGATTACGCAAATGGAATAGGGTCATCACTTTTAAGTCAAACGGGGTTTTGGGTTGAGTCAATCTAATCAGATCAACTAGTTTCAAAGCAGAACGCCAGGTGGGGGACAATCTCTCATTCAGAGGTGACCTGTGTCAAGAACAAAAGAAGAAAAATGTATAACTGTTGCACAAGCATAGTCCAGATTGACCATTATGTAAAATATCCGTGTGTATACGCAGAAACTTCAACAACATGACCTGCAACAAAATGTATTGACACCACCGGTGTGACCAAAAAGTCAGATTTCTGTATTATATACAGTATATTTATGTAAATGCCACATCAGTAAATTTACATGACGGCAATGCACCTTACTAAGCAAACTCATTTCACTGTACTTAGAGATTTACTGAGGTGTCAAAATGCGGGGACATGCAAACACAACTGTGTTGACACTATAATGAAAGCACAGATGAACATGACCTTAACACACAATCATAACCTAAACTTTTTAAAATCCCTAACATTTTTAAATGATCAAATTTAGATATTTAACTAAGAGATATTAACTTTTTTAACTTTTTTTAATATTATTAACTTTCAGGTCATTTTTTCTATATATATAATAAATAATATAATTTATTTTAAATTATATATATATATAACTAGATATATGTGACTTAAGTCGCTGGGTATATTTGTAGCAATAGCCAAAATACATTGTATGGGTCAAAATTATAGATTTTTCTTTTATGACAAAAATCATTGGGATATTATGTAAAGATTATGTTCCATGAATATATTTGGTAAATTTCTTGTAAATATATCAAAACTTATTTTTTGGTTAGTAATATGCATTGCTAAGGATTTTATTTGGACAACTTTAAAGGCGATTTTATCAGTATTTTGATTTTTTTTTTGCACCCTCAATTCCAGATATTCAAATAGTTGCATCTCAGCCAAATATTGTCCTATCCTAACAAACCATACATCAATGTAAGCTTATTTATTCAGCTTTCAGATTCTGTATAAATCTCAATTTTGAAAAACTAGTTCACTTAAGACTGGTTTTGGGGTCAAGGGTCACATATACATATATATTCCTATAAGGGGTGTACCAATATACCAATGCCACGGTTCAGTTTATATCACCGTTTTGGAGCCACGGTTCAGTTCGGTTGCGTTTAGTGTGGAGGTAGGGTTCATGGCATGGCACCAGCAATGCTAAAGAACACTAGATTCACTTTTAACTTAATAATAATAATATCAATAATTGCTCTCTGTTAGTTCATGTTAATTAATGCATTAACAAATGAGACTTTAAAAACGGTTGCTTTGTAAAGTGTTACCAAAAAAATCCATTGCCTTAAAGAAAATTACAAATAAAATAATGTCTAAATAATGCAAACAAGTCATTGGACAACATTTCTTAGTCTACATATAAAAATGCATGTGTCATGGATAAATAAAATGGATTAGCCAAACAATAAGGAAATTATTTTAATCAAATATGCAATAACTAGGGTTGCAAAATTCAGGGAATTTTCAAGACTGGAGAATTTGCAAAATTGCAGGAACAGGGAATTTAAATGTAGTTGAAAAAAGTTAAAACTTCGTTAAAATCTTAGTTAAAACAACTACCCTGCACATTCCTCAATCACATGACCACAGCACACTTACGTACAGCAGGACTATTGAGGACGCATCCCCTACACGCACTGTGCATTCCTCCATAACATGCACAGATAATTTCTTCAATGAATGTCAACTATTACAAAAATGTATGTTTAAAACTTTCTTGTGCTGTGTGTAAGCTATTGCGCAACAAAATTATACCATTGTTAAAGGAAATACACTGACTGAGCAAACATTTAGGTGATGAGATAAAAAAAAAAACTAAAACAATCCCCCAGTCACCTGAGGGGGGAATTCCCCCACATTTTCCAGGCATTCAAGTAAGTTTTGATATTACTCGAGTAAATATATTTGATCTATGGCAGCGGTTCTCAATCCCAGTCCTCGCGTACCCCCGCTCTGCATGTTTTGCATGTCTCTCTTTGTTAACACCTGATTCAGATCATCATCTCGTTAGAAGTGAGCTACGTGCATGAACTGTGTTCCGATTGACATGGTCCCTAGTGTCCATTGCTCCCTACTCCCTGAGCAGGGTAAATCCGTTGAAGTTTACTTCACTTCGGAATATTCATTTACAGATTTGCGCTGCGCAGCTGCCTGCAGCGTCTTCACACACAAACGAAACTTACTAGAGAAGCATGAAGTGGGACATGATATACCTCTGTAAATAAATACAATTTAAATTCACGTCTCGCACACTTACATGCCCTTTGTATGGAACATACACGCTCCCTTCAAACTGGAATCATAGCGGAATATCCGGTAATGTCCACTTCGCAGGGCACTTACAGTCAAATATAACAAACGTATGAAGCAATAAGAGAAACATACACAATGTACAGAGCGGGGGAACGCGAGGACTGGAATTGAGAACCGCTGATCTATGGTATTCAAATTTATCCAAAATGTGTTTATACAGTAGCTATCTAGCCAGTAAATCAGATATGAAAAATGTAAGCTAGTTAGCACTATTTCATTGACAATTTATGAGGCTAGGTATCATGTGGAAGCTAGCTCAAGCTGTGATGCTCTTTCTGCAATTCAGTTTTCTGTTATCATACAGAAGTACAGTAGTGGTTATAAGTTTAGACAAGTTACTATTTTTAATGTTTTTTTTAAAAGGAATCCCTTAGGCTCATCAAGCCTGCATTTATTTGATAAATAGTTTTCTGTGCAATGTACTTTAAAATATAATGTATTCTACGATACATCCTGTAGAAATTATTCTTCAGAAAACATTCTAATATGCTGATTTATTATCAAATTTGGAAACAGATTTTTGCTGCTTCATATATTTTTTTTATATTTTTCAGGATTTCTTGATGAATAACATTTAAAAAAGACAAGCATTTAATTAAAATAGAAATATGTTTTTTAACCATACCTACTGTTTAAAAGTTTGGGCTCGTTTTTTTTGAAAGAAATTAATACTTTTATTCGGCAAGGATGTGTTAAATTGATAAAAAGTTCTAGAAAGACTTAGAATTTTTATAAAAAAAAGATTTCTTCCTTTTGAAGACATCTGTTCTTTTTAAGGTTTTTATTCTCACTGATCTGAAAAAATTACACAGTTTCCAAAATGTAATGTTTTAAAATTTGGCATAGCTTGCATGCATGTTCAGCTATGCCCAAACAAAATTTTGATATTTGGTTTGATATACACAGTGCTATAATTCCCCCCTATTTCCATGATTCCCATAATCCTGAAGAAGTTTCCCAACTTGGCATATTTTAAAATTCCCCAGATGAAAGCGTCATATGAGTTTGCTAAAAAGAACATTATTTTGTTATTTGGTGTAATGAAATGTGTTAAAGCGGTTTAAGGTTAAAAAACACATTATTTCCCACATACTGTACATTTATTGTTTCTCCTCTATGCCCCGCCTTTTTTGAAATGCGTCGATTTTTACAAAGTTCATCGTCTGAAAAGCGAGGTGTGCTCTGGTTGGCCAGCTGTCCAGTGCGTTGTGATTGGCCAAATTCATCAAACGTGTGATGTATATGTTACGCCCCTTACCCTACTGTGATGCTGTGTCCCGCCGCGAAGAGACAAAAACATTAAAACGTTTATAAACGAGGCATTTGCTGCATCCAGCGGGGACATAATTACGGATTATAAAGACTTATACTATCTTTTTTTTTACGGTGCAATTGCATCTCGCCGGCGTAAAAAACATTTCTGCATTTGTGATCGGAGAAATGAAAAACAACAAGCCTTACTCTACACTGCTTGAATCGTCAGTGGCAAATTCTTTAAATATAAAAAATGTACTTACAGTCTGTTAGTCAGAACAGCCGGCATTGTAGTCTTCCAGGATCAGGAAACGGTCCTCCATGAAATGCTCTGCACACATCTGAATATTTGGATTGGACTGTTCTGGAACAGTGTTTGTAAATACAACTTAACCACTGAGTTCTAGTCATGTCCTCTTTTGGAAGGCCAATCAAAGTAGTTTCGCTTTCACAATGAATCACACAGCGCATTCACGACATGGTGGCGGCGGCGGCAACAAAAATACTACAGCGAGAATAAAAGATACACCTTCTTTCTTTGCATGAACATTTAGGCAGCGTTATGCAAATCTTCCCACATATGACGTAGACATGTGGGGGCTTGTTAGAATGAGCCGTTTTAGGAGGGTGTGGTTGATTCTTAACTTTTATAAAGTGTATCTCTTTGGATTTGAGACTTTAGCCTTTGCAACTTTACAGATCTTCTTTATGCTCCAAGAGCTTGTAACACTCAAAAGAGATAGGAAAAATTGAAATCGCTTCATATGACCCCTTTAAGTCCCATGGCAAGTTTCCTAAAATTTCAGACTTGACCTAGGACGCCTACATGGGAGGCGGCACGCTAACAATGATGCCAGAGCAGCGTTGCTGTGTGCCTCTCAATCAGAGGAGTGAGGTTTTACTGCAAAGCACCTACCCCTGCCTCTGTTTACACTCACGCCCCCTAAACCTCACTCCCATCCGGTCACGCACTCAAAGATTGATAGAGGGAGAGAAGATAACCGGTTTGGATTCAACCTACACTGTACAGTGCAATAAATATGGCTGGGAACTGCCGGCACTGAGTCGAACTCGTTCGTTCTCCTCTCTCGAGACCTATGTAAACAAAGTCATGCCCATGACCCCGGATGCGGAGCTTCCCGCACTGTAAAAGCAGGATGAACTTCTGGATTGTCCTCTTTACCTTTCTCGCCATAGAGACCTGGTACGGGTAAGAACCGATCTAATATTTCACCATTCAATTCTTCCCCAAGTGTGCAGTTGCCTTGTGGTATGGCTGGGCGATATAGCTAAAATATTATATAATGTTTCATATCGTCCGGAATCGATAATTATTTACATTTTTATAACCTTTTTTAAAACAAAAAACAATAGAAAAAAAAAAAGTTTAAATTTAACCAATGTATTTTTAAATTAACACAATTTATTGAGACAAACAACAATTTTTTTTTGTTTACAAACATAAAAATTAAACCACTAATCATCATTTCTCGAATATTTTATAGCATATTAAATCGGTCTTTATGTATAGGGCTAATGGCTCCCGAGGCCACTGGAGGGCGCATTGAGCAAAATAATGCAGCACATTTAAATTGTCAACGCAAGGAAGTAACTCTATTAAAACGTGCATTACGTCTATATTAACTCATAAAAATCAAATATAATTTCGTAAATTGCATAAACAGTTATGAACAAAACAGCATCAAGTATTTATTCATTGCTTAATACAAAGAGCCGAATCTCCCATTACACAGATTGCGTTTAAAAACATATGAGACCCAGTGAAAAGGAATAAACCTCCACAAATTTGTGATGTGTTTTCTAAAAGTTTAAACTGTTTTAACTTTGCATGGCTTTCTATACATCTCTTGTGTGAGTGCAGCAGTCATATTTGTCCGTCTAGAAAATGTGCTTAATATGCGTTCTGTGTGAATGGCTTGTTTCGGTTTTAACCTAGGGCTGACAATAATTCAATATGTATCGCGATATAATTTTTTTCAATAACGGTGATATGATTTTTAAACACATTTCCGATATTTCGATATACATTACCAGTGTTTCCCATACATTGATTTATTTGTGGCGTTTGACTTTTCCCTTTGTTTTTGGGAAAATTTTAACATTAGCACTGCACGTTTCAAAATCAAAACGCGTTGCGGGTGTTTTATATGAATGTATTTCTGAAGGGAACCGACTGTCTTCTGAATAGTTTAGATGGCATTTTTATCTGATAAAGTCACGTTCATGAGCGGAGCTGCTTTGTTTACAGCATTACTGGAGAAACCGTTAGTTCCACCGCTCTCACATCGCCTCCTGCTGGCAGACAAGCAGTTTGCATTTTCAATAATAAACCCATTTCCAGCAACATGCTTTTGTTACTCTATTTTTTTGTTTTCTGAAGCAACTCGGAGCATGTTTCATACTCGTTATCCTGGTTAATGCACGTTTTAATCTATAAGAATAATCAGCCTACACTACCATTCAAAGGTTTTTGAACTGCAAGATTTTTAATGTTTCTTAAAAAATTATCTTCTGCTCACCAAGCCTGCATTATTTGATCCAAAATGCAGCAAAGCAGTAACATTTTGAAATATTTTTACTATTTAAATAACTGCTTTCTATTTAAATATATATTTAAAAATGTAATTTATTCCAGTGATCAAAGCTGAATTTTCAGCATTATTAGGCCTACTCCAGTCTTCACTGTCACATGGCCTTCAGCAATCCGTTAATATGCTGATTATCATATTTAAAACGTTGAGGTAAATTTTTTCAGGACTCTTTTGATTAATAGACCAGATCCAAAGATCACCTTTATCTGAAATAAACAGCTTTGTAACATATACACTATCCATTCAAAGCTCTTTTTAAAAATTTATATTATCGAATTAATACTTTTATTTTGCAAGGATGCATTTAATTGTTCAAAAGTGACATTAAAGACATTTTTAATTTTACAAAAGATTTCTATTTCAGATAATTGCTGTTCTTTGAACTTTCTATTTATCAAAGAAACCTGAAAAAAAATCTCCTCAGCTGTTTTCAACATCATAATAAAAAATGTTTTTTGAGCAGCAAAATCAAAACTAGAATGATTTCTAAGGATCTGTTGACTGTAGTATGATGCTAAAGCTCTGCGTTGATCACAGGATAAATAATTTCAATAGAAACATTCTTGTTAAATATAATTTTTTTCAAAATGTTTACTGTTTTTTTTTTTTTATCAAATAAATGCAGTCTTGGTTAGCAGAAGAGAATTCTTTAAAAAACACTAAAGATTTTACTGTTCAAAAACTTTTATAGGTTTCAGAGTTGGCAAATACATTTTTCATAAGTTTGTAGGTACAGACATCTGTTTTGGCCGTTCTAGGCCGTTTTTATGAGGCTTTTTTAATAATGTTCATATCGATATCGGAATTATTCGTATGCGACCGCAATTAAGAAATATATCTTGCTATAAATTTCGGCCATACGTCCAGCCCTAGTTTTTAATTAACCCATTCAAGATCTTCTTCGCATTGAGCTTCTGTATTTCTCTAATATTTTGAATGAATAACACCGCAGCGGTGCGTCTCGTGGGCTAGACTAACAAAACATTAAAACGCAACAACGTCACTTACATCACCGCATCTTGCGCGCCACTGATGACGCTCCCTGATGCACACCTAACATTCAAATGCAAATGTTATTTTAAATTCAAATAATATTCATTTTTTATTCACAATCTCCTCATCACAGACAGGCACAGCACTCATTTCAGCATGTGTTTGTGTGTGCGGTCTGCGTCACTCATAGTATGTGCCTATATCGTGCGCTATATCGAACAATTTTTATATCGTTATCAAGGAGGGTGTACCGTCGATAAATATCGATATCGTTTTATCGCCCAGGCCTACTTGTGTCCCTGTAAATTGTGGTGTTTTTTTGCAGGATATACCATCACTGCATTGTTGTTTATTAGGCTAGTCCTATAGACTAGCAATTGTCATCTCTGTTTATTTTTCAGAGTGCTCATCAGTAGGTTATTGAATATACTCCATAAAATTGGTGAGTATTGTAATCTTTTCTTAGACCCTATATCACTGTTCGCAGTTGTTGGGGCTTGATATAGGCCTGCTAAGTACGTTTGCGTACTGGTGCGGGTCTGTGGCTTGTGTATGTGAGCTTGATATATTTCACTGCTGTTCACAGTCAGCGTGTTGTGTGTGGCTTACCTGGTGTACAAGGGTATTATGGATTCGCAGTGCTGCAGGTTTTGTCACTCAGCAATGGACCCTCGTGATGGGCATAGAGAATGTCCTTCATGCTTGGGGATTGCTCATTTGAAAGAGGATGTGGATAATTCCTGCTCTGCAGCTTGTGACCTGCCTAGAGATGAATAATTTCGCAGTGCTAATAGGACATGCAGTTCTGTACCTGAGCGTGGTAGGGAGAGGGAACGTTCATAGGATAGGCGCGGCCATAAGCACATGCGCAAGCACTCACGTGATTGTCATGACTCCACACACAAATCAAGCCGTGAGATTGTGGCTGAGGCGACTAAATGTTCAATGCCAGCTCCACCAGCAGAAGGTGGTAATACGGACACACTCAACTGCAGATCCTAGCAGCTGTTCAGAGTTTATTGCGGAGGATGGATCCATTTGAAGCTCTTCGGTCCTCCTCCTCATCTCTACCTCCTCGTAAGGAAGGCGTTCCAATGGTCGGGCAACAGTCCCGTCCTGAGAAAGGCACAAAAGATGCTGATGTGTTATCTCTTCTTGCACCCCACTCTCTTTGTGATGATGCACAGCAGTCAGGGGAAGGGAGCCAATGCGAGGGAACTCATTCAGAATCTGCAGAATCGTATAACGAATCAATGAAGGAGGATTTTTCCTTAAATACTCTAATAACTAGAATATGTAGTGCCGCCAAGATTGTTGGCCTGCAGTCTTTATTGCCTGATCCAGTTCCTGTTGGGGGTGTATGGGAAGGCATATCCCAGAATAATTCTGCACCTTGTATTTCAGTGGCAGACTATTATACTTCTATGTTGAGAGCAGCGTGGAAGAAACCATTTCAAAAGCCTCAATTTAATGCAGGCTGTAGACGGTTGGCCAATGCCCATTACCCAATGGAAACTGGATTGGGGGACATGCCGCTAGTAGAACAAGCAATAGATGCATGGACTGCCTTAGGTCCCATCCGTGCTTCTGCTAACCCTCGCTTCCCCAGGAAGGAGTGTGCTAAAACGGACCGTCTGATCTCACAGTCCTTTAATGCTTCTGCACATGCAGCTTGTACAGGCAATGCTTTGGCTATCCGTTTAGCAGCCTTGCGAAAAACAATAGACACAGAGGACCAGGATTCTATGAACCTTGTTGATTCAGCTTTGGCTGCTCATTCTCAGTTGACACGTGATGTGGGAGAGGCGATGTTTTCGGCTATTTTATGTCGTAGACAAATATGGCTGGCACAAACCACTTTACCGGATGCCTTAAGAGGTGAACTAATGAATTTTCCAGTGGTGCCTGGTCAGGTCTTTCATTCAGACTCTCAAGAGGTGCTGGATAGAGCAGAGTGCTCTATCGCAATGAGAGAAACTGTTCAGAGATTGCCACACATTCCCAGAGAAAATCTCAGTCCCGGGGAGGAGGCCGACAGGGAAACTCAATGAGGTGTGCAAGCTGGGAACCTGCATAGGAATCAGGGGCCAGCCATTGACTGTTCCTCCCAACTTTTGCGGGCCAGTTGGGAGAAAGCGGTCTCAGATCCTTGGGTTCTATCCACCATAACCCACGGGTACCGGCTGCAGTTTCGACAGCTCCCCCCACCTTTTTCAAGAGTCCGAATGACTGTCGTCAAGGACCCATTATTAAAATCCATACTGGTGGAAGAGGTAGAAAGTCCTCCTTTCAAAGGTGCCCTTCGACGCACAGCAGACTGAATTTTATTGAACTTATTTCATAGTGCCAATAAAAGACGGTGGTCATCGGTCCATTCTAGACCTCAGGGGCCTCAACGAATACTTGAAAGTTCTTCCATTCAAAATGACTCATACAAAGATGTTACTACAATCCATAAAAGCAGGGGAATGGTTCACATCTCTGGATTTAAAGGATGCCTATTTTCATGTCCCAATTTGCCCAGAGCACAGGCCCTTCCTCCGCTTTGCCTTTCAAGGCCAAGCCTTTTAGGCCACGGTTCTACCGTTTGGCCCATCATTAGCACCGAGAATCTTCACTCGGGTGATTGCAGCTGCCCTAGCTCCTCTTCAGTTACGCGGGGTTAAAATCCTGCCTTATCTGGACGATTGGCTAATTTGTGCTCCTTCCCAAGAACAGGTGATTCGGAACACAGGGGAAGTTCTAGCTCATATTCAGTTCCTGGGGTTCACAGTGAATTGGAAGAAGAGCAGTCTCCAGCCCAAACAGCAGGTGGATTTCCTGGGTCTGCATTTCAATTCCATTACAATGGAAGCAAGTCTTATTCCCTGGAGAGTAGACAACCTGGAGAAGGCAATAAATCACTTTCAGACAAGGAAGGTTGTGACAGCCCACAGGGTACAAAAACTGTTGGGAGCAATAGCAGCAGCCTCAGTAGTAACCCCCTTAGGTCTGCTGAGGGCACGCCCTATGCAATGGTGGTTAAACTCTTTTTATTTTCGTCCGAAAGAGGACAGAATAAAGAAACTGTTGGTATCACACTGCATGCGAGCCTTACTTCCCTGGTGGGACAAGAGCTTCCTTTGCAGGGGAACCCCACTGGGCAATATTCCCCAAAGGAGATCAGTGATCACAACAGATGGATGCATCACTGATGGGTTGGGGAGCTGTTTGGAAAGGCAGGTCAGTAAAGGGCAAATGGGAACCCCCTTGGTCATCAGAACACATAAATCTGCTTGAACTGAGGGCTGTTCATCTTGCTCTGAAAGCCCTGTTACCGTTTGTATGCCACAAACATGAGCTGATATGAACGGACAATACCTCTGCAGTTTATCACATAAATCACCAAGGAGGGATGAAATCACTAAGATGCCTTTAGGTGGCAACGGATCTGTTAATATGGGCATGGCCACGGCTGTCCTCACTGAGAGCAATCCACACTCCGGGTGCAGCGTACAGGGCAGCCGACATTCTGTCCAGAACGGGCCCTCTTCCCTGGGAGTGGCGGTTACATACAGAGGTGGTAGTCCAAATTTGGGCCTGATACGGGACAGCCCAGGTAGATCTTTTTGCATCCCTGGAAACAGTACAATACAAGAGGGCAGCTTGGGCCTGGATGCTCTGTCACATGAATGGCCGACAGATTATTGTGCGCTTTTCCCCCCTTTCCCTCAAGTTCTTTGAAGGATCAGGGAAGGTCGCTACATGATTTTGCTAGTTGCGCCACGCTGGCCAGGAAGGCCATGGTTTCCAGAGATGGTTCAGCTGATTCAGGGTCACCCGTGGCAGCTACCATCACGAGTGGATCTATTGTCACAAGTGGATGGTCAAATCTGGCATCCGAACCCAATGGCCCTGCGCTTGTGGGTATGGCCCCTGCAGAGCCCATCCCTCAGCAGCTAGATGAAACTGTGCGGGAGACTCTAAACAATGCTAGAGCCCCATCTACTCGTGCTAATTATGCCAGTAAATGGAGAATCTTTTCAGAATGGTGTTTGGGCACAAATGTTGAACCAGTAACCTGCTCTGTGTTGCTTGTTCTTAGTTTTTTGCAATCTCAACTAGACCAAGGCAGAGCAGCCAGTACGATCAAGGTCTATACCTCATCTATCTCTGCATTCCATGGGGGGGGGGGGGGCAAATTGGTACTTGCCCCTTGTGTTAGACTCTCTCACTAAGCCCCCTTATGACCCAATGGCAGATGCAGAATTTAAAGCTTTGTCCCTGAAGACAGCTTCCCTCTTGTCTTCTGCTCTGCTAAAAGGGTAGGGGAATTGTGTGCTCTATCCGTTAGTGATGACTGTCTGCGTGTCACGTTTGGGTAAACCCTGCCTTTTTGCTAGTTTAAGAATCAAATACTGGAGATGGTTCAGTTCAACCTCCTTCACAGACAGGACGGGAAGGTTTGCTCACCCTATGTCCAGTAAGGGCATTACGCACTTATGTGAATTTGACTCCGCCTTTGAGAAAGTCTCATTCTCAGCTTTTAGGCTTGCCACTTTCAAAGCAACTTTTGTCACACTGGTTGGTTGATGTTATCTCCCATGCTTATGCAGTAAGAGGGTTGCCAGTTCTTATTGGAATACGGACCCACTCAACCAGAAGTGTAGCTACTTCATGGGCTGCACTAAAAGGAGTTCAGGTGGAGGATATTTGTGCAGCAGCATCATGGTCTACGCCTTGTACATTCACAAAATTTTACAGAGTTGACGTGACTAGTGCAACACCAGTCAGCACTGCTGTTTTAATGTCTATTGCCCAGCGAGGGTCAGATGGTACGGATTCTGTAGTTCCTCGCGACCCTGTTGATATGAGTCTTCCTAGTTAGACTATTAGTGGCGGTCAGAGTGAGGTCGTAAGAATATAACTATGGGGGGGGGGGGGGGGAAGTCTTGGGGGGGGTTGGACCGAAGGATGACCGCACAATCCTTGTCGCTCAGAACACTAAGGCGTTCAAAGTGAGAGGACAATCTGGAAGTTCATCCCACTTTTATAGTGCGGGAAGCTCTGCCTCTGGGGTCATGGGCATGACTTTGTTTACATAAGGTCTCGAGAGAAGGCGGAACGAAGGTTATCATTCTATTTAGACCGTTTGTAACGGTCATTCTTCGGTCTCACAGATCCATTGTTATACTCATAACTTACGTTCGGTTTGAATATCGTTTCGTTACACCCCAAAATAAAAAAACTTTGTTTACTTTATTTTTAAACCTGTTTTACAAATGAGGACGTCCCCAAATGGTGTTTTTTGGAGATTTTGTCAGGTTTTGCTCATTTTTGGGTACAAATTTGTCCCCAAAATATGTTAAGTAGGTACACACACACACACATACACTTCTTTGAAGTACAGACGAAGATGACCTTAACACATGATCATGAACTAGACTTTTTAAATACACTAAAATAAATTATAAAATGTATATTTAATTTTTTTTAAATATTATATATAGTATTATTCATATAGTGCGTATCGATAATTAAAACATTTCTACCAATTTTTAAAACAGCAATACCTTTTTTTTTTTTACATTTAACCACTGTATTTTTAAATTAACTCAATTTATTGAGACAACAAATATTTTTTGTTTTAACAGTCAGACACAAAATAAAAATTAAACAAATATCAAATTTCTTATGTTTTATTTGCAGATTAAATAGGTTAAACTTTTGTCTTGTTTCCCGAGGCCACAGGAGGGCGTAATGAGCAAAATAATGCAGCACATTACATTGTTAACGCAAGGAAGAAATTGTCTATAAACATGCATTACGTCTAAATTAACTCATATAAATCAAATATAATTTCGTCAATTGCATAGACAATTATGAACAAAACAGCATCACGCATTTATGCATTGCTTAATACAAAGAGCCGAATCGTTCCATCACACAGATTGGCCTTTAAAATTAGGGGTGCTCCGATTGATCGGCTACCTATCACTATCGGCCGATAATCACGTTGGGATGATTGATCGGCGGTCTCTAAAAGGCCGATCTAAAAAAAAAAAACTATCTCAAGCTGATGACACTGCCGTGAGAGATTTGGCATGACATGCAGAGGCACCGTCTCAGTCCCGTTTGGCGCGTTAAAATATTATAATCTTAAGGCGAGTACCACCTTCCATATTGCTTATTAATACTTATACATAATTTGAAAACCTTGGGTGAACGTTTTCTCAACAGCGTGAGTGAACCCGTGCGCCTTCTCTCGTCTCAAATCCACAAACGCTTCAAATGCACACACATCCCTCTGTCTATAAGCTAGCTCATCACTCAGGTTTACGATAAAGTGTTTACTGCACACGTTGCGGTCCGGCCGGGCTCAGGAACGGTGCTCTGCAGCAGTGCAGAGATCGTTCTGCCGCCACTGAGTCTATTGCTTGCGCTACCAAGCGCCCACACAGGCAGGCACAGCATCATGTTTGGGTGTGCGGTCTTCGCACTCATAGCCCGTGCCTATATCGAACATTTTTAATAAGCTTTATGCGAAGAAGGTGTACCGCGATAAATGGCAATACCATTTTAAATCGCCCAGGCTCTTAACGCACGTCATTCATTTTACAATCCTTAACGCACTATAATAATTTAACGCAAAATTACTGAAGCACGATTTTTATTCTAACCCTTTAACCCAATTTTGTTTCTCTGCTTGCGATCAGATCATTTTAATCCGCTAAACTCTGGGAAAGTTTTCAGTCCAATGATCCAGTAAGCGAATGCTTTCAAACAATCCGTCCAAAATAAACAGTGCGTTGCGTTTTCAGTAATTATTCATATCCAGTGCAACTTTTCGCTTTTAAACACGAGCTCTGTCATATTCTGTGATTGTCTCTGAAGAGCGCGAGTTCTTACACGTTGCGCTGTGTGAAGTACAGACGGAACGGATTGTCAACACATCCCACCGCTGTATTGCCAGATGAGATGCAAACTACGGTTTCTCGACTTGATAACCAGTCTCGCTAGTAAAGTTTTGATGGATGAAGACTGCCATCAAGGTAAAGACGATTGCGGTGGCGTACAGGAGTCGTACCAAGTGAGTCCGTTATAATAATGCGTGTATGAGTGCTCTTGACGCAATGATCGCACATTGTATTTATGCACAGACACAGACATTTCCATACATTCACGTTGTTTCCACACACACTCACGGTAATGTTTTGATTGGTCATGTGTATGTTGCCGTGTTTAGTTATACTAAATGGATCCGTGTACTGTAGTAGATATATGCAGTCAGCCGTCGGTTGGTTGAGGTTTTTTTTTGGCATCTCCATGTGGTCCTGTTCAGTAGCGCAACTTGACTTCTCTAAAATGTAAAAAAGCTAATTGCTGTTGCCTGTACACATACTATCCAATCCGAATTTGTTTTTTTCTTTTTTTTTTCATATGTGCTTTTATGGGCTCCTTTTATCATTTGGTTCTTTGGTGTCCTTTCGGAGTTTCCTTTTGGAGTCCTTGTTCGGAAAGACATCTACATTTATCTTGGAAAAAAGCTTTCAGAAAATACAGATTTTTGAGAATCACCCTTCAGTCTTTTTGGTTTACTTTGCTGAATATAGCAAATGATGACAAAATAAACATTTGAAACAAGATAACCGGTCTATGCTTAATTTCATGCAGTGTGCGATTAATCGCGATTAAATCACAGAAAAAGGTTGCGATTAATTAGATTCAAAATTGTACTCTATTGACAGCCCTGATACACACACACACATACATATATATATATTAATTACACCCTAACATTCGAATGACTATAAATCATAAAATACAAGATACTAGACTGATTCAAAGATTTTAAATGTTTTGTTCTCTGATTTTCAGCTACATCGCAAAGACTGGACAATGTCAAATGCATAACGCACATGGTTACATTATTTCTTTATACTGGTTTTATTATAGAATACGTATGATCAAATGTCATTCAACTGGATGTAATGACCTGCAGCTGGCTAAGTTAGCCAGGCTAGTTTCCAACGTCACTCATGGGGTCATAACTAGCAATATGACAAGGCTTCAACGTCATTTACGCCATATTAAGGGCTATATTCCCAAGTGAAAATAAAAAAATGCTAAATAGATTGATACAAAGGCCCTACAGACGCCGGGAGTAGACTAGCTCAAGCTACAGACAGTCACACCTACCTTAGTCCGGATCAGGTTCGGGTCCCAGCCCGGTCTGAGCTCTTTAATCAGCTTCATCGCCCCCTCCGTCACGTTATGTTCGTCCACGAATATCTGAAATTTTCTGATCGTCGGTGATCCGATCGGCACGTGGATCTCCGTCTCCATCATATGATTCAGCTGCCTATTAATACCCGACATGAAAGTTTCTGAATCTATAAGTAGTCACTACGTATATTAAGTATTCCTAGGTTCTGAAGGTTTTTATTTGGATGTGCAGTGGCGGTCCAGCCTGGTTTAATATATGCAGAGAAAGAGGAGCGGTTCATATGCCGGTTTCTATCACGACAGGAAAAAAACGGCGCTTCTTCCTTCTACGGACGCCGCCCACAAGAAATCATCCGATGACGGAGGCCTAGCTCATGAATATTAATGAGGTCAGGCTGACTGGCCTTTTCTTTGGCTGAGGGATGGCTTATTAATATTAATTAGGACATGTGATGTTGCCTTCGTAATCGTCCATTGTAAACACTTGGCTCATGAATATTACGAGCTAAGCCTTCGGCATAGTAAGTTTAATAAATAACCTTGCTCTCCGTCTTTATCAATACAAATGTGCTCATAATTTGGTCTTTTTTTATTGTATAATTGTATGTGCCTTAGTATTAGAAAGAAAGAATAGGCTATAATAGAAAAATTCTGAAGTCAAACTTGAATGAGGGGAAATATGAACAATATTTCAACAATATGAAAATATTCATTAGTCAAATCAGACGACAGAAGTGCGTGGTCAAAACTGATCTCAGGCCACTAGGAGTCTCTTACTGCTCATTCATTTGTATTAGGCTACATGAGCTAATGTGGCCTCTGGTGGAACAGACCCCTACCAGCCACAGG
Organism: Sinocyclocheilus anophthalmus; assembly: GCA_018155175.1. Classification (NCBI taxonomy): domain Eukaryota; kingdom Metazoa; phylum Chordata; class Actinopteri; order Cypriniformes; family Cyprinidae; genus Sinocyclocheilus; species Sinocyclocheilus anophthalmus. The sequence continues at coordinate 119,419 of JADLZN010001373.1, read as the reverse complement.
TCTAACATCATAATGCAAAGAACATGCTTCATGATAATGATGTGAAATATGTGTAAATAGTTTATGGATAACATATAAACTGCAAAATCAACCAAAAAGGTTTACACAATGTTGCAGGGAAAATAAAACTGGTAAAAAAAGAAGTCAGTTTCACAATTCTATTATATTTTAATTATATTAATAATAATGTAATATAAGTACGTAAGTGTTCTCTTTTTTATTTTTTCTTGCAACATTCACAAGCTAGTTTACATATTTTAGAACAATTTCCTAAATGTTCTAATAGTTTTAACATCCATTAATAAATTATAATTCTATTATTAATAACGTTATATTTTAGATTTCATATATACTTGTAAATATTTATATTTAGTTATATTATCATATTGAAGTTTTTTATAGACTAAGTTTTATTATATTTTTAAATAGGTTTGTTTTTTCTGTTTCATTTTAATTTTGTTTCAATTTTAGTGTGATTTTTTGCCCTCTTTGATCATTTTTGTCATTTTATTCATTTATTTAATAATAAAATATATATATATATAGTCATTTTAGTTAGTTATTTATTTCACAAATAATTATATGTGTACTATATATTTTACACAGTTAATTTTAACAAGGTTAACTAAATGCGAAAAATCAGAAATGTCCCTGCCTAACTTGAATCCAAAAAATAAAGCAATTTTGAATCGAGTTTTATTTACAAGTAACATTTTCACCCTCCTTTTTCTTTTGGTAATATAAGTATAAGTAACCTTGGTTAGTTGCCAAAGGCCGCAACATTCAGCCAATAGATGCCTCCCCAACTTATAGCCAACTACTTTAAAGAGGTATGCCTTATGATTATAGCAGACTCATACGTGTGCTGAGTGCCTATACTATAGACAACTTGTACTGTATACTATATATATTATTATATATCGATATATAATTATTATATATAGTACTAGAATATATATTATATTATATATGTATTTACAGGTTCATCTCAATAAATTAGAATGTCATGGTAAAGTTCATTTATTTTAGTAATTCAACTAAAATTGTGAAACTCGTTTATTAAATAAAGTCAATGCACACAGACTAAAGTAGTTTAAATCTTTGGTTCTTTTAATTGTGATTATTTTGGCTCACATTTAACAATGATATTTAGTTAATACACAGCAAGTTTCACATTGCGTTGAATCTACTGAAATAAATGAACTTTTCCACGACATTTCTAATTTATTGAGATGCACCTGTGCACTGTGTTATATCATATATACTATTATATATATAATATTATATAGCCTATATATATTGTTCTGTTTGGCTCTGAAAAATCTTCCAAATCACTATTAATTTGGCGTGTCTAACAGGAAACAATCCCTCTCAGGCATATTATAGGTTTTCTGTTTCACAGAGCAATGAGTGGGCCACTGCACACACTGATGTCATGCTTTCATACTTGCAGATACATGTCTCTGTCAACGGTTTCCTCTTTAGTCAGGGATTCTCAATTGTTCTTGAGGACTGGAATGTTGTGTGATTTTTCTGAGGGGAGTTGATCTCCTAACAATGTATCCTGGAAACTCTGAACTTGTTTCTGCAGAAGCACTGCTAGAGCGGTTCATGCAATGCCAAAGAGTTATTTGTCCTTCATCTGAACAGACAATGAATTACCTGTTCACTTTAAAAGAAACCCAACTATAAAGAGTCATTCTTTCTGGGTGACCTAAAGAATTCCACACCCAAGACAAATTCCCCTTTCAAAGTTCATGTTGACACTTCTTGTGCAGTTAAGTTTGTCCTGGCTTCTCTTTTTCATGCACATGTGCACTTTACATTTACGTGTATTCTTTCTACATTAACAAACACAGATACACACAAAAATCTACTCTGTGAATTATTCTCTGCACAATAATTAAATACAGATGCTGGGTAATTTAACAAAAAGGAGACAGATGGGTTTCTAAACATATTCATGACTGGCTCTTTCACCCCACAAGACGGCCATAAAACGGACATTTCAAAAGTCACTTTCTTTACAGATGCACTTTTGTTTCACAAAAAAAATCATTGACAGAACACAGACGACACGGATTTGTGTTTTACACAAACAATTTACATAAAAAATGTGTATGAATACTATTATATTTCACTTTATTTTACAAAATCAAACTATTCAAATGTGTTTTCTTTAATTGAAATAAATCTGAAATAAAATATAAATATTAGATAAAAATTTAAAGGAACAATATTGCCTTGGAAATTAGCTGAAATTAAATATGTTTTAGTTGAGGTTCTAAAATTGTTTAAAACGAAAACCGAAATCAATAGCCTAGAAAGCAAGGCTAACTAGAAATATGAATTTATTAAATATTAAAAAATGTAAACGAAAACTGAAAATAGTAAATTATTCAAATTAAAACTGAAGACAATATAAAGAAAAAAATTTAATAGAAACATAAACAATATGAGAAAAGCACATAACAAATTTACTAAAACTTAAACTAAAATTAAAACTAAAACCGAAATCAATATAAAGAAAAGCTAAATAGAAATAAAGAAAATTAATAAGAATGAGAAAAGCACATAACAAATTACTATAACTTAAATTAAAATTAAAACTAAAACCAAAAACAATATAAAGAAAAGCTAAATAGAATTTTTTTTTATAAGAATGAGAAAAGCATTAAAAAAATTACTATAACTTAAACTAAAATTTGAAACTGACTTGAAACTGAATCAATTAAAACAAAGCTTAAGAGAGAAATCTTATTTCTTTCAACTTATAAACTAAAAAAAATGAGAAAAGCACAAAACAAAATCACTAAAACTTAACTTGAACAAAAAATTAAAGCTAATTCAAAACATTAATATAATAACATAATAAATGACACCACATTTTTTGTTTGTTGCATTTATTTGAATACAAAATAAATGAATTCAAGGTCCTTTAGGATATTTTCAGCCACAAAGAAAGTTTCATTTTAACATTGTTACAATCATGTGGATGTGCATCATTCCTGCTGAAACGGGAGAAAATGGTACTAGAAACACCAAGGTCATAGGTTTAATTCCCATGGAGTGCATTAAATTATTAATACCTTAAATGTACTGTAGGTTTCTTTTTGAAAGCCTACAGTACATGTAAATGTCTATAATTCACTTTTCCCAGATGAATTCACTAAAGTTCTGCTGGTCTCCTAAGAAGTGGCAGAAGTGACATCATTAAAGCCCCATTTAGTCTGTGGATGGTGGATGTGAAGATCCGGCAGCCATCTGCACTGCAGTCAGAGTTTTTATGTCTTCCTTTAGTGTCTCATCCTCCCTCTCTTCACAGACCAGCCCTGATGATTTTAACCAGCTCTGCTGAGTGTCAGGCCACACACATCCCACTTTAAACGGTGCTCCAGGTCTCTTGTAAATCTGCCAGAGCTGCTGCGGTCTCAGTCTCCTGCCCAGCGTCTGTACAGCAGGGCAACAATACCTGATTTCAAGCGGGGGAATTACTAGATTCCTGCCTACAGCCCCCTATTTTGCTGTGCTGGCAACATCTGCTTGTATGACCCCCCCCCCCCCCCCAAAGATCTAAAGCGTAGAAAATGCATTGAAGGGACTCGCTGTTAAGAGGAAACCTGAGTTCATTTGCCGAAGCGAAAAAAGGACGAGGCTCACCTCTCTGAACAGTGGTGAGAAACCACATACGCCATGAATTATGAAAGAAAGGAAAGCGCTTCAAAAGATTGTTTGCTTTAAAGTTTTCAGCCTCCATTCAGAGTGAAAAGACAATGTAAATGCAAGGAATGAGTTATATAATAGCACAACAACAACACAAAATGAAACCTGGTTTTTTCTTCTTTTTTTTTTTACAGACCGGTTGTTGCTGTCTCAAGGGCGATACATTTACATAAGCCATTGTAAAGTGTCAACAGTTGCATAAACAGAAATTAAGTTAAATTAACTCTAATCATCACAAACACCACACACTACACCACACACAACCACATACACACACACAAAATAATTAAATACATTCAAATTAAGGTTAAATAAAAGTATATATCTAATTATGTTACAGTTATTTACTTAATTTAATTATGATGTGGTGTTTATCATTATATATTAAATATATTGAGTTCTGGTTATAAAAGAGATAATTAATTGTAATAATTACTTAAACAGTGTTTACAAATGTATACCAATTTAATTATCATTATATTATATATATTATAATTTACATAATAAATATAAAATTAAGTAAAATAATATGATATTTATGATTTATATTTATTTATCTTTATGTACTTTATGTGTGTGTGTGCCATTATATATTTATCATGAATATTTTGTTCCTGTATAAGAGAGATAATTAATTATACTAATTATAACAATTACCATTACAGGTTGCTGTGGTTAAAAGTACCTGCTAAATTTATAAATGTAAATTGATGTATATCACAAAAAGAATTCGATGGATTTGGACGGAAACATCAAATTGTCACGAAAATAATGTCACAATTAATAAAGTCTTTATGCAAAGAAGAATGCATTTGGGGTGAAATATGAACCTTATATGTTCTTGGCAGGCAATATTTATCCATATTATGGCTTTGACGTCATATACAACTAGCACACCATAACCTCAAAAAATTCCAGTGAGGTTCAGAAACTGAGATCCATCTTTATTGCAGAAGTAAAACTATGTACCCTAAGAAAGTTTGTTCAGTGGTGGAACACAAACATGAATTTAGTGTCTTTTATAGGCTGTTGTAAATGTTGGTAAGATAAGGAACTGTGTGGAGAACTGTAGGAATTTCAGTCCTTCTAGAGAAATCAATGAGACATCGCAGTGGAATCCACATATATGTTCTGAAAAAAAAACATCTAAATCTAAGATTATCAACTATAGCCACTTTTCCACCGAAATTACCTGGAACACACCGAGTATACAAAGTCTCTAGTTCCTGGGGAAAGTTTCTGCGGTGGAAACGGGGCTTATGATATCAACTGAATGAATACATGTGATAAAACGTAACACAACTGATATGGTGGCCTCTCAACAAATCACATTTCCAGAGAAGATTAGATGTCTTTAAAATAGTTTAAAATAGACAGCGATGAGATTGAATTGCTTCTGAAATTCAAAAAAGTTTCACATGGATCTAGAGTTTCAGAAGAGATCTTGACATCCTTAAGATGAGGTGGGATATTTCCTTGAAGACCCAATCTCGGTCAAGGGAGGGGTGTGATAAGATGTTTGTCTCCACCTGCTCATACACACATCTCTAACCTGTGTTGAGTTTGACTCACAGAAGCACATATGGACTAAACAAAAGCCAAGATCCTAAACCCATCAATAGAGAAATTAGCTTCCAGAAACATGGTCTGTATCTTCTCTCTATGGCCCTTTGACCCCTGACACCCCTGCTCTGCCGTGGGCTCCAAAACCTTTCAGTTTCAAATAAGCTCCTTTCAAGCAAAGTAAACAAGCTTTCGAAGAGCAGCTGCAGGTTTTGGATGTGAATGGCTCACTATTGATCTGGGGGAGTTTCATTTTCCATGCACAGCATTACAATCCCATTTGCCTAAGTACGGCAATGAAAGTCAGAGTAATCTGAAAAAGATTACAGAGAATAATCGGACAAAATAAATGACATCGATTTCATGCGTCATTAGGGAGCCTATTGAGAGGATTTCTTCTGAGAGTGACTCTTTCGCACCGGTTAAAGTGCTCTCATCACTCATTCAGTCTGTCTTTTTTGGGTTTTGTTTAGATTGTGCTTTGCTTATCTTGACAACTTCTTTCAATATAAAATGTGACAATTAAATGTAGCCTCAAATCAATTTCCAAACACAAGAGGAAGACCATTAACACATTTGTGGTGTTGACGTTTTACCCGTTGATTACCTGAAGCAGGTGAACAGGTTTCTGGGTAATCTTTAACTGAGATGGATGTGGGATGTTTGCTGTTCTCTAGATTGTGGGCCAAACTGTGTATTTTTTTCTTTGGTCACACATTCCAAATTTCAAACAGCAAAGTTTGTTTCTCAAAGCAATTAGGTCAGACTTATGATTAATACTAGGTAAGAGGCCAATGACTATCATCTTGCGAAACAATATCATAATTAGTGGTTTTAATTATTATATATATACTGTATGTGTGTGTGTGTGTGTGTATACATATATATAACAATAGTGGTTTTATAATGAAAAATATCTGCGTTGAACACGAACACACACACACACACACACACACACACACACACGCATAGCATCAGGTACTGCCCGTTTAGACATACTTGTGAGGCGAAATCTCCATAGGTGTAATGCTTTTTCTACTGTACAGACCGTATATTCTATTGCCCTACACCAATCCTACACCTAAACCAACCCCTCACAGAATTTTTTTTGCATTTTTAGATTTTCAAAAAACTTACTTCTGTGTGATTTATTAGCTTGTTTACACGTGGGGACCTCAATTTAGGTCCCCACCGTGACACAAGTTCCCATGAGTCTGTGTGTATTCAGGTTAAAGTCCCCACCAGAATAGAAACAAAAATGGGTACACACACACACACACACACACAGGTTTTACATTTGTGTAAAGTGGGGACTCTCCATAGGCGTAATTGTTTTTATACTGTACAGACCGTATATTCTATTGCCCTACACCAACCCTACCCCTAAACCTACCCCTACAGGAAACTTTCTGCATGTTTAGATTTTCAAAAAAACTCATTCTGTGTGATTTATAAGCGTTTTGAAAAGTGGGGACATGGGGTAATGTCCTGAAAAGTCACCTTCTCCTTGTAATACCTATGTCATACCTTTGTCATTATACAAATGTATGTCCTCATTTGTCACAAAAACGCGTACACACACACACACACACACCGTACACAGACACACACACACACACACACACACACAATGTCAAAATTTTTGGTTGTAATACGGATAATGACAAATTTGTTTGTTCCTAATCATATATTTTAAAATCATAGATAGCGGATAATTATCTTTCATATTAATTTTATAAAACTATAAAAACTATGTTTGACACTGCATAAAAAAACCTTTAAAACAACTTAGCAATTATAAAAGTCATAATAAAGCCAAATATGAAAATAAAATCATCTTCTTTTTAAATTGTGAATAGTGGATAGATAATGTACACTATAATATATATTATATTTTTTTATGGTGTTTGATAAGCCAGATTCCTTAAAACACCTTAGCAGTCACATGACATGCAAAACCACGTTACTGTTATGTTTGCACCAGATGATACTAAAACCGGTGTCATTTATGAGCAAATTTCTCAGTGAAGTGTTTTATGAGATTAATGGACACTGGATGAACACTAACACGTCTGTGATCCATGATTGACAAAATTATGTCTGCTTTTCTGTAAAACAGGTCACCGTCTGTGGAGTTCTGACTTGTCCCATCAAGGTCTGACAGAAACCAGCAAATGTATAGCATGATATCTCACATCTATAGATAATCTGGCGCTCCACAAAAAGATGTAACACGATTTAAGACATAACAACAAAAGTAGGACAAAGATTGAGTGGTGATTCACCTTCCAGAAAATGCAAAAACACCTAAACAATGATGGTCTACTTCACCTTAGTGCTTACGCTCACCTTTCAACAAAAGCACTTTTCTCTGAGTCACAACACAGAAGAAGAAGATTTGGTGGGTAAATACAATATGACACATGACAGAATGAGCTATCAGGTGTATTTGTGGGAGTATTTCCAGTGGGATGACAGTATTTGTCATGAACTAAGATGATAGGCTATTAAGGTGAGGACAGTTATTTCCGGAGAGGTATCTCTGAGAGACACTAACACAGGACTTTTGTATCACATGTCTGCAAGGGTCTTTTTTACGGGAAGTCACCTCATATCAACCTACTGTAAGTTCCAGTAAAGAAACAAAGGCTTGTGACTCAAGCTATAGGTCTTTCTTCTTTTCTTTTTTACTGTCGTTACATAGATAAGTATCTAGTGTCATAGATAAAGTGATATGTAGCAGAACTAGACACATTCACGAATTAAATGGTGGCTAGTATTTTTATTTATAGAATATCAGAGACTATCTCCACTTAGCAACCCTCTATTTCTGATGCAGAAACATGATGTACTAGCTATTTGTAAACAGCATGTAAATGCATAGCAGCCATTCCTATTATGATATATGATCAGAAGATATAAAACCACGCACACATACACACACACACACACACACACAGTCTGGTCAGCTATCCTTGTGGGGACTCTCCATAGGCGTAATGGTTTTACTACTGCACAGACCGTATATTCTATTGCCCTACAACCCTACCCCTCACAGGAAACTTTCTGCATTTTTAGATTTTCAAAAAACTTAATTCTGTATGATTTATAAGCTTTTGTACCCGTGGGGACCACAATTTAGGTCCCCACCATGACAAGAGTCCCCATGAGTCTGTGTGTAGTCAGGCTTAAGTCCCCACCAGGATATATAAACCAGTACACACACATACACACACACAGGTTCTGTTTGTATTGCGTTATATGCACAGGGATTCTCCATAGAGTGATAATTGGTTTTTATACGTACAAATCCGTTAGTAGTCATCGCCCTACACCAAGCCCCACCATAAACCTACCTCACAGAGACTTTCTGCAGTTTAGATTTTCCAAAAAAACTCCATTTGAATTATTGTATAAGCCTTTGGTTTGAATTACGGGGACACTTGTGAAAATGTCCTCATAAATCACCGATCCGTTGTAAGTAACTTCATGTCATACCCATGTTATTATACAAATGTGTGTCCTCATAAACCACATAAACACACACACACACACACATGCATGCACACACACACATATATATATATATTCTTATTACTTTAATGCAATTTATGGATTTTTATATGTATGTTTTTGCTAGGAAAATAATTTCTATAGGCTACATCTGCATGGGTGTTACCTGCTTCATTTGAGTCTCTTGTAAGTCAGTGAGTCATGCTTGAAAACTCTTCAAAGTGATCTGTAAACTTAGATAAAAGCTTCCATTTAAAAGAGTCCACACTACCTGTATTAAGTGTCTTCAAGTTCCAGAGAAGATCACTTTCTTGGTCGAGGTCCAAAAATCCTCAGCCTGCCCCCAGGTGAGCAGTGATTGCGACAGCCCACCCCCTGATATAGAATAGCTTAAGCACCTTTCACGGGCCCGCGAAGAGCTGACACACACACACAACACACACACACACACATCTCTGTCAACCCAAAGGGTGGAGTGGGTCTTTTGAAGACACACACAACCACAATCCCCGAAGGAAGAGGTTGACGAAAGGATTTGAAGTCAGCAATGCATTTTAAAATTAAGTTAATTATAGTTAGGCTAAATGTTATATAAATTTGGCACTCTAATGTAAAGTAATTACCTTTTATACTCCTATCGGGTAAGTTTCAGTCATTTAGAGCACATGTTGCAATTGCTCAATGATGTAAGTTGTTTTAAGAAAGAAATGTACAAAGACATGTAGTGTTTTGTGGATGTCAGTCATGCAGGTTTCGCGGAAAAGCGAGTGGCTCAAAAGCGCGCTCGCGCACCACTTCAGCCCAGAATCAGATCCCTGCGTGGAAAACCAGATCGTGGTTTTGGCCACCGGTGTGGACCAGTACCTCCAGGAGGTGTTTCATCACCTCGCCTTTTACAACGGCGATGACCTCGTTTCGGATGAGGACTTTAGGAGTCTGTGTTTGGTTTTGGGATTCCCCGCGAGCGCGGAGACTGAGAACGGCACCTCAGAGCACCGGGACATTTGCGATGGACTTCCTCACGTGCTTAACTTTAGAGAATTCCACGCACGACTATGTGGCTCTTTCTCGCTAAAGGCGCAGGAGGGGCAGAAGGGAGTTCGACTTCCGGTCAGTGAGGAGACCGAGCACATCGAGCGCGAGATCAGACTCCGGTGTCCCCGCGTCCGGAGGAGAAAGTGCGTCAGTTTTGATCTGTCTGCCGACCACCAGAACCGGAAGAGGGCAGTGAGAAGATCAGGACCATCTCAGTATCCGGATCATTTGCAGAGTTCTGCTGTGGAAGCCAAGAGAAACGCAGGTTGGAGCTTCATACACACACCTGAGCTGTCATTTTTAGCTGTATCTTTCAATCCAAAAACTCAAGACTTAGGGGAAATGTTTAGCCTTTAATGATTAATAATAAAGATTTATTTAATTTTTATTTAATCCAAATAAACTTTACTGATTTATTTACTGATCATATTTCATACAAAATTCAATCTTAAAATGTTTTAAAAACTGAAAATGAATTTATACTCTCCCCCCCCCGAATGAGTAGATACCATTATTGATTAATCGTTTAAGTATTAATTGATATTTACACAATTATCAAGTAAACATTTAATAATACTTATTAATAATCATTGAAATCGATTCAAAATCAATAATTTAAAATCTAAAAGAAGTTAGGGTTTTAAATGATTTTAAAAAAATATAATAAAATAAGTAGTAAGTTAACAGTAAGAATAATAGTAAATAAAATATTATAATTAAAAGCATGCCCAATCAAAATTAAATCGGTAAAGTAAAATGTTTTAAAAACAAGTAGTTTGCAAACGATAATTATACTACGCATTAGTTATATATTTTTTTTGATTATAGTTAACATTTTATGTAAGTTATATTTACACAGTCTATAATAAACATTTAAAATAACTTATTAATAAATAATTGAAATCGTTCAAAATCAATTAATTTAAAACCAAAAGACGTGTTTTAAAACGTGTTTTTTATAAAAAAAGTAGTACGATAACATTAAAGAATAATAGTAAAATAAAAATATTCATAATTAAAAGCATGCAATTTAAATTAAAATGACTTTACACATCTAATAAGACAGAATATACTGAATTATGATTGTTATATTTTACATTATAATAAAGGGAAATTAAACATAGATATCTACACTCTTAAAAGTAAAGGTGCTTCAAAAGGTTATTCAAGCGATGCTATAGAAGAACCATTTCTGGTTCCACAAAGAAACATTCAGTCAAAAGTTCTTTAAAGAACCATCTCTTTCTTACCTTTTTGTAATCTTAAGAACCTTATTTCGCCACAAAGAAGCTTTTGTGAAACAGAAAGGTTCTTCAGATATTAAAGGTTCTTTATGGAACCATTTAGACAAAACGGTTCTTCTATGGCATCGTGAAGCACCTTTATTTTAAGAGTGCATATTTATTTAAAATAAATGACGGTAACATCTTGACAACAAGTTTCCAGTGGTTAACTAATTGGTACGCAGGCCCCGAGAAGCAGAGAGATGTGAGACGTTGCGGATAGATCATCAGCCCAGGCTTTTGTAGACAGAGACGTGGTCGGCGTCATACAGCCATGGTAAACGAGTGGCCAAACAGTATATTGGGCCAAAGACACAAGAGTAAGTCAGTAAACGCGGCTAAATGTCGTTTTTTAGATCTCCGCCGCCGAGTAATCATATGAGGCGAGAGCAATACGAGGCGAGTCCACAAGACTGAGCCTAGGAGCTCCAGTGCGAGCGTGGGCAGACACAGTCCGAAACCAGCATGCAACAAAGTGGTTTTAATCCAAACCAGGCTATAAACTTCAGACAAACGAGATCGGGATAACAGGCAAGGATATAGACACGGGTAAACAGACTAAGAACAAGTCTATACTAGATTCAGGAACTTGGAATGGCTCTGTAAAGTGGCTATCACTAGATGAGCGATAAACGCTAAACAATACTCTGCGTTGAATGGTGTTGTGAGACTGATTTATATAGTGTGTGTTGTTGGTAGCAGCTGTGTGTGATTGGTTTCAGATAAGCTTGTGATTAGTGCAATGGAGCATCGGAAATGTAGTCCAGGGTGATGCGTAACAGTCTGTGTGGTGTGAGAGTCAATGTAACGGAAGGGTACCTCGGGTGTAGAGTCGAACGGAAGTCCATGGACAGGATTCGTGACAATATATTTAATGTATGAACTACATAATGAGCAACTCATTGTTGGTACAGTATTAACTGTTGCTTTGTAGTCATGGAGCTCAGGTCCATAAAAATATTAATATAAACTTTTGCTTTTAATCTTGAATTGAATTAAATACGGATTAATAAAGATTAAAGTATATGAGTGTTAACTAATGTAGTTAAACAAATGGTAGCAAATGGAACCTTATTGTTAAAGTGTTACCAAAAATAATGTGTAAATATTTATAATCTCTGATTGTATTATAATATATATTATATGTAACATTGATTATTCATATATATACAGTATTATTAAAGTAGTTGATTAATAAATCAATTATATATTTGTATTAATTAATTTAAAATCAAAAGGCAGTTTTTTTTGTTGTGTTTAGTCATTACCGAAGGCCTAATTTTACTATATCTGTCGCAGTGGATATTAACCCTCAGAGAAGATGGCAGGACCAGCTAGAGTTGGAGAACGGCAGTCTGAGGGAGCTGGTGGAGGATTTACGTTCAGCCCTCCAGAGCAGCGACGCGCGGTGTTTGGCACTGGAGGTTGCGTTACGCCGAAGAGACATGCCATTCCAAAATACTGCTGGAGGAACCCCTGAAACACAAAACTGCAAAACACAACCACAGCAATCCAAACACATGGAATGGGACTCCAGAAGAAGCATTAAAGACCTTCTACGAGAGCTGGAACTGATCCGTGCTTCACGTGATGGACAGCTGGAGGAAGCCATGAGGTTTAACCAGAGGTTAGAGGAAGAGCTGATGGCGGCTTATGGAGAGATTAGCAGGATGCAGGAGATGCTGGACAGCGTCCGGACTGAAAACACACAGATTAAGAAGAGGACTGAAGAGGTCAGAGAGTCACTGGCCGCAGGGCTGCAGGGTGTGAGGGCCTTACAAGAGCAGGCTCAACAAGCTGACCTGCTCCGAGAACAAGTCCAGAGTCTGGAGAGCCAGCTGGAGAAGTTCAGGTAGATCTTTTATTTATCTAATGCTATAATTTCAGTCACACACATGCATGACTACACTACAGTTAAAGAACTTTGGGGTCAGTGATGTTTTTTTTTTAAGGAAATTAATACTTTTATTCATCAAGGATGCATTAAATCAATCAAAAGTGACAGTAAAGACATTTAGGTTACGAATGATTTTCAAATAATGAAATAATGAAGGGGTTTCTATTCATAACAGAATCCTGAAGAGAAATATTTCATGGTTTCCGACTTCCACAAAAAATATTAAGCAGCACAATTGATTTCAACATAAGAAACACTTCTTGAGCAGCAAATTAGAATGATTTCTGAAGGATCGTGTGACACTGAAGACTGGAGTAATGATGCTGAAAATTCAGCTTTGCAACAAAGGAATAAATTACAAATTAAAATATATTCAAATATAAAACAGTTGTTTTAAATTGTAATAATATTTCACAGTATTACTGTATTTTGCATCAAATAAATGCAGCCTTGGTGAGTAGAAGAGACTTCAAAAACATAAAAAATCTTACCTTTTCAACAGTTTTTGTGTATTTTTAAAGGGATAGTTTGTCTAAGAATGAAAATGTTGTTTTCATTTACTCATACTCCCTTTCTTAACTGTTTTTGTCCATAAAAGAAAAGTCAGCGGGGTCCAAAACAACACTAAAACATGTTGACTTTCACTGTATGGAAAGAATAAAAAACAAAGAATTCTGTGTTCCACGAGGAAGAAATGCATTCAGGTTTGGAATGAAATTTGGAATGAAATCACTTTAAGAGCTTTTTTTATTAAGATGATTTTACCTAAGGTTTTATTGGTTGTCCCCTTTTCAATCTGGAATTACAAATAAAGTTAATTACATTTATCAAAATAATACAAGAACCATGTATACGGCCTATAGGACAGGCCGGCCCTGCTCACAGCAGACCACAAAGGCGTTTTGAGACGAGAAGCCATGATCAACACAAAATCTTGCATAACTGTTAGATTTTTGCCTGCACTGATGTTTCAGTTTGTGTTAATGAGTCAAGAAGCAGCGGTTGGTTATGAAACAGATTAGACTGGAGCAGCATTGCAGGGCATGTTGCAGACATGCTTGATTTTCCCTTGACAGATGGTAATGACCTGCTTTAATAACACAGGATGGCACAGTTTCCTGCAAACGGTTATTAGTCATTCGCTTTCAAGTGTGAGTATTAAAGCAAATCATACAAAGCCCTATTACAGCATCTAACTCTAGATGTCTTATTATATCCTTTGAGGAAGGATGTAAGGTCCAGACACGTGTTTATGCAGGTATGCTGGACAATCAGACATCAAAGACGTTTGTGGTCAGTGATTTTTACAGTTTTGTCTCATTTGTGTCTATAGCATCAATGAACATAATGCAGTCAAATAATGCAAAGATCTGAAGAAAAGTCTAAAAATACAGAGAAATTAAATGTGGACTAAAAGCCACAAAATATGTTACATCTGTTAGTATCTATATGTTAATGTTCTTCAACAAACTAAGAAGGTTAAGTATGTAGAAAAAAAATAAGATTTTTAAACTTAACTTCTGAAATTAAAAAAAGAGGTTTTTAAATTAAATTAACTTGATGCAAAATGTGTTGGGAATGTGTAATTTTAGCACCACTAGCATCGCCAAACACAATTGCAAAAAAGAATTAGAGCAACGAGAGTTTACATATTACTGAATTCAAAATAATGGTAAGAAATAAAACAGTAATAAAAATATTCAGAATTAATGTAATATAATTCTTCTAAAAGACGAATTCATATGATTTTACATTTCTAAAAACATACAATATTTAAAATATATTTATTGTGGAATTTTATAATAAACACTTTGTATGACAGTATTGTTAATTATATAGATAATATTTATATATATATATAATATATATATATTATATATATATATAATTTCATTAATTGGTGCTAAATAATTTATATTTATATGAAGATCATTAAATCAAAAGATATAGCAAATATTGTCATTTACTTAAGGCTAATTTACTAGTCTTAAATCACTAATTTTCCTATACAAACTACTAGTGTCACCAAACACAATGCAAAACTAATTGTTAGAGTAGAGTGTAAAACATTGTTTGAACTAATAATAACAGTAGTAACAAATAAACAATAAAGGAAAAATTAATCTTTAAGAATTAATTAATTTAATTTCAATTGAATATATAAAGAAGAATTTAGATTTCACATTTCTAAAAACACACATTTTCGAAATCATGTATACATTTAGTATAATAAATACTAAAGTTTGTAACTTTAATATATATAATAATAAAGAATTTATAATAATAATATATAATATAATTCCATAAATAAAAAAAAAATCACTTAATTAAAATGATTTTATATGGCTCCTAATCTCTTCATATACATTTTGTCGTAATCAATTCATTTAAATATTTAAATATAATTTAAAATTATTTAAAAGGATTTAGTAATCAATTCTGGATATCTACGATTATATATATATATATAGATATATATTGATATTGATATCCTATTTGATTACTAATTATTTTAAATTATATGAGATGATTCAGGCAAAAAATTGTCTAATTTTACTGTATAAATTATACAACTTAAACAGGAAATGTGTAATTTCAGCGCAATGATTTTTACACAGGTTTCTGGAACACTCCTCTGACTGCAGTTCAGTGAGCATTAGAGATTAGACAAACCAAAGACTAGTGTATTAAGTATAATGAACTTATAAATGAAACTTAAAATATATATATGACATTACATGGCCAAATGACAGTGCTGTAAATCTTTAGCTCTCAGTAACCTTGCAATCAATCAAGTAGATTGCTGGCTTTCAGTAGACGCTTAGCAGATTAATATCTGTGTTAATATTGCATTATTTGCATGACAGAGCGGTGATGTAATGCTCATTCCTCACCTGGAAAAGCAGGCCGAAACCTGCCAGGTTCCTCTCTCAGAAGATCCACACGCTCTGCAGGGACAACAATCAAACTTGTTCATGCATCAGCAGCACAAGAAACGCAGCATGCAGGACTTCCTCTTTCAGTCATGAGACATTAAACATTTTGATTCAAAATGTCTTGACTCGCCTGCACAGAAGGTTATTTCATGATATTTACAGTGCTTTATGATTTATTCTTAGGGCCCAGTGCAACTGCGCAGAGCTAAATATGAACAAAACCGAAATACTAGCTGAACCTTGTGGGTCTGGATTTTCCTCCCCCACCAGTCATGATGATGGCAGAAGAGGTAAGAGGATCAAAAAACATCAGAAACAAATCAATTTCTCATTCAGACCGTAAGCAATCACAATAGGATGTGATCTAAATGGAATACCAGCATACTGCATAGGATATGCACTTTTTCTTTTTTTTAAATGCATCATGCATTAAAAAAATGTTAAACAGTATCATGCCTAATTTTTTGTCATGTGACCTCATCAAGTTGCATGTTTAATTTTACATAATGATTGGAGGAAGATTATGGAAAATTATGGAAGTTGCATAATTTTAAGTGCTGTGCAGAAATAAACTCAGAAATAAACATACACATAATTTTAGAGAGTTAACATGTTTTTGAATTAATAATAATAGCAAAATAAAACATTAACAAAACTAATCATAATTAATGTAACCTAATTTTAAATATTAAAAAAAGTCATCTAATTAAATAATGTACATGATTTTACATGCAGAAACAAACAATATTTACAATGTATTATTTACAAATAAAACAAAGTATACTCAATAACATAAGAAATAATTATTTAAATAAAAATAATTACTACATTTTAGATTTATTTGAGATCATTCAAAAATAAAAGTAATTTCACAATATAATTTACACAATATTTTATCAAATATATTATATAAATTTCAGTGCTAGTGCTAACCAAACACAAAAATAATTACAGAGTTTACACAGGTTTCTGTCTAAATGCTTCTTTTATATTTTTTCATCTAATTTTGTGTAAAAATGTCTTTTTTGATGGTCCAATAAAATAGTTAGTCAAATGAAAAACTGATATTACTACATAAGTTCATTCATCACACTAGAAGTGGGTGATCAAGCCGATGATACAGCTTTCCTAGCAGTTTGCCCTGCTGTATACTTCACATTTTGGCAAATCAAAGTATTCCACACATTTTGTGTACAGTATACACACTGCAAAATAGTTGCATGCATGCAGTGCATTAAAGGCAGTAGTGGTCATGTGACGTCTCTGTGCAGAAGAAGACCTGCAGAGGTCAGTAGAGGGTCGGGCAGCATCCGATGAGGAAGAGGAGGAGAGGGGCATGGATGAAGGACAGTGCTGCCACCTGGAGGTGAAACGGCTGATCAACAGATTACACAGCTGTGCCAAAGGGTGAAGATATCTTACATCTAAAACATGTTTTTCTGCATTTTGGCCACAACACAGGCATGCATTCATTTGACATGTCCTTCTACAGGTGTCAGAAAGCTGCTATCTGTAACTGGCTTGCCTCTCAGAGCTCCGCTCACAGCAAAGAACCTAAAGCACGTGTGTGGATCTCATCTCAAGCGGATGAGAGGGGAAATGAAGCAGGAAAGGTGAGAGTTAAAGAAGAAACTATAATAATGGATGATCATATCTCTAATGAACACCTGTCTTCTGTCATATCCTGTAGATGAAGCAGAAAGAGGTAGAGAGTTTGAGAGTTTATCATTCACTGCTGGAGGAGAGACTGACTGACACGCTCACGTTACTGCTGCAGATCCCACATAAAGTGAGAATTTGATTCAAAACTAGATTTTTTTACTTTTTCTGTGTAAAAAGTGTGTTCTGAGTGATTTATTACTGAAGTCAATTATATATGATATGATATGATATGACACATGATATGATATGATATATGATATGATATGATATAATATATGATGATACATGATATGATATGATATGATATGAGGGATATGAGCTGAATATGATATGATATGATTGATATGATATATGGCTTGGGTCCCTCTTTTATCCCTTGAATTTTTTTTTCTCTACCGGAGTTTTGAAAAACAAAACAAAAAACAAACAAAATCTATATTATGTATTAAAAACACACACACTATCTATTTACATTCATAAATATTTAGCATTTTATATTTGTGCAGATACATTGTGTTGTAACTATATAAAAAATAATTTTATAAAAGGTTCTTATAATTTTATATTTATATTTTTTTTTTTTGTTTTTTTTTTTTTTTTTTTTTTTTTTTTTTTTTTTCTTTTAATTAGTACGTAAAATGTATTTAATTTTAAAAAAAACATTGATATTATAAAAATTACGTCATAAAGACGCCTGTATTTTTTAATGCAGGGTTCAGCGGACACCTGCCAAAAATTTTTATTGAATATCCACTGAGATTTCCGTTAATATTTCAATAATTTCACACATGATATAAGAATTATAAGAATTAACACATTGATGCGGACAGTTCTATGAGTCGGCTAATGGTCACCTAACAAGGCAGATAAAACAATAAAACATTTACCCTTTTTCATTTTATTATTTATTAATTTACATTTTTTTAAATCATTTAATTTTTAAATAATTAAAGTAAATAGTGCTTTTCATCAACTCACAAAACCACTGCAGTTTGCTTGCCATCTCCAATTTGGAAAATCCCTGATTTAATGCATTGAGGAGAATCTACTGAAGCTACTTCTTGTGCTCAGTTGAAGGTCTTAAGTCTTTTGAAAGAAATATAATATTAACACATGAACATAAATATATATTATTAGTTAAATCCCATAGTTTGTCAAATGAAATAGTTCAGTAAACACATGAACTATCATATGGATGTAATACTCATCAGCAAACATCACTGAATGTTTGTTGTAGCCTAATTAAATGCAATGTGAATGCAATGTGCAATATACAATATATACTGCCTGCACTTTCTTTTACAAACATTTGAAACAATATACAACATTTGAAACAGTAGTATGCAATGCTGATATCACATGCCCTCTCTAAGTTCACATATCATTTTATGGTTAATTAGCACTTTTAATCCAGCTTGTGTGCAAGGTCTTGACTTTTCACAGTTAAATCAAATAATGAGTCAAGAAAGAGATTTAGAGAGTTTAAAATGACCTGGTTAATAAGACTTCCTGTTCATTCAGCGCTCTGGAAATGGAAGATCAAGTCATGTGCATAATCGCATTGTGTGCACATTTGCAATGTGTTTTGGTTGTTACTGCACATTTGGGCAAATGTAATGCACTGCATTCTATGCTCACAGAAAATGGAGGGACTATTGACCATTTGCATACTATATAGAAATAGTATAGTAGTGTGCGTTTCTGAATAGCCAGTGCTAAACTGCACTGCAAAAGTCCACACTGTCACCTAGCGATTAAACTCTGTAATGCACTTGTCTATCTGAAAACATCTCACCTGGTGTTCTAACCCTTCATAGAGAGTCTCTCGCAGGATCTTGGGGAAAATACTGATTAACACACTAGATCTGTGTACTAGAAAAAGCCACGGTAAGCTTTGCTTTTCTGTCTTTTACTTACATCGTTTTCTTTCATGCAAAACTGCTGGATAACCTCCCGTCTTGTCCTTCAGACTGCACTCCGGTGGTTCAGGTGGTGGACACACTGTGCCGGCAGCTCCTCTCCAGTGACCTCCTGGATGGAGGAGAGGAGGTCAGCGTTGGGTCACGACCTTCTGTGACCTCAGGTCACCGGAACACGTCCAAACCCCTTCTGATGTCCTGCTGAGAGCTCACAGATGCCCCACTTAAGCCACGTGGGGGGAAGTCGTGGCCTAATGGTTAGAGAGTCGGACTCGTAACCCAAAGGTTGTGAGTTCGAGTCTCAGGTCCGACAGGAATTGAAGTGAATGTACAGCGCTCTCTTCCACCTTCAATACCGTTGAGCAAGGCACGGAACCCTCAGCTGCTCCCCGGGCGCTGCAGCATAAATGGCTGCCCACTGCTCCGGGTGTGTGTGTGTGGTGCTCACTGCTGTGTGTGTGCACTTTGGATGGGTTAAATGCAGAGCACTAATTCCTAGTATGGGTAACCATACTTGGCCATGTCAGGTCACTTTTTCCATCAAGGTACAAATGGGTTCCAATTTTTTTTGCTTTTTAAGGCACACATTCTAGCCAAAGTTATTGTAATAAAAATTACGAACAAATATATTTTATCAATTTATAAGAAATAACTGAGACCAGTAAAACATTGGTGCCTGACAGCTCCTTAATTTAAAATAAATCTGCAGCCCTTCAAATGTTTTATGAATCATTTGTTTTGAACCCATGATTTTGAGCGAATATCAAACTGCCCAAGTCCGGATTTTAGTAAACGAGGCTTCGTACGTCACAACTGGATGACATCCATTTACATTTCTACCACCCAACAGGAAAACCATTATCTAGTTTTACCTGATCTCAGATCAGTTTTATACATTCGTAGGCATTTTTAGTGAGACGTGTATAATTAAAACGAACAGTAGTATTTTCAGTTTTGGGGAAAGTTACTTTTAAAAAATAATGCATTACAATATTATGTTACTCCATAAAAAAGTAACTAATTATGGTACTTAGTTACTTTTTATGTAAAGTAATGCGTTACGTTACTTTTGGGTTACTTTTTAAATCTGGACAGGGCTTGTTTGTTTGTTTTTAATATAAAAAAGTTCTTCTTCTACAAACATAAAAGCCCTTTAATAAGAAAAGTGAAATGACTACGCCGAAGGCATGAAGGAAGGAATGGAAATCTCACGTCTGTACAGTTAGAGGGAGCCGCGCAAACAAATCGCGAAGAATATGCCACAGGAGAAGAAGTTCAACACTACTTCAGCAAAAAATAAAATCAAACACAAATGTGAACCCTTGAAACAAGAAATTGCTTCAGATGACTCAAAGCTCGAAGGTTTGTTTATCCATCACAAATAAGTATGCTAGTATGTAAGTTTGGTGAAAAGGGGATCGCTTTACGGCAGCAAAGGTGCAAGTACAACCGAAGACTTGAATGTGCCAGACTTTAAAATAATGACTTTCCTCGAAAGGGGACTTTTAATACAGCAATCCACTGTTTTAGACAGTGAATTCCCACGCACTTAACTGTAGGGGCTTTTAAATCGGAAAAAATACACAAAGTTACGTCAGTTGCTTGTATTTAAAAGTTCCAAATTGTGGTACGGGTTGAAGAAATGTCAAAAGTCATATAACTAAATAATAAAAAACTGAAATTTCTATAATAGTTCGTTGACCCTATTAAATCATTCTCACAAAATCAATTTCTACAAAAAACAAAGATTTTTAAAGGGGTCCTATTATGCTTTTGCACTTTTTCAACTTTAGTTAGTCTGTAATGTTGATGTTTGAGCATAAAAAATATCTGCAAAGTTACAAAGCTCAAAGTCCACTTCAAAAGGATATATTTTATTTAACAGAAATCACTTTAAAAACTACAACGAACGACTCGTTTTGGACTACAACGCATATTTTCCGTAATTTGTTATTTCACAAATATTGACGAATGGGAGGAGACCTGGTTGAGCTGAACTAGAGAAGGCAACGAGTGTTATCAAAATGTCTGAGACACACTTTCCCAAGGCAGACGAACTTAGAGTGGTTACAATCTCTTCACCCACCCCCCTCCCCCCCCCTCAGGGTGTAAATCGCGCTCAAATGATTGTTTTAATGCAATATTTACACTGAAGCTCGCAGGCGGTATGGTAAGGGGCGTGACATTCCGAGCAGGCGCCGAGTGCTGCCAATCACAACACACAATGGCACAGCTAACCAATCACAGCACATTTCGTATTTCAGAAGGCGGGCCTCCATTTGATACAGGAACTATTCGAGCCAGTCATGCCAGACTGGGGAGAGAGGTGTAGTAATAATCAGGTGAAAAATAATGCGTTTTTCGAACCACCAAGCATGACAGCATGTTCTAATACACCCCAAAACAAAATCAAGACTTTGTAAAGAGCATAATAGGACCCCTTTAAATAGTTTCTAGCATCATTTACCTCTTGTGACAAGGGTCTTAAACTGTTCTTCTGTAGAGAACATGTGGCCATGTTTTCTCATATCTGTCCAATCACATATTACATAAGTCTCCCGAAATCTTTCCAAGCGTGTAGCCTTGTTACGTGCAAGACATGAATAGGTGCACACATTATAAGATGCTTTAGAGTTCAGTCTCACTGTGCATATTCCTCCGCGAAGCACTTAATCTGTGTGAGAAATGTTATGCTCTCATATGACCCTCTTACAAAATCATTTTTAACAATTATATTTATGCTATAAAATAATCTGTATATTTGATAAGATTAAAAAAATAGAAAGCATTTATATTTATGTGCATGTTCATGTGGAGGATGTGTGACTGACATCTGATTTTTTTTCTTTGACATTTGATGGTTTTTTCCCATATAGTATCATACATGGAAAAAAAAACACCTTAATTTTAGGCCCAAATTGAGCAAAAATATGCAATTTGGTGCAGTTGCTGATATTTCTATGGCCAAAAAGTAAGATGTTCATGTTAAAATATTACTAACAATATAAAACTTATTCTTATGTTTACTTTATAAAAGTCATTAAAGATTTTACAGCAAAAAGACACATGTACCACAACCTGCACTTTTTTGAATGATACTAAAATGCCTTTTACATGTTAAAAAAGTATGAACTATCAATCAGATGACAGAAGGCATGTAGTAGATTAGATTGTTGGTAATTTAGAGGCCTTAGAAATGTATGTATCCACTGTGATACAGAAGGCTTTACCGGGTAAGATGTGACTTCTTACTACTATACGAGTCATATTATTTAGTAGAAGTAATCATGTATTTTCTAATAGCTAGTGTAGTTCTTTAGTTTAGTGTTGTTCCACTCGAAACATCTGTCAGATGACCCTCAGAGTGAGTTTGTCTCTGTGTGTCTCATGCATCAGGCACATTGTGTTCAGAACCCTGCGCTGATGCGTGGATGAAACTCTCAACAACATTCAATACGAAAGAAAATTTAAAAAAGTACTTGGCCACTAAAGTCAATTCTGTCATTTTCTAGAAAACTCTTGAAACTTCCTCCTCCATCCAGACAAGCCTGGGCCGCTTCTACCTTGCAGGTGTTAGTCCCTGTCCACTCGGAGCCGCTCTCACGCCGAGTTATTCGTCTGGATGATTCGCTGCGTTATGAATGATAAGAATGGAGCAGTGTGTCCAGAATAAACTCTGATAATATTAAATAATGATATTTGACTTGATAATAGAGGAAACTCTGAGTAACATGAGCAACTTCCAAATGCAAGGTCATCAGCAATGACGTCAAACTTTCACTTATCAGACATTTATAACCCTGAGAATCGTGAAAAAAAGTCATAGTTTCAACATTGCTAATAATAAAATGTTTCTTGAGCAGTAAATCAGCATATTAGAATGATTTCTGAAGGATCATGTGACACTGAAGACTGGAGTAATGATGCTGAAAATTCAGTTTTGATCACAGGAATAAATTACAATTTTTATAATATATTCAAATAGAAAAGTTATTTTAAACTGCAATAATATTTCACAATATCTATCTATCTATAACTGTTAGAAATGTGTTTTCCTTATTTACATTTTCACATTTTTCTTTATTCAACATTATTTACTTCTGCATGTGAGTGGTCAAATAATTCAAAATAATTCATCCAACTTGCAGCATTTTTTTGCAGCTCAGTTTCAATAAATGCTTTAGTAAGCAGCAGCTTTTCGCTCTAAAACCCACATTATGTTGCTTCGATTTTAATTTCAAAAGATCAGTCAATGTGATTTTTCATTATTTAATACTCAGCATCTGTGTCAAATGGTATGAAAACAGAAAAGCACAGGGCAGTCGTACGAAATAATATAATCTTTTATTTCCAGCAATTTACAAGTACCTCTGTTAGGTCCCCTTAACAGTGTCAGACTGACGCAGCTGCAGGGCAGAAACTGATGGGGAAGAAATCAAAGAACTCTGATAACCAGTTACCATTACTAGCTGTTTTAGTCTTGCTTGAGAGGCTGGGATCTGATCCTCATGGCCAGTTTAACTCAGGGAAGGTTACGTTTGCTTGTAGGAAGTTATATACAGATTAGAGGGAATATGTGACAGATTAGACAACCCACAAGTAAATATTAATTTATTCTAAAACTCATGGGGATCTCGGTGGCTTTGCTTTGGATGACTTTACCACCGATACATCTGCCCTGGAAGAACACAACGGATGTTTTTTTTTTTTTTTTTTTTTTTTTTTTTTTTTTTTTCCTTTTTTTTTCAGTGATTTGTGTACACAAATCAATAAAATACAATATGAAAATCAACTCCATTAATTAAAAAAAAAAGTCATTAAAAAAACAGATCAGAAGACATATAAACCTACGTGTCGAGCCTTGCTTGTGATTTGTTAAGGCATATTATGCTCAATTCAACGAACCAGATCGAGTGTGAGGTTTTGCTGGATATTAGGCACCAAACCTTGATATATTTGTTAAGAAAAAAAAATTACTGATAAACGTACAGTAAACATCTCTACTGGTCCAATGCAAAGAAAAAATGCAACAAAATGAAATATAAACATTTATAGAATAAATATATTATTTACAAATAGCTTTGTCACATCTATAGAAATAAATAAACAAAGCCTCCCGTCCCCTGAAGAAATATTCACAACTATAGAGAGCTGTCATGGTACAATGGCAGCACTGGTCAGCTGCACAGTGATATTCGTAATGTTTGAATGCATAATTGTGGTATAAACATATCTGCGTGTGCGTAAAACACATTGGAGCTGCATGCTCTCCTTGCACTTGTGGCAAAGTCTGACATTACAGTACATCTTGTGCACAGTGATCTATTGTGACATGAAATGTGCTTGCAACATATGACACTAGAACTCGCCTTAACACACTTGCACAGTAAAAAAAAAAAAAAAAAAACCAGGACATTTAAGGACAGAAAACAAGCAGTAAATATAAAGGGGTATGATTAATATATTGTGAATTTTTAATGTTATGTGCCCGGCACAATCCACTACTACTCTGCTGATGATGTGAGATGTGCGCAAATGGAGCGATGTTTCTAAACAGCCCTTTAGCAATGGCAGGCTAACATTAACATGCTGTCGATAACTGGAGGTCAGTTGCTTTACAAGGCCTGGCTAGTCATTAAAATATACATTAGTTTACTGGCATCTACTGATTAGAGATTTTTTTATGGCCGAGAACTGAGGTACAGATTAGCTGCTAGCATCCGGTTAGCCCTTCAAGTGTTTCTGAGAGGCATTCACCTCATAAAAAACGTTCAAAATGAAACCATTTCTCTCCTCTTCCAGTATGAAAGAAGCTACATTTTAAATCAAGCATGGCTTCAAATCATTCAGAGAGCCGGTTCAACAGCACTTTTTTTTTTTAGCTAGCATGCAGTACTGAAAAAAACAGCATATGCTGGTTAGATATGTTTTTTTGATGCTGGTTTGAGCTGGTCCTTTGCTGGTTTATGCTGGTCATGTGCTGGTCCTAAACTGGTCCGACCAGCATAAACCAGCAAAGGACCAGCTTAAACCAGCTCAAACCAGCATCCCAGCTTCAAAACATACCTAACCAGCATATGCTGTTTTTTTCAATAGGGGTGGTGGTAGAGGTGTAGATGCCAAAATAGCCCTTTTTTATTTTTTGCATCATTCTACAGATATTCTTCGGTCCTTTTGTAAAAAAGGCTTGAGGCAGAGCGTTTCATGTTTCTTGTCAATGAGCAGGTGCTCTTGTTTAATCTAATTGAAATCACCAATTGACCATTCGCTAAGCTTTGCATTAAAAACATTACTGAACCAACAAACTTGGACAATTTGGTGTAGGATTTACTTTGAAACAATTTTTACTCCGAAACTGCTAGTAAAGTTCACAAATAATTACAAAGAAATGGCAAAGTAACACATTTTGAAGTCGAAAGACTGAAATAGTATTTTCTTGTCAAATGTGCTCCAGTAATCTTTGCTTTATTTTACAACTTCATTTTACAGTGAAAAATCATTTTACAGTGTAGTTTTAGACTGCCTTTTACAGATATTATGCAAAAGTATATGCATAAGTTAACTGAGCTATGAAAAGGGCATTTTCTCTTTTTAATTGTCTGTGATAAGCATTTTTGCTTCGAGTTTGCAGGCTCTGCATTTTTTTCAAATCACACTACTGGGTCATTTCACAATTTGTTTAAAGGAAAACGGCAGATAAAATGCTTGGCAATGCATACTTCCTTTCAACTCGTATGAGAATAATTTCCCATTCATTTTGGACACTTTGTGAGCACATTTAACTAAAAATCATAAAAACTCCAGTTCCGTCCTATGAGGTGCTCTATAAAACTAGTCAGTGTTAGCAATAGTAACCAAGGGAAGCGGAGCTTAGCAAAGGGTCAACTGTATATATACTCTATATAATAGAATAATATATTCATTGGGATTTGGAAAGCCTTTAAGAGTGCATTGTCAAATATGATTTCTGGTTTAATAAAAAGGGTCCTGACTGCCAATTTTCGAACTCACAGCCCTTTTAAAATAACCACTTTGTTGACCATCACAACAAATATATTATCTGCCCCAGTATTTTGAGTCCACTGAAGAGATTTTGGAGATTAACAGATGTGGACTACAGCAATATTACAGGCCTTTAACTGGGTGAAACGTTTCTGTACGTAACAGAAATGTACCTACGCAAATGAGGCAAAGTCTGATATTTTATCCTTTAGGTGTCGAGCGTAAACAACCCATGAACCCTTTTCATCGCATTGCACAACTTGAGTATTTCAATGAAACAGTAAAGCACTTTGGGTTACTATCCCTCTCTGTAACCATAAGCACAGCTACTAAAGCAAATTTAGATCCCGAAAACATAGCGCTGTGTGTTAAATTGGGCGATCTCTATGTATTTTACAGTACTCTACTGTACATGCACGCTTTATCATCAAAAGGTCCCCTTTGAGATTCAATCTCTACCATTAAGACCCAAGTGACTCTTTTAATCTTTAGCCTGAAATGTTATTTAGGTCACTCTGTGATGGTCCAAATATGGTTTTTGTTTTTAGTTGGCAAAGGGTGTGAGTGCCGCCCTCAAAACATATAATTTTATATCACTATTTTGTAGCACTTGCTGATGTAGCATTCTATGTTCGTTTGCCTCTCGTGAAATATTTCAAGTTTAGGTTGATGTCATCTTTACATGCAGCCAATGCGACTGGCCGTAAAACCGGGCCGAACATCCCCATTGAAAAATAATGAGGATAGTTGTTCTCCCAGTAGCTAAACAACAATGAAATTACATATCAATACTAAAGCAATAATGTCATCAATATAATCATGGTAGCCAATGCAGCCATAACAATATAGATATTCTTTCTCTATGTGGCATTATAAATAAAGACATTTGTGTTGCTTGGATAGAGTCAAAGGAAGCAGCGTGGATCAATCACCCACATCTGTGTCCCGATCTCCAATTAGCCACAGGACGTGGAAACACAGAGCCAGGAAGCCCGTCCCCAGCAGGTCTCCCAGGGCAGTCAAGTAGGGAATGGAGAAGTTGTCAGGATCCATCCCTCGATGCCACATCCAGTTAACCATCCAGTCTGCAAGGTACAGCAGGATCACAACCTAGACGGAGAGAGAATGTGTCAACATGATGGATGGAAATCAACAGGATGAAAAAATATAAAGTTATGATATTTTGCGCATATGTGTGTATTACATGTGAGTATTATATATATATATATATAGATATAATATATAATATTATACACACACACACACACACATATTTTTTAATTAATAGACATTTGTTTGTGTCTGATATACACTATTCAGTAATTATTTAATGTTTTTGCATTTATTTGACCACAAATACAATAAAAAGAGTAATATTGTGAAGTGTCATTACAATTTAAAGTAACTCTTTCCTATAATAAAATATTTTTTATTTTATATTTTTCATTTATTTTCAGAATTTATTCCTGTGATTTTCAGCATCATTACTCGAGTCTTTACTCCTCTCAATCCCAACACATACCCCCCTTCTACACCAACACAACCCCTCTTTGAATGAAGAAACAATTCTTTTCAGTGCTGAAAACAGTTGTGCTGCTTAATTTTTTGTGGAAACTGATACTTTTCCCAGAATTCTTTGAAGAATAGAAAGTTCAAAAGAACAGATTTTTTTTTTTACAATGGATATATTTTGTAACATAAGTGACTTTTTTGTGTCCTTGCTGAATAAAAGTATATCATTTTAAAATCTTACTGACCCGATTTGAACGATAATGTATTTGTAAAGTGAATAAACATTTTGCATTATAGCAATGAGAATTTAATGTTCCAATGCAAAAACAAACTTCTTAAAGATCATAAAATAGGCTCATGTTTTTCATGCAAAGCATAATTTCTTAATTATTTCCTTTTGATTTTGTGAAACATGACCCAGATATTTTTTTTCCATAGCATTCACTCAAACATCCCACGTGTAGGCTAGAAACACTATAAAACATTTATTTTAAACCTAACATTTCCTTGTAATGAGAAACCGATGCTCAGGTATACCTGAAGCAGAGCTGCGGCCATATAAAATGCAACAAAGACGGAGGTGAGAGTGGTGTGTCCACCCTGCATAGAGTTAATAGTGTACAGGAAGACCAGATGACCAGGAGCGACCAGGAGGAAGAGCACTCTGGCAGAACGTGAGTTGACACCTGAGGAGAGAGTAAATGTAGGGTCATTGTAAGTACTGTTACAGAAGCATAACTGAAGTCATTAAGACACAATACAGGCAAATATGCTACTATCAATATTTAGTGATTACGTTTTTGCAAAAAATTGGGCTGTTGGTTGTTCATATCACTCACCTGAGCCAAAGAACGAGCTCCAGGGAGTGGGGCATTTCCTCGGGGCTGGGTTCGGCTCTGCTATGGGCAAGGCGTTCATGTGCAGGTAGGTGGAGATCCGACTGGCTTGAACCGCTACCAAATTGCCGCCCACACCTGCAGCAGGGCAAAACAAACAATGTATGCAATGATCTCTGGTGTGTCATAGTAAGGGCTAGTAAACACAACTGACGAAAACATGAGATACGAGGTGATAAGAAGTCTCACCGTTGATGACGGGAGTGAAAACCGCCATTCCAGCAAAGTTAGGGTTAGATACGGTCTTATCCAGAATAAGGCCTCCAACACTGTTTCAAAAGAAGTTCAATTTAATTTTAACGACACAAAGATACTGCATCTGTGCTGTCAGATAAATGATTGACATATCGCTGTCAGCCACAAGTGAGAAATCCATCCGTCATAAAGAGGAATGAGGAAATGGAGCATCTTTATCTTAATCAGTGTACTTCCTACCTGCTGATCGCCATGGCGATAATGACTGGCTCCCACCCTGAGTAGAGCACTTCCCGGGTGGAAGGTGTCCGCCGGGCGATAAGTACCCAGATGGGTGTCAGGGCGACAAAGAAGGCACAAACCATCGGGTTGGCATAGTCATTGAATTCTGTAAAGAAAAATGACATTTATTGACAGATTAAATATTTACGTATACATTTTTTTGTTTTTTTCTGGAAATTGGATGCCTTTTGAAACTTGATGGAAATATTATTCATATAATAATATATTATTCCACTTAAAAAAGGAAGATAGGAAATAATACATTATAATTCTGAAGTCATCGTAAAATAATGGTCATAAAATACAGATCTCTACTCTACTCGAGATTGAATTGTCATCAATAACATGTTTAATGCAAGACTTGTGGAATTCAACACCAATTCAGTTTCAAAACCAAAGCCGGTTGAGAAATAACAATAACACAACATTCTTTTGGGTGCAATTTTATACCCAGACTCTGGAGAAGTTGGGTAAGATGAAAGCTTGGTTGACCTACTATTTTCACTTTGGCCGTTTTACATGTTTACATCCAGACTGTCTGGTCTTTGAGGTTCGATAAGACATAAACGTGCAATCAACCTTTACCATAAATGTTTCCATATGCACACTCTCACTTCAGTACTGTTCACCAAACATCAAAACACTAAGGTGTTGCCACAAGAACGCTCAACTAACATTGCAATCTAAACTAGAATTTTGCTCCCACTTTATGTTGTTGCTTTATGTGGTCTAAAGGGAGAGACTGCAGTCTAATAGGTGCACCAAACAAACTCACAAATCAGGTGGCGTTCACAAGCCCCGACATGCCCCAACAAGCTCCACTACGCTCTAACATGACTCAGCGTATTACTCATGAGAATCAGAAGTATACAAAAACCATGATAACCCTCAGAAGAAATGTTTAACTGTTCAGTTTTCTATTTGAATACAATTGAAAATGTGATTAATTCCGGTGATGCAAAGCAGAATTTTCAGCATCATTACTCCAGTCTGCAGTGTCACATGATCCTTCAGAAGTAATTTTAATATGCTGATTTGCTGTTGTTATTTTTGAATCATCAAGCAAGTGTTGAGATGCCATTTTCTCCCTGACTGTTCCTCTGCAGAGCAAGTTTTCTGATACAGAAGGTGGCATAACCTGGCTAATTAAAGAAGATACTGACTTCTGATATCTTCAGTTAGGACATACAAACACAAGTTCACAAGTTATCCGCTAAAATGTATGTGAATCTACAAACTTTAGTGTGCCTGCTCATATTTCTGCCTGACAGTAGATATCTGATTACACCAGTGTTCCTGAAGAGCTCAGCCAAAGAACTGAAGTCACCGTGGACTTCCCACATCATTGCACCCCGCGCTCTGCGCCTTGACTCGCGTGGTACGCAAGCACGCCGCGAGGGTTATGTGTCTTGCTGAACGCAGGCGTACCAGCGCCCGCGCGAGTTAGATGCCATGAGTGTTGCGTCACATTGTCTCTTTGTTTCTCAGATGCAGTTGACTCTGTTGATTCTCCCTCTGTTCGGTGGTTCGAGTTCCATGCCATATCCCCGCCTGCGCGTGGAGTGCCGCATGGTTACCGACGCGTATGCCCATCAGACACAAGACCTGGGCGGAAGAAAAGAGGAAAGATTTGTCAAGTTAGCGATGAAATGGTGGAATTAACACAGGAGATTGTGTCAATCCCAAACAATGAAGACTAGACATTCTTCGTTTTTGATACCTCCTGTTTGGAGGATATATTTCCACTCTAGTGTTGAAATGAGACCTTGGAGCTGCTTTGTCGTTCCAGATTCAAAAACAAGCATTAGCTGCTACTCGCCTCAGCTAGTACTTATGATCGCGTGGGATCAGAATCTATCCGGGCGATAACAGTGCTGCACGTGTCCGGACACTCGGGAGCCCGCCACTAGGCAGTGTACTTCGGCCTCGTGCAAGTTCTTTAATTCAACAGATAACTTTTTTAAAGTAACACAACAACACAATACATATTGCGAGTACACATTGTAGAAACTGGAGAAGCCACAATTCTCAATATAATATTGAACTGTTCGTTATGACATCCACGGTTCAATACGTGCTTGTGAATTAATTGTGTTTTTTTCCGGTTTGCCGTATTAAGAATTTCTGTGCATTTTTTTCCTCTCCGAATTGGCTCTCATTCTAAACCTTTTTGTCCAACAAAGAGACTAATACATGCTTTTACTCCACACGTCCGCAGTCCGGAGCAATGTGTTCTGATGTGGCTTCTGTTGTGCAGCTCGCGGGTGAATAGTTGGCAGAAATATATTCTCTACTTTTAAAAACTATGCAAGTGTCGATAAGCAATGGATTAGAAATATACCTTTTAAATTATTATAAAACTACCAGAGATGGCTTGCAAAACACAGTAACCCATTCTATGTCACTTCATGTTTAAATGTGTCCTTCATGTTTTATCACTCTCTCTTCGTTTTATTCAGTCACAGCGATAGCGATGCTTTTGGTTTCCATATAAAGGATTTCCTGGAGGCGGTTGTTGCCTAAAGGGATACATCTACGGGCCGAAGTTGAACGCAAGTCTTGCAAAATTATAGTTCGCAGTTGTCTTCTTTTAAGGGATTTTGGTTCAAAGGTCTTATGCTACACATAGAACCTGCTAGCATGTCTCTTTACTGTCCATTTTTAATTTATGTTATTTTATGTTTCTCTTTCCTTTCTTCCTCCTCCTGCGGGGAATTTTTGGGGGCCACTTCCCGCCGTACTATACCCTTCTACCACAACCGCTCCAGGAAATCCTTAATATGGACAAAGGCAACGCTATCGCTGTTCTATTACTTCTGTGATGCATATGTGGGGTTTCTGTGCGAGGGCACCCTCTGGTGTCCCAGTATGAATGAAACAAACATTACACGTGTTTATAGCGCTCAATAATGGCATGCATCCTACTGTGGGTAAAAAGGGGGGGTAGTAAAAATCATACTTATTTCAAATAAAATAGACACATATATGCCAAGTCTTTTCCCCAGCCTACAGAAGTTACAGGCTTTGAAATAAAAATTGATGAGTGATTGAACAGGTGGCTAACTGTATGGTTGTAATCCCCCCTAGTAGAACTGTATATATATACACACCACACCCCCACACACACACACACACTACACACACATATCCAGTGCTGTGAAAGGGTTTTGCCCCTTTCCTGGTTTTTAAATTTTTTTGCATATTTGTTACACTTAAAAGTTTCAGATCATCAAAACATTTTAATATTACACAAAATATAATGCAAGGAAATACAAAATGCAGTTTTTTAATGATTATTTATTTTATTAAGGGAACAAAGCTGTCCAAACCTGCCTTGCCCTATGTGAAAAAGTAATTGCCCCCTAAATCTACGCTTTGCAGCAACAACTACCCTCAGGTTTTTGCGAAAACTGGCAATGAGTCTTTCACATCGCTGTGGAGGAATTTTTGGCCCACTCTTCTTTGCAGAATGGTTTTAATTTAGCCACATTGGATGGTTTTCGAGCATGAATGGACTGTTTTAAGCATCTCAATCGGATTTAAGTCCGAACTTTTGATTTTGGCCACTCCAAAACCTTAATTTAGTTTTTCTTGAGCCATTCAGATGTGGACTTGCTGGTTTGTGTTGGGGATCATTGTCCTGCTACATAACCCCAGTGCGCTTGAGCTTGAGCTCACAAACTACCGGCTGGGCATTCTCCTTCAGGATTTACTGATAGAGAGCAGAATTCATGGTTCCGTCAATTATTGCAAGTCGTCCAGTTCCTGAAGCTGGAAAGCAGCCCCAGATCATCACACTACCACCACCATGTTTGACTGTTGGTATGATGTTCTTTTTATGAAATGCTGTGTTGGTTTTACGCCAGATGTAACGGGACACACACCTTCCAAAAAGTTTTTGTCTCATCAGTCCACAGAATATTTGCCAAAAAGTCTTGGGTATAATCAAGATATTTTTTTGGCAAATTTGAGATGAGCCTTTGTGTTCTTTTTGGCCAGCAGTGGCTTTTGTCTTGAAACTCTTCCATTGATGCCGTTTTTGCCCAGTCTCTTTCGTATTGTTGAATCATGAACACTGACCTCAATTGAGGCAAGTGAGGCCTGCAGTTCTGTAGATGTTGTTCTGGGTTCTTTTATGACCTCTTGGATGAGTCGTCGTTGTGCTTTTGGAGTAATTTTGGTTGGCCGGCAACTCCTGGGAAGGTTCACCATTTTTCCAAGTTTTCTCAATTTGTGGATAATGGCTCTGACCATGGTTCGCTGGAGTCCTAAAGCCTTAGAAATGGCTTTATAATCCTTTCCAGACTGATACATGTCAACTGTTTTTTTTCTCATCTGTTCTTGAATTTCTTTATATCGCGGCATGATGTGTTGCTCTCTAAGCATGCTTCACTTTGTCAGACAGATTCTATTAAAGTGATTTCTTGAGTCAAACAGGTGTGGCAGTAATCAGGTCTGGGTGTGGCTAGTGAAATTTAACTCGGCTTTCTAAAATAATGTGGTTAATTGCAGTTCTTTCATGATTTAACAGGAGGGGGCAATTAATTTTTCACGTAGGGCCACGTAGGTTTGGACAGCTTTTTTCCCTTAATAAATTAAATCATCATTTAAAAACTGCATTTTGTATTTACTTGCATTTATCTTTGTGTAATATTAAAATTTGTTTGATGATCTGAATCTTTTAAGTGGGACAAATATGCAAAAAATAAAAAAAAAACAGGAAGGGGGCAAAAAAATTTCACAGCACCTGTATATATATATATATCTATATATATATATTATATATATATATATATAGATATATGTGCATATGCAAAAACTTATTTTATATATCAGTTTTGCAGATCTTGTGCATCCTTGACCTCGTTGACCATTTTACATTTTGAAACATAATAAATAATTACCCCCACTGAAGACTCATATTGCAACTAAAATAAGTTTTTTGTTGGTAATCTAAATACATACACAGCACATCATATTTTTGAAATGTGCTTTTTAAAATGGATTTAACTCACTTCACTGAGATGCAATCTAAATGCAACTTAACTGCAATGTTGTGAATGTGTTTTATGCTTCCTAGGATATGACAACAAATGTAGTACTGGTCGTGTTGGTTTGCGTAACGCATAGGTACACCCTTACAAATAAAGATTCCAACAGGGGGTCTTTGCAGCGATGCCATAGAAGAGTCATTTTTGGTTCCCAAAGAACCTTTCTGTGAACAGTTCTTAGAAGAATCATGTTTTTCGTTGTGTGAAGAACATCTAAAGAACCTTTTTCCATGGTTAAGAACCTTTTGTGTAAGATTTTGTGAAAGATTCTTTGTGGAACCATCAATGCAATTTAAGAACCTTTATTTTGAAGATTGTAGCTGTCTCAACCCTCTCACCTAGCAGCAAAGAAGCGATGAATGCGGTGGCCACACTGCTGGCACAGAGCAGGACGGCATGGCCCATCTTAAAATTACCCTCTGGAATCCAGCCAAAAATGACTGCAGCGATGGAAGCCAGGAAGCCGACTACTGTGGCCTGAACCTGAAATCAAGAGGGACACGATGAACTCAGACACCTCATTTAAACATCCTCCCACCTTCCTGAAGTTCAAAGTCTTCATGTCAAGTTCACTTTGTCCTCTTTAAAGTACACATGCCATTATTGGGTTTTGGGGTCATTTCCAAGAAACAGATCACCCAATCATTACATAATTGTTTAGTCAAGCATGCAATCTGGAAAAGTCAAACCTCACATGATATGTGACACTGTGGCTATGACTTTGTTTACACTGCGCACAAATCTGGCAAATCTTTAGGACTGATGCCCCTACTGTAAGAGATTAAATCTGATCTGTTTCTTCTGAAACTGCTGACTCATTAATTTATTCAATATTCACTGCACAGTCAATGTTATATAGTTCACTACATAAGGAAAGATTGTGAAAAATATGCATTTGAACAGCTTCAGTCAATACTACACACTGCATATGGCGCTCAGTGTTCTTATTGTTAAATAAACTATCAACAATCATTTTCTGTAAATTAAATAAAGATGAAAATAAATCAAATGTAAATAATAAGAAAAAATTAAACTTAAATAATCAAATGACAATTAAAAATGTTATTTGAAATAAGCTGAAAATTTAAATAAAGCTTAACAGAAATATTTAAAAAGCTAAAACTAATTAAAAAGGAAATCACATAACAAAATGACTATAAAAAAAAAAAATCTAATTCAAAGTATTACTAAATGCTATAACAGTTTATAAATAATACTAAAATAACACTGATGACATCATGTGTCATGTCAAAAACAAAAAACAACAACAACAACTGAAATCTGAATTCAGACTAAGACACATTAAATAAAAATGATTGTATTCAGATTTGATCACATATGGATCTGGTGAGTAAACATCAGACTTGATATGCTTATTTACTTATTTCACAGTCAGATTTGCCAAATAGTCAGATGTCCGCTGCTTGTTGGAAACAAAACCTTTGTGAACTGAAGAGTTGGCACGTACATTAGACAAACAGGATTGATATTTTTAGAAGGTCTCCAACCTGAATTAGTGCGAGGTTTCCCATGATCATTTTCCACATATCCTTGGCCGTATCCATTTGTCCAATATTAGCCTGGTGAGAGGGGGGAAGAGAGAACACAGGAAGTCCATTTACAAATGCTCCCATTATAGTTTGACCACTCCACACTTTCCTCAGAGTGAGCAACACTGATCTCGCTTAAGAGTTCAGATGCTGTTTGACTTTTTATTGTTTCTCTGATCGCTCAGAAAAGCTGCATGATTCGAGAAGTCATTCACAGTGCGACTGGTGCAGGAAGGGTTGCGTGCTAAAGCTGAATACTTTAAGCATTCAAAAGCCTAATAATATCATAGATCAACATTTCACGATCCAATCAAATCTCAATGGATAAAACAAAGCTCCATCCTACATTATTTCCCACTGGATATTCTGTTTCACTCTGAAATACACGAAGCACATTGCAAGAGTCATTAAGAACCACAAAACAACTAATAGTGCTGATAGGATCGTCATTAAATGGTGATCTTTCTATGAAAAGGAAACAATGAAACATATATGGCAGGAAACATACATTTTGCTGGTGCTCAGGAGCCTTCGGTCCAGCTTCCACTAGAACAAACAGTGGTCAGTTCACAAGACAAAAGAGGGTTTGATGAGCTGGACAGATGCATCTTATCCTCCTCTCCCTACTTATCTCATCTCTCGCAGTACAGACACTAATGTCAAGTGGCTCCAGCTCTACAGAGGTTCTCTGTATCATGGGACAAGACCTTTCCTGACCTGGACACACTCAGACGGGCCAAAACTACCTCAAACTATGTGTCTTAGGACACCCCTTAAAAACCCTATGAAAACAAAATGTTTTTTTTTTTTTTGGCTATTAGCTCTGAGGTCATCGATATGGTAGCATCCTTATAAAATTTGATGTAAAACACCATACAACAAATTATGAGCTACTGCAATGGAATACTAGCAAACTACCTACAGAAGACTTTACTGCAGGGTTGTTATAGTTAACTAACCCTAAAACTTCAACCATTTGAAAATAGTCAAGTCAAGTCACGTCTGCTTTATTGTCAATTCTTCCACATGTACAGCACATACACACAGAGAATTGAAATTGCGTTACTCTCAGACCCTTGTTGCATACAGATAACATAAATACAGATAGATACAGATTTAAATATAAAATACAATTATACAAATATACAAATAAGTTAAAATGTAAAAATATATATATAAAGAACAAGGCATATGGCAGATTGACAATTCATAAAATATATTTTTGTTTGAAATAAAATAAACGGTAAATGAAATAATAAATAAAATAAAAACAAACTAATTATATTTCAGCTAGTTGCCAAAGCAACATTTCACATTTTCATTTTGTTTTTACTTGCTGTACGATAGAAACTTAAACTAAATACACACACACAAACACACACAAGATGGGATCTGTAAAACTTTTGAATGGTTTTGAATGTCTCTTCTGTTCACCAAAGCTGCATTTATCTGATAAAAAAATACAGTAATAATTGTGAAATATTATTACAACTTAAAATAACATTTTTTTATTGAATATATTTTAAAATGCAATTTATTCCAGTGATCAATGTTGGAAACTTTTAATAACAATTTGTACAAATTTTATTTTTTTGATCAAATAAATTTATCTTTGTTGAGCAGAAGAGACACTGAAAGATTTTAAAAATCTTACCCACTTTCCATATATATATTGTATATATATATATTATATATATTATATATATATATATATATATCCTTTATAATGAACACTTGTCTTTAACTGTTTGCCAAAAAAAACCCTGATTAATCCGGTTAATTTGTCAACCTGGGAATTGAAGGTGCATGCAGTATATACACAGTATATTTTAGGTATTTCATGCATGCAAAAAAAAAAATATTTCATTCTGTGAACTGAATAAGTATCGCAGATATGTATAGTAGGATATTTCAAAATTCAAAAATGATATTTAAAAATGGACAGGCCAAAAATGTCCTATTTCAATCGGAAATGCATCAATGGTGCATGATTTCTGAAAATTTAGACTTTGGCAGACAGTTTCTTAAATGCAAATCTAGTACAGCAGTCCAACACACAAATGTGAAGGAACCAGAGCTCTTTCCTAAATGAGACAGGAAATAGAATAGCCTGAATACGTGGGTAGAATGCATTTCACAGAGGCTGACAGCCCAGCAGTCTCTTTTAGACATTCAGTGCACCTCACTGTAGCCTTTCATTATGTTTCAAAAGAGCTGCAGCACTTCTGAGCTTCCTGTGAACTCAACACTTCACTGCTTAAAAAAACTCAATTACACACTTGCATGATAAAATAAACCAGAACATATTCTGAAGAAAATGTGAGCTCTACTTGCCGGTACAAAAGTCGCTGTCACAATGCAAGAGTGTTGTCGGATGTTTCTTTTGCCATTGTTAAGGTGTTCTGGCTGGTTTTTCACACATTTCTATGCAGTTGCTAGGATGTTCTGGATGGGTGCTAGGTGGTTACTTCTTGGCCGAAAACAGCCCAAAACTGTACTACATTTTTCAATTTAAGGTAATATTGCAAGCTTTTTTATAATCAGTATTTTATTATTTTTTTATAATAATTCTAGACACATTTACAATTTACAGACACATTTTAAATTTAATTTAAATAATACATTTTCTTATCCCACTGTTTGTTTGCATAAATCTTACAAAATTGTGTTTAATTAAACAATCAATCAATAAATGAAAGAATAATTAAATATTTAGCCTCACAAGTAATTTCTATTGTTTGTAGGAGTTTTGGTTTTTTTTTTTTTTTACTGGTAAACAAGACAAAACACTGCATTTTCTGCACTGTAACTAATTTTTGGGATCTTTTATTTCCCAACAGACAATTCGTATTTTGCATAAACCTCACTAAAACTTACGTTAAATAAATTCATATTATAATTCATAATATATTTGAATATTACAATATTTACACACACACACACACGTAATGTTTTATTTTAATTAAAAAAATGTCATATTATTAAAAATATTTAATAGTGAACGAAAGTGCTTCTCAAGTAAATGGATCTTGTTTAAAGGATGTTTAGATATTTTTACTGGAAAACACTTTTAAACACTAATGTTTTATTGCTCAACAAACAAAATCACAAATCTGATCACTTATAAAAAAAACTATATATCCTCAACAAGCGTCACAATTGGAGGCAGGATGCCTTACATGCCGAAGTTGAACTCTCAGAGTTCAGGGTTTGCTAAAACCACGAACCGTATGCATTAGCACTAGTAATGAAACAGCCACTTAAAGCCTCAGTGCTTGATTCTGCATGTCTTCAAATCACTGTAGTCCATTCAGTGTTCACCATGCAGGAGGAAAAACAACAATTCTTTCTTTTTTCCTGCAATCTAATTTCTGTTCTGACTCGAACTACAATAACAGCAAATTAGCAACGCTACTATATTACAAATATCCTGTGCAACAGGATGAAGGAAAAAGCAGGCAGGAGAGGCCGTTAGTGGGGCAGTCGTTGCCTATGTTTAAGTGAAGTAAATGTATGTGTGTGTGTATGTGCGCACAGGGCCTCCATGAGGGAAAAGGAAGGAGCTTTTGAGTCGGTGCCAACTGCCTGCTGCTCGCTGAGGTGACCCCACTCTGGCGGTCACAGTGATTCTTCCGCACTGTGTCCTGCTTTGTGTATCTCTCACACACACACGGCGTGAGGGGGAAACAGAGCTGGCTCGGCTACTTCCACTGGTCATGTAAGCTTAAAAAAATGATTCACCCAAAAATTAGAATACTGTTATTGTTTACTCACCCTCATGACTTAATTTCTTCCACTGAGCACAAAATAATGGGACGAGAATATGACACAGACTATTAGCAGTGAGTGAACTGAGAAACTTTTCACTATGTTAAAATGTTTTTTTTTTTTTCTGCAAAGTGTTTTTTTTTTTTGTTTAGTTTTTTTTTTGCATATAGTCAGTACATATTTTTTTTTTAATATATATATAAATAAATAAACGTCAGATTTTAATATACAAAATATTAAAAATAAAAACATTTTACTTCAAAAATAAAATATTTTGCTTCAAGTACATTTATCTTGTTTGAAGGATTTTTAGATATTATTTACTGAAAAACAAGACAAAACGATGTATTTTTGCAGTGTTACTATATAATTGTTTTTTGCCCGAAAGTTTTATTTTTTTTTTTGCAGTGTAACTATTATTTGTTCACAAATGAGATATCATTAATAGGCTTTGCCAGAGGGAAAGAGGAATAGTGACATCGGCATTGGGGTAACACATTACAAGTAATGTGAGAGATACAAGTAATCAGATTACTTTTCCAAGTAACTAGTAAAGTAATGCATTACTTTTAAATTTACAATAAAACATCAGAGTTACTTTTTCAAATAAGTAACGCAAGTTACTTTGTTTTCCCATTTATTCACTGATGCCTCTCCTGCCCCCGTGTTGAGAGAAATTGGGAGTGAGGTGCAAGGCAAAGGCACTTCTTTGAGGCTTATCAATTTCCCTTTTGGTGTGAAAGGGTATTTACATTTGCCAAAAATATAACTTTTTGGTTTTTTGTTATCAAAAATAAATAAGTACGCCCAACTCAGGTGACAAAAAGTAATGGAAAAGTAGTGTTAGTGCTTTTGCATTTGTGTGTTTTGTTTTTTAGCTCAACTGCAAAAAATTTGCCCAGCCTTTATAAAATAATACAAGACTGGAATGATATGTGGATACTATAAGTAAATGACATTTTTTTTCATTTTTAGGTGAACTATTCCTTCAACAGGCTGTTGCTTACTGATAAGTGGGGGTCCGAGCAATGATGATAAGCTCTACGCAAATCGCTCTATGCAAAACTCAACGGTGGTCACACACACACCACACTTCTACAAACCGATAAACCGTGTGTTTCTGAAGCAGAGATGGGAGGAACCTCTGGCAGAGGCAGCGGCTGGAGCCACGTAGCTTTTAGTCTAGTTTTTAGTCCACAAACTCAGATAAAATTACGCATAGCACAAAGCCAGATTAGGTGCGTTGTGCTGTAGAAACAAGATACACCTTTATGTGACCATTAACATTCTGACAAACAAGTTGTCAAGCAAGCACAGGGTTTACAGGATGTAATACTTAATAGGATCAAGAGCTGACACCCTCTTAATATTACTGGAACACTGTATAGCAGGCAGTTAGTCACCTTCCAGGAATAGTGGAATGATGCAAGACAACAACACTATCATTTCATAATTAACTACATAATGCTTCAACATAGCTAGAATCAGAAACAAAATCAGATTACTCAACTTTATTTTTTGCATCCAATGTTTACATCTAATTTTACATCATATAAAGGTAAAGGTTCTTTCCAGCAAAGGAAATATTTGAATTAAATAAGCAGTAAAAAACAACAACACAATAATAAACAACTTAAGATCTTTCATTTAATAGGTAAAATGTACCATACAAAAACTTGGGTTTGATAAGAATTTTTAATATTTTTGAAAAAAGTATTTTCTGTTCAACAAGGCTGCATTTATTTGATCAAAAATCCTATAATACAGTGATATAATAGATGAACATATTGTGTACCGATTTAAATGACTGTTAAAATACTAAATATTGACAAACATCATATGTTAAAGTGTAATTTATTTCTGTGATGGCAAAAAGCTGAATTGTCAGCATAATTACCACAGATCCTTCAGAAATCATTCTGAAATCAATGTTTTTCTGCCCAAGAAACCTTTCTAATTTGATCAACGATGAAAGCATCACTAATAATAATAAAGTGGTGCTGCTTAATATTTGTTGGAAGCTGTGATACATGTTTTAAGGATACAAAGTTCAAACGAACAGCATTTAACATTGAAAATGTCTTTACTGTCACTTTTGGTCAATTTAATAATTGCATTCTTGCTGGAATAAAAAAAAATCTTACTGACCCCAAAATTTTCATGGCCTGTTTGTCCATGCTGACAAAATAAATGTTAGCAAATATCCACAATTAAAATGTACAGTGTTTCTCTTTCCGGAAAATTGGCCAAAATATTGATGACATTATACAGTCTCTTAAGCTTTGTCCAAATAAAAAGAGAATGTCACTTTCTACTGAGTAGCAGCAGCAAATTGCAAATCACAGCTATTTTAAAAAAGGACAAGCCCTTTGATATGTTCCACCACAAGTTCCTTTTGGAATAGGAAATACATTGAAACAGGATGGAAAATTTGTCAAACCATATGATGGGCTATTCAGATGGGTCGAGTATGTAATACTCCAAAAAGACCCACAGTGACCCAAAGTAAGTGGAGCAAAAATCCACTCCAACTATGAACAAGAGGAATCATTTTCAAATGCAAGAAATATAATTTTTTTTTTAAATGGTCATGTGGGTCTAATTTACACTACGAATAGAATTAATTTTTTTTGTTTTTGAAGTAAGAGCATTAGAAACCAACAGTGCTCTTAATCTGCTGATAATTAGGAGTGGCTTCTGAGAAACAGCATCAAGCAGCTGAGCACTTAGTGTAGATTTACAGCACACAGACGACCTCAGGACCACAGGCTCGACACTTTCTGTTCACCTGATTGCATGTGAATCACTGGATTCCAGCAAAAGGCAGATGAACTTTCCCTGAGTGTGGGTTTGCACCCAATTTAAAGTGTTTAACAAGCTGTCATTAGTAGGATGAGTTTAAAGGTACAGTTTGCCTTAAAAACAAACTACATTCTTTTCTTAAAACAATAATACAGGGCCAAAATTATATGAAGGTGAGCGAATGATGACAAAATTAAACTCTGGAATGACTAATTATGGTTACTTTAAAGGGGTCATATGATGCGATTTCAAGTTTTCCTTTCTCTTTGGAGTGTTACAAGCTGATTGTGCA
This sequence comes from Sinocyclocheilus anophthalmus, assembly GCA_018155175.1. Lineage (NCBI taxonomy): Eukaryota > Metazoa > Chordata > Actinopteri > Cypriniformes > Cyprinidae > Sinocyclocheilus > Sinocyclocheilus anophthalmus. The sequence continues at coordinate 76,538 of JADLZN010001373.1, read as the reverse complement.
TAGATAAGTTCCCTGAAGTTGCAAAGACTAAAGTCTCAAAACCAAATAGATATTCTTTATCAAAGTTAAGACTCTGCCACGCCCCCCTAAAACGGCTCGTTCTAACACGCCCCCACATATCTACCTCACTATGTGGGAATATTTGCATAATGCCACCCAAATGTTGCAAAGAAAGAAGGCGTGGTTTCAGGTACAGCAGTAGTGTTGATGCAGTCATGTCAGTGAGACGCTGTGTGTTTCTAGGCGAAAGCAAAAGCACTTTATTTGGCCTTCCGGAAGTAGATGCATTTGGGAATCTTTAAGATTACTTACAACAGAACAGCAATGCATTTTATGGACGACCGTTTCATGAACCTAGGAGAGGAGGTAATTCTGACTTTGCTATGACAATCTGGCGCTTCTGAATCAGCTACTGTTTTGTTATTAGTTGAAGTATTTGCTATTGACTGTTTTGCTAAATGGGGAGTTTTGCGCATTGTGTGTGTGTGCGCGAGCGAGCGAGAGAGAGAGAGAGTGCAAGAGAGAGAGCGCGAGAGTAGCGAGGGTGTGGGGGGTCACATCACAGTGGAGTCAGCTGTCTTAACCGTGGCGTGTGTACTGCAAACACATACCAGATTTGTCACTGTGTCTGTCACACAACTCTGTTCCCCTTTCAGGCTCTGTCTTTACATTTATTTTGAAAGATGAAGCTCGCGATTATAGTAAGGGGCGTTACATTTCCGACGAGTGCTTGGAATGTTCGGCCAATCACAATGCACTGGGTCAGCTGCCCAATCAGAGCACACTGTGCTTGTCGGAGGGAGGGACTTTGTAGAAAATGAAGCGTTTGAGAGAGGCGGGGCATAGAGGACCTACAATAATGTACAGTATTTGAAAAATAATGTGTTTTTTGAACATTAAAGCATGTCAACATATTCTGTTACACCAAATAATGATCTTTTAAAAAAAAGCATCATATGACCCCTTTAAATCATTGCACTCAAATTTAATGAAAAACCATGTCATCTGACAGCATTGCTCCCAGATTCAACCAGCTAACGTGGGCTGCTGAAGGATGTGTTGTGATTAAACATGTAATCTTGTGGTGGGAGCTCAGAGAGCCACAGCCCAAAAGAATGTCTGGCTTTGCCACAAACCTGGCACATCCAAGTCTAGCTGAGACACTCCATCGAGTGTACGGTCCTGTGCTTAACAGGATTAAAATGATGTTAATTTGACCATAGTGTCCTACATGATGTCCCATTAAGGTTTCAGAGAATGGGCAGATGGCCCAAGTTTTTACCCTACTTTTAACATACTTCAGCGAAGGACAATGAAGCTTTGTGAAAATGTTTAATAGCAGACAACTACTATTAACCTCTAACGTTGGTGTGTACAGACATACAGTTAAAAACAAACATTATTTTGACATATTTTGAAGAAAATGTATAGTTCAAATTTTTAGGTTTGTTAAGATTTTAATGTTTTTTTAAAGTCTCTTCTGCTCACCAAGGCTGCATTTATTTGATCAAAAATGCGTAAAACAGTAATTTTTGTGAAACAGTATTTCAATTTAAAAAAACGGTTTTCTATTGTAATATATTTTAACATTTTATTTATTCCTGTGTTGCAAAGCTGAATTTTCAGCATCATTACTCTAGTCTTCAGTGTCACATGATCCTTCAGAAATCATTCTAATATACTGATTCTCAAGAAACATTTATTATTATTATCAGTGTTGAAAACAGTTGCGCTGCTTCATATTTTTCATGTTTTTTTTGTCAGGATTTTTTGATGAATAGAAAGTACAGCATTTATTTGAAATAGAAAACTCTTGTAACATTATAAATGTCACTTTAATTGCATTCTATTTAATGCATCCTTGCTGAATAAAAGTTTTAAAAACAAAAAGATCTTACTGACCCTAAACTCTTGAACGGCAGTCTAAGTGTAAAATGTAAGTGGTGATTGCCTGTACAAAACTCATCGCCATAATGCTATGGTCCTTTTTTTTAGACAATTTTATCATCTGTCTGTTTAAAATTGTAGCACACCTCTCATACACACCACAGTGACAGCTCATCAATATATTCTAACCCCTGGTATACCAATATTTTCCTTCAAATTAGAATATTAGTGCATTAGTTTTGACAGCAGGAATGATTCCTCATATTTCCAGCGGGAGTTACATAAAACTCAAACACACCTCTGAAAGCTGCACAAAGCAAACATTCGTCACCATCCAGACAAAAGAAAGAAAACTATGCAATCGAAATTGCGCCATGAAATTCAGATGATGATTCAGTCTGATTTTAACGTCTCAATGATATGGCGTGAATAAACATGCTGGCGTACATAGTTCTTTGTTCAGTATTCCTTGATTTTATTTAAAGGTCCCATTTTATCAACATTTATCTGTATCTTCAATCATGCCCATTGGAAAGCTCATGTGTTCGATATTATACTAAAGTACTTACTGCAGTAGACAGTCTGGACGCGAGGGTCATCTCCAAGTTCCCTTTCAGGCCCAGGAGAGCAGGCACCAGGATAAAGACTTCAGTCACCTCTGTGAATACCGTCCAGTGCTATTGAGAAAGAGACACTTTTTAATACAAACCCTCACTAAACATTAAAGCCAGACAACAATCTAGAGATCATCTGTAAGCCACACTGGAACTAAAGCTACCAAAATATGGAAAACTGATTGAACCTAGTCTACTCAATGGTAAAATGGATTTACAAGTTACTAAAACTTAAAAAACTGAGAAAACCATGTTGAATAAAGTCGTTTTTTTTTCTTTTGCGTACAAAAAGTATTCTAGTAGCTTCATAAAATTAAGGTTGAACCACTGATCTCTAGACTATTTTAACAATGTCCATATTACTACCTTTCTGGACCTTGCATGTGGAAATTACCTTGCTGTCAATGCAGGGTCAGAAAGCTCTTGGATTTCATCAAAAATATCTTAATTTGTGTTCCGAAGATGAACAAAGGTCTTACAGGTTTGGAACGACATGAGGGTGAGTAATTAATAAGATAATTTTCATTTTGGGTGAACTATCCCTTTGAAAACGAACATGAAAAAGAATTGTGATAAGATTGTGGATTGTGATTCTGTCTGAAAACAATTGTGATATTTTGGCCATATCTTCCACACCTATTATGAATTCATTTTCATTTTATAGCTCTGCAGTCTTACCGAGTCAACAATTGACTTGTTTGTGTCATTTCTATTCTAAGGAATTTTAAGAGAATTTTTGAGACAAAGTTGATATAGAAAACTCAATTATATCTCCAGAGCTATGAAGGAAGAAAATCTCTGATAACATTGAGCTTATCATCTGCCAATGTTAAATTCAGGCCAATTTTAGATCTATTGACGCCCTCGTCCGTTTGAACCTTTTCCAAGCATCCGACTTTAGATGTCTGAAGTTGATGACTCTGGTAACTGGCAGGCTGTTTTTTTCCATTAGGCTGCAGTGCCTTAGATGCAATACAGGCAGTATAGATCAATACATAGAAGGAGTGCTTATCTTTAGACTCATTCCCACTGGTGCACAGCAAATACAGGCCTGACACTGACTAGCTAAATCAATTCTAGCATCTTGTCAGCACATGGAGAGAGCGAGAAAGCACGGCGGGCACCGCTAACATAACGCTGAAGAAAAAGCGAATGGTAAACATAACACAAAAACACAAAATCTTCTACAAATAGCAGCAAAAAGCACTAGTTAAGGAGTTCGAGCGGTGCAGCTTCCAGTGGGCGGATTTCAATGGCCGTTTCTTTTTCCTTGAGTCTTTGGCAGTGCAGGGGCCACTTTTAAAAAAGGACGAACATCAATTGGGAGCTGGCGCCCAGCCACTTTGTCTTCGGTTCCCTTTGACTGAACCTCCTCTACTCTGTTCATCTCCCTCCCCCAGTACGATGTTGTCTTCAGGGAACAGCACAGTCCTGGCCAATGCCTCCATGTGCCTCTAAGGGTTCTGCAAACTTGACGCACAGAAGTGCAGGCATGCAACCGGAGGGGGGGGGGGCGGATTGCAGGATTGTGTAATGTTGGCTGGCAACGCTCCTCGGTTCCAGCACCTTGGTCTCCAAGGCTCAGCGTATAAGGTCACAGAGGAATTCTGAGGACGCTCTACCAACCTGGGTTGTGCTTAACACCAGTGAACCTGCAGTGGTCTATGTGGATGCTAAGAGTTTCTAGATAAACGTATCACAATAGGGCAGTGGCGTCAAGGGATAGTTCATCAAAAAAAACATTTATTCACCCTCATGTTGTTACAAAACGACACTCTTTAAAATTAGGTTCCAAAAGAGAGATTTTGTAGTGATGCCATAAAATAACCATTTTTGGTTTCCCAAAGAGCCTTTCAGTGAACAATTCTTAAAAATATAATTTTCTTAGTGTGAAGTACATTTAAAACATTTTAAAAACCCTTTTCCACTATAAAGAACCTTTAGTGGTTCCATGGATGTTACGGTTCTTCATGGAACCATCAATGTCAATAAAGAACCTTTATTTTTAAGACTGTATATGACTTCCTTTTCCTCTGTGGAATGCAAAAGAATATATTTTGAAGAACATTATGGTTCATTTACTTTTACTGACATTTTTTAAATACCTTCCTTCGTGTTCTGCAGAAGAAAGAAACATGAGAGAGATTAAATATTAATGATGATTTTCACTTTTGTGTAAACCATTCCTTTAATAATCTGGAAACTGTCTGAAAATGAGATTAGCGCTTACCCATCACTCAACCAATTTTATTTCTATGTGGTTGCTAATGAATTCTTATTGGTTGCTAGGGTATTGCGGGTGGTTGCTTACTGGCTGAAAACAAAAAAGCTACACCATAGATCTAGATATGGTTAAGGTTCTTCAATTTAAGTCTATGGGACATATATTGTAATTCTTCTCATTTAAAAGGTAAAAACAACAAGCCACATAATCTTGAGGCACCATTTACAGTATGCCTGTAGCACAAACGGTGCCGTTACTGTTAACAAAATCTATTAAACACCATTAATTGAAATAAAGCTGAAATAAATAAAAATATAATTATTTGATGAAAAACACTGAAAAGATTAAACATTAGAAATGCTACCTTGAGAACTAAGTACTAGTTCTAAGTACTAAAATGATTTAAACTGAAATAAAATTAAAGCTAAATAGAAATACAAAAAACTAATAAAAATGACAAAAGCACATAACAAATACATAAAGTTAGCAAAACATAAACTAAGAAAATAAATAACTTAAAATATAAAAATAAAAGCTAATTCAAAATATTAATATGAATAAATACCTATAAATGAATAATGTGGGATGAACAAACACAGAAAGATGGAACTGAACTCTACAGGATGGTAGATCTCCAGGAACAGGACGGGGCATTCCTGCCCTAAATCCTAATTAATATTGACATTAGCCTTAGCAGTGCGGCTAAATAATCATTTCAGTGCAACTAAATAATCATTCATCAAGGAAATTAGATGATTTAAGTCTGTTCGGCAAACAGAACGAGTCATTAGTTTGAGACACTAGGAGACAAAAGCACAATTTCAGCACCTGTTCCTGCCCAGGTTACTCTACAGGACATCTGGCACAAAACTTGAAATCAGTCAACTGCACTTGTGAGTAATAGAAGCCAATGATATGGTCAAACATTAGATGGAACTACACAGAAATGCACTATAAGATCTCAGCTCATGGAAGGTTAGGACAGGTTATGCTTGTCTGTCTGCATCGATTCCTGTCAAAATGAGATGACAGTGGATGTGGTAAACCCTAACTGGCTTCCTGTCAGGCCTTAATGTTTAGTCTGTTGTCCTTGTGGTAAAAACAGTTTAACATACATTCAGAGTTTAGCACAAACAGGTCTGACTAGAGGTTTTCTAGCACAATACATTCCACATCAGCTGGGTAAAAGGCAAAATCACCAAGTCGGCTGAAAAACAAGTTTCCATGCTGGTTAAGACTACAAAGGGTGTGGAGCTCTGGACCGTATTATGTAGTGAAGTAAAACCTCATGGCTTTACAATGCTGTACGTGAATAACAACTAGTGAATTCTCTTTCACAATAGGTTATAAAATGTCCCTATGCCAATCCACAGGTCTACACCTTTTCCTCAAAAAACAACCATAAGTAATAAACAATCGGTCTTCAGATTTTAAACATGATTTCTATCATTCACAGAGGAAGTGAAGTAAGTATTACACGAACCAAAACGCCAGAGACTCTGGACCGCCAATGTTTTTGCAAAACTCTAAGCGGTTAACCATTTTCGGTTACCCGTCTACCAGGGTATAACGGGAAGTCATGCGGTACGTCCATCTGTACAGTAGAATAATACATTTTCAGAAGGTAGCACAGATTACCCACCTACACTCTTAAAGATAACGGTTCTTTAGATGATTCAAATCTTCTTCACACTAATAAAAATGGTTATTTTACAAGCTATTCACTGAAAGCTATTTGGGGAACCTAAATGGGATCTTCTATGACATTGGTGACTGATACCTTTATCTTTTTTAGACAGTCTCTAAAAAAATATATACTACCTGTCGGCTGGGATGTGCTCCTTATTTTTAAACAGGCCTACCGTAAAACATACACACACATGCAGGATTGAGTACACTGGAATCTCTCTCTCTCTCTCTATCTATGCATCTATCTAATTTCAGTGGCAATTTGTCACTGGTTGAAAATAGACCCTATTAGTTCTCAACTCTGTAGATTTCCTCTACATGAAAATCAACACAATTACACCCTTTCACATGCTCTTAGTGGCAAAGGAAACCCTTAGCGTGGAACAGCACGTGTTCACTGCTTATTTGGAAAGAACCTGTTATCTGAACATCTAGCATCTGAACAGCGTCAGGCATGCTCTGCTGCTCTTAGTACCAGGTAGCATTTGAAAAACCCCTGACTGATGGCTTTCTGTCAATAGCATCACAAGCATGCAAATCCTCATTCACAATGAGTTTTACCACAGCATTTTGACATGCATATGGGTTATCCTTTAACAGAGTGCTTCTTTAAAAATAAGATGAAAAATACACTCATAAAAATAAAGGTTCTTTATTGGCATCTATGAAGAACCTTTAACATCCATGGAACCTTTTCATTACACAAAAGGTTCTTAATAGTGGAAAAAGCTTCTTTGAATTAAAATGCTTTTCACACTTAAAAAATGGTTCTTTTCCTGAACTGTTTACTAAAATGTTGGAACCCAAAATGGTTTTTCTAGGGGGGGGGGGGGGGGGGAGGGAGGGAGGGGATGACTACAAACTCTTAAAAATAAAGGTTCTTCACGATGCCATAGAAGAACCTTTTTGTCTAAATGGTTCCATAAAGAACCTTTAATATCTGAAGAACCTTTCTGTTTCACAAAAGGTTCTTTGTGGCAAAAGAAGGTTCTTCAGATTACAAAAAGGTAAGAAAGAGATGGTTCTTTAAAGAATCTTTGACTGAATGGTTCTTTGTGGAACCCAAAATGGTTCTTCTATGGCATTGCTTGAAGAACCTTTTGAAGCACCTTTATTTTTAAGAGTGTATGCTGTGAAACCCCCCTTTTGTAACCTTTATTTTTTGTGTGTACTGAGGTCTCTTTAGATAAAAATTAACTGTGTTCCCGAACTTGTAATATGAAATATTCACATATATTCCAATATTATGTTTTTTATTTTTTTTATTTATTGATTAATTGACTATAATCCAAATTAAACACCAAGCAATTGGGTTTTACTTACCTGAACAATGTCCAGAACCATGCCAGCTGCAACTGTCCCAAACCCTGCCAGCAGGAAAGGGAACAAAACCTGGAGTCCAATAGAAAAGGACGTTTCCTTTAGTGGAGACGGCGGCACCGGGCTTTGGTCCGTACTAGTGTCATCACTCTCGTTGCTTTGGCTGGCGTTCTCCAGGAGCGCGTCCTCTTCCCTCTGGCCCTTTGCGTTGGCCCGACAGTCGAGGACCACCATGTCCGGCCGTTCGTTCTCCTGATCACTGCGGTCCGGTATGGAGGTCACTTCTGTGAGTTCGTACTCCCCGGGGGTCTGGGGCACCTCCTCGGGGATGTCGGGTAGTATAACCGGATGGACCGACCCATTGGAGTGGTGGAACGCTGGTGGAGCCCCCTCCTTCTTCATCTCTATCCTTTCCGTCCCGGTGGACATGTCGGACAGTTTGTCTTGATCTTTCGACCAGAGTACCATGCGGAGGCCTTAGGATGTAAAATGTCAATTAAGAAGAAATTAAGAAGCTGGAGGGTCTTACTTGAGTTTAGATCAGCTGTTCACCTGATCTCTGGAGATAATTTATCCCATTAAAGACGGTTGGTGCTGATGAATGTGTCTACAGGTCGAGGAAGAGAGGCAGGTGCGTTCCCTGTCTCCAGGCTTGTGTAAGATCCTGCCTGAACTTGGGTAGCATGCAAATTACGTTCCCCATTCAAAGCAAATTTTCCTTTAAGACAGAACAACGGAAAGCCACATGTTAGTCTGTGTGCAAAAAAAAATCCAAGTGAAATATTCTTCATAAAATTGACAAAGCTGATGTCTCACAAGCACAAAATGTCACAAAAAGAATGAGAAAAATAGGTTTGAGGGTCCTAATGAACATCCACTGCTGGAGTCTCTGGGAGGCATTTGGCTAAAACTTTCTAACCAGCTCTGGGCAGTTGGAGGGCTGGAGATGTCTCACTTTACACCACGTGGTAAATTGGTTTTTGAAATGTATTTAAAGGTCTCTGGTGCAAGGGTAATGTTACAACTCACTGAAATGCCTGAGTCTGATAAGGTCGACTTGTCACCTGCCAAAGGGAACGACATATATTATAAGTTCTTAAATTATTTTAGCTCACAAAAAAGTCTACTCTCTTCAGCTTCATTCAGACGTCATTGATTGATATAATGTATCTATGTCAACCTACTAAATTGAAAACTTAGGTTTAATTACTGCCTTAATTTAAATGAAATGTGCAGAGTGATAAGCTCATTTTATGTAATGACTTAATAGGAAAATCGAGCTAAAATTCTGAAAACTCCTAAACATGACTAGAAATTACAATGAGTTCATAGACTATAAGTTCAGTGGATGGAAACAAATTATGAAATTTCAACATTATAACATAATGAAAACAACAGTATAGATACAGCGATAGATAGAAAGACAGATATAACTAGATAGATAGATAGATAGATAATAGATAGATAGATAGATAGATAGATAGATAGATAGATAGATAGATAGATAGATATAACTAGATAGATAGATAGATAGATATATAATTAGATAGATAGATAGATAGATAGATAGCATTTATAGATAGAAGTAAGATAGATAGATATAACTAATAGATAGATAGATAGAAAGATAAATAGATAGATAGATAGATAGATAGATAGATAGATAGATAGATATACTAGATGATGATAGATATAAAGATAGATAGTATAGATAGATAGATAGATAGATATAACTAGATAGATATAACTAGATAGATAGATGATAGATAGATAGATAGATGGATAGATATAGATAGATGATAGATAGATAGATAGATAGATATATAGATAGCTAGATTATATCCTTTATAGAATAGATAGATAGATATAACTATATAATAGATAGTATAAGATAAGATAGATAGATAGATAGATGGATAGATAGATAGTCAGATGATAGATTTAGATAGGTAGATAGATAGATAGATAAAACGGTGAGTAGATAGATAGATAGATAGATAAATAGACAGATAATAGGCTAACTGATAGATAGATAGCTATAAAGATAAGATATATCGATAGATAGATAGATAGCTATAACTTTATAGATAGATAGATAGATAGATAGATTTATAGATAGATAGATAGATAGATATAACTTTATAGAGATAGATAGATAGATGAGATAGATAGATAGATATGAGATAGATAGATAGATAGATAGATAGATCGATAGATAGATATATAGATAGATAGATTATAGATAGATAGATAGAGAGATAGATCAGAATAGATATATATCCCTTTTATAGATAGATAGATAGCTAGATCATAGATAGATGAAGAAGATATAACTTTTCTTGATAGATCGATAGAATCGATAGATAGATAGTATACTTTATAGATAGATAGATAGATAGATGATAGATAACTTATCGAAGATAGATAGATAGAGAGAAATAACTTTATAGATAGATAGATAGATAGATAGATATAACTTTATAGATAGATGATAGATAGATAGATTATAACTTTATAGATAGATAGTAATATATGCTAGCTAGAAGATAGATAGATAGATATAACTTTATAGATAGATAGATAGATAGATAGATAGATAGATATAACTTTATAGATAGATAGATAGATAGATAAAGATAACTTTATAGATAGATAGATCGATAGATAGATAGATAGATAGAAATAAATAATCAGATAGATAGATAGATATATAGATAGATTACAGTTGATAGATAGATAGATAGATAGATAGATAGATAACCACAGACAACAACTTTTGCAAACATTAAAAACCGGCTTCGTTATAGAGTTAACATGAAAAAAACACGTATAACGGCACGTATGAAGGCATTCATATTCCGCCGGACGTAAAAGTCTCAAAAACCGACTAATACGTGATATTTAATCATGACAAAACTTTCCGGGCGATTCTTCAGAGAAACGAACACCCACACACGTCTTTTCGGCACGGCAGAAGAAAGAGAGCATACGAGCCAACAACAATTTGCTCAATACCTCCACACTGAAACAAAATCCCTGTTTAGTAGTCCGATCAAATCCAGCGCAGCATGGGACGATGTAAATTAACACGCTCGCACATCCCTCAGTAAAGAACGTTTATTCCGTTCATTTAAGACTTATTTAAAACTTCATGCCAATTGGAACAAAGTGGCAAAAATCCTTTTTTTTCAGAGCAAAACAGTACAAACTTGTGTAAAAGTACGTTCACTTTAAAAATCAAGGTTCTCAGTGGTTCTGTCGAGCACTTTGGGTTCATCAAGAACCTCCAGAAAAACATTTTGGGTGCATGAGGAACTTAAGTAGTTATATGGTTTCGTTCAAGATTGAAAAAGTTCTTTAAAAACAAATGTGCATTATAGGATCAGTGGTCTCAGGGTGCCATACGGTTTTCTGAAGAGAAACCAGAGAAGTTCTTTGTGGAACTGTCCGATTCTCTTGCGGTGCAAGTGTTTTAGGTTCTGAATGGAATCCTTAAAATTTGAATTTAAAGGTTTAAAATTATAAACGTGGATACACATTAATTAGGCTAACTCACGTGTCATTTATGTCACTGAAACAGAGCTAATGCAGTACTCGTGTATATTTCCAATGGAGCAAAATAAATAAATGATAGTTAACAATATGGTATTAAAAGACCCAGGTAAATTAGTCACCTCGTGCGCCTACCTTGTAAAGAAGACACTAAAATGCTCAGTGCGGACCTGCTGGCATTCTCCTGTCATTCAGGCGGATCTCGTGCCCTTATCTATGGTTATGGAGCCGGACTGTGATTAATCAGTAACCTCTCGACTGAGGCTGTCAACTCCGATCCGTTACATTGTTCCATTTGACACGCGCTCGATCCTGCGCTTCTATATGACAGGAGGAAGTCGCTAGGACGGCATCGCTGACGAAAATTACGAATCCTACTATGGAGAACGCTTAGCTCATGAATTTGTAAATAGCTGGCACGGGCGTTGCTTGGTAACCTTACCGGAGCATCCAGTCACGCAACGTAATTAATATTCATGAACCCACAGCCTTCGCCCTAGTAGGATTCGTTCCTTCGCGAACTGCGCACTCTTACCCGGCGTGTACTTTTCAGCCAATCAGAAAGCCGAGCGTCACGACATATAATTAACATTCATGAGGCAAGCCTTCGTAGTCCGAGCAGGGCTCGCGGGATTCGTCTGTGTTAATATGTGTTCAATTACAAGCATCAGGAAGCGCTGTTGATTTTATTTGAACAGTACCCTGGATAATCATTGAAACTAAATGTTTGTCTTCCTGAAACTGTTTCCGAAGGCTGTAATTATTTACTGCACCCATACACAATGAATCAATACGAATTATTCTTCATGTACAGGAGACTATTAAGGTATTCTATATATTATTAAGGTAACTTTTAACTATTAAGGTAACTATTCAATTGCAAGAAATACATTTAGTTACATTTAGAAGCAATCTCTTTGTGGAAGGTTGTATTCGATCCATTATTAAAATACAGAGAGCTAGATTTTCATTCTAACAATATATCATAAATATAACATATATATAGATATATATACTAATATATATATATAGATATAGTGTAACAGCAACACAGCCACACACATATATATATATATATAATTACTATATATATATACAGTATATGTATATATATATTATATATTATATATATATATATAGTATATATTATATTATCTACCACACATACAAATATACATTATAATATATTATACAGTGGGTACGGAAAGTATTCAGACCCCCTTAAATTTTTCACTCTTTGTTATATTGCAGCCATTTGCTAAAATCATTTAAGTTAATTTTTTCACCTTACCATCCTTAATGTACACACCAGCACCCCATATTGACAGAAAACACAGAATTGTTGACATTTTTGCAAATTTAGTAAAAAAGAAAAACTGAAATATCACACGGTCCTAAGTATTCATACCCTTTGCTGTGACACTCATATATTTAACTCAGGTGCTGTCCATTTCTTCTGATCATCCTTGAGATGGTTCTACACCTTCATTTGAGTCCAGCTGTGTTTGATTATACTGATTGGACTTGATTAGGAAAGCCACACACCTGTCTATATAAGACCTTACAGCTCACAGTGCATGTCAGAGCAAATGAGAATCATGAGGTCAAAGGAACTGCCTAAAGTCTCAGAGACAGAATTGTGGCAAGGCACTGATCTGGCCAAGGTTACAAAAAATTTTTCTGCTGCACTTAAGGTTCCTAAGACACAGTGGCCTCCATAATCCTTAAATGGCAGACGTTTGGGACGACCCAGACCTTCCGATCTTGGCCGTCCGGCCAAACTGAGCTATCCGGGGAGAATAGAGCCTTGGTGAGAGAGTTAAAGAAGAACCCAAAGATCACTGTGGCTGAGCTCCAGAGATGCAGTCGGGAGATGGGAGAAAGTTGTAGAAAGTCAACCATCACTGCAGCCCTCCACCAGTCAGGGCTTTATGGCAGAGTGGCCTGACGGAAGCCTCTCCTCAGTGCAAGACACATGAAAGCCCGCATGGAGTTGTGAGATGGTGAGAAATAAGATTCTCTGGTCTGATGAAACCAAGATAGAACTTTTTGGCCTTAATTCTAAGCGGTTATGTGTGGAGAAAACCAGGCACTGCTGTTCACCTGTCCAATACAGTCCCAACAGTTAATCATGGTGGTGGCAGCATCATGCTGTGTTGGTGTTTTTCAGCTGCAGGGACAGGACGACTGGTTGCAATCGAGGGAAAGATGAATTCGGCCAAGTACAGGGATATCCTGGACGAAAACCTTCTCCAGAGTGCTCAGGACCTCAGACTGGGCCGAAGGTTTACCTTCCAACAAGACAATGACCCTAAGCACACAGCTAAAATAACGAAGGAGTGGCTTCACAAAAACTTTGTGACTGTTCTTGAATGGCCCAGCCAAGCCCTGACTTAAACCCAATTGAGCATCTCTGGAGAGACCTAAAAATGGCTGTCCACCAACGTTTACCATCCAACCTGACAGAACTGGAGAGGATCTGCAAGGAGGAATGGCAGAGGATCCCCAAATCCAGGTGTGAAAAACTTGTTGCATCTTTCCCAAAAAGACTCATGGCTGTATTAGATCAAAAGGGTGCTTCTACTAAATACTGAGCAAAGGGTCTGAATACTTAGGACCATGTGATATTTCAGTTTTTCTTTTTTAAATAAATCTGCAAAAATGTCAAAAATTCAGTGTTTTTCTGTCAATATGGGGTGCTGTGTGTACATTAATGGGAAAAATACTTAAATGATTTTAGGCAAATGGCTTGCAATATAATACAGAGTGAAAATTTAAGGGGGTCGATACTTCCCTTACCCACCTGTATATATATATATATATTATCTATATATATATATATATCTATATATATATTTATTTATTTGAAAAAACCCCATCTAATTTATAACTATATACATATTTTTAAATACACACAACGCAAGTAGGCCTATATATATACCCACACACACACACTACCCCTACCGGTCAAAAAGGTTTGGGATCAAACGATTATAATGTTTTTTTAAAGAAGTCTCTTATGCTTACTAAGGCTGCATTTTATTTGATCAAAAATACAGGAAAGACAGTAATATTGTGAAAGATTAGTACCATTTTAAATAACGTTTTTTCTATTTTAATATACATTAAAATCTAATTTATCTCTGTGATGCAAAGCTGAATTTTCAGCATCATTACTCCAGTCTTCAGTGTCACATGATCCTTCAGAAATCATTCTAATATGCTGATTTATTATCAGTGCTGGAAACTGTTTGTTGTGCTGCGTAATATTTTTTTGGAACCTGTGATACTTTTTTTCTTTGATTCTTTGATGAATAAATAGTTAAAAAGAAGAGCATTTATTTAATTTTAAATATTTTCTAACAATATACACTACTGTTCAAAAGTTTTTAGGGTCAGTAATTTGTATTCTTTCTTTTCTTTTTTGAAATAAATTAATATTTTTATTCAGCAAAGATGTGTTAAATTGATCAGAAGTGATGGCAAAGATTTATATTGCTAGAAAATATTTATATTTTGAATAAATGCTGTTTCTTTTTAACTTTTTATTCATCAAATAATCCTGAAAAAGTATCGCAGTTTCCCAAAAAAAATATTTGGCAGCACAACTGTTGCCAACATTGATAATTCTAATAATAAATCAGCATATTTGAATGATTTCTTAAGGATAATGTGACAATTTATACTTGAGTAATGGCTGATGGAAATTCAGTTTGCATCACATAAATAAATTATATTCTAAAGGATATTAAAATAGAAACCATTTTTTTATATGACTCAACTTTTGCAAGATTACTGTTTTTTTCTGTATTTTTGGATCAAATAAATGCAGCCTTGCTGAGCATAAGAGACTTCTTTTAAAAAACCTCACAAGTCTTACTGATATCCAAACTTTCTGACTCGGTAGCCCTAAATGATCCTATAATAATATTGGTTATTTATATTTTATATAGTTATGTATGTATACCTTTATCTGTATGTGGTTATATAAAAAATGTGTTTGCTGTTTTAACATGGTGTTTTAAAGATGCAGAAACCATAACACTGACTTGAAAAACCTAAAATAGAACACTAAAAACTTAGTTCTCATAGAAACCATGTTAAGAACTCACAAACCCTATACAGCCAAATTATTCTAATAGAAGAGCTCCGGGAAAAAACCCTGAAAAATCTTTTTTGATATGATTTAAAAGGACATTTAACAAAGCTTTATTGTTTGTTTGTTTTCTCTTCCAGTACATGCAGTATAAGCCTCAGCACTGACAAGGCATGGCTTTATTCTGAGAGCTATCGGGATGATAGAAAGCTGCTCTCAGCTGGCCAACCGGGACACCACAACATGCTTACACCCCAAGGCATCAACACGATCCACAAACTGACCCCTAACAAGATCCCCTGGCGCTCTGTGCTCAGTAGTGCTTCTCAGGGGACTTTGGGTTCCAGCAAAAAAAAAAAATAAGTTGCTTTGAGTGTTATTATTCTGCTTGCCAATGAGAATAAGAGGTCTAAGAAAGCTTAGCATTGATTCCAAAGCAGTTTCCGAAAACCTGAACTTATAAAGCTTCATAGCCTTGGGCAGGATCTATGAAATCAGTTTATGAGAAATCAAAACTGAGTCCTTTGTGGTTATCAGTGTCCCTCTGATAAGGGACAAACACATTACAAAATGAATGTGTTTACTGCCCTGTGCTATTTAATGCAGGCCTGTTGTCTTCAGTGACCTTCTGGACCTGTATTTTGAAGCGTATTTGTTTTTAAGACACTTTCAAAGGACCAACGTGCACGCACAGATAACCTATTTATTTGTATTGTCAGACGGCATTATCAGACTTGTGATGTAATTTATTGTAGCCCATGAATGACAAATTGACTGTCGATGTGTACAGCATATTAACAATAAAAAAGAGATTGAATGCAATTATGTCACCATTCGTTTAACAGGAATCATGCCATACAATTACAAAGAGCACAACAACAGGGTGCTGATGACAGCTTCACATGCCATTCTTATGAGAACCAACCAAAGCATGCAGATAAACAAGTAAATTCGTCAGAAGAACCAGGCGGGGTTTGGAATTAAGTTCAGTAAGTCCACGTCAGCTGATAGAAGGTGTTGGAATGTAAAGGTCACTGACTAATTTCAACAAGACCCGTCTAGATTACGAAATGTAAAATGCAAAAGTTAAACATCACTGTCGATGCATTCCCAGTAGAAGAGAATATAAATGAATAGAATAGAATCTTAATTATACGCCTGGGGCCAGCGGGAATTATTGGACTGTATGTGTGGCAGTGAAACACAAAGTATAATTATACTTATAATTATAGATTATCCAGTGACCAGAAACAGTACACAATACACAATATCAAACCAATAAAACAAATAAATACTGATTAAAAATGTGATCTGGCTGATCTGGGTATATGGAACAAAAAAAAAAAAATTAAAGTTTTAATACACATACACTACACTGTTCAAAAGTCATGCTCACCATGGTTGCATTTATTTGATCAAAAATACAGTAAACCAATAACATTCCGAATATATTATTATTATTATTTTCTTTTTTGAATATATTTTAAAATGTAATTTAGTCCTGTGATAAAAAGCTGAATTTTCAGCATCAAATCAGCATATTAGAACGATTTCTGAAGGATCATGTGACACTGAAGACTGGAGTAATGATGCTGAAAATTGAGATTTGCATCACAGGAATCTTATTATTATCAGTGTTGAACGCAATTATGTTGCTTAACATGTTTATGGACACCGCAATACATTTTTCCTGAAACTCTTTGAAGAATAACTCTAAGAACTTTCAGCCATAGAACATTTAAAAGAACAGCTTTATTAATGTTGTTATTATGGTTATTATCATCATCATCATTATTATTTATTTTGTAACAATGTAAATGTTTCTTCTGACAGTTTAATGCATGCCTGCTAAATAAAAGTATTCATTTATTTAAAAAAAATCTTACTAACCCCAATTTTTTACTCTGTAGTTCAAGTTATTTTATTTCACACATGGATTGATGATCCATACAGATCTTTGTTGTTTATTTATCAGTTTATAACATATTCTTGTTTTATGTGTTTGGCCACAAACCATTTGGCAGAAATATACTATCATTTGGCACAAAAACAATATTTTTGAAAATCAAACTGAACTATTTTCAGAACAACATTTTTAGATGCGTAATATTTATTTTTTTGTCACACCTTATCTTGTTGTTTTCACACTCATAGCATCCCCTAACACAAACCGGATGGTTATATCAGCTGATGCTTTCAGTTTTGGATTCAACTATTGTGTTAGTTTGAGACTAAAATAACAGCAACTTCTCTACATCTGAAACTGTGCTCACAATGCAAAACTTTATGCAGTAGTCAGGGTTCATAACTCCTGTATTTTTTACTCACTAGGTCTGAGATAAGAAATGCCAGAGCTAGTCAAGCGATAACCCTGTGCATCTAAATCTAAAAACAAGCAAAGTGTTAAAGTGTTTTCACTCCTTGCTAAGGTAGAGATGAGCCAACAAAACAAATCTATCCATAGCAACAGCATTATGACAACCACTCTCCCCTGGCAACTCTCCGGATAGCTCTGCCAGATCGGTCCGCTGTGCCTTGATTTTGTTTCCCTCTCAGGAATGTTCACTTGGATTTGGACAATCCATTACTAAAGTGTATAACTGTGTATTAAAGCAGCTAAACAGTGTAAACTGTCTCTTAAAGGGATAGTTCACCCCAAAATAAAAATTCTGTCGTCATTTACTCAACCTCCACTTGTTCCGAACCCATATGAGTTTCTTTCTTCTGTTGGCTACAAAAGATGATATTTTGAAGAATGCTGAAAACCAAATAGTTGACGGTAGCCATTAACTTCCATATTATGGAAATCAGTGGCTATACGAGTTTGGTTACCAGCATTCTTCAGAATATCTTCTTTTGTAGCCAACAGATGAAAGAAACTCATACAGGTTTGGAACAACACAAGGGTGAGTAAATGACTACAAAATTTTCATTTTTGAGTGAACGATCCCTTAAAATGATATCATGGCACTAGAAGTCTGTAATTGGGAACAGAACTACAAAAACAGTAAGCCTTGGATGCACTGTGGGGAACAAAAAAAGTTAGCCAAATGTTTAAATAGTATGATTATGTAAAGGGATTTCTCTATTTTAGAACAGGGTGAACACAGCTCACATTTGACATGACATTTGGTGCAAGGTCCAATGCCACAAATTGCATAACCCCACACATTTCAAATGAATGAAAAACAGAAAGAATTGATTTGAACAGATTACATCTGTTTATTCTGGGTCGTAGTTCACACATCAACTTACGATCAAACGAGAGACAGAAAATTACAGTGTCATTTGAATTTCATAAAAATTTTAAATACAGCTGTTTATGTTAAAACCTTTATAACTGCAAACCTCATATATTAACCATCTGAGATGCTATTAAGTTTTTATTAATATTTGAATTAGGTTTTATATTTTCTTAAAGTTTTAGTCAATTTTGTGTGTGTTTTTGTAATTTTTTTTTAGTTTTAAATATGTCTATACAGTTTAAATATGTTGTTTGAAATTCATTTTAATTCAGTTTTTAGTTGCCTTTGCAACTGGCCTAAATAAAATAAGTGTACTTTTTTTATTTTATTTTAATTTCAGTTAATTTATTTCAACTAATGTTTTTTTATGGTTTTAGTTTTAGTTAACTAGTTTTAATTAACTCCTGAGCGGAGGAAGCCTAGCACATACAGTATTTAATGTTTTATTTAATGCATTATATTTGCCATTACTTCAGTTCTACGAGTTACATGGTGATTATTCTGAATAAATAATAGTCTCTGACATATAATAAACAACCACTGGCCTTCCTGATATGCCCTGCTTTCAGCTTTATTGACATGTCTTACTGGAAACATTAACAGTTTGGTTTGCTTACCTGACAACAAAGCGAGTCACTGCCCATATTTCTGCTGGTATTATCTGATCGTGGGGAACTCTGTGTCTTACTACATGTGTCCAGAAACGTACCTCCTGACCTTGCTTACCTTGAAACACCACCTGAAAAAAAAATTTCACCATTTGGAATAATCACAGTGGGAGGGCTAGAATACTGACCATTTACTCTGACGCTAAACTCATTTTTTCAATCACAATCAAAATAAAACCTTCTAAGGTGTTTTTAGTAATGTGAGAACTTCGTCAGGTTCGGTCCTGATTGCTGAATTAACATGTTCTTGTTCCTGTTGACCGTAGTTTGAAGAAGTGTCAGGTTTAGTTTTACATTTAGGCAATTTGAGGATACACATGGCCACTCTGCTTGCGGTCATCAAGTTCAGTCTAGGAACATGGTTAGCGTGAATAAAACCCTCGGTCATTACCCAGCCGACAAAGAACATGCAAGGATCTACATCAGTGTGTAGGCTACGCAAATATAAATGTCCTTAAACTCCAAATATATCAGCAGGACAAAGGTGCAACATTCTCACTAGGTTAATGTGTATGTTTAATCATATATATATCTATAATATACACATCATATATGTGTGTGTGTGTGTGCTTGTTTGTGGAAAAAAAAGCCAGGTGGTTGTTTAGTGGTCATTTTAAGCATGATACTATGTGGTTGCTTGGGTGTTCTGAGTGGTTGCTACAGTATGTAATAGTTTGGGTCTCTCCTTCAATGTAATTTAATGGCATTTTTCCCCCCATTTTACCATCTGCCAGGCTTAAATGATACGTCCAATGGTTTAGAAAAGTAATAGCACACGTCAAGCATCCGTGCAATTTGAAGCATCTTACTTCACGAGGTGCAGAGTTTAATACAAACTTCAAATGCGTAACCCTATAGCAAGCATCACTATGATTATACTATATTCCATTTTCAAACACAAACTTTCATATCTCCAGATTTAAAGATTATCCCAGGTGGTTAAATTTAGCCCTGCATCATGATTATGACAAACACCTCCTAGCTAGATAAAGACATTCGCTTGAATTGTTCTTCCTGCTACTCTTTCCACCCCCAAACTCAGCAAGAGTTACATATCTGATTCAAGCTCGCAAATCCCATTACGTGACTTTACTGAGCTTCAGCGTATAGCAGCATGCGTTCTATTTGTTTCAATATGAGGAATGAAAATTGTTATATCACACTGCTCGATTTGTTATTAAATATAACAGAACATAATTTCAAACCTTGCTTGTTGCAATCATGTTCTCTGAAATAGCAGAAAATTATATAATTTGTTCCCCATTCGGAGTCTTAAGCGTGCTAGTTTAACGAGTGTAAGCATTTTCCACTTTAGACAGACTTTGCTCAATTTTACCCCATTATTCTTGCACCTAAACTTCATTAAAGCTCTGCTTTAATACATTCAGAGCCGTGCTGCAGATAGCTTAACACAACTAATGTGGAAAATTCTCCACTGAGGTGCAAAAGTCGCCCCTGACGGTCACCCGGTGGTCCTGAGCTTGCCGAGGTCACGTGATCAGAATACTGACCAGGTTGATGAAGCTGCAGGAGGCACCTCGCACAGGAAGGATTGGTTACAGAGTAGCCTGACCGCATGTATCACATCTTAAAAAGGTACTTCAGCCCCAGAACATTTCACCTTGTGTGCCCTCAGGGTGCCTTCATGTCCAAAATAGGAAGTCATTCACAAATGAATGTTCAGATTTGTTTCTTCTAGACAAACTACAGACAAAAAAAGCATGTGCCTGTTAAAGAATAATGCAGGTTTGCTTATAAAATCTAATGCAATGCACAATTCCGGATGTTCCTGTTATTCCTTGACCTTCTAGAGATTATGTCATTACTTCAACCAGTTAGGACATATAAAGCCAAACTAAATGGGTATTTGTAGTAGGCTAAGTATGACAAGACTATTCAGTGACTTTAAGCATACATAAACTGATTAACAGTGTCACCAAGTGGTAAACAGTATAAGTGCAGCCTTACCAACCAGTCACTAGCGTTGACAGTCTGATTCACTTGAGTGAATCGATCCGGATGGTTCGTTCCAGTGAACTGGTTCAAATTCATTGATTCTTTCCATCGCTCAATGTGTTCCCTACCTTCTAAAATAAAAACAAAAAGCACACACACAACAAACCTATAATCGTCTTAGCTAGTTTTCCAACACGGTAGGGCTGGTCTCTTGGCTTTTAGAGGGGTTTCAGGCACTTTTCAACTAGCCAGGCCGGAAATACAGCTAGTTGCCTGGCGAAACCAGGGCTGCGTTCAACCCTGACAAAAATGGTGCAAAACGTTTTTTAAACGGAAACGGTGGTGCGTTGAACACCCTGTTCTGATGACGCAAGAGTTGCAGCTATGGCAGCTCTTTTTTAAGGATTTTCGGAGCCTGATGAAATCTGTATAAATACGTATTTAATACTGCAAAATACGCTCGATGTTACAGTCACTGCCCTTGCCCTCCAGAATAAAAGAGAACATCTCAATCAAATGAAGGGATTTGTGGAAACTGTGGTTCCTAATTATTGTTATCCAACATTTGCCTCGCATTTCAGGATGAAAAGACAAACATTTCAGGTGAAGGATAATCCACTTCTTACCTCCGAGACTGTGTTATGATCTATATGACCTTATTTTTATTGTGAGTATTAGGCTTATCATTATTGCTGATCACTGTTGTTGTGCTATGATATTGTAATATTTACCATTATATAATCAGAGGGGTATAGAAAAGTTTATGAAAGTGTCACTCCATAATACAATAGCAAAATATATAAATATGTATAGCATTTTTATGTTACATTAATCAGCATTTAGCACACCTTCCTAAGGAAAGGATATGGACCAGAAGACATCGCAATTACTAAATGATATTTAGACAGACTTAAAGAAGTTCCAGATCTATACTTGTGCCCTTATTATTTCAGTTATTTTGCCTTTAATGTAAATAAACATGTGCAAACAATATACTTGCTCTTGTGAATTTATTTTGATGTTAATTATATTGTGCGAGTTGTCTCTTTAATACCGTGTGGTTTATATACTTGTTGCTGCTGATTGGGCTGACATGTTTGACACACCCACCAAACAAGAGAACGTATCTCAAACCCCGTTGCACACCGTTTCCAGGAAACATGTCGTTCAAACCGGAAACCGTAGCAAAACGGTGCACACCGGTTTGAGCTTGAACTTGCCCCAGATAAACACCTGCTGGTCAAGCTGATTTGAAACGGGATCAAACAGGTTTATGTGTTCCAGAATCTCTACGTCTCTCGTGTTTTGTGTCTGATAAATATTCTTTCTCTTAAAAATAAAAATAAAGCCAATGTCGCGTTGTTTGTTCACCTCCAGGGTTCGCCAGTGATTCGCAATCGGTCCAACATTTCACAATTAGGACTTCAAGGAACATCAAAATAACTTAAAACAAATTGCAAAGCTCCATCTAACACACCAGCAACTAGATTCAATAAGCAAATACTTCACAGTTTTACTCTCAGTGTAGGCTACTTCAATAAGTTGTGCATTTGTCACGGAACGACTATACGACAGGAAGAGTAATGATTTTTGTTTCTTAGAATTTATCTTTGGCTGTTTTATAGGCTAATGATTTCCTGTTTGGAATATGATCAAAGATTGCCATGTGGACGTGCTCAGGGAATTCAGGTATTTAAAATAAATCTGTTTAAATGAACGAAATTACATGAATAATGATTAGTTATTTTTCTGAAAGAAATTCCAAGATCATGTCATTAAAATGATCCGATCTCTCTATCGACCCATCACTAATTTTTGCACACAAATTGGTTCGACCAAATCATTAAAGAATCGGCTCAAATGAATGATTCACGAATCGGACAGGGAATGGATGGACAAATACAAATGTCAAACTATATCTATAACTGTTATTGTTATTTGTTCGTGATATTTAATATTAGTTTTTTTCTGTTACACCTAGCATTTTAGCATGCAAGTTAAATTTTTTTATGTATGTTTGTACTGTATTGATTTTTATCATCTCATTTATCATCCACAGATAATTATGAAATCTGTACCAAAATTATACCTGTTTAAACTAACAACCAAGACTGCTTTACTACCAGAGGTTGGGCAGTAATTAGTTACTGTAATATTATTACTTTTTGCAGTAACTAACTAGGCTACTATTAAGATTTCAGTAATAATATTACAGTTACCATCCATAAAACAGCTAGTTACTTAGTTACTTTTGATGCCTCAACCCCTACTGATTTGAAATCCAACAATCCAATAATTCTTAGATTTATTTTCATAATTTTCACGACTCGCACAGGCACATGAAGTCACCAGTGCATCAGGAAAGCTTGGAATATGGAAAAGCTTACATTCAGGGGAAGGAAATATTGCCATTATTTTGTCATGAGAAAGGGTGACCTGAACACAGATGTGTAAGTTGTGGCATTACATGGCTTGCCCACCCACATCCCTCTGATCCCCATATAAATTATATTACTATAATTAAAAATCTTATGAACTTATGTGATTTCTTTTGATAAAATACTTCATGAAATATAATCATATTTGGGTAACAGAGAAATTATAGCTACAATTAGCTTCAAGCTACACATGACAATTAATACAACACTTTTACTTAAAGCCACTATCAATCATTGAGTGTTTGTAAAAAAACTTCTGACTGCATCCAATGCAGATTTTGGTCAAATGATGAGGCAGAAATATATTGTTAGTAACATTTTAGAAGAATTTTATGGGGAAGATACACAATTGCAACTTCTGTGGGGCGTGAAGGAAAAGTAATGTAACTAGTAGTGTAACTAATTACTGTTGCCAGATAGTAATAAGTAAAGTAATAATATTTCTTTTGAAAGGAGTAACTAGTAACGAGTAATAAATTACATTTTTGGAGTAACTAGCCCAACACTGTTTACTACTTCCTGGAAAGCAGTCCTCCAAGCACTCTAGAACAAAGTAACACATCAGCACTAGCCTCATTTTGCAGATAAACTGTGTAGAACCACTGCAGCACTTTTTAACTGCATCTCTGCAGTGTGTTTCAGAGGGTCTGAGTGTGGCCGACAGGACCGCAAGACACATTTCACCTCTGCAGAGGTGAGAGAAATCAATAGAGACAAATAAACCTCAGGCTAGGAGTCCACACGGTTAGAGTCGCTCCTCACTCTGTGTCAACCACCATCCTGCTCAAGACTCGAGTAAGTGAGGCGCTATTTGACATTATTAAATAAAAAGAGAAAACAGTGTCCAGCACTCCCCCCATCCCCCTGATAAGAGTACCGTGGTTCATTTGAACCGAGAAACGAGGAAGCAAAAAGACCGGAGAAGGAGACAAAGTTCATTTAATGGTAAAACCACAAACGTACAAGCATTGTAGAAAATCATTTATTACAGTGCTTCATTTTATTGCTATGTGCATCCAAGACACATTATCCTAACAAAATGAGAGCAAATGGCCAAGTGAAAACCTCATAATAGAAAAGAGTAAACACCATTTAATGATATTGGCCACAGCTGTGATGACTTCCCTAAAGGCTTTCAACTTTATTTCTATTCAAAATACTGCATCTCTGAACTCTGTACTGACAATGAGTGTGTTTACTTGCACGGTCCTACGCTGATTATGTTTAATAACCCAGCAGCATGTAAAGTCATGTAAGCACACAAGAGGTTTTCTTTTATCAGCTGAAGGTCATAAACTGTTTAAGCCACAATCCTGGCGGTTTATTTCGTGTGTGCATACTGTATGTAAACCGATAATTTCAAATCTCATGTAAGTGTTTCTTGCATTGCTGGGATTTTAGAATGAGCTGAATTGTGCATTTAAACACACTCAGTATCTTATTAGTGGAGTATTAAAAACCCTATGAAATCCTGTGTGGAGTGGAGTTTTTAGTCCTGTTTTGATGTATTTCCTATTGAAAAAGTTAGCTGGGGTAGGACATTGTGAAAGGCTTGTCTTGAATTTTTTTTAAGGTCACAAATCTCCCAATATTTCTGATTTCAGAGGGTTTTTAAAGACAAAGTACTTGATGCTACTGTAAATTGCTGAAGACCCTGTAAACATTTAGAAAAAGGATTGCATGTATGTGCTACAGCAGTGCAAGTTACCTTTGACAAGGATGAAACTGACCAGTGAAAAATAATCAATATTCACCATACGAACCACCAAAATCTGTTCACACAACACCTCCTACACAACTAATGCAGTGAGGTATGCACAATTAATATCCTAAAGTTAAAACTTCACTTTATTAATAAGACCTGCTGTATTACTAAATTTTCATGCTAAAAACAGCAGTAGATTAATTAGCAACCCTGTAAATACCCTAAAATATCTCAATACACTGTTATAGGGAGACTGCTAAATCTGTTTCTATTTCAAACACTTATTTCGTTTCTGAAGCTGTGTTTGTGCATATGTTGTTGGCTTAGATCATTCAGTGGGTGTTTGGTGCTGTTGGCTTTAAAAGGAAGATTGTCGTTGCTGTGCATTTTGTAATAATGGCATTAACAGCAAGCTTCGTGGAACTAAAATACATGTTGTTCCGTACAATGTGCTTTAGTTATTCCTTGTCACATAGTGTAGCTTATTTATTTGAACAGTCTAGCATTCAAGAATCTTGTTGTGCTGACATTAAGCCCAAAACATACTCTACATAAGTACTTAAACACCAGCTCTAGTTTGATTTCATGCATCATCACATTATGAAATATGTCAGCATTGCCACAAGGGGCGCTATAGTAGGCAATAAATGTAAACATTGTCTTCTACTGTCATTGCTCTGTTTCAGCTAAACTACTGTCATGGCGGAGCAACAGTTTGAAGAGAATCTTGCACTAGGGGTGCAAAAATGACATATTTTACATTTAAACTGTTGACATGTTTGTAGCTAGCTACCTGAATTTGGTTTAAGACAGATGTTTGAAGGAAACTACGGCCTCTCTTACTGCATTTGCAATGCACTGCAAGCTCTCATATTTGCGTATTTGAGTAGAGTGTATTTCAGGCTTTAAGGTGTAGTCACAATAGCAACATTTTGTGGGCGAAATCCAGTCTGTGTGACTGGGAGGTTCGCATGAGGGTGAAAAAGTTCCCTGTGCAGATTTCGCTCTTGTTCAAGTTGGTCACGTGAATTCGCCGAGCTGACCAACAGAACGCTGATTGGTTACGATAAAGTTCCTCACGCGGTTTTCGCTCATGTTCAAGTTGGTCATGAGAATTCGCCACATGAACCATGTAGCTTTCATTAGTCAGCTTGGCAAATTCGTGTGACCAATGTGAATGAGCAAAAACTGCATAACGTCTTTGAATATCATAAAGTCAACATTGCAGTTAATTTTGGGCAAGAACCACCCACTTAGACACTTGGGCATTAAGCCCAAAACATTCTCTATGTAAGTAGAGTATGTAAGTGATTTCATGCATCAATGTATGAAATATGTTATCATTGCCACAAGAGGCACTAAAGTAGG
Organism: Sinocyclocheilus anophthalmus; assembly: GCA_018155175.1. Taxonomy (NCBI): domain Eukaryota; kingdom Metazoa; phylum Chordata; class Actinopteri; order Cypriniformes; family Cyprinidae; genus Sinocyclocheilus; species Sinocyclocheilus anophthalmus. The sequence continues at coordinate 49,776 of JADLZN010001373.1, read as the reverse complement.
CATCACTGTAAACATTGTCTTCTACAGTCATTTTTCAGTTTCAGTTAAACTACTGTCATGGCAGCATTCTCGCTGTTCAAGTTGGTCACGTGAATATGCCAAGTTGAACAACAGAAAACTGCTTGGTTACGATAAAGTTCCTCACACAGTTTTCACTCATATTCAAGTTGGTCACGAGAATTCGCCCCATGAACAAGCAGCTTTCTCTTGGTCAGCTTGGCGAATTTGCTTAAAGGGGTCATATGATGCGATTTCAAGTTTTCCTTTCTCTTTGGAGTGTTACAAGCTGTTTGTGAATAGATAAGATCCCAAAAATTGCAAAAGGGCTAAAGTATCAAACCCAAGAGATATTCTTAGCAAGTTAAGACGGGTCCACGCCTTCTAGACTGGAAATCAGTGGTTAAAGTGTATTCAACACTGTCACAACACTTCAACCCAAAATATTCAGTATTGGAGGACTGGGAGAGGTAGACTACAATGCTGGCTGTTCTGACGCACAGACTGTAAGTACGTTTCATATTTAAAGGATTTGCCACTGAGAATTCAAACGAGAGTGTTGGGCAGTGTAGAGTAGCCTTGTTGTTTGTCATTTCTCCTTTCACAAATGCAGACATGGTTTTATGTATAAGCGGCGCGATGCAATGCAACGCAACGCGTAAAAAGAAAGTATATATATTAATTATAAATATTATAATCAGTAATTATGTCCCCACTGGATTAACAAATGCCTCGTTTGTAATGGGTTGTAATGTTTTTGTCTCGTTGCTCCATCACAATATGGTAGGGGCGTAACATATCCGTCACACGCTTGAGGAATTCGGCCAATCTCAATGCACTAGCTGGCAAATCAGCGTACACCTTGCTTTTCAGAATGATGAGCTTTGTAAAAATAGCGTTTCAGAAAGGTGGGGCATGGAGAAGAAACAATAATGTAAAGTATGTGGAAAATAATGTGTGTTTTTTTTTTTTACTTTAAACCGGATAAACACATTTCATTACTCCAAATACATAAAATAATGTTTTTTTTAGCAACACCATATGACCCCTTTAAACAAGAGCAAAAACTGTGCTGGAAAATTTTTCGCCCTTAAGCGAAACTCCCAATTGGTCAGATCTGGATTTTGCCCCAAAAATTTCACAAAAAAAGGTCCACTGTCAAAAGGGTAGATATGTATGAAGCACAGCTCACACAGAATCACCTTCAAACCAAGCAGATTTCTATTGCTCAGCGTGGCAGATTTGCATGACCAACTTGAACAGCGCCAACTGAACTGAGAACTTTTTCACCTTTCATGTGAAAACACTCAATTGCGCAGATTGGATTTTGCTTGCAAAATTTCCCAAAGTAATGGTAAACGTGAAATGTAAATGTGAAAATTTGTGTTTTACTTGATCACGGAAGGCAACTTTTTCTGATGTGTAAACCTAACGTTCTATGGTTAAAGAATCTCCTCCTCTTTTACATATAGAATCTCGTGGGCAGAGCTTGGGACTTGATTGACACCTCCTACTACCAGTAAGCGATCACGGATCACGATGCTGGAGGCAGAGCAACGCGGCGTCGACATAGGCAACAGCCTCTCCCATTTTCTTTTTTCAGGATGGAAGGATTCAACAGTGTCCAGCACTGATGGCTGATGGCCTGTTTTAAGAGAGCAGATGTTTGGATGACACCAACCGTGACAGCAACTGTGCAGTAGATACATTTATTATGGTGCAACTTCCATACCTAGACCTCCCGCCACGATCATTCTGCCTCGCACTATGGCTGCGGCAAAGTCTGCTCGCTTGGTTTTCAAGGGTACAGTGTCCTCTGATTTCAACCAAGTTCCTACGAATCAAAATGGACACAAACAAATAACAATAATAAATTGCTAAATATTAAAGGTGAAGTATGTAATTTCTCCACCACTAGCAGCAATTTAAAAGGTGTCATTTTAACAATGGCTTACATATAGTTTGTACATTAAAATGGGATGCAAGAGAGAATTTTAACTTTGGATAAATTACACACTATTCACCATTAACACTGTGTGATTTCAAATCTGACACAATAAATCAGATTTATACAATGAGTGAAAGAAAATTAAATGGCTTATATGTGATTTGAAACTGTTTCGTTCGACAGCCTTTCCTAAAACAACTAAAGAGGAAATGGAAATAAATGACTTTCCTGCAGATTAGAGCCTGCGAGCTTGTCGATTAAAGCTGACAGACTGTTTTCCATTTGCAGGATCTAATATCTGTCTAATAACTAAGCCAGTGGCTTGCCGTAATAAATGCAAGAGCCATTTCTTCAAAAAAATTACTGAGCTAGAACACTTTAATTGCTTTGAAAAGGAAGTTGGAGCTGTACAGCTTTCTGTATTTCACAGATGTGGAACATTAATGTGGCACATTATTTACATTTCTCAGTCAACCTAATCGGCCAAAAAGCACAATCACAGCCAATAACACACAAACGCCATTAGAACAATGATGGTTGTTTGAGAGATGGCAACTCCTTCTGTCAGGCTTGTTGAAATACTGTTAAAAAATGTGATGAGCTTTTGATTGCAAAGACACGTATGCAGACGCTCACAGCACTATGTATATTATAAAGATCAAAACCATATACAAAATGGAAGACTAACACACATGTTTTTTTTCCGTGCAGGCATTTTTAACAGATAGGCAACCCTAATATGCACTGCATCAAGTGATGTGAAAAATAAATCAGAGGGGGGGCTGATGGAAAGAACTGCTTATTATACATTTTTTTTCTGATTATTAAATCAATAATTATACTTTCAGTATAAACACCACACACACACACACACACACACGCACACATATTTATATATATATATTATATAATATATATGCATAAACAATTTTTTTGCAATGATAATGTTATTACAATTAGAAATAAGTTTATATGTTCTTTAAAGAAGACTCTTTTGCTCATTAAGGCTGCATTTTATTTTAATAAAAAAACAGTAAAAACTGTAAAAACTGTGAACTATTACTACAATTTTAAAATGCTTTTGTATTTTAATTTTATTTTAAAATGTAATTTAGGTCTGTGATGTCATACTCCAGTCTTCAGTGGCATATGATAACTTTTAGAAAATCATTGGCTTATGAAACAATCAGGCTTTGCATCACAGATATATATAAATATATATCTAGCTATATATTATTCACAAGAATAATATATAATATCATATATCTATATACAGTATATTATATATTATATATATATATATATACATAGATATAGATATACAGTTGGGTACGGAAAGTATTCAGACCCCTTAAAATTTTTCACTCTTTGTTATATTGCACCATTTGCTAAAATCATTTAAGTTAATTTTTTCCTCATTAATGTACACACCGCACACCATATTGACAGAAAAACACAGAATTGTTGACATTTTTGCAGATTTATTAAAAAAGAAAAACTGAAATATCACATGGTCCTAAGTATTCAGACCCTTTGCTGTGACACTCATATATTAACTCAGGTGCTGTCCATTTCTTCAGATCATCCTTGAGATGGTTCTACACCTTCATTTGAGTCCAGCTGTGTTGGATTATACTGATTGGACTTGATTAGGAAAGCCACACACTGTCTATATAAGACCTTACAGCTCACAGTGCATGTCAGAGCAAATGAGAATCATGAGGTCAAGGAACTGCCTGAAGAGCTCAGAGACAGAATAGTGGCAAGGCACAGATCTGGCCAAGGTTACAAAAAAATTTCTGCTGCACTTAAGGTTCCCAAGAGCACAGTGACCTCCATAATCCTTAAATGGAAGACGTTTGGGACGACCAGAACCCTTCCTAGAGCTGGCCGTCGGCCAAACTGAGCTATCAGGGGAGAAAAGCCTTGGTGAGAGAGGTAAAGAAAAACCCAAAGATCACTGTAGCTGAGCTCCAGAGATGCAGTCGGGGAGATGGGAGAAAGTTGTAGAAAGTCAACCATCACTGCAGCACTCCACCAGTCGGGGCTTTATGCAGAGTGGCCCGACGGAAGCCTCTCAGTGCAAGACACATGAAAGCCCGCATGGAGTTTGCTAAAAAAAACCTGAAGGACTCCAAGATGGTGAGAAATAAGATTCTCTGGTCTGATGAGACCAAGATAGAACTTTTTGGCCTTAATTCTAAGCGGTATGTGTGGAGGAAACCAGGCACTGCTCATCACCTGTCCAATACAGTCCAACAGTGAAGCATGGTGGTGGCATCATCATGCCGTGGGGGTGTTTTTCAGCTGCAGGGAAAGGACGACTGGTTGCAATCGAGGGAAAGATGAATGCGGCCAAGTACAGGATATCCTGGACGAAAACCTTCTCCAGAGTGCTCAGGACCTCAGACTGGGCTGAAGGTTTACCTTCCAAAAAGACAATGACCCTAAGCACAAAGCTAAAATAACGAAGGAGTGGCTTCAACAACTCTGTGACTGTTCTTGAATGGCCCAGCCAGAGCCCTGACTTAAAACCAATTGAGCATCTCTGGAGAGACCTAAAATGTCTGTCCACCAACGTTTACCATCCAACCTGACAGAACTGGAGAGGATCAGCAAGGAGGAATGGCAGAGGATCCCCAATCCAGGTGTGAAAAACTTGTTGCATCTTCCCAAAAAGACTCATGGCTGTATTAGATCAAAAGGGTGATTCTACTAATACTGAGCAAAGGGTCTGAATACTTGGGACCATGTGATATTTCAGTGTTTCTTTTTTAATAGATCTGCAAAAATGTCAACAATTCTGTGTTGTTCTGTCAATATGGTGTGCTGTGTGTAAATTAATGAGGAAAAAAAAAAAAACTTAAATTATTTTAGCAAATGGCTACAATATAACAAATAGTGAAAAATTTAAGGGGGTCTGAATACTTTCAGTACCCACTGTATATATATATATATATATATTAAATATATATTATATATATAAATATATATATATAGATATATATATATTATGTGTGGTTGTATGTGTGTGTGTGTGTGTCAATGTATAAGTATGACAAAAACGGGGTTGCAGTGTGGACTTTATGTATCAAAGACCTTATGCAATATTCAGTCAGGAAGCTGCTTTAAAAGGTAGCAGCCTATGTACCGTAGTCAGTGGACAACAAGACTTTGTTTTGTGAATTTGGTTTTCTCCGGTGATTTTAAATAAATCATTTATTGATGTTTTGCTGCAAATTTGGCAATTTAGATCAGGATCAAAGTGTCCGACTTGAATGAGCAATGAAGGGTCTGTCAACTTTGGACAGGATCTTGACTTCGGCCCATGGCGTGCAATGCTCGCTCTGTTGCTGGCCGAAAATCTGAAGCTTTTTCTGCTGAACGGTGATGCCCTTTAACTTTTTCTGATGCCAAGCATGCTTTTTATTCAAATGCAAAATCATAATACCCTTCAAACTGGTGCTGGGGTCTGTCCTGATGCTTGTTCATTTGGCATAAAGTTATGAAAACATGCTGTTCTGGGTCTAACGCAGCTCAATTAGCAAGTACACAGTGTAAAGTTGGATCTTTAATAAAGAACACATCCATCTTGCCTACAAACTGGGATTTTCTTGGGATATAACCCTCTACGCAGCGGCCCACGTTAAGACAAAAGAGCAGATGTGCTTAACTATCTATCTGGATGAGCTATGGATAAGGGATGACAATGTGTTTCTGAATAGCATCATTTAACGCCCCCCTCCTATCCCACGATCTTATCGCCTAGTTATATTAGATTGGGAGACTTTGCACGCGAGGGCTATTATTGCCGGTGGCAGGTTCGGGCAGAAGGAAATTAGATAGCGAGGCTTAATCCCTCGTGCTGCTCTGTGAACGGCGGCTCACGCATCTGTTGACTGACACATGCGCCAATAATGGAATAATTAAAAAAGAGAGAAATGATTCATATGGCAGCGTGCGCAGTTCAGTTGTTCACTATGACCTCCTCGCTGCCCACTTACGATAGGAACTTTTTTTTATCGTCCTTGGGGCCAAAAAATTTCCAATTTTCCCATCTGCTGAATCTGATTAGAAAAGATGTAGAGGAAGAAAAAGCGTGAGAAGCTGGAGAGAAATCAATAACTCATTTCAGCAGGTTTTACGTTTTGTCACACCTTGTATCTTTCCGTCCCCTTTTTTGGGTTAATCCGAGAAAAAAAAAATCTAATAAAAAAGGGAATGGTTACCGAGATTACTAATATATTTGTGCGTTGAAACATTTTTTGCTGATACGCATTCAACAGCTAAAACATTTTTTTTCTTGGAGATTTCACAGATTAAAACTAAGGCTTGTTTCATGCCACATGCACAAGCAGCGCTTATTTAATTTGGTGCCTATATTCACAAGTTACAGTATTCACAGTTTCAGCACTAAGCCTATTTTTGCAATGCATCGAAAAAACATATTAAACCAGCCTAAGATGGTACTATTATTTTCCGGGACTGTTTAAGTTGGTCTAGGACGTTGATTTTAAAGGGGTTTTGGCCTCTTTTCAGCTGTTTTTTCATCTTTTTCAACAGGCAATGTGGATAAAATACACTACTTATCAACACAATCTTTTGCAGTCTAGCCTTTTATGAAGTAACACACAATACCATTCAGAAGTTTGAGGTTAATAAGTTTAAAAAAAATTTTTTTGAAAGAAGTCTCTTATGCTCAACAAGGCTACATTTATTTTATCTAAAATACAGTAAAAAAGCACTTGGAAAGTAAATTTTGTTTTAATTGCAATATATTTTAAATGCAATTTATACCTTGATTCAAAGCTGAATTTTCAGCAGTCATTACCCCAGTCTTCAGTGTGACATGTTCCTTCAGAAATAATTTTAATATGCTGTTTTGATGCTCAAGAAACATTTCTGATTAATATCAATGCTGAAAACAGTTGTACTGCCTAATATTATTGTGGAAAGAATGATACTTTTTTTCCCAGAATTCTTTGATGAATAGAAAGTAAAAAAAAAACAATTTTTGAAATAGAAATTTTTTGTAACATTATAAATGTTTTACTGTGACTTTTGATCAGTTTAATGCATCCCTGCTGAATAAAAATATTTCTTAAAATAAAATCTGACTGAATACAGGCAATTTAAGCATCTTATAGCTTCAGTTCTGTTCTATGTGAATTCATTGCCATTTGGATGTAAATATGAGAGACGTGCTTTCATACTGTTGGTACGTCTAGCTAATTTACCTTGGTTGGTGTCGAAGATGTTAACATTCTTGGTAAACTTTGAACTTTGGTGTATTCCGCCTTGTCTGAGCCCTCCTAACCAGCAGAGACGCCCGGTGTTGTCCCATAAGACCCCAGAATAAGATCTCTTGCAGAGCAGGCTGGGTAGAGAAGACCAGGTGCGGCTTTCAATGTCAAAGACTTCAAACGCCTTCACCAAACGCTTACACTGACGTCCACCTGATGGAACAGAGATATTGATGGTGATTGGTCATTTTTGCATTGGAAGCACCAAATATCTATAAAACAATAATCTCTTTGAATATCATTTGGAGTTTTATTTATGTCAGGGTTCCTGTAGATTTTTTAAAGGTACATTTAAAACAGTTTAAAGACCTTTTTAAAACCAAGTAAAGAAATTTTAAGGAACACAATACGTCAATATGTTCTCTAAATAGATTCGAACATGAGTCGTATGAAAACAGTTTTACAAAAAATCCTACAAAAACATGCTTAATTGCATATGGACGTATCTTTTATTACTTATGATCACACTGCATGATGCTTTTATAGTATTGTGTGTTTTTTGACCCAGTGCAAATGCCTAAAGATTTTTGTAAATGAAAGAAAAATGGCAATAATAAAATAAGAAGTCTTGTTTTCAGAGAAACTTATTAAAGCAAGAACAAACATCTGCCAGTGATCTTAAACAAATCCAAAGGGAAAACAAGTTTTTGTACTCAATTGGCAGATATTTGTTCTTGTTTGAAGAATAAACTCACATAATTTTGTTCAGTTTCTCAGAAAACAAGATTCCATATGTATGTAAGGATGTTTAGATTTTTTGTACTGGAAAACAAGACAAAAATGCAGAGGAAGATTTCATCGAATGCTACAACTTTATGAATTTAAGACTTTCTGCTCCGGTTTAAGACCTTTTTAAGGCCTTCATTTGTAAAATGGTCAATTCTGACTTCTGAAAACCTGTTCAAGACCTGCAGAAACCCTGTTATTTATTTATTTGTTCAGATTTAGCTAACTTCATGGGACATTGTTTTCAGCAATTTTGTCCCTAAAAGTACAGCAAGGTCAGTTACACACATACACACAGAGTATTTAATGCACAAGGAGATTACAGATACACAAGGACTCTCTCTGCTCAGCAAACCTGCCACGTAGATTTTGGAGCCCAGTAGGCAGATGCTGGTATCGTAGCGCGGGGTGGGCATGGGCGGAAGGAGCGCCCACACGTCCTTGCGAAGGTCGTACTGCTGGAGAACACTTCTAGGCAGGAGGTCTGCTCCCATTCCCCCAACAGCAAGAGCTCTGCCGTCTGAACAGAGGTGAAGAGAGTCAAATGAAGGTCTTTATTTTGAACAAAGAACTCTTGAACAAAACAATCTCTCACCCTACAATGTCAAATACTCAGTAAACAATGAATAAATGCTTTACATTTCACGTGCTGACAGAAGTGCCACTGAAAAGAGGTGACTGTTTAAAGTGACTGACATGTTTATTTTTTTTGTTGAAAATCAACATGAAATAAAACGATTTAATACACATTATTGTTTTTTTTATTGTGCATAATTCATTAGTAGTCATTAGTCATTTACACATTATTCAAAAAAACATATATATTTTATACACTGAAAAAGTGTAGGATTTTATTTGAAACAATTTTCACTCATAAATTTCTAGCAAATTTCACAAATAATTACAAAAAAAACAATTACTATTTGTTTTGTTTTTTTTTTTTAAAAACTGAATTTACAAAAAAACTTTGTTTTATTATAACTTGAAAAATAATTTTTTACAGTGTTATTTTAATATTATATTTATCTTCGAAGATTTAATTTCAACAACACCTATCTATCTACTATCATCATCTATCTATCTATCTATATATATATATATCTATCTTCTATCTTATACACACACAACCACACACACCCACACACCATATAGATGTAATATTTTGTAAAAGAGTTCTTATGGCTGCTTTATGTTCAGCTTTGCCATTACAGGAATAAATTACAATTTAAATTATATTAAAATAGAAAACATTTATTTAAAACCGTAATAATATTTCACAATATTACGGTTTTTACTGAATTTCATCAATTATTATTTTATCAGTTATTTGACTGGGACAAAATCTACTATTCCAACACTTTTGACTGGTTAGTGTCTTACAACATTCAGAAGTATCTTGTAATATTAAGATTAATCTTCATAATATTTAATCAGAATTTTTTATGTTTTCAGTTCTTTCTCTTCAACTTGTAATATAGACACTTCTCACTATTCAAAGAAGTCAAAAACTGTTTATTTCAGTCTTTAATCCACATTCCTAATTTTATTATGCACAATTTACATTACATACATATATTAAATTATTAGTATTTTTCAATTTACATGAACAAAATCAAAGGCCTTGTATTTTTTTCATTGAATAATGAAATATATTTGACTTGCAAATACATCAAACTATATTTGTAACGAATAGAAAATTGATTATAAAACAAGGTTTTTCTACCTTTAACAGTGACAGAAAGCCCCATGGACGCCTCTCTGAGCGAGCACCTCTTCCTCCACTTGCCTTCTTCTGTGCTGTATACCTCCACGGCCTTCAGGGGGCGCTGGTCCTTCCCCATTCCCCCGACCACCAGCAGCTGCTTGCCTAAGACAGCCACCGCTGCACCGGCTCTCGGCGTGGGCATCGGAGGAAGACTGAGCCAGCGGTCCACCTCAGGGGAGTAGAGCTCAAGAGCGCTGGTGGGTCGACCAGAGGCATCGCAACCCCCCACCATATACAAATGCCCCCCGACATCAGCCAATGAGTGATACACGCGGGCACTGGAAAGACACGCCAGGCTCTGCCAATGAAACTCATGTGCCGAGGGCACCGTCATCACCCTGAGCGATCGCTGTGGTCCCTCACGTCAGCTCCTGTAAAGCATCAGAGGAATTAGTTTACACGGCCAACTCTACATTCAGCCCACATCTATAATAGCTTTAATGTTTAGTAGTCACTGCTTTATCCACTGTGTGCAATTCATACAGCAATTATGTACAGTGATTACAACATTTGCAATGTCCATATATTCTCATACTGTTGCCTACAATTCCCATGACTGACTAGTGGAATATGATGCTCTCATTACATCCCTGAATATATGGCATCACTGAAGTGCATCTCACCTTTCCAGTCTGTTCCATCTGTATATTCCACAAGCATTTAGCCTAATATTTGAGTAGTTGTTTCTTTTTGGTATTTTGATTGTTGTGTATTCTTGGCTATCAGTCTTAGAAATTGCTATAGGGCAAAAGGGCAAAAAGTATTCGATGAATCAGATAACAGCTAAACATGGACACCCATTTTCACCACTGAATAAAAAATTTAAAAAGGTTATTGCGACTTCTTGAATCTCAACAAGTATGATTTTTTTCTCAATTGCTTTACCATAAACTCACAGTTTGCGAGTTATAACGTCAGAATTGCAAGATATAAACTCAAAATTATGAGATATAAAAAAGTCATTTTATTTAGTCACTTTATTTCTCAGAATTGTGACTTTTTTCTCGCAATTCTGACTTTATAACACAGTTGCGAGTTTGTATCACGCAATTCTGAGGAAAAAAAAGTCAGAATTGTAAGATAAAAAGTCACAATAACCTTTTTATTTTTTATTCAGTGGCGGAAATGGGCTTTCATTGCCAAATGCTTTCTTTTCAAACAATGTGCAATTCAGTGTTATATGCTCAATGTATAAGATTTAATATAATATTTAACTGTATGAAATACAGAATTAAACTATATAACTAGCAACACAACAGATTAAATTACACGAAAAAAAAACACCCGTTGTTATTGGTAATAACTCTCCATTTGTTGTTTGAAAGTACTAAAATCACTTAAAACAAGAAAAAGCTAATAGAAAAAAAAAAAAAAAAAAATATATATATATATATTATATATTTGAACCAATATATAAAAATGACAAAAATACATAACAAAATTACAAAAACTTAAACTAAAATTAAAATGAAAAAATATGAATGTCACTATGGCATTATATACTGTATTCATACACACACCACACACAAACAATATATATATATAATATATATAATATATATGAAATTACCGGTATATGTGTGTGTGGGTGTGTAAACTAAATCGTTTCAGGGGCAGCGCAAATTGCTAAACGTTACAAAGACAACGCTTCTTTAATAAATAAATAATGCACTTAAGAAAGTAAATACATTTTTATTTAATTTTGACTTTAACATAAATTGTACACTTAGTATCAGTTGAGAGTGAAACAGATTAAAGTGTCTGCTAAAAACAAACACGTAATGTAATTAAAGCTCGTTTTTGTTTTCCCCTTAGCACATTCTTATATACAAAGCGGTAATTATTACAGCGCTACAATTATTCTGTAATCATATTAAGACAAATAATATATGGGAACTAATTACAGAAAGCTAATGCATATCAAAGCTCACATTAGTTACAATATGTTTCCCAGCAAACATGCAGAAAGACACATTTTGTGTTATTTATGGCTGTAAAGTCTACGGCTTAAGTTATGCAAACACTTTTTTTATTTTCTGTTTTCATCCAAGTGGAGGCAGAGATATGGAAGATGACCCAGAATAGCATCATCACTTGATTCAATTGACGCAACCAATTTCACACAACTGTTCTTCTCTCCTCAGCTGTGTACACAATGAGCTTGAAGTGGGCCGTTGTACCGCGGCTTAGCATCCAGCAGTATCCAGACAACCATGCTCTTCATCTCTACTATATCTCCCTCAGTCTCTACCTTTCCTCGAGGAACCGTTCCCATGCTTCCCGTACAACAGGTCACCTTCACTTACAACCCTTGCTTGAGCACAAGACTTTCCCAAAGAATGAATATAATGGGGGAAAATTAGAAGTATTGGAGCTATGTCAACAAACCGCACATTAGCTTCAAAGCAAAATCCAATTATTATTGAACAACCTGCTTGTTTTTAAATCCACACAGCAAAGGTGCTTCATTATGTAAAAGGACATGTCTAAATTTGAAAACATCCCCTTTCCACATGTAGGGAAACTCTATTTGAGTAACTGACATGTAAATACGCATGTTTAAGCATAATTTGCATATTAGCAACCATTTTCAATCATAAATATTATATAAAGAATAACAAAATTAATCATTTAAATAGAAAAACATTATTTTAAATTGTAATAACATTTCAAAATATTAGTGTTTTTACTGTATTTTTGATCAAATGTATTTTTGAATTTATTCCTGAATTTTTTACGCTACATAAAACTACAGTACAACCTAATGTAATACATATAATGACATGAAATAATAATAAAAAAATGCAGTATTTAACAAAACCTAAAATCAAGGGACTAGAGTCTTTGAAGTTTTGAAACCTGACATTTTTTGTAAACCATTCATTCGCAAAAACTGGACGAGCAAGCTGATTCAATTTAGATTTTCCAGCTCTACAAACGAAAGGTGTTCACACATGGATGAAACCACTGGAGCTCATCTCATCTGTGCTGCTGGTCTCTGGATCAGGTCTCATTAAAAACAAATGACTTCTGGTTGCTTGCGTTTTACAATTCAATGTGGTGTTAAAAAAAAAAAAAAAAAAAAAGCCGGAAACGGAAAATATGAAGGTATTTTTGGGGCAAAACAACTGAGTGACCGTGACAGCAGAATTTGTAGTTGTAGAGAATAGCCACACATGTGTATCAGTAAATCTGAAGTCACAGACAAACGTTGCAAACTTGTAGATATTTTTTTCTCTCCCACAAACACAACACAACAGTTACACGTTCTTGAATCCTTCACTGCAGGTGCACAAATCCTAGTCTACGAATCACAAATCAAGAAACTCGTACGCTCACAAGTTTTGCTACTATTGCTGCAGTGAATATGGTGCAAAACACATATACACACCTGCATCAAAAAATGTGAAGTCACAGACAAATTTTGTACATTCGCAAATCAGTTTGTGAATTCTTGCAAATAGATTTGCACGCTTGTAGAATGTTTTCTTACATATATATTTTTTTCTTGGATGCTTTTTCTAGCACAAACACAAGTGCATAACTACAACGGCGTGAATCTGCTGCTACGAGTCTCAAACACTGTTTTTCGCTTGCAAATGACAAGTTTCACGCTCTCTCCCTTATGCACCGCCTATCTGTGTGATAAATGGTGCAAAAGTGATTTGTGCATCTGTAGAAGCAACGGCGCGCACTGTTCAGAGAGCAGAGAATTTCAGCCAATCAGAAGAGCTCATTTGGGCGCCTGAAACACGCCCCCTAGTTTTAGCCACAACCCCGAAAAAATCGCGAGCTGCGAGCATCTTGACAGCAACAAGTATCAGAAAAGGTACGTGGCTATTTTTTTCTTTCTGAAATCATTTGTTTATAGCTTAAATACAGCTACGTTGGTAAACAGTGTTTCTTAGTTAAGTTAGCAAATCTTATTTCACGAAAGGTAAGCTAACGGTAGCCTACCTGCACTGTTAAGTGTGCTATTTCAATCGGTTCCCTTCTACCCCCTTTTTTTCGTATTAAATTACACTGTCTAATATAACGATTTATTCCTTGTGTTCTGTTATGCTTTACCTCATAGAAAAATGACAGATCAGGGTGCATCTTCACAGGCGAGTAAGTTAAAACCAAGGGTACCATGTTTTTTTTCTTTGGTGAATAGTAATTTTTATTGGGATAGCCTACTATAGTAAACTAAAGGTAATTTACAGCAGCAATCTATAGTAGGTAATTTGAATCGTAATTATTACTCTCAGTGTTGGGTAGGATTCTAATTACTTTAGTTATCTCTGTTTTCATTCCTTTGATAATCCTTGTTTTGTGATTTGGCTCAATATCTACTACTATAGATATTTACCTACTATAGATTGTCTGCTGTAAATTACCTTTAGTTTACCTTTAGTTTTCTATGAGGTAAAGCATAACAGAATACAAGGAATAAATCGTTATATTAGACAGTGTAATTTAATACGAGACGATTGAATAGCACACTTAACAGTGCAGGTAGGCTACCGTTAGCTTACTTTTCGTGAAATAAGATTTGCTAACCTAACTAAGAAACACTGTTTACCAACGTAGCTATATTTAAGCTATAAACAAATGATTTCAGAAAGAAAAAATAGCCACGTAACTTTTCTGATACTTGTCGCTGTCAAGATGCTCGCAGCTCGCGATTTTTCGGGGTTGTGGCTAAAACTAGGGGGCGTGTTTCAGGCGCCCAAATGAGCTCTTCTGATTGGCTGAAATTCTCTGCTCTCTGAACAGTGCGCGCCGTTGCCTCTACAGATGCACAAATCACTTTTGCACCATTTATCACACAGATAGGCGGTGCATAAGGGAGAGAGCGTGAAACTTGTCATTTGCAAGCGAAAAACAGTGTTTGAGACTCGTAGCAGCAGATTCACGCCGTTGTAGTTATGCACTTGTGTTTGTGCTAGAAAAAGCATCCAAGAAAAAAATATATATGTAAGAAAACATTCTACAAGCGTGCAAATCTCATTGCAAGAATTCACAAACTGATTTGCGGATGTACAAAATTTGTCCGTGACTCATTTTTTGATGCAGGTGTGTGAATGTGTTTTGCACCATATTCACTGCAGCAATAGTAGCAAAACTTGTGAGCGTACGAGTTTCTTGATTTGTGATTCGTAGACTAGGATTTGTGCACCTGCAGTGAAGGATTCAAGAACGTGTAACTGTTGTGTTGTGTTTGTGGGAGAGAAAAAAAAATCTACAAGTTTGCAACTTTTGTCTGTGACTTCAGATTTACTGATACACATGTGTGGCTATTCTCTACAACTACAAATTCTGCTGTCACGGTCACTCAGTTGTTTTGCACCAAAAATACCTTCATAGGAACACACTGGACTGGTAAAACTACATTGTTATGAAATCACTTGAGCTGCTGCAACACTACTGAAACTGTAGCAAAGTTAATATAGTGCTGCTACTGTAATTAGCCTACAATGCTAGTCATCAGAAAGTGTGAAAAACCCCACAGGACACGTCTCAATTTACAGGACCTTAATTCAGAAATGTTCCCATCTCAAAGCCATTTACAGCCGTTCAGGTGGATGGCGAGTCCCTGACGGGCTTCTCTGAAAAGTTGATCACCAACTAGAAGTGTTTGGCCGCTCTGCTCTCATTGTAAGCCATCAGATAGTACTTTAATAACGATTAAACTGGGTTATTACAGGTTGAGAGCTCTGGGCCTCTAGTGATTGTGTTAACTACACGGAGACCCCTGAGAGTGGTGAACACTTCATCAAGTCCAATCACAGTTTACAATGAGCCGATCTTTCAGTGTGTCTTTCTCTCATGCTCTCACACAGGTTCAAAATATCACTCTGTCATACTTTCTCATTTTCTTTCAACATAGGGTGCTCACAGGACCAAAATCCCGTTTCTCAAACATCAACGATGAGTAGCAATCGACTTGTAAAAGATTGAGATCGAGAAACATCATATTATATGACAAATCCCTCAAGCTCTACAAACCAAAAACAGTCTCTTGTGCTCACCCAAGCTGCATTTATTTGATCGAAAATACAGCAAAAGCAGTAATATTGTGAAATATTGATAACATTTAAAATAACTGTTTAAATATATTTTGAAATGTAATTTATGCCTGAATTTTCAGAATCGTCATTCCAGTCTTCAGTGTCACATGATACACATTATTCTAACATGTTGATTTGATGCTCAAGAAACATATTTTATAATTTTTTACAATCATTGTTGGCTTAATTTTGTTGAACACTGTGATAATTTCTAAGAATGTTGTTTAAAGAACAGTATTTATTTTAAATATAAATCTTTTGTTACATTATACATATCTTTATTGTCACTTATGACCAATTTAATACATCTTAGCTGAGTAAAAGTATTAAATAGTATTCTCAAAAAACATCCATCAAAATACATCTATATTAAAAATATATATTTTTACATTTTCACCTTTTATCTTTAAATATGAAAAGTATAAATTTATTTTAAAATGTATAAAAGTATATGTAAAAAAAAAAATTAAAATAGGAAAAAATTGTATCTATTAAGTGCCCTTCCCACAGATCTTCACAACTGGAAAAAATCTTTTAAGAAACACATGACGTTGACAGGCATATGAAACTCATCACAATAAAAGAAAAAACACATTAACAGGTAAGAATCTAGGTTTTTTAACTAGTCTAACCAACACTCCTCCCATGGCCAACCAGCCTTTTTATGCTTTTAAAAAGTCAATCCCCCTGAAAGCCCTTGAAGAACGATCTGAAAAATGACAGGCCATGCTAATCTACGATAAAATCCCTTTCGAATGTGAAAAAATTGATATTTCCAATTAGCTGTTTGATGCTCAGTCAGCTACAAAAACATTGTTCTTTGAAAAGCATTTGTAGTGTAGATTATCAGTTCAGATTTATATAAATGTTTCATGTAACAATTACAAAGAGCCACGAAGCTGAGCTGGGCGAGCCGTAACTTGGGGAGATATTCTCAGATGTAAATTGACTGTCAAAGGCGAGCTGAGATAAGAAGGTTTTTTTCCTCTGCGTCCAACCCTCTGCCTTTCTTTCCCTGCCTTTGTATTCCAATCGCAGTCTTTCACCTGGGGTTTCGACTATCTCCACCATCATTTACAGGCCAAACTGTCGTACGTCTCATCCAAGAGAAGACAAAAACTGAAAAGAAAGCTCAAGGAAAGACACATTTCTCAAGTCTCGTTTTCCTCCCCCCCCCTTGACTCGGTATGCAGAGATGGGTTGCCATAGAAACAATGAGACGATCTCAAGATTCGGGAACCGGGGGTTCTGTGCCGAAGCCTTCTTCACTTTTAATGATGCATTAACAAACAAACAAAAATCACAGCGATCTTACCCCTTTTGACCCTAGCTGACGTTTTCTTGTTAACGAAGCAGGATTGCACACTCTTGGCATGCCTTGCAAATCGCATTAATTGCAATCTGTAATGATTTGCTCCGCCATGTCTTCTTCTTTTGGTTAATTAACTGCTCAAACAGCTTGAGATCAACAGTAGGCCTACGAGCGCCCTCTGAAGTCATTTACAATCAGTGCACATCCTATTCAAACTTTTAATTAGTTAGTCTCCCATCCCCAATACATAACGTAGGCTTAATTCTGGGCCTCATTGTATCCTAAACCTGAGCTATTAGTTGCGAGTATGATTCAATAGACTTTACGCAAATTATCCATTTAAGGTCCTCTTGTCATTCTCTCCTCCGGTGAATCCATAAGGCCCCAGCAGGTAAGCGTTTATCAACTTCTATTTAATTAGCCTCCCTGAATTCAAACAGCGCCAACCCTAAAGTCCACAAAAGTGCGGTTCTTAATCAGAACAAAATGATCCTGGGAGGGTTCATCTACCGAGCGTTGTTATAGTTCTGCAGGGGATTCTCTGCACTGCCTTCATTTAAATTTACATTTGCTCTCAGTATCAAATAAGGCAGAGCGTTCTGACAATATACCACACCGTGCCATGATTGAAATGTGTCAGCGGTTAGAAAAATTGCTACTCTTAAAAATAAAGATTCCAAGAAGGGGTTTTCAAAGTGATGCCATGCCACAGAAGACCCCTTTTACCTTCCTTAAAGAACCTTAACAGTCTTACAGAACCATTTCTTGCGTAGGAAAGTACCATTTATAATAATTTCCCCCCCCCCCTTCTTCAGAGTAATTTTTCCACTGTAAAGAACCTTTTGTGCAATGGAAGGATTTCATGGATGTTAACGGTTCTTCAGGTAACCACTGATGCCAACCTTTATTTTTAAGAGAGCATATATTGCAGCATCCTACATACAGTATATCAGCACAGCTTTCAGTGGAAAGAAATGCTATTAAAGCTAAGTGAAGTATGACAAAAATAATGTGGCTTCAAATGTGGTCAAAATTCCCATCTAACAGGGAACGCTCAAACAACATTGACTAAGGTTGTGTAAATGCTGGTAACTTATAGGCATAACGCCATTTTTACCATATTAAAATTGAATTAAATTTCACGGTATTGATAAACCATTCTGGAAATTAGGGATGCACCGATACCACTTTTTCCAGTACTCGCCCGATACCGATACTTTTATTTTTGGTACTTGCCGATACCGAGTACCGATACCAATATTTTTATTGCATTTGTAAATTTTTTAAATATTGGGTACAGAAACCAAAAGGGTATGTATATTGTTAGTTGGTTAACTTAATTTATCAAATAGGTACAGTCAACCCAAAATTTATTCAGGCCCCTTCAACATTTCTCACATTATCACAGTTTATTCGCTATAGTTTCGAAAATGGTAATAAAATATGACAAGAACTCAGAGTTAAACGGAGTCAGAACAAATTCAGCTTGATAATGTCAGATAACTTTGATAGAAAGGTATGTAATAGATTGCAATAAACCAAAAATTATTCAGACAGCTGTTAGTATGACAGTATTTACACAACTATCAATACTTAGTCGGGCAACCCTTAGCCTTAATGACAGCCTGTAGTCTCCTGGGCATGCTGTCATCCAGCTTCATGCAAACCTCAACTTCATTTTTTTCCCAGACTCGGTTTGAATAATTTTTGGTCCCAAATTTGTATAAATTTTACTTGTATGTGTTTTCACTGTATGAAGAATTTTTGGGTATGCTTTGTCACAGTTTACTTTATTTTGCTATCCTCACTTACATAAATGAACTATGTCCTGCACCCACTAGTAAAAAAATATAAAAAATTATATCTGGTCTCTGAATAATTTTTGGTTTCACTGTATATCCTTCGGTTATTTTCACACTTAATTATGCCCATTAAAATGTATTTTACAAGTTTTTGTTACTTTCACTGTTCATTTTTTTTGCTCTATAGTACATCATAAGATTCCCAAATATTCATACATAATATTTTATATTTTTTAATTTAATAGCATTAGAGCATTGCAGCGGCTCAGTACTGTAATCACGCGTTTTGCTGTAATAATGCAGGGAACCACTCTTTATAAATCTCCTAACTGTGATATTTCAGAAATAGAAGTCGCATTTTTTTCATCTGAAACGTGCAGCGATTTATATTCCAAAACCACTCATATAATGCAGAAACACTCAAGCAAGCAAAACACGCGCAACGCGTGCACGTATTTGTACTGATGCAGAATAGTACAGCCTAGCGCATTTCACACAGGCTGCTAGATTCACTTTGCCAGAAAGTCGTGAATGCTTAAGGGTGAAAATAAATGACGTCTATAGGAATGCCCCTATAAATGGTTTATTTTTACGATTAGTTTTAATCCAAATGAGCTGTGTGCTCGGGAGTGAAAATCAAAAGATCCAACCAAGAAGTGCGTGGCGCTCTCTCTCCGCTCTCTCAACTACTGTTACGTAACTTGTGCATTGTTTTACTTGTTTTTGACATATCCGACCGAACTACAAACTTTCCAGTGATGTCTGTGAGAAAGATATATTCACTCGACAAGCTCGCACATCTGCGCCGCCGCGCGCTCTATCCACTCAGCGTGCTTTGTTTATCAGCTCGCGCACACCAGCTATACAGGCATTAATACTGAATGTTTAATGTTATATTCATTGCATACATATATTTCGTAGTAGACATCCTTAACTCCTTTTCTGCTGTCTGTTGTTCTGTTGTCGGTGTTTTTTTGTCTGAATATGGCACTTATCACATTTTGTGTGGTATCGGCGTTTGGTATCGGTTCATTTTAACGAGTACGAATACGAGTACAGGAGACCAGTATCGGGCCCGATACCGATACCAGTATCGGTATCGGTGCATCCCTAATGGCACTCATAGTACTCGTTAAACACTATGAAATAATTTTACCAAGTTTTATGTCGAATTGCAGAAATAGAGCTGTTTCTGGTTACCTCTGTAACCAAAGCATTATTGCACTGATAAACAACACTTTATTAGGGATTACATGGAGGGAAGATGAAAAGTAAATCCCATCAAAACTTGAGAATTCATTCATTCATACATTCATTTATAGAATTCATTCATTTAGACATTCTTTCAGCCTTCTGTCATGTTTTCACACAAAACCAAACCGTTGCTGCATGTTGCGCCTGCTTGAGACTTAGGCTACGTTTACACGACAACGATGTAGTCAAAAACGGAAAAGTTTTTCCCTTGCGTTTTTAAAAAGTTTCACTTATACACGACAACATTTTTTAAATGATTTGCATTTACACATATCCTCGAAAACGGCCAAAAACGCTGTATTACGTATGCCAGGCCAGTAGTTGGCGCTGTCACCTTGTTAGTAAACAGTACCTGTAGGACAGTGACGATTATATGTTGTATATGATGCATCTCCGCTGTTGGTTGTAATATTGGTGAAGTAAATCCACACTTTGTTGAAGAAGCGTTAGCAAACTCTTAAACAGCAACAACAGTACCATGTACTCCGCCATTGTTGTCTATGTTTGTTCACGCTTGCCTTTAAAATCGACACGTACTGCGCATGTCTACATACCAAATACATGACGTCACCGTTTTCACGGAAACGATAATGGTGGCCTTTTCAAAAACTTGCACTTTGAAACCCGTTTTCAAAAATATGTGTTTTCAGTCCCCAAAACGACGTTGTCGTGTAAACGAACAGGCAAAACGCATAATAATTTCCTGTTTTTGGCTGAAAACATTGTCGTGTAAACGGCCCCTTAGTAACTGTGCTTAATGCTTTTTCAAAGTTTTTCAAACTATGATAATCAAGTATACTTTTAATGATAAATAAAATATGAAATAATAATATTAACCATCTGCACTTTTTATCATGGCTTAACATGAAAACAGGAAACGTTCCATCCTTAATTGGAACTATGCATTTTATTATAATAGTGTGGTAGTATGTTGTGCAGTGTAGTGTGTAACCTGTCCAATTTGTCATATTTCTTTGCACCTCTGAAAAACAGAAAAGGTGCTGGTAATTTTCTGCCAGGACATTACCTTTAAACCCAACACAACACAATACAATGTGAAATTCAAAATATGTCATTCAAATCACCTGTGAAATATCAAAATGGAAAATTCCTTCATATTAACACAGTATTAGGCCCTATTTTCACTGACTTTATTTTAGAAAGTACATCATAAATTTGACAGAATGACGTCACTATTATAAAGCAATATTATAGAAACCTCAATTTAAAAATTTTCAGAAATATTTAAATGTTATATTACTCTCATTATATTCATAATGTGAATCTTTTCACTATCCACCACCAAGTTCCAAATGAAAAAAAAAAACATATAAACCTTTTTCATAAAAATTTGCAGCAAAAATACAATCCTGATATGAAATGGCTCATCCTGCAATATAATTTTGCTCCTACCTCCCACACCTAGTATCAAAGGATCATGATATAACAGAGCTAAATGGGAGAATACTATATCTGACCTCTTCTTTATTCATCTACTGCTTTCTTAATCGTTTGTGCTCATTGTCTGGCCAATGTCAACTGTAGCAGAGCAGATCATTTCCATAGCAACACTGAATTCAGCGCACCATACAGAACATAATGCAATACCACTGTTGCCATTCCCTGGAGGATTACATAAAATGCGTTTGTCTTTCCTTGACGATTTTATATTCGAAACTCCCTGCAACACGCTTTCCCAAAAAAGCCGACTAACTCAGGCAGTGTAATAAAACCCAGAGAAATCTAGGTCAGCCATGGACAAAACCATAGCTGCTCTATTGATTCAACAAATTAAACTATGACTCCTGTAAAAGGCCTTTGATCAAACCGAGTGGATTAGATTCAATTACGAAGGGCTTCGATGTGCCATTTGAATATAAATGCAGTGGGATAATAATGTGGATGAGACTGGTCCGAATGAGGATTCAGCAGGAAGATTACAACTGGGAGCTGGGGATGTATTTCTCTAAAGCGAGAGCCAAAAGGTCTCATAGCTAATTGCTATGGAAATACCTTCCTACAATATGAATGAGTCCAAGGCCACGGATCCTTAATCAGCAGACCAGCTATTCCCCCGCGGTGTTTAAAGACACCAGTACGGCAAGAAATCACTGAAGCTCGACTCTGAAAACTTGGCAGGCTGTCACTGCTGCAGACAGTTAATATTTGGAGCGGGTGGACATTATGCAGTCGCTGTTTAAAGCAGGCTGAAACAGTCTTCAGAAATTGGCTAGTCTGAGCCTTGGGGGGAAAGCTTGTAGAGCAAATATTCCCCTTTTTGAAAATGCCCTGCGAGAGAGCTACGAGTCAAAGTACGCTAACCTTTAATACACATTATCCACTGCATTCAAATGAGAAGGTTGACTGACTGCTCGAAAAAAGGCTGTGACCTTTAAGGTAGGCGAATGCAATCCATACTTAAAAGTCTTGTCGTCTGGGATGAAGGTGTGACATCTTTACCAAAGGGTGAGTGATCTTAAGCAAAAATACTAGTACTGCTATATTTTCCATTTGACCTACTAACGTCATATTCAGTTACTGACATTCACAGGTACGCTGTCAAAAGTTACCTTAAAGGGGTCATATGATGCTTTTTTAAAGATCATTATTTTGTGTATTTGGTGTAACAGAATATGTTGCTTTAATGTTCAAAAAACACATTATTTTTCAAAAACTGTACATTATTGTAGGTCCTCTATGCCCCGCCTCTCTCAAAAACGTCGTTTTCAACAAAGCCCCTCCTTCCGACAAGCGCAGTCTGCTCTGATTGGCCAGCTGGCCCAGTGCATTGTGATTGGCCGAACACCGCAAGCACTCGTCGGAAATGTAACGCCCTTTACCATAATCGCGAGCTTCATCTTTCAAAATAAATGTAAAGACAGAGCCCGAAAGGGCGTGGCAGAGTCTTAACTTTGATAAAGAATATCTCTTTGGGTTTGATACTTTAGTCATTGCAACTTTAGGGATCTTATCTATGCACAATAAGCTTGTAACACTCCAAAGAGAAAAGACAAATTGAATCGGCGTCATATGACCCCTTTAAGGTCAACATAAAATCAACACAAACACTATTTACTTTCCGAATGCACGTTCTTGGTCTAATTGTGCACATTTTTTTATTAATTTAATGGAGTATGCAAAAATAAAGGCTTCAAATGTGGTCAGAATACCCACCTAACAGGGAACGCTCCAACAGAACATCCTTATTATGTTATCAGCATTACAGTTAAAAAAGATGTTCTTGCTTTATTTGAGATTTCTGTAGATGTAGAAGCATTTAGCAAAATGACACATTAAGTCAAATTAAGTAATATTATGCTAATTTTTAAATAACATTCTACTCACGTTTAAAAAAAAATCACTACTTTTATGTCTTCTCTTAACCGAGGTGTACTGCTTGGAAAAACATTTTAGAGCATAAATTTGGGACTTGGAGTTGGAAAAATTTTTACAGTATTTAATGTTTTTCCCCCTAAATGTTAATAACTTGCACTGCATCTGAAACAACTTCATTTTTGAATTAAGTCGCAAAGCCCTCTCACTTTCTAGCCCCTCTCCACCTCCACTCTGTTCTGATATAAAACAGCCACTTTTCACAATCCAGTCAATTCCAGATAGAAAATGAAGACCATTTCGCACTAAATATCCTGTTGCATACACATAATCACTTAATTACATATTACTGCAATTCATAAAATACCAGAAAAAGCATAGTTTTAACGTTATAAGACTTTGGTTCTATGCTGTTAAAAATATTAATGTCACATCATAGCTCTCTGTTGGCAGTGCACGAAAATCAATGTTATGCAACTTTCAGATGTAAAATAAATATTAAAACGTAATGTCTGAGACACTGATGGCACCAAATGGAATCGAAACATGTTTATTTAATAGATACAACATCATTAGCACAACAAGTGGTATGAGTTTGGGGTGACCCTATCTGTTTGGAAAGTCATCAAAATATGCATACTTCCCTACTATATAGTAAAACAGAAGAAGGATGACCTACTGCTTCTGGCGAGATTCTGAAGTACACATCCAATTGAAACTTACTATCCCATGAAGCCATGAGAGAGGAGTGAAGCGACACAACTGAACTGAGTATGCCTGGATTGCATTCAGACTAGAACATACTGTAAATTGTGTCCCAAAACATGCACTATACACTATACTCTATGTACTTATGCACTATGTACTCAAACATGTAGTGTATGAATTATATAAGGTCATATTGTCATTAATAATCGGAGTCTGATAGCCTCTTCCTCTCCAGTATGCAATTAAAGCCGCGGCAGCTAACTGCATGAAATGCACTAAATAAAAAAAACAGTGCAATAAAAAGTAACTGTAGTTTGATTATGAGTATTTTAAAATGTAATGTAATCTACATGTAAACAAGTACTTTTTTTACTCTTAAAGGACTAGGCTAGTTCACTTCCAGAATAAACATTTCTTGACAACTTACTCACTCCCATGTCATCCAAGATGTTCATATCTTTCTTTCTTCAGTCGAAAAGAAATTAAGTTTTTTGAGGAAAACAATCCAGGATTTTTCTCCATATAAATGGACTTCAATGGTGGCCAACGGGCTGAAGGTCCAAATTGCAGTTTCAATGCAGCTTAAAATGGCTCTACACTATCCCAGCCGAGGAATAAGGGTCCTATCTAGAGAAACGATTGGTCATTTTCTTATAAAAATAAAAATGTATATACTTTTTAACCACAAATGTTCGTCTTGCACTAGCTCAACCTCACACATTACATAGTCACATTGGAAAGGTCACGCGTGATGTAGGCGGAAGTACCGACCCAGTGTTTACAGAGCGAACGTGCAAAGAAAGTCAAACGGCCTTTACAAAAAAAAAAGGTAAAACAACAATGTCAGACGATTTTGAAATTGGAGGAGAAAATTAGATGTTTTTTGCCCTACCCCATCTTTTTGAACTGGAGTACAAAGACGAAGAGCTAACTGCGCGTGACCTTTCCAAGGTGTTTACGTAATGCGTGAATTTGGACGTGCATCGCGTGCAAGATGTGCATTTGTTGTCAAAAAGAATATTATTTTTAAATTTTTAAAAAATACATAAATGACTGATCGTTTTGCTAGATAAGACCCTTCTTCCTTGGCTGGGATCGTTTAGAGCCCTTTGAAGCTGCATTGAAATGGCAGTTTTGGACCTTCAGCCCATTGGCCATCATTGAAGTCCATTATATGGAGAAAAGTCCTGGAATGTTTTCCTTCAAAAACCTGCTGATGGTATCGGTGAAAAGCCGCGATTACAAATCAAATGAACTGAATTAAGTGCATTATCCTAGAATTTTAAGTTTACTTTGTCTCTTTGTAATTTCCAGTGTGAATGCACTACTTACACAATTCATACTACAAAACAGAAATTAGTGCATAAGTATGCAAAATTAGACGCACCTGTACTTTTTTAATGGTTGCAAATGCAAAAGAAGTAGGCTGCCTAAACATTTTTGCAATTATGTTTGTTGTCATTTGTGGCACAGAAAGAAACATTTCACATTAGATTTATATATAAAAAAAAAAAATGCTTCATGCAAATAAATGCACGAAAGAAGACCAATTGCGATTTAGTATGCAAATATAACGATGACGCCCTCACAACGGCGAACATTCAAAGTCAAAGTCAAAGTCCGATTTTTAAACTTTTATCCTACATTTCTCCAAAGAGCCTAAAGTTTAAAAACCATAACACATTGTCCACAAAGTAAAGTTTGAGTGTCTGAAAACAGTTTAAGCTGCATTAATGGCAGAAAACAAGCAGGATACCAAGCAGCCCCACAGAATAATCATAGAAAGAAGTTGGAATTGTCATGCATGTACAGTAAATACACAGTATTACCTCGATATAAAGTGTGAGACAAATGTTTCAAGGCTGGCATGTGTAAACAGTGAAGACACTGATCATCTCGCTATACATCGCATCAAAGCATCAAAGCATCAAAGCACAGCGGTTTGGAAATGAATCACTTACTTCTCGGGTCTGGGCTTCGGTTTCTTCCGATTCTCCTCGGGTGCTTCCCTTATGGATAAAGCGCGATGCAGAGCAATAATAATCCGCGCGTGGAATAGACCCTCCCTCTCTCTGTCTGTAAGTCAGCCTCCCCGCATCAGCATCAGCAGCATCAGCATCAGCAGCAGCAGCTCAGGCTCCGCAGAACCGCGCACAGCGTCTCTCAGCATCCCTCCTGCTCTCTCCCTCTCTCTTTCCCTCATATGGGTCATGCATGAAATATTCATCGCATCCCTTCATCATATTCGTCATTCTGACATTAATTTCAGACATGCTCAAGGGGGCTCCAGTGCGTCTGATAACCTACATAAGGCCATCTCATTGTAACATCTACGCAAATGACGCTCCCTGTGATGAAATGGAAACTTGCAGGAGTCGTTTCTCTTGAGGTTTGTGTTGTTGTTGATCTTTATCACCTTAAAAGTTAAAGAAAATTCCGAATTTAATAACTAGATTCCTTTCGATTCAAGAGCGTGAGTTTGAACCAAATTGGCCACGCCCCATAAGAAGTTGAGATGGAATGACAGGAAGAGGATTTTTATCTATTTACTAAAGAAATATTAGCAAGCACGTTTCGTGACAAGAAATACTTAATTACATAATTCATTTGGAATAATTATGCAATTATGCCCTCAAAACTTCGAATGCATAATTGATTAGATATTTTTCAGTTCAGTATTGCCTAAAATTAATTGGCTGAAATTAACACAGCCATTAAAATAGACTTTAATTGTGTCATATCAAAATGTCATCAGATCGTTACGTTGTTTTCATATAACTTTTTAAATAATATATATTATATATTATACGAAATATAGATATAATATTAAATAGTTACATTTATTGACAATGAATAAAATGTATAGAATACATATAAGAACTAATTTAACCTTTTGTTATAATAAATTATAATATTTATAAATAAATTAAGAAAATGAATTAAATCCCTTATTAGGTAGCATTTCAAACCTAAAAAATATATCATATGTTTCTAGAAATATATGCACATATCTTGTGTATATGATCAAATGTTTAAGGGTAGTAATTAATTTGGATTAATTATGTAATCATGCCTTCTAAACATAGAATGCATTAGAATTGATTAGATATTTTTCGTTTAATATTGCCTAAAATTAATTGGCGAAATTAATTAACATTTAGAAATTGATTTAGGTCATTATAGAGTAAATTTGTCAAATATCTACCACATTGTTACATTGTTTTCATGTAACTTTATAAATTATATATAATTAAAATAAATAATTATACAATTTAAAATAAAAAAATCATCTATACTAGGTTCAAACACTGACATTATTATCATCAAATATTTATAGAAATAGCACATATGTTGTGTATATGATAAAACATTTAAGGGTAATTCATATTGAAATCAAATCTTTATAAATTTAATTTACAGCAGAAGATGGACAGTATTCAGATTCAAATTCATATCTTGTTTGCTACCTTTATTCCAATTATACATTTAAAAGGCATTCTCAATTCACTTCTGAATGGCACACAACCCTGTCCCCTCCTCCCTTCGTCAGCCTTGTAAAATTTATCTTGCACAAACACCCAGAAGAAAGTTGTGTGCAACAATAAATTCAGATATATATAGACTCCCCGAGTCCTTCTTTTGAACCAGGCGATGCCAATCACAACATCAAGCTCCAACTTGCTCTAGATTTCCACCGCCATTCGTCCAGACTTGTGTTGCTGCAGCCCGCCGAGTCCACCGGAGACCTGACCCGCTTGTGCTGATAACCCGCGAGAAGTAATTACAGCGAGAAGTCCGACGTTAAGGGCGTCTTCGTGATAAAACATGAAAGATGTACACCCACGCACACAATAAAAGACGTGTTTAGTGCTCCACAGTCCACCAAGTGCAATTAATAATGAATAATGTCAAAAGAAATGCCACTTTAATGTTGCACTGTGCTGTTGCAATAGAAGATGCTGCTTGCCAAGCACACTGGGATTGAGGACAACGCATTAACAATACAGAGAACAGCAGGTGCCTGAGGCGCGGTTTGATGTCTGAAACCAAAAAGCAGGATTCAGAAGCTGCAATCATGACTGATTCCATGTCAGTTGAAGGGATGCTTGAGTGTTTTCCATTTATCCATCGTGCAACTCTCATTCGTGAACTAAGTAGGGTGTCAATAACTTTAAATGAACCTTTGATCTTGGGATTTGTGTGGAATGCAATTATGTTGCTTGAGGTGATGGAGGTCAAATTGGAGACCTTATTAAACCGTACTGTTTTTGTGACACACACCACCCCACACACACACACACACCACACTGACGGACATCTGTAATTTTTCTTAGGATGTTGACTGAGTCTGAGGCCCCTACTGTTTCATTTTCCAATGGCATTTTTACTGTTTTTATAATGTTAGTATTAACAACTCTCAATCAGAGCGACAAACTAGACTAGCTAACAGGCTGGCAGGTTTAACCTCATTATATTTTCAATAGTTTATTTGATGGCTGTTTTGGAATATTTTGGCTTTGAAAAAGTCTGCCTTCTTGTTATTTCCCGCTACAAAACACTGGTTAGCTTCATAGAATTCAAAGGTATCAATTTCTACACACCCTGCAACACTTGCATGCAAGCTTATTGTTCTTTTTAATATTTTCCATCTGAATTTTGCATACTGTCAGAGTATGTACTACCTTTAATGAACAACATACTCTCAGAAAAAAGGTACAGAATTGTCACTGGTGTGATACCCTTGCAAAAGGTACTAATATGAACATTTTAGTTACTGATATGTACTTTGAAGTTACTAAAATGCACCATTTCAGGGTAAATAAGTTATAAAGACGAACCTTTTAGCTTTGCTGCCCGGTAAAGGTGTAGATTTGTGTGGGGTTTTTTTTTAGAGAGTGTACTTCTGGCTTGGTTGCTTACTTATTAGTTGAATCTGCAATCCCTTTAAATCCATTCCAGAGAATTCTGCAGTTTGTCTACTAAAATCTGTGCAGAAAATGCCTGCAGAGTCTATCTGGTTCTGATTAACTCAATTTAGAAAATAGATAAAATCATACATGAAAAATCACCCACAATCTGGGCATAATAGTCTCCATAATCCAATCTTACTCTCTTCAAGTCATACAGTAGATGTTCATATTTGTCCATGGGCAAGATTTCACACGGAGGATGGCAACTGTGAGATAATTATAAAGATGGTACTTGGTACAGACAAAAAACACATTTTGTGGAACTTGATTGCCAATTTAAAAAAATCACAAAAAAATTAACATACCACATAATTAGCATGCATGGGATGAAATGCAAACGAGAGGGCATGGGGTGAGAAATTTGTAGTGTATTGGTGATCATTTTCTGTCTGCCTTATCCGGAGAGTTTCGCTGCAGCCTCTTGATAAAAACACCCTGCTAATTTAGCACTGATTTATGCACTCCTTGGGATGATGAAAGTATTTCAGGCTGCAGAGTCTCAGTGAATTATGAAGCCAAATAACAGAACAGCATAACTGATATAATCAGAATACCGACTAGGGATTGCACTGTCTAGTCTGTGTCGACTTATCGTGGATCACATGACTTCTGTTTCAGGAAAATTCCCCTGAAGTTCATTTTAAGCATTCATAAACCAGCCAGAATTGTCACATAAATTGTGGAACTCAATTTCCACCACAAATAAATCCCGCAAATAAAAAAGGTTACTGAAAAAAAAATTAAAATAGAATTGAGAAATTGCAAAAAAAAAAAAAAGTCAAAACTAGAACTAGATAAAAAGTTACAATTAAATTCTGGGATAGAAAATACACTTCTATTTGAGTTTACATCTTGGTTTTGTTTTCATCACAATTAAAAGGTATTCGCGACGTTTACATGACAACGATTGTACTAAAAACGGAAACGTTTTGCCTTTGCATTTTTGAAAAGTTTCGCATACAGACGACAACATTGTAAAAACGATCCCAGTTAACTACATGGAGACGATAACAATATTGTTTTCAAATACTTGAAAATCCAGTTTCAAGTGTTTATTTTCATGCCCCCAAAATGCCGTGTAAATGAACAGCCAAAATGCATAAAAAGTTTTCAGTAGAAAAACTGTATATAAACACCCAGTTTTATATCTGAAATCTTGACTTTTCTAAGAATTGCGAGAAAAAATTACAGAATTGTGAAATATAAACTCAGAATTGTTAGATTCTACATCTCGCAATTCAGATTTTTTTGTTTCCGCCATGGAATAAAAAATGTAATTGCGACTTTTTTTCTCGCTATTGCGAGTTTATATTTCACAATTACGATTTTTTTAATCTCACAATTCTGAGTTTAAATCTTGCAATTCTGACTTTTCTATGAATTGCATAGAAAAAAGGACAGAATTGTGAGATATAATCTCAGGAATGCGAGGAGAAAGTCAGATGTGACAATTCTGTAATCAACTTTTAATGTAACATTCAAAATAAAAAGTTGCAATTACCTTTTTAGAACTACCTTTTTTGCAATTACCCGACTAGATAACTAGTAAAAATGAGCAGTCATACTAGTCCTAATGCGTTCCATTCTAAACAAACAAACAAAAACTTCTTTCAAGCCATTTCATGCTGACATTATATGCAGTTGATGTGTGGCGTTATCGAGTGATAGACATGGCCTGGTGAGCTCTCTTGCGGATGCTTGGGATTTTCAGACTTTTATCTAATAGTGGAAGCTGGAGCTGCCTGGGGCAGAGTGTAACTCAGGTGTGAAAGTGGAAGGTGAGGCACCATGACTTATCCTCCACACTTCATGGAAGACACCGCTTTGAGATCACCGTGGATGAGCAGTTCGGCCTCTCATGTGCAGTGGCATGATGATTTTGTTGATATCTGAGTGAGAAATAAGAGTAGAATAGAACGTTCTCTGACGGAACTGTGAGTGCCTGTGCATAACTCTATGCTGCAGTGCTGTGGATTGTTGCCAGTGTGTTGCTATCCAGTTGCTTTCTAAGATGCTTCCTCCACCAAAATGTCGTTGGCAATTTTTTTGTCAACGTTTGTCAAGAGAATGACATCTTATTTAAAATGCCAATACATCTCATTTGTGATCAGCTGTACAAATAAACTGAAATAAAAATGTATTCAGTCTCAACATGGAATGACATGAAAAGACATCTTAGCAGAAGAGGAGTTCACAACTGTTACTAGGGCAACCAGAACAAGGAACGCCTACTAGAAACTGAGCAGTACAGTGACAGACGACATGCACCAAGTACTGGCAGTGTGAACAAGGCTTTAGTGAGTGTGATGGACTGGAATTTGTCAGTTGGTGACTGACATGTAATATACTGTAGCCATGCTATTTGTTGTTGCAAAAAAAAACATAAAAAGAAACATATATATATATATTAGATATATAATCTGGGCTGTAGGGGGCTGAGTAAGCTGGGTGATTTGATGTTTTGCCAAAAAACTCTGCACAATATGTGATACATGTATGGGTGTATTATCGTGATGAAGCTGCCAATCACCAGTTGCCCATATCTGCAGCTGTTTTCATTGTATTGCATCTCTCATCTCGTATTTTCATATTACATGACTGCATATAGCAAGTTAATGCAAAGTGTATATGTATATATATACACACACACATATGATCAAGCAAAATTTAAAACTAAAAAATGTAATACAAATAATGCAATAATTAATATCACTGTCTATATAATGCAATAATTTAGCTAACTTGTAAATGTCATTCTATAGTCAGAAATAATAACCAAATGGTGTTTCAAAGCAGACAATGAACAAATTTATGCGCAGTATCAATGGCCAATACTTTCAAATATTTCCATGCATTTTTTTATATTGTAAGTTGGTTGAGATGGTTTTGCAGATGATTTTGATTAACGCAAGCCATACTTTGCATGCTAAGCTAAATGTATTTCATGCAAAGAACACTATTTCCAGCATTCTACTTCTAAAAAAAGAAACAGGGAGATGCATCATTCAGTATTTTCATCGGATTTTCTGCATGGCCCCAATCAGTTCTTGGGTGACTTTGCAGCGAGGCCTGTTCTGACGATGACTCACTCACCTTTCATCAGTATCAGATCAGTGACTCAGGCTTTATTTCGTTTACAGTGCCTTTTGTCAAGAGGCTTCCATTGAAAATATAAGCCAGGTCAAGGACAGCAGTGTGAAAGAGCGATTTCAAACCATTGACAGCACGGCGAGCTCTTAAAATTCACAAAAACACATCCATCACCGCATGTGTCCGCTTCATATCTCTGGCCACAAACCGGTTACTGGAGCACTGATAACATATCGAATTAAGCCCTAACTGAGTGGATGGAAAAGCTCACCAGCTGAGTCCACTCGAAGAGCAGGCAATAAGAAGTGAAAATGTGCCCCCATGCAGCATTAATGCGTAAACTGGGATTTTAGTAAATGAATCTTACCAGCAATACGATCTTATGAGAAAGGTCAGCGTGCTATATTGCAACCCAGCACTGCCCTGTGGAGGAAGAAGAGTATTCATCATAGCAGTCTCTCAAGGATTCACGCTGGCCCGATCTTTCCGCCCCAATTTTCCAGCCTTGGTGTGGAGAGAAATATGGCAGCCTGTTGTCTTTATTACCTTAATTGGTATTATATATAGATATATATATATAAGATATATAATATCATATTATATATATAATAGACTCCAAGCTTTTTGAATGGTCTAGTGTATAATGGTACAAAAGCTTTTTATTTACAGATAAATGAGGATCTTTGGATCTTTCTATTCATTCAAAGAATCCTGAAAAAAAGTATCAATGTGTTTATAATATTAGCAAAGTTTTTTTTTTTTTGAGCAGCAAATCGGTATATTAGAATGAATTCTGAAGGATCATCTGACACTTGAAGACTGGCGTAATGATGCTAAAAAAAATCAGCTTTACATAGGAATACATTACATTTTAAAATATAATCAAATACAAAGCAGTTTTTAGCTCCTGCGTACCTAACTAGCCTTCTGTCACGCTACAATCCATCACGCTCCCTAGGTCGCAAAACTCGGACTTTTGGTAGACCTAGTAATAGCAAAGTCCATAAAGGAGGGTAGAGCTTTTTCGCATTTGGATCCCAAACTCTGGAATAGCCTTCCTGAGAACGTTCGGGGTTCAGACACACTCTCTCTGTTTAAATCTAGTTTAAAGACACATCTCTTTGGCCAAGCTTTCAAATAATGCTTCTCATAATCTTGTACTGCAGTTGCATCTGATCAAATGCACATTATTATTCTTTAGTTTTGGGTTAAACAAATAAATTTTGCTTAATTGGAACAGCAGCTACGCTAATTATATCTATTTGTTTCTCTGTTTTTGCAAGGATTTACACAAGCTTCAGTCTGGAACCAGAACACCTGAGAAGAGATGATGCAAACCCTCAGAGGACCTCAGATGATGCCAACCTGAAACAACATAAACTACCAAATTCTGCAATAAGTTTGATTGCATCATATAATAAAATTGCTGTTAATAGTGTTCATCGTCAGTTTAATTACGTCTTTAATTGATTTTCCATACATTTCTGCCATATGTAACTGACAATCACCACTGATAAGCTACAACTAAATATAATGTTGAAACTTTAATTTTCTGTAAAGCTGCATTGCAACGATTTGTATCGTGAAAAGCGCTGTACAAACAATTGAATGAATTATTTTAAATAGTAAAAACTATTTCACAATATCAGATTTTTGTTGTAATTTTGTATCAAATAAATGCAGGCTGGTGAGCAGAAGAGAATTCTTTCAAAAGCATTACCAGTCACAAGTTTTTAAACAGACTTTTAGTGTATATATATATATATTTTGTAACAATATACATTACACCGTTTAAAAGTTTGGGGGTCAGCTTTTTTTTGTTTTTGAAAAATTAATGCTTTTATTCAGCAAGGATGTGTAAAATTAATTTAAAAAAGTGATAATAAAGACTTATATTGTAAGAAAAGGTTTGTCTTTGTTGTTCTTCATCAAATAATCCTGAAAAAAGCATCACATTCCCCCCAAAAATTAAGCAGCACAACTGTTTCAAACATTAATAATAAATCAGCATATTAAAATTATTTCTAAAGAATCAAGTGACACTGAAGACTGGAGAAATTGCTGCTGAAAAATCAGCTTTGAATCACAGAAATACATATATTCAAATAGAAAACCATATTTAATGGTAAATTATATTTTACAATATTACTGTTTTTTTCCGCCAAATAAATGCAGCATAATTAACGGAAGAGAATTCTTTAAAACACATTACAAATCTTACTGATTCCAGACTTTTGAACAGCGGTGTGTATGTACAACAGCAGCCTCCGATAGTGCTCGATGTGAGTGATGAGACTGTACATGGTTTTGCTGTGGCGTTGACATTCGAAGTCACTTCATCAGTGCTCGAGTACACAAATATAGCTGTCGAGTCGAACGATCGATCCATGTGGATAAACCGTCTAAACCACTTTTGTACTTCATGAACCGCATTATTTTTAATAATCCCGACCTTTTCAAATGGTACACGATTTCACAGTGTTACTCATTTCCCCCACTCATTTTTACTCTACAAATATTAAGATTGTTCACATGGGCTATTCGTTGATCATTTACTCACCGCGATGTCGTTGCAATATTTTCTGAAAGAAGAATGTTGGTTATGTAACCGACGGTTTTGATCGCCATTGACTTATATGAAAAAGAAGAAGAAGAAGAAAAAAAAAAACGATAATTACACAAGACATCTTTTATGTTCAACAACAAACTAAGTCATACAGTTTTGCAACGACATTAACAATGACACCTTTTCGGTTTTTGGGTGTCATTTTGCAGTCTGGTGGCCCGATTCAAAAATGTAATATTCATATATCCGTTTCATTAATTGCATGCCACGGTGACCAGTGTTGGGGAAAGTTACTTTTAAAAAGTAATGCATTACAATATTGCGTTACTCCATTAAAAAAGTAACTAATTGCGTTACTTAGTTACTTTTTATGGAAAGTAATGCGTTATATTACTTTTGCGCTACTTTTTAAATACAACCAGGGCTCGATTGTTTTTAATATAAGAAGTTCTATTTATAGCAACTATAAAAGCCCTTTCACACCAAAAAGTGTAATGAATAAACCACAGGCTGAAGCAAAAGTAAATTAACGTCTGTACAGTAGAACGCAGGAGAAGAAACACTCTTCAGCAATAAAAAAAACAAAGCACAATTGTTAGGTTCTCTAAAGTATTTTGTGCTTATTAGTACGGTTGAACTGGATCAACGAAGGACAATCGGTTAATAAAAAGGGATTAGATACATTTGTGTTATTTAACATATTTAATTTTTGCAGGGAGTTTGCGCATATTATGAGTTTGCATTTCACTGTTTTAATTATTTTTGATGAATACTACATCAGTTTTTTGTGAGTGGGATGAATTAATGCACATTCACATTTAGTCTAGAACTACAGTAACATCATGTTCACACAGCGCACACAACGCCTCTGTACTCCCGATTTCTCCCAATATGGGGACAGCAGAGCTGTCAGTCAATAAACTGGAAAAAAAAGTAACTTAAAGGAATCAGGTATTTACTAGTTTACTTGGAAAAAACGTCATCCGATTACTTTTATGCAATTGCGCGTGCCACGGCGTTATATCGTGGTACACGTACCGTTCAAGAAATGTAATTTGTCTTCACGGCCCCTTTTTTTGTTTTTCCCCATAGCCAAACCACACACAAACACCACACACAAAAACACACACCACACACACACACAAGACACACCACACACACACACACAAACAACACACACGTTCTTACTGTGCTATAAAGACCGATTCCCGCGCGCTCCGTGGCAGTGTCCACACGTGCTTGTGTAGAACACTATCGATCTCGTGTTTGGCGGCTTCTGCCCGTAGAAGCTGTACGGGCTGGACATCTCGCACAGCTCACAGGTGAACAAGCCGAGCGCGGATCCTCCGCTCAGATCCATGCCCCTCTAACGTGCGATTCTCGTGCTGCGCAGCGTCTGCGCCCTGTTTGTTTCGAGTGAGCGCGCGCGCCATGCTGCTGTGACGTCACGACGGTGCGTCGAGCGCTTCCGCTTCCGGTACATCAGACGAGACGGGGGACGGCGCCAGAAATAACACACGCTCCTTTCCAGGTTTTCCAAACCTTTTTCATGAACGTTATATTTCATTTCAAACTACAAACACCAGGTCAATCAGTAACTGCGCACCCAAAAGAAACAAATGAACATGAAATGGTTCATTAAACTGCAGCAAGCGAAATCTAGAGCATTTCCTCATCAAGTGTCTTTGTGGATTGTAGTAGATTTAGCTCTAGATGCCATGACGTTTAGATTTACCCTGCAAAAGTATACAACGATAAAGCAATAATTTACCCATCAGTACTAATTCACAACACGTAACACGTTTGTACAGTAAAATTACAGTTGGAGTGCTATACAGTGTGCAATAATATTTTTATACAAAAGATTTCACAAATGATGTTCAATGTACAAGCATTTCTAATGAGGTAACAAACGATCTGATTTATATGGCTCTCTCTCTATACATTTCATTCTAGCATTAAAACGTCATATGACAAATCACCCAATATTCAGGATAGTCGACTCTATATTTTCCCAGATCCTACATCTTGACTGCTGGTGCTTATTTGGCAGAGACGGCGTCGACCGCTCTGAAAGTTAGGTTTCGTTAACCACGCCCCCTGTATATCCGAAGCCCCGCCCTTCAAGATTTAGCAGTAGCACATCATCTCGGCGCGGCCAAATTTGTCAACAGCAATACATGCCAACTATGCTCTCGCACTACAAACAGCTGCTTATGAAGCTGAATATGGCTCTTTCGTGATCTACTGCCAGTCTTCAGTGAGCCGAGGCATCATATGTGACCCTGGACCACAAAACCCGTCAAAAGGGTCCATTTTTCCAAATTGAGATTTATACATAATCTGAAAAAAGCTGAATAAATACGCTTGTTAGGACAGGAACCATATTTGGCCGAGAGACAACCTATTTGAGAAAATCAGGAATCTGAGGGTGTGCAAAAAACAACAACTTTAAATATTGAGAGAAAATCCGTTCTTAGCAATGCAATTACTAATCATAATTAAGTTTTGTATAATTTACGTTAGGACAGTTACAAGATATCTTCGTTGGAACGTGATCTTTAAGTAATATCCTAATGATGTTGGCATTAAAAGAAAAGTCAATCATTTGACCCTACATGTATTTTGGGTATAGGATTACAAATACACCCAGCGACTCGAGGACTGGTTTTTGTGCTCCAGGGTACAAAGTTTTGAGGGATTTCTCTATATTTGAAGTGCCATTCGCCTCACTGCACATGATCACTGTGATCCTTAAATAGAGTTTTTTAATGTCATTGAATGATTCTTGTTCTAAACATGATGGACATTTTTAGGTATATGAACTATTGTTACACTGAATTATGTTTTCTCTGTAAATCAGTCATTATTTTTTGCACAGAAAATTTTTTTATTAAAAAGGACACATTCCAATTTATACATACATATATGCATATGATAAGATTGCTTTACTAGTTTGTAAAATATGATACACATTTGCGCTTTCAACAAGACATGCTACATCCTGTAGGATAGTATATTGTATTGTAGGAGAGCTGAAGTGAGTAGAATGATGGGATAGGATGTCTGCTCATACATCAGCTTCTCCAGTTTCAGAAAGACGAGAACAGGATCAATATCACACCAGGAGATTCACTAGCGGCGAGTGAACTCTCATGCAGAAGAAGAGCGTCTGCGTATTTACAACGTCATTAACAGGACTGTCCTGTAATCTTCAAATCCTGTTCCTCCTCGTTTGCACTGCATTGCTATTAATAACCCAAGTTTATTATTACAAACTAAAGTAACACACAGAGCTGAATCTGTGAAGATCAGAGATGCCATTTTTATCACAGCTGATACTGTGGAAAACAACACCGACTGCTCTATTTACAGTATTGATGAATGCTGAAGACTTGTTCGAGCCTAAGCAAAGCTAGTAACATCAAATGAAAAGAACTTCAAACGATAAAAAAACCCTACATAAACAGAAAATAATAATAATACTCATCCAGTGAGAAAGTACACTCCTGTGGTTGTTACATCAAAATCCAGCCACATATTTGTTTACAATTGTTTTGGGCTGTTTTGGACTGTAAACGGTGCTTGATCTGTGCAGATTTCTCTCCTGATTCAGACCACGACTTCATGCAACGTTTTCACTGAAGGAAGCGTTATTTTGCATTATGATGTATTTTAGACAGAAGCAAAGGTTTCAAGTTAAAAACGCCTTGATGGATTTGTTTATTACAAAAACACAGCTTTTCACTTCACAAAACATTAACTGATGGACTGGAGTGCTGTGGATTATTGTGATGTTTTATCAGATGTTTGGACTCTCATTTTGACGGTACCCATTCAATGCAGAGGATCCATTGGTGAGCAGGTGATGGAATGCTACATTTCTCAAAATATGTTCCCAAGAAGAAACAAACTCACATGAAACATTTACATCAGAACACACACTGTTACGAAGCAACTACAAGTGTGCAATCATAGATATTGACCTACTCAGTCAGTGACGGTCCATTAATATCTCTAATACAGAAGAGTCAGAGACTCCACAACCCACACTGCGAGTTTCTTTCTGAATATGCATGTGGTGTTGCTGGAGGGAGATGTCGAACTCTCATCCCACACACATTAGCGTAAGACACACAGGTCAAAGTACTCACTCAGATGAATTACAGTGCTCTAAATCAAACCTTAACCGCAGGAAAATACACTACGACTGCACTGCTTAATCACAAAACAGACACTTTGAGCAATAATAATACTCACATACAATATTAAAAGTGATTAAAATTTATGTCAGGCTTCTAAAATACATTAACGATCACTCTGAAAAATGCTTCTGACATGATCACTGAATAAATTACTCTCCATTAGCTTTCAGCTTACCGTGACTGTGTGATCTAAGACTAAACTTTTAGGAGTCAAAAATGCTAAAAGTTTAGGCTATGCAGGTTTAAATCTACAGCTGACAAACATCTGTGCATCAACTGTTTATTATTTACAACAGATACAGGAAGAACCATAAAACCTTAAAAATAAATTATAGTGAGGAAATGCAGTTTACCTGAATTGGAGTCCGGGAATGACAGATAGCATATACTTGTTTTCTGAAATGAGAAAAACAAAGAAACCACTAAATATTTTAAAACTGACCATCTAAAGCCATGGTTGAAACTAGCAGGATAATGTAAAACAACAGTTACCTCTTTTTCAGTGAGTTTGGAGTGGTGTGGGTAAATCACCTGCAGCAGAATTTGTTTTGAAAAAGTTTAGTTTTTTTTTTTATTGCATTCCACAATCAAACACATGGATGAAAATATTTTTTTATGCACAAATATTTCATAGCTACTAAGCTTTCAGACATATTGATCACAACATAAAAGATCAGACACAGTAACATGCACCACTGAACTGCTTGCACTGCTCTAATGTCCAGCTGTACCATAAAACTGCAATTACAGTAAATTGCAATAAAATAAAAAGTAGCAAAATCGTTTAAAAAATGATACAATAAAATAACTAAGTTCCCATCTATGCGACGGCTAGCCGGCGTGTGTTTGTGTGTGGTATATAGTATATATATATATATAATTTTTGATGACCTATTTGTAGGCCACACTGATGCTAGCAGGTTTTCCATTGACTTCCACACAGTTAGCCGGCTAGCAGGCCAACTCACAGATGACAGCTAAACAGACACTATGATTTAAATAGTATTAATATGACAGTGTGCTGTACCTCCACAGCTTGGCCGAGCTCCAGATCGAAGCCGACCACACAGATGCAGTGGAGCCAGGAGGAGAAGCGGTCCCACGGCAGCAGTAGCGGCTCCTCTACCGCTGGAGGCCCATCGACGGGCATCTCCTCCGCCGGGGAAACTCTCAGAGTATCTTCCGGCTCCTCGAGCTGTTCTTCCAGTCCCTCAGACCCCTGAAAGGCCATGGTGACACCCTCCGTTCGGTCCAGGAGTGATCGGACTCGGTTTATTGGTGAAAGCTGGAGGAGCTTGAGCTGTAAATACAAACACGGCCAGGGCGAAAGGGGCGGGGCTTGCGTCAACAGCGTGCTGACGTCATAAGTGAGGTCAAGATTTTTACGGGAGCGCGCACGCAGAGCCACGGTGTCTCTTGTATTTATTTACTAGGTTGATGAGTTCGAATGGTAAAAATGTGTGTATGTGATGTGCTTTTTTTATTTTCAGAATGACTTTTTTGTAATGTAAAGAACAATAGGCTACACTATGCAGTTATTTATATTATTACAAAAATACCATATACATGAAAAAAGCATGCTCTTTGCAAACTACATTTCTTACATTTAAATTACTTACATTTCTTACAAGCCTTAAGGAACAAATAAAAAAACAAAACAGA
Organism: Sinocyclocheilus anophthalmus; assembly: GCA_018155175.1. Lineage (NCBI taxonomy): Eukaryota > Metazoa > Chordata > Actinopteri > Cypriniformes > Cyprinidae > Sinocyclocheilus > Sinocyclocheilus anophthalmus. Next base: position 9,082 of record JADLZN010001373.1, on the reverse strand, counting down.
AAATATATACCTTTTTAATAGCACCAACATTTTTTACTTTTTTCTGTTGTTAATAATGTTGTAAATAATAATAATTAATAGATCTAACTGACAAAAGGACTACATATTTTATATATTTATATGTTTTTTTTTTTGTTTTTTTTGAGCAACCCCCAAGGCTAATTGCTTAGTGTAATTTGGCGAATAAACATAAATTCTGATTATAGCTAATTATAGTATAGAATGTATGAAACTGAGAAAAACCTTATAATCCTTTCCGAATTCCATCTTTGCATGATTATATTTAATGTCATTTATTTCATCTGATAATATCATTTTTAGGTCAAATGTGGTTTGGTTTCAGTTTAAGACTATTGTAGTTGTACATTTCTGTGGCACACTTGTTGAAAATAATAACATGTTAGAATCTGTTGTCTATTTGAAATCAAATGAACAGAGCAGAATTGAGTTCATATGGTGGCCTGGCACTGTAACGTCATATACAGTCACAGGCATCACTGAACTGCACCATTGTTTGCATATAGATGTTCCAACAGTGATCACTTAATTACTTCTTATGGGTCACATTAAGAACCAAGACAAAGCAATTGGATTAGCCTGAGCAAGACATTAGAGTCAAATCAGCACGCTCCATTTGGTATGACAGATATTCAGTGTAATTTAGTCCACATATTCCAAGTCCAAACAGAGGGACAGGGGGTGGAGTTAGCTTTGAAACCCTCTCCTCATTTCTGAAACAAAAATACTTTCCAGGGATGATTTTGAACTCCATAAATAACTTGTGCTTTTACCGGGAGCCTAGAAGCACCTTCCAAAGGCTTTGATTTTGCCAATATGCATTTGTTTTGTGTTGTCTGTGTTTGCTAAGTGAGTGGTTTGGTCAATGAATATTAAGTATACTCTTCCAGTTTGGCATCTTTAGGTACTAACTGGATTTTTTAAATGAATAAATTGGACCAGATAGTAAAGGAGCTCCTTCAGTGCTGTGTTTAAAAGGCATTCCAGCAAGCACCTCATGAATATGGTCTAGAATTGACCTTATGCTCATAAAGGCTGTGATCATTATAATAAGATATAATATGGAGATAGAAATGTAACAATAAATAAAAAAAGTTTAAACAAACAAACATGAAAATAAATTAATTAATGAAAAGTAAAGACACAACAAATGAATTTAAATGTAATAACATTTAAAAATATTTTTTGTAACACTTTATTTTAAGGTGTCCTTGTTACACGTTACATGCACTAAGTATTATAATAACAATAAATGATGCATAATTACATGCAAGTAACCCTAAACCAAATCCTAATTCTATCCCAAATCATATAGTAAGTACATGTAGTTAATTAATATCACTCAGTACTTATATGTTTAATTACACTGTAACAAGGACACCTTAAAATAAAGTGTAATCTAATTTTTTTAAATAAATGCATTATTAAATAAAGTGAAAAAGTAATAAAAAAATTAATGCAGGACTGAATTCAAATAAAAATTCAATCATTTTTATTATTATCATTAAAAGTCATTTTTTCGATTTTTTTATTTTTATATGTATTTATTTGTATATTCATTTATTGACTTACTTATTAAAAAATCTGGATGTTTGGGCCTCCATACCCATAGATATGTATATCTTTGTCCATCTATTTTCATTCCATATGAAAAACGTCACCTTTTTCTCTGGAAACGCAATTCGTCCACACCGTAGCCCCGCCCCCTTTAGCGCGTCACGGTGGAGTCCCCGCCCCTTTCTCGGCGGTGCGCGAGCCCCGCGGCGGTTTGTGGCCGGTGTGTGTGTGTGTGTGTATTTCTTCAGGAGGACGACTTACTTCCAATTATCCTCTCGCACACAACGATTTTTCCTCGCGTTGTCAGTGTCCTCGGGAGCGGAGACCTCCACGGCTTACCGCGGGACCGTGTCACGGACTTTATTCGTTTGCGAGTTTCTTTTCTGGAGAATTTACCGCGTCCCTCAGCGAGGAGCTAAGCTAGGTATCGGGCTCCTGAGCTAATACTGGATTTGCGCAAATTCTCCGCGCACAAAAGTTGCACAGACGAAAAAATAACTTCTTCCTCCTGGATAAATGCACTCGGAATTATTTCTAAAGTCTCTTTCAGTCCGGAGGGCTTGATAAGAAGAAGATAAAGGCCACCGTTACCTCAGCGAAGCTAACGCGCTATTATGAAGTTAGCCAGCTAACGCTCTGGTACGCAAGAAAGCAGCCTCCGCGGGAGCGGTTTGTAAAGCTTACATGAATTCTGACAGTTAAAAGCTTGCAAATGTCGGGTTGATTAGGTCTTTAAGCTTTTGTTTTCATAGTGAAAGGCTGATCAGTCTTGGGGAGTGGTGGCTTGGTGATCTGTCCTGCATACTTGAGCCAAACCCACTCACGTTATTAATCTTCATTAGGGTTTAACATTTGCGTTAGTGGTTTTTGTGCCCGTTAATATAGAAATCGTTGCCAGTTAATCTAGAAGCGCATGTCAAACGGCGGACAGTCTTATTTCTGGGGGCGGGGGGGAGTAACGTTATAGATTAGCTGGTCCAACAGGTTACTAGTATATTAGCGTTACTGACTTGTTTTTTGGCCAGGCCTATGGTTGTGAAGGGGGATGAGGATGAATTGTGTAGGGAACGAGGTGTAACAACTCAAGTTGTGGACTGTCATCTAAAAAACAGAGTTGTATGGAATTGGGCAGCTGGTTTGGCATCATGGGGGTCTCGCAAGGGGGCATGAAGTTGTTGTCTACATAGTGTCTAACTAGTCATTTTGACGTTATTATGTAGTCGGTCAGCAGGAGAGCCTCGTCTTTTCTTAGAGTTTTCGTATTGCCATGTGCGTTGTTCTCCTGCTAATTCATTAAAAAGATATTGGAGCAACGGGCCAGTCTGGATCAAGAAACCCTGTCTTTCGTCTCTGGTTGGAGTAGCACTCCCAAGCCATCCTCAATGCCTTCAGCGCTGGCCGTGTTCACCTGTCGCCCGAATTCACACCCGTTTCAGGAACGTCATGTCTACCTGGATGAGCCGGTCAAGATCGGGCGCTCCGTGGCCCGGTGTCGCCCTGCCCAGAATAACGCCACCTTCGACTGCAAGGTGTTGTCCAGGAATCACGCTCTGGTGTGGTTCGACCACAAGACGGGAAAGGTAAGTCAGGTGTTGTAGCTCTCTTGGCAGACAGAACAGGTCAGTTTGGCTTTAAGTCACCTGCTTGTTTGACATGCAAATGAAAAATGCCCCTTGAGCTGTCTTGATTTACAGGTGCATCACAATAAATTAGAATGTCGTGGAAAAGTTCATTTTATTTCAGTAATTCAACTCAAATTATGAAACTCGTGTATTAAATAAACTCAATGCACACAGACTGAAGTAGTTTAAGTCTTGGTTCTTTTAATTGTGATGATTTTTTTTGCTCACATTTAACAAAAACCCACCAATTCACTATCTCAACAAATTAGAATACTTCATAAAACCAATAAAAAAAGCATTTTTAGTGAATTGTTGGCCTTCTGGAAAGTATGTTCATTTATGTACATGTACTCAATACTTGGTAGCGGCTCCTTTTGCTTTAATTACTGCCTCAATTCGGAGTGGAATGGAGACAATCAGCCTGTGGCACTTCTGAGGTGGTATGGAAGCCCAGGTTGTTTTGATAGCGCCCTTCAGGTCATCTGCATTGTTGGGTCTGTTGTCTCATCTTCCTCTTGACAATACCCCAAAGAATCTCTATGGGGTTCAGGTCAGGCGAGATTGCAGGCCAATCAAGCACAGTAACACCATGGTTATAACAGATTTGGCAGTGTGGGCCCGGTGCCAAGTCATACTGTAAGAGAACATGACACCACTCGCGTCTCCGATAAAACTTGTCACGCAGAAGGAAGCATGAAGTGTCTAAAATCTGGTAGCTGCGCTCGGTGACTGGACTTCAAGGAAACACAGGGACCCACACCATGCAGATGACACGGCAGCCAACTCATCACTGACGTGGAAACTTCAACTGGACTTCAGGCAACCTGGTTTCTGTGGCCTCTCCACCTTCGTCCTCCAGGTTTTTTTTGCGACACGTCCAGAACCTTGTCTTTTCACCCAGTGGGCACTGACGGACTGCAACCTTCCTTTCCTCTGAACACACACAACCCATTGAAGGTCAACAACGACAGCCATCTGCTGACAAGCTTTATGGTAGAATGACTCTGCGATTTTATTTTACGAAAGCGGATTGAGCACACTGCCCATATCACTGACAAAAAAGCACCATCAAGTTGGTTCAATGACCATGGTGTTTCTGTGCTTGATTGGCCTGCAAACTCGTCTGACCAGAACCCCATAGAGAATCTATGGGGTATTGTCAAGAGGAAGATGAGAGACACCAGACCCAACAATGCAGATGACCTGAAGGCCGCTATCAAAGCAACCTGGGCATCCATACCACCTCAGCACTGTGCCTACACAGGTGATTGTGAAAACATTGCCATGCCGCATTATGCAGTAAATTAAAGGTGTAAAAGGAGCCCTACCATAGTAGTGATGTACATGATACCAGTAATTGAACATCTTACAGAAAGGCCAAAAACAATCACTAAAAAAAATTTTTTGATTTGGTCTATGAAGTATTCTCTTGTTGAGATCGTAATGTTTTGTGGGTCTTTTGTGAATGTGAGACAAATCATCACAATTAAAAGAACCAAGGACTTAAACTACTTCAGTATGTGTGCATTGATTTTTTTTTAATACATGAGTTTCACAATTTGAGGTGAATTACTGAAATAAATGAACTTTTCCACGACATTCTAATTTATTGAGATGCACCTGTATTAGGATTTTCTGTCTACAATAGGCTTACATTCAGTGGTCCCCACCCAGAAGTATTTAGACTAAAAGCCCCAGTTGGTAACACTACAATAAAGTCCCATTAGTATTCACTATCAATGAGGAATACATTTGTAACAGTGTTCATTAATCTTTGTTAACGTTCATAAAAATACAGCTGTTCATTGTTAATCCATAACAGATAAAACTGTTTATTTTAGTAATATGTTAGGAAGTGCTGAAATTAACTGAAAGTAGCAAATGTATTACCATTTTTTTCATTGTTGTAAGTTCAAGTTAACTGATGTTGAAACCTTATTGTAAAGTGTTACTTCACAATTAATGCCTGAATGCCATTGCATTAGCAAAATATCATTATGCAAAGCCAAATTTTGTTTTCGTGGAACTGATTTCACTTTTCTCAGCCATTTCTGCTCATTGGCTCGAAATCATCTTTCTTTTTAAATTAGTAGTTTTATGTAAAATGACAAACAGATACATAAAGTACACCACAATCAGCAAGAAAGGTAAGATCATAGTCCTTAAGAAAATTATTATTTATGAGTTAGGAGATTTTACAGTATGGGAAAACTCAGAAAGAAATACTTCTAATCTAGGAGAAGTGTTAAGAAATGTGTTCTCGTGAACAAAACATTTAAATTCATTTGAACATTTTGAAGTCACATTTTTAAAATGTAAATGGTTAAATTAAAATTTAAAAGAGACTGTATTTGATAGCGGGTGTTTTGGTTCATTTTAATGAATGTATGTTGTCAATTTTTTTACAGGTTGGTAGTGATAGTGTTTGACCTGATACTGATGTAGACGAATATATAAAAAAAAAAAAAAATTTACTACAATAATTATGACAAAGCGGATTGTTTTAAGTTCATTATTTTAATAAACAAACTGAGAGACAAACAGAAACAATAATTATCAAGGGGGGAAATGCTTTTTTAATTTATGTTGATCTGGTTTTAGCATTAAACGTAAGTAAGAGTATTTTATTTATTTTATATTATATATATATATCTCTATAGTATATAATATATATATATATAATATACTTAATTGTTTCAATAATATTAAATAAGTATTGGAGTACTTTTAAATCACGCTTGGAAGTTTACTGAGAACCTCTGTTGAGTCCAGGGCCCTTGGTTGAGAACTACTGACATAAAGCATGCTTGTATTATATTTCATGTAAATAAATTATGCTTGGTTTAAAACTTTATTTTATGCAGTGAGATTAATGCATTAGGCCTAAGTGTGGCTTGAGTGTAGAGGTCAACCGATATGGGTTTTTCACTGGCCGATGACGATACCGATATTTAGAAATCACGGCAGCCGATGGCCGATATATGATGCCGATATGTTTGGCCGATTTTCTTTTTCTTTTTCCCCCTTCATCAGGGTATCAAGATAGTGAAGTAGCTTAATTCATGTAATAAACATGGCTAAAAACTTAAGACCTTCTCAAAACAGTCTGAAGCATGCTTATGTTTATGTTTGCTGACAGACACCAGTGTTTCCTACAGACTTGCAAATGCAAATTCATTCTCTGCTAGCAGGAGGCGCTTGTAAAGCGGGAGAGATGGAGGTTTCCCCAGTAACGCTGTAATCAAATCAGCTGCGCTCACAAACGCTACTTTAGCAGGCATGCAGGAAGACCGAAAATGAAAATGACATCAAAGCTTCTGAGCGGTCGGTGATTTTCACATATACAGTCATATTAAAAACGAACCGCGCGCATTTTAATTTGGAAATCGTGCTGTCTCAGTTTATCAAGGAAGTTAAGCCTTTTGGAGGAAAATCGGCGGTCAGGTTGATATTGTGACGAGCCCGCCACAAATAACTAAATGTATGGGGAAAAAAAACTGGACATGCTATAAGTCAACTGGCCATAATCTAAGTGGAGTCGATAAAAATAAAAGGAGCACTCATCATTGTGGAGGCTATTATAGACCCCACAGGGCACATTTCAATGAGGAAGGACAAGGTAACATGCACGTTATAGGCGAACAGAAGTTTCGTTCTGAAATCACGTGTTCAACTTAACATGGACAATATGACTGTTGCACTTATGATCTGATAAGCGATGGTCAGGCATCAATTATGGTAGGGTAAAAAGTACTATCGCTTCGAAAACGGTTTGTTTTTGCCCCCCCTGCCATCAATTAGATGAAGCTGTGTGTGAACAAACCGCGGGCTGCAGGTGCTGAGGCTGCTAATTGCTGCCAGAGAGAGATTCTCGGATACGGATTCCGCAAAAACGCTTGGCTGCCCAGAAGAAGCGCTCCCTGTCTATACTTCGGCCTGAATTTGCAGCACAATCGGCCGTGCCATTAATTAAAATATGCCAGTAATCGGCCCCCCGTGCCGACCTCTACTGATGTTGTCGTCAGAATTTTGGGCACTGTGTATGTAGTATTCTGTATAGGCCTAAAATTAGCAACATTGTTTTAACAGTATAATGTATTGGTAAACAAAATTTTTTATATTCTCTGCACTTCAATGCAAAAATCAAATAAAAAATTAATGTTAAAAATAAAACAATCAAATTAATAGTAATGGCTGCTTCCCCCTACACTGTGATTATGGTATGGCGTCGCAATCAAAGGCACAAAGGTTGGGCATCTTTACTATACGACGTGATGGGTTATTGTGGCATTGAGACAGGACGATAAGACGTGATCGGTTACCATTACCAGCACGTCTCTGTCACGTCAATATGAGACCATAACATCTCTTGTGAAAGTGACAGATGCTATTTGACAGCAAAGATGAACTGTTTAGACTATCTCACATAACATGATGTTGGTTGGTACAATAGAAGTAAATATTGCTGTTAGCATTCTTTGCTCCGTGTGTTGATGATGAAAATAGGGCCTTTCGTACCGCTTTAGTTCCAGAACTAAATGTACGGTACTAAAGTACTGGGACGATTTTGCGCAAACTATTTCCCAGTACCATTTAAAGGGTTGCGTTCGCACCGAGAGTGTGTACTAGGAAATGACGTAAGCCGGTCGACAGCGACGTCAATTGTGCACGGCGTTCAACAACAGAAACAAAGAAAAACAACATTAAAAACAGGAGGATGGAGGACGCTGTGATCGGGGCTGTGTTTTTGTTGTGTCTCGCGGGTGTCACAATAATGGACATGGAAAGTCGACGTAAAAGCGATTGAAAGAACGGAAAGGAGGAATAAGAATCTCCAACGACAACTGGCAGTGCTACATTTGCTACAAGTGCCTGCACTTTAGCATCCGTCCATCTATCGCTGTTCTCCATACTTGCGAAATAAGTTGACATGCTTACAGTATGTTTACACAGAGTTTTAAATCATGGCGGGTGAGGGCGTTTTCATACGCGTTTGGCCAATCAATGTCTACTTGCGTCACGATTAGTACCAGTTGTGCTGGTTAGACCCTGCTCACAGGAACTAATTTGGTTCTCGAAAAAGGCAGTACGGTACTAAAATCGCTCCCAGTTCCGGCGGCGCGAACACGCCGAAAAGTGGGTAGTTCCACAATTAGTTCTGGTACTATGAAAAGGTTTCCGCAGTGCGAAAGGCCCTATAGGCTCTCTTTTAATTCTGGTATGGTCGTGAAATGGGATTCTGAGGTTTTAGCTGCGGTTAAAGCATAGTGTGCGCTCCTTTCACAGCGTCGTGTGTAAATGAAAGTGTAAAATAATCCTGTTGAAGGCAGCAGAACATATTCCACTCCGCCTGTACTATCCAGGAACATGCTTTTAGTGTTTTGGTTTAATGCTGGCGATTCACTGAGTTCTACTTTCAGATGACACATTTTGACAGTGAAAGTGCACAGCGTATTAGGTCATAACTTGTTTTCTCCCTTAGGCAAGCTTATGGTTTTCACTGGTTTTTTTCGGTTGTTTAGAGAATGGTTTTGGGTGGCTGTGTGTAACGTAAGGATTTCTCTATTTGTTGTTAGTACAGTTTGCATGCGTAAAGAGGTTTTCTATATGTCTGGCGGTGTGTGTTTTGCCTGTAAAGAGGAAGTATTTGATGCAGTGAAGTTTTGCCATCACTCTGTGGAATAATTTCTCAGCTGTTGTGAAATAATTGCGGCTATGGTTGCTAACTGCAGTCATGTAGATTAAGGTGTGGTGTTTGAATTAAGGGAGTGCTGCACGCTACAAAACCAGGTGAGGCGATTAACCCTTCAGAAACAACTTTTGCTTTGATTGAAAGAAAAACTTTAATCTGACAAACTAAAGAAGAATGATTATTTAACAGGCTT